>WAEK01000003.1:1830000-2430000 GCA_011634665.1 Mortierella sp. BCC40632
GTTGTTGACAAGCCGAGATCTAGTCTTTTTGGCCATTGCAGTCATCGGTGGATACCATCCTATCCTTGAACTATCATGGTTTCTCTCTCCTTCCCCTCACTCCCTTGCGACACCAGCAGGCCTTGACAAAGAACAAAGAGCGAAGATGCTCCTATTGGTTCCTTGTGCCTGGACCCTGTCAATCTTTCTCACTCCTCTTACTCTTTGTCTCTTTAGTGCAACCCTTTCTTTCTCTCTCTCTCTCTCTCTCTCACTGTCTCCCTCTCTCCTTATCAAAAAGGAACCGCTTCCCTTTTTGAGCTTAGTCTCTTCCATACGGCCGGAGCAAAGAGGCACACCGTGTGTTCTTCGCTCTCTTCACTCTCCCACCGTGTGTTCGGGCGGAAGAAGAAGAGTAAGCAGCGAGACAAAAAAAAAAAAAGGGTCGCCTCAGCTAGCTGACCGAAAAAAATAAAAAGTAAAAATGAAAAGGGCTAAAAACGAACCAATACAACCGCGTCGCGTCTTTTTGAGTCTGAAAGGATCTTCTTGCTGGTTTTATTTTTGAACGTCGCTCGCTTTTTTTTTTTTTACAAATACAGGTTGGATCGAGAAAAGAAAAAGAAATATATATACAACTGGAACGAAGGGAGACAAAAAGAAAAAAAATCGCCACGAATGCCAACAGCAAAAAAAAAAAAAAAAAAAAATAGAGTAAAGAAATAAAAGTACAGGGTTGTAGTATACAAAGAGTGAAAAAAAGAAATAAACACTTAAAGAGGACAAAAAGAAAAAAAGAAACTGGCTCTTGACATATGACAGAAGATGCACTTTTTTTGTTTTTCTTGCTCAATGTTGTGGGGCCCAAGCAAACAAAGCGCGTTTGGATCAACCACACGCGACAATTGCAAAGTCCATCTCAAACAAAGAGTCAAGAAAAAAAAAAATAGTCAGAGACGTCGATTCCGACGACCATCGGCCAAAACACAGGTGCGGGTCTCGGCATAATGACGAGTCCATTGACCGGCCTGGCTCGAGCACCAACCATCTTGGCTTTTGGTGCATCGAGCGATCCGCATCAACGACAACTTGGCACACGAAGGCGAAAGAGAGGCCGAGGCCGTAGCCGCCGTGGCGGCTGGTACGGAAAGACTCGAGGTAGAGGTCGAGACAAGGGAGGATTCCGTAGCAATGACTGAATCTGCCAAGACCACAGAGCTGGCACTGCTGCTCTTAAGCAATCCATTTCCATAGAGCTGGTGGTTGCTCTCCGTCAACAGAGACGAGAGAGCAGTAGGCACCGAGGCAAAACCACTGGCTCCACTGACACCACTGCCACCACGCGAGAGAGCGGCAGTGTTGGCGTGCATGGCATCTTGCATATGCATGGTCTGGGGTTCAAGTTCGGAGATCCTAGGCAAAAGATGATCTCGGACATGGTCGCTCTGTGGCTCACGGGCGGAGGCGGATGATGTTGCTGTTGTTGTTGTTGTTGTTGCCAGACCGACTCTTGAGGACGATGCCGAGCCCTTGGTCACCGTCGATGGCGAGGACAATGCTGCAGACGACGAGGCAACGTGCCGGAGCTGACGTGGGCGGGAGTCAGCAGTGGATCGGCCTCCCCAGGGGGCATGGTCATGCTCCGCCGTTGGCGACAGGCTCGTCTGGCGGAAGAGGTCATGTTGCTGTTGCTGAGGACGAGCAATGGAGGAGAGAGCGCCCGAAGGATGGACGCGGCTCATACCAGTTGAGTGCTGGCGAGGGTGGATAGTGGAACCATTGTCGACCACGAGGTCATCGTCCATATACTCGAGCAAGTCTTGCTCATGATAGAGCTTTTGTTGGAGCTGACGGCGGTTCATTGAACGCTGTTGCTGCTGATAGACATAGGCCCTGCTTCCGGGTGCATTGTAGTGTTGTCTCCGGCCACGCTTTTGTTGGTATTGGTACTGGGGTTGGTCTTGCGACGGGTAAAAAGAACGGGCCGAAGGAGAGGTATAGGCGGTGGAAGAGGGGGAAGTAATTGAAGACGGAGACGAGTTGGTGGGCGAAGAGGAGAGCGAAGGAGGTGTGGAGTAGATGGGCGAGGTAGAGTGTAGGTTGTGTTGGTAGTGTGGATTGAACGAGTGGCGATCCTCGCAAGGATAGAGTTGCTGGATCGAGGCAGTTGAGGCAGAAGCTGACTCGCTGTGAAAACGAAGGTGGGCAGCAGAGTCCTTTGCAGGGGGATTGGATTGCGGAAGGATGCGATTGCTGGAAGAACGAGCATAAGTTGAACGACCCATATCTCCGGGGGGGGGAGAAGCGAAGCGTGAGTAGAAAAGAGCGGTGGTGGGTCAAAATGGATCAGTGGAGCGATGGAGTAGATGGGATCATCGTGGGAGAGAAGAAGAAAGGAGAAGAGCGGAGAAAATTGGTCGATAGTGGTTGAGATGAGAGAAGAGCGAGCGAGAGGAGTGGAGAAAGGAGAGTGAGAGAGAAAGAGAAAATTAGAAAGAGAGGAGAAGAAGAAAAAGATCGAGAAAAAAATGAGTGAAGATGGGATCCTGATGGGACTGAAAGAGAGAGTAGGAGAAAGAGAAAGAGAAAGAGAGAGAAACGAAGAGGAGAAGAGAGAAGGAGGAGAGAGAGAGAGGAGAGAGGAGATATACGAAAACCAAAAAAAAATTGAGAGACCTATCTAGTAGAGTGAATTCAGTAGAATAAGAATAAGAATAATAAAAAAAAAAAGTAAAGAGTTGGTCTGGTGGGCATGTCTTGTGCTCCCCTTCTCTCTCTCTCTCTCTCTCTCTTTTCTCTTTCTCTCTCTGTGGCTCTCTCTCTCGTCTCTTCCTCCCCATGTGTTTCCTCTCCGTATGCCGTTCGCTCGGAACGCACTCTCCCTGGTAGTGATGGATTGATTTGAACTGATTGATTGAGTATGAATGAAATCCCTCTTCCCCCAAAACAAGTGACCTCCTCTTGGCCTCTCCTCCTCCTTCTCCTCCGAGACACGACTCTGAGGACAAACGGCCCTTTGCCTACCGCTGTTTCGCCTCTCTTCTGCTGCTCTACACAGGCTAGAGTGTATCTCTCTCTCACACTTTCATACGCACACCCTCTCACTCGACTCCACTATCCTTCTCTGTCTACGCTCCACTCACCTCCACGCTTTTTCTCTCTGTTGGTGCCTGGCCTTCCGTTCCTTTTTTTCTTCTTTTTCTTTCCTTCTCTTTCGTTCTCCTTTGTCCTCCCAAAGCCGCGGCAACGCGGCATCGCGGGTCTGCGAGTACGGGCGGCAGCTGCGGCTGCGGGTGTGCCCGCGGATGCGCCCACGGGTGCGTGCGTGTGTGTGTGTGTGCATTCGGGGGTAAGGAGGGCCAAGTCGGTAAACTGTGGGCTAATGCGCTGGCTCTCCCTCTCCTCCACGCTGAACTCGGAACATTGGTCACACATGGTCGCTATTGTTCGGCACTCATCACTAAGCGGAATCACGGGCAGTCTTCCATTGAACCCACTTGAAGATATAACCCCATGAGAGCTGTAGTCTGGATCCATTTTGCCCAAAGACCACAAACCCACCCTTTTTTTTTTTTTTTTTTTTTCATTTCCATTTTCTTCAAGAGGTTTCCTTCCGCTCCGCCTTTGCTGATGCATTGCCTCGAAAAGAAA
The DNA here is from genome assembly GCA_011634665.1 of Mortierella sp. BCC40632. Taxonomy (NCBI): domain Eukaryota; kingdom Fungi; phylum Mortierellomycota; class Mortierellomycetes; order Mortierellales; family Mortierellaceae; genus Mortierella; species Mortierella sp. BCC40632. Next base: position 1,833,631 of record WAEK01000003.1, read on the forward strand.
AAGAAAAAAAAAAAGTACCGAGAATCATACCGTCCTTGGCATTCTTCTCCTGTCCTTCTTGTCCTTGTCCTCTAGGCCTTGGGCCTTTGGGTAGCTGTCCAGTGAGATGCTTGACCCTTCCCGAGCACCTCCCCGATAGGCGGAAGCCACTAGGGGAGCAGTCAGGGATTGGCCAGAGAGGAATCGATGCGTCGCAATAAATAGAGCTCGACTCCAACCTTCTTTTCGGCCAGCCGGCCGGACAGAGTCGGTACACACTCACAAGATCGTGGCCGAACCAGGCGACGAGCCGCAGCGGGTCGTCCAAGGGCACGAGGAGACCGACGCCCCATTATGGTAGCTCGGAGAGGGGACTCACCATCACGGTCACTTCTAGGACACAACCCACGAGGCAGAAAAGCACATGCTGCTCCTTCCCGACCCTGGGCATGTCTTCTGGCCTGTCATGCCTGTCATCGGATCACCGCTTACCCATGTACACACACATACACTTCTGTCGCAGGCCAATTTTGGAGCTGCTCATCTCGCATCTTTCCTGCCCTTTTTCTCTCTCTTTCTTTCATTGAGTAGAGCCAGCGTGACCACCTAGTGCTCTTGCTCCTCCATAAACTACCCCCTTCTCTCCCTCCTCTCATCCCCTGTTCCATGTCCCAATTCCATCCACGCCATCGCACCGCCTCTTCTCTTTGCCCCATCTCCCTTTATAACTTGCCGTTCTCAAGAAAAAAATAAATAAAAAAAAATACCGCGTTCCCCTTTGGCTATCCACGACCAACCTGCATCCATGATGATGCTGATGTTAGTTTTTTGATGATGCCAAGACCAAAGTCGCTGTGGATAAAGATGTGTGTGTGTACATACCACACCGGTCATATGTGGTGTGTTGGCATGCATGCGGTCGTCCATCATCATCACCTTGAGGCCAGGCTGAACTCATTGGAGGAAGGCTCAATATTTTTTTTTTTTTGTTATTCGAGCCCTTTGCTCACAGTGTACTTGACCTCTTCAATTGAGATCCGCGAGACATAAAGAAAGAGAGAGAAAGGAGAGAGAGAGAAAAAGAAACAACCAAAAAAAAACGTGGCTACGATCGTCCACTGTTCTTTTCATTCGTTTTACCACAACTAGGCCTAACATCTGATGGTATCATGTTGCAGATAGCCCATGTACCAGTGGTGGAGTAAGTCCCTCTATACTTTTTGATGACGGTTTATTCTATTAGTAAGAATGGATCCTGAGGTGCTCTCTCTCTCTCTCTCTCTCTCTCTCTCTCTCTCTCTCTCTCTCTCTCTCTCTCTGTGTGTGTGTGTGTGTGTGTGTCTGTCTGTCTACCTGCTTGCCTGTCTATCCGTTTGTCCGTCTGTCCGTCTGTTTTTTCTCGTTGCCCAGTTCAGAATGCATATGTGTGCTATTTTGTACCAGGAAAAATAGAACTCTTTTGGTTCCACCTTTTTTATTTTTTATTCTTGCGTTCCATTGTCGTGGAGAAAGAAGCGGCTTCTCGACAGCCCTCGCATATATGATGGTCCTACGTCCTACAGCCTCCTTTGCCTAATTCTCTCTCTCTCTCTCTCTCTTTCTTTCTTTCTCTCTCTTTATCTACTCCATAGAGCCAATCGGCTACACAACCTGACTTGGAGAGCAAGAGCTCAGATACTACTCCGGAGCAAGTTATTCCTTTTCTTAGACAAGGAAAAGAGGAGAGGAATAAAACACAAAAGATAAAGGCAGACCCAAGTTGACTGTATATGATGGATCCGAATCACACAGCCAAAGGTCATCAGGGCCAGGGACAGGGCCAGGGACACCTTTTGGGCATCCTGTGTGTCAAAAAAAAAAAAAAAAAAGCGAACCCGACAGGGAAGCAAACCTCTCTTCGTATTTTTGGCACGAGGATGAAGAAGAAGAAGGAGGAAGAAGAGGAGGGGAGGGTGTTCGAAGGAGGGAGCCAATGAGATCCCAGAGATCCTTCCCTTGAGCCTGACCGCTCTTTCCCTTCTGGGCATCTCCGTAGATTCCTTTGATAAGGTTTCTCTAGGCTTGCAAAAAGCAACACCCGGCATGGCATGGCAATGACCAGGTGACTTTTTTTTTCCTCCAGCAAAAGCATTGGGAAACATGCAGGAAGTGTCTCTTTTGGCTTTTCAGCCTTTGAACAAACAACGTTTTTTCTTGTCCCGTATAAGCTCGCCTCCCGCGGACGGAAATGCCCAGGTGGGAGAAAGACAAAGCTGAAGAGGTGGAGTGGATGTGAATCGTCAAAAGGGAGAGGGAGGGAGAGGGAGGGAGAAGGGGAACAGGCGGACGGACGGGCAGAGTGGGAGGATGATCATGCGGATATGTCTTCTAGACGACCCAATTGCTCGCACCAATCAAACGAATATAAAAAAAAAAAAAATTAGTAGCAAGGTACCTTTGGTTCAGCGTTGAGCCTGGTCCATGTACAAGTTCATCGGGGTTAACGGATCTGCGTACGACGTAGACTGACTGGGTTTTTTTTTCTGAGAACGTTCACAGCGAATCCTCTCTCTCTTTGCTCAAATGCTTAGTTCAGCATCATGTTGCACACACACACACTTTCTCACACACACACGCCAACAGAGCAGCACATAATTTGAGAGAGACGGACACGACAGACAGCAGGTGCCTTTTTGGATTTATGTGATAAGCCGTGATCGCAGGCGTGTGACCTATGGGCTCCATCCTGGATGAGGAGCAGAGTCCTCTCCCTGCACGAGATCCATCATCCGATCCGAGACCGCTTTTTGTCCACTTGATCATTGAGAAGAGTCGGGTACCTGGAGGGTTCTTCTCTTTCTTTGTGTCTCTTCATCTTCTCTCCTGCATTGATGGCAGTCCGTCTTTGAGGATCTTTATTCTCTTCTTTTGCCGTGCTCAAGGTCATGCGTCCGGGTCAGACTCGCTTGACCTGTCAGACATGCACGCATGGCGTTTCAAATTTGATTTTTGTCCCCATGGGCCAGAGGAGTCCCAGGATCCGGGGACGAGTAAAAGTTAGAGAGTGGGAAAACAGTTAGGGAGGACAAATCGACATGTTGGTCATGAAGGATTGGTGTTTAGCCTAGTTTCCCCCAAACCATTGTCTTGGCCCATTTTTTTTTTCTCCTAGGCCTTTTTTCTTATTTGTTTATTTTTTGATTGCAGAGCTGAGTCAAGGACAATCAACGGTGCCAGAGCACTGGGTTCCTGGACACCTCCCCGGTTCTCACACAAACTGAAGTGCCGTCATCCAAGAGATGACTTCACTTCTCTTTATCTAGAAGCTTGGATGTATGTGTATGGAGGAGGGGGAAAGAATGGATTTATCATCTATGGGCATTTGGATTGTGAAATAGAGTGTTGATGGGCGGAAGAGAGAATGCAGGTTCAATCCGCCATGTTCGATCTCTGACTGCTTCTAGTGCTTTGTTTGCTTCGTCATACATGAGCTCAAGCAATCTCGGGATTCTCAAATGAAGAAGCTGCACGTCTTCTAACCATCTAGGCATCTAGGCCTAGAAGGCGGGCAATCCTTGATCTAGAATAGATAAGGGCCTGAGATCCTGGAGCGAGCATCACTGGAGAACGGAAAATATTTAGTTTCAGGTCTGTGATAACCACAGTGAACCATCCCTAAAATGGAGTCCAGTGGACCATTTTTTTCCTAGGAGATGAACAAGATGAGAATAGCAATCATGGTTGGCTCGTTACATGATGTACGTACATGCTTCTTTTTTTTTTATTTTTATGTTGTTGTTTTCTCTCTCTCTCCTCTCTCTCTCTCTCTCCTCCGTCAAAGAGAGATGCTTCAAATAGCCGTGGCTTGCTCGAGAATTGCGGGCACAAAGCCTCGAGATAAGGGAAGTCTCAATGGGCACCAGACTCTCTTCTATCTACTGACTAGACTCAGCCAGACAGGGGACGATCAAATGTGATCTTAGATTAAAGTTCAGGTACCACCCCCTTGAGATAAAAGATAGGAACGTTGATCACCCAAGTAGCCACAAAGGATTTCTAGAGACCGATGGTACTCTTTGGTTGTTGAAGTAGCCATAAACAACTAGCGACCTCTCTCCTTGTACAGTCATTGAACCCTTGGAAAAGCCGCCAAGCCTTTGTTCAAAGGTTGGCTCCCAAGAAAAAAAAAACGTTGTTGTGCAAAGGATTTGGACGCCGGCATCATTCCAGAATGACCACACGTAAAGGTGAGCAGTAGAGTAGGAGTCTACCTGCAGACCATATATCGTACAAATAAGCAATGATGGAACATCTAGTTAAAATCCATGGATGTTGTTTGTCATTCCATAGGACTCCTAACGCGCTTAGTGAATGCCTAGGCGTGGAAACAAAGGAATTTTCCGTCAACTGTTTTCTCATTATCCTTCACTCCCTGGGCCAATCCTGGTTGAAGTGAGAGAGGGAGAACCATCGATAGACCGCGATAACACTGGTCAGATGATGCTCACCCGTTTTGTACTGGATGCAATAGGTCTCCCCCTTTTCCCCTCACTTGCCCAGTGTGTTTTTTTCCAGATGTGGTATGCATGATCGGAAATGAGTCTGGGATCTGGCCACCGTGCGACACTGCCTTATCTTTCTTTCTTTTGTTGATGTGTAGAGACGCCTTTGCCGATGTAGAACCATCTGGTATGGGTGTCATCTTGTTGACCATTGTTGTCCGAGATGAAGGCTGGGGTGCGACTCTCCTGGCAAAACATTATCCTTTTTTTCTCTTTTGCCAACTGCGCCTGTTAGGTCTTGTGAACAGAACCTCCAAGTGATCATGTCACACAAACCGGTGGCCACCCTTCCCGTATCGATTGTAGGCGGTGCTGTTTACTCTTCTCTTCGGCCCAGATTCCATGCTTCAAGAAGTGGGATATTCTTCTTTTCTGGTTAAGGCGAGAGGAAGAGGAAGGTAGCTCAGAGGAAGATTAGGGAATGAAAGACAGAGTTGCGCTTAGCGCCAATGTGAGTTGGGTGGAATAGACATGGCGTTTAGTTTGTGTTTCTGGGGAGTGTTGGATGGTGTGAGTGAGAAATGTGGATTAGCCAAGAAAAGGGTAAAGGGGAGGAAAGGTGGAATGAGAGAGAGAAGAGCGAAATGCAGAAATCTGGGAATTAACAGACAAATGAAATAAAAGAAGAGAATGCATGCATGGCATGGCATGGCATGCAGAGGAATGGATGCCAGGTCGAGTCCGCCCATGTAGCCACTGTCGAGTCTATTGCACGTGAAGGCAAGAGACGAGTCAGGCGGAGCCAGTTAGGTACTTTAGTCCCCCTGACCTTGCCTTCTCCACAAATCTCCCGAGAGACCGTATCCCTGTCTGTCCCGATAGCAAGGCTTATCTCTAGCAGTGCACACCGTCGGTGTCGCTTCACTGTTACACACACCCCGCATCGTTTTCTATCTCGGCCTGGTTAAAGCATATGCCAGACAGCCAAGTCTCTCACACTCCCTCACTAGTCTACTGCTCTTGCTTTTTTGCCTTCTTCACACGACCCCAAATGCTGTCCAAGTTATCCAGTAATCCAGGCGAAGCATGTGTTTGCGTGCCTGTGCGTGCTTTTCGACCGCCCCTTCCTCTCGCCATCTGAGGCGAGGCCAAGGCAAAAAGTGAGGCGAGCCTCGCTCTGGACAGGAAAAAGAGCGCATGCAGTCGTGGACACTTTACTCTGTCTTGTCGCAGGGCAGGGATGCGATGCGCCCCTGCGCCTCCTTGTCCAGCTCCCTGTCCGAACCTGCGGCTTCTCGTCACCGCCGCAGGTGACGACGGACCCAAGGCCCGAACGAGGCTCGGAAACGAAAAGCTTTATCAAGCCTTGTTATCTCTCGCTCGTCTCTTTTTTTTTTTTTTCTTTCTTCTATTTCTCCCTCATCCTTTGACCTTTCTCTCTCTCTCCTCTCTCTACACACCACACTACACACCGGACTTGTCAGCACTTTCGTCCTAAACACACCTTTAGCATTCGTCTCGTCTTGCCAGACCCGTGATAAGGATCCCGTTATCTCACAGGAAGCCAGATCCCATCCCACCTAGGACTACCAAGGACCCTTGACAACCACTGTCGTTGCTACTGCTCAAATTATCAACCTAATCAGCCACCACCAACTATCATGTCGTCCATCGTCAACGTCCTTCGTTCGGCTCCCACTCCCACCCGCCACTTTACCTCCTTGAATGTGGTGACCTCGGCCAAGCAGTCCTTCAACCCTGAGCACCACCCGATCGTGCTCCAGCAGTTGGTTGACTCGCTCAAGCCTAATGCGTACCTTAGCTCGACTTCTGCCTCTGTCCTGGCTGCCTCGGGCTCTGCTAACAACGCGACCGCCGCTGCTTCCCACGAGGCCCTTGCTGCTGCGACTGCCGCCGCAAGAGCCACTCTTTCCGGCAAGACCGGTACCAAGGCTTAAGCAAGTCCTTTTGTTTCTCCGAGTAGCAAGCAGAGAGAAAGGAATCTACTCCTCAAGAAAAAAAACATGCACCCTCGATTTCTTTCCTGGCTGCTGTTTTTCTTTCCTGCAAGTCTATCCTTCCACCGGACGGACGCACAGGACCCTGACTTGTACACACAAACAAACCCCACCTTTTCCCCACTCTAACAACCACCCCCACATGACAGAAGCAACGTTTGCTCGTCTCTAGTCGTCGTCGACTGTTTCCTACTTTGTTTTTTCTCTTCACAAAAGTCCGAGCACTGGTCCGAGCAATTGTTCTTTTTCGTCACTTGTTCTCTCTACCTCTCTTTTTTTTTTTTTTTTCTCACTCTCGCTCTGTATCATAATCTCCACTCCACTCCAATCTTCTCTTCTCCTTCTCCTCTCCACCCCTCTCTTCTCATGTACAAAGAGCTTCTATAAACACTAAAAACAAACAAACAAATAAAAAAAAAAAAAAAAAAACTATCACTCAAGACCTTTGTCTGTATCATGTACTCAACTTGCGGCGCGTCTTATGAAATGTGTTCTCATAACAGGGGATTTCCACAAATTCGATAGAAGAGTAGGTCCCAGGGGGGCCACTCATCTGGGAGGCAGGGGTTTTGTCTTTTCGAAGCACATGAGGACAGGGATGCGATTTGGTGGCCATCTTGGCTAGCCCTTAGTCCATTGGCTGTGATCGAGAGAAAGAAAGAAACAAACAAAGAAAGAAAAAGAGAGAGAGAGAGAGAGAGAGGGAGAGAGAGAGAGAGAGAGAGAAAGAAAGAGAGATGAATCTGATTGATAAAACAAGAGGGGATCTGGTGACAAGAACAAGCCCCCTGATCGAAATGAAGAAGTACAAGTACAGCTGGTGTACACGTTCAAAGGTCTCTCTGACCCAATTCATTAAAAAGAAAGTTCGTCTTTTTTCTCTTTTTCTACAAGCTATTTGCATGGTCATGGTGCATTGGAGCCAGAGCACAGTTGAGACATGATAATGGCATTGAGCATGAGGTTGAGCATGGGATAGAGCATGAGATAGAGCATGGGGAATAGACGAAACAGGGGAGGAGAAGTTAATATTGGATTGATCAAGGGAGAGAGAGAGAGAGAGAGAGAGAGAGAGAGAGAGTTGGTTGTGGACTGGTCTAAAAGTCACGGCTCCTCCTCCTATCGCCTTGGGACCCTTTTGGTTGGGTGTATGATCTTACAAATGACCACGCCTCGAACAGGATCTTGTCTTCTCCATCATCACTCGTGCTGCGTCATTCTGTCATCCCTGACAACCTTTTGACACCATCCCTTTTTTTTAATACCCTTCTCTCTTTCTCTCCATCTAAACTCCTCTACTGCCTACTCGCCCCAAGACCAACCACCTCACCCAACATCTCGGACGATTAGCCACTCACCAGACCGAGTTTGTCGTTTCGCCTCCCATCGCCCCCTTTCCCTAGACTGTGTCTTTTTTTTTTTTTTTTTTTTTTTTTTTTTCTCTCTCTCTCTCTCTTTTGCCAGCGCCTGCTTACACCCTTTGACCACGTCTTCCGATGCTTGCTCTTCGATCGGCCGCCATTCATTTCACCCTCTTCACCTTGGTCGTTTTCTGACCCTTACCCCCTTTCTTCCTTGAGTTTCTCTCTCTCTCTTTCTCTCTCTCTCTACATCCAAAGTTGTTGCTCCCTAATTTTTTTTTTTTTTTTTTTTTTTTTTTTTTTTTTTTTTTTTTTTTTTTTTTTTCTTTGCTCATTCACCATTTTGCCACGGCTCCTTTAATCCTCTCAATCTGGTCTCACCTGTTCCTTTTTGACCAGTTCCTAATCCATTCCTCCGGTCCGGCTCTCGCAGAAATCGAAACCCGCTGCTGGGCTTTTTTTTTCTTTCTTTCAGAAAAAAATATTTTTTTTTGCAGCCTCTGTTCTTGTGTGAGTCGTAAATATCCTCCCGAAAAAAAAAAGGGATCCAACAACCCGTTTGACGACCAGGTAAGAGTGGGCCAATCCAACGAATGGATGGGATATTCAGAGCACCGCATTCTTTCTCCTCTTCTGCATGCTTTTTATGTACTGTGTATATACTGGGAAAAAAGGGATTATCTTTATTGCAATGCCTTCCTCTTCTTCGTCGGATCTGGGCTTATTATGCTGCGGGGACATAGAGTGGCAAATGTACGCCTGAATGGGCCACAGCCAATGTGTGTGTGCGGTTCTGTCCCGTCGGTCGGACCATTTTCGTTAGAATTTGGAGTAATTCAGGCGACCTGTTCACTCTATCTCCGTCCAACATGTTATGAAAACGAGAGAAACCGAGAGAGAAAGAGAGAGGAGAGTAAAAAAAAAATAATAACAAAATGTGCCCGCCTGCTATTTTCGGTCAGGTCCAAGGTTGCCTTGCTGGATGTCCTTTTTTTTCTTTTTCTGTTCGCACACACGCTCTCTTTTTCCCTTTTTTCTTTATTGTCTCTCCATCTTCTCATCTTGGACATCGTTCACTCTGGGATTTCATCCATTCCTATTCCCATCCTCATCCCATTCAACCTCGTCTCTCTTTTTTCTTTTCTTTTTTTCTCTCTTTCTCTCTCTTTCTCTCTCTCTCTCTCTCTTTTCTCTTCTTCCTTTTCTTCTTCTTTTCCTATATCCCTTTTACCCTCACCCTTCGACATCTCGTCAAAGAACCAAAGAAATAACGCTAGCCTCTTCTTTTTTCCCTTTTCACCTTATCCAATCCCACAGCAGCCCTCTTTTCTATTTTACCCTATTCGCAGGACGCTCTTAATTTCAACCGAACACACTAGCACAGACACACAAAGCAGGACCAATATACCAATCGCCCAGAAGTAGAGAAGAGGAAATGTACCAATGGGTCCAGACAGCCCAAGACGCGACCAATCTTCGTAACGCTAGGAAGACTCCGGCCCCCAGGAATGGGGATCGGGAAAGCCGTGCCCCTACGCATAGCGTCAAGCGGCCAGGCCCAGAGCGACGAAATTTCGGGGATGCCCCTGTCCTCGATGCCCCACGAGGCAGTCTAGACAACAAGCATCACCGCAAGGACCGCTTCGGTCTTACCACTTCTATACAGTCACCGCCTCTGTTATCACCAACATCGTCGTACAAGAAGCAGCTTCGAGAACCGAGTATGCAACAACCACAACAACAACAACAACAACAACAACAACAACAACAGCTGCCGCAACAATTACAACAACCACAACAGGAACAGCCATACCCTTCCTATGAAAAGGATGGTGTCCAAAAGTTAGAGAGCATGGATCCTTCCCACGCGCCTTTAGGCTCTTCTACTGCCCAGAAGGCTTTGGCTGTAAGGTAAAAGGGAGGACATAATCTGCTAATATCCAGAGACAGGAGGTTGTTGCTGCATGTTTACTGCTCCCATTCCATTGGTCTCCTCTTTTTTGTTTTTGACGCGCTTTTGCCTCTTTTTCTCTTTCTCTTGTAGGCCTGTTAACCCCATGAATGAAAAGGCAGTAGAAAGTCTAGACATCAGTACCCCCCCTCTGTCCAGACCAAACTCGGGATCACGTCTTACCAACAGTAGCAGCCACTATATCCCTAGCCCTCCCAAACCCGAGAATACGACAGCACATCCATCTATTGATTCAGCCCGGTTGGATCGAGTGCGCTCATCTGTTCAGCCCTTTCTGAGCCAACGATATTCAGTCCACGAATACACCGTCCCTCGTCTTTTTGTTGTCCTCCCAGATCCAGCCCATGATGCAGCCGAACTCGAAAGGGCTGCAGCTGCAGCTGCCACAACGGCAGCCGCTGCAGCATCGGGAGCCGAAGGGGAGCCCGATACCGAATCCCCAGCCGCTGCCGAGAACGACTCAGCGAAGGCAGATCCAGGAAAGACACTTCCAGGAAAGAAATCTCTTGGCGTAGGTCCCTCCCCATCCAACGACGAAAAAGTGGTCCCTCGATTTCGACTCTTCTTTTTGTGTGAATGTAGCCCAAGTTTTACGCTGCCGCTGGGAAGTGGATTGAACCATCTCCACATTGCCAAACATGTGGGATATGCGGTGGATCCTGGACGACTGGAAGAATTTTTTGCACGGTATGGAAACATGGTCCTGACGCTCTTGATCTATCTTAAGCATGGGTATGATCCACTCTCTTTGACTACGCCCCCTACAGCCACCGCCCAAGCCACGGTACGATCCTCAACTCAACCACTTCAACAGCAACCTCAGCTGCAACAAGACTCGACAGAACGGGATGGACCCGAGAACAAAGAATCGAGCTCGAAGCGTGTTGAAAAGCTGTCGAGTCTCAAGCCTTCAGACTTGCCCGACTCGATCTCTCGAGACATTGAGGATCGAGTGAACTGGATGATTGAGTATCTGGAAACGTTCCTGGAGGCCCACAAACAAAATGCGGAGGAGATGGGCGTAAAGCAAAAGGAAGAGATGAGCTACAATACCGAGAATTCTGGTTCTAGCTCTAGCTTGGGTTCTAGTTCAAGCCCCCTTAATGCTGCCGAACCAAGGTCTGACCGGGAGAAGGAAGATGTCAATGGTGCCAGAGCAGGATCAGGAGCAGACCCGGGGCAAGAGGAACTCATCGAAAAGAGAGCACAGCGACTTGTGGGACTTGCCTCGCTCTCGGATCTCCACCATCTTTACTCATTCTTGGGATTGGCCAATGCCAGCATACGACTTCAGACAGGTCAACTCGGGAATTTGTTTCGGATCAGCAATGTCCGAGGCCAGGTCAGTTGGGTCTGTATCTACCATTACCGATGGACATTTTTAGAAAAGAACATTGACGAATTTGAACGGTGGGTGACAAGCCGTGGAGGGTTGTTTGATAAGCAATCGGGGTCCGTTTCAATTGCCCTTGTCTCCCGAGCCCATACGCGGACGTTTTGCTCTTGGATTGCCAACAAGGTGGCGCCATCCTTGGTTGAGGTTCATCTTAAGCTCGCTTGGAAGTTTGGAAAGAAGGATCTTTGGCGTCTTGCCAAGGCGCTCGCCAACTCCACCGTTACAGTGCTTTCACTTGACGGCTGTTCTGCAACGGAGGACTCGGCCTACATGTCACTACACAAGAAATACGATCCATTGTTACACCTTCTCTCGTATGGTCAACTGCATTCTCTCGAGTTGTCACGGTTCCCGTCCTTGTTTGCGCGACTTTCTCAAAAGTCGTTCAAGTCACCTACGTTGAGACGACTGGAGTTTGGGTATGGAATGTTTGTCGACACGGGTGACCGCACTGCACTGAGCAACTTCATCCTGTCCTGCTCCGCACTCCAAGAGCTGATGCTCCCTGGGTTTGCAGTGACGGATATGCATATTCAAGCAATCTTGTCTGGTGTTCGAGCCAAGAGTACCCTTGTCACCCTTGATCTTTCTGGAAGTGGACTGGACGATGGTGGAGCTATTATCTTGGCGCAAGGACTGTACAACACTAGTATTTGTCATCTCGACCTGTCCAGAAACGAAGACTTGAGCGATACAGGCGCTGCTAGAGTGATCCGGGCTATTGGACCTCGACTGGCCAGTTTGAAGATGGCTCAAACGGGATTCGGTGACCTGGCAGCCTCTGCGTTGGCCAAGAGCATGGATGGAATCTCATTCAGTCATGCACTCCGAGACCAATTACAGCTTCAGCATAGGCTAGACATTGCTGCTCTGACGGCTGGCCATCGTCCTGGAATTCGTGTGCGTGTGGATGTGCCATTGGCAGCCAATTTGAATGTTGCGGGAGGAGGCAGCTCGACTGGTTACTCGAGCTCGTTTGCAATGAAGGAGATGAAGACACAGACACACCCAGTAGGACACCTTGTGTACCTGGATATTGAAGATAACAAGTGTACCGAACAAGGGTTCCGATCTCTGGCCTCGATCAACTCGAGGCTTTATTTTGTATATCTGAATTTATCAGGGAGCAAGGAGCTAGAGGATAATGAGTGCGCTCTGCTATTGAGCAAAGTGGCGAGCTCAGAGCTGGTGACGCTGAGATTGGCTTGTACAGGATTCGGAGACCGGGCCGCCAAGGCGTTGGCACAGGCGTTAATGGAGCGACCTACAATCGGGAAACAACCCACGAGGAGGTTATCGGGTCTATCACAATTGGAAGAACTAGATCTACAAGCATGTCCAATCGGTCCCGATGGATTTATCGAGTTACAGAAGATGATTTCTCAGACTCGAGCAGAAGCATCGCTCCGTATATTGGACTTGGGTCACTGCTCAAGTCTTCAGGATGAGATGGCTCAGGCCATGATCCGGACGTTGATGATCCCCAATGGCATCGACTATGCACGTGCTGTGACTGCAGCGACAATGGCAGGAAACCGAGGCCGGAAGCCTCAGAGTCCTGGCGCGGGTTCGATGTCTGCAAGCCATAGTGGAATTGTCGATCAACTTTCGGTGAGCGAGCAATCTGAGGGTGCAGGCGTCGGGCGACTGACACGCTCGAATACAGGGTCCAGTCCGAGTACAGGTCCAGGTTCTGCAGGGGCTTTGAATGATCTTCATGTCATACCACCACAAGGAGGACGACGGTATTCAACACAGACACAGTTGCAGATGCACCAGAGTAGGGTTTTTATCCCTCCGCGATCAGACTCACTACCAGCCATTGCAGCCGCTGCCGAAGGACTTGAAGGGGACGGGGAAGTAGAAGAAGGACTGAGTCCCTTCTCAAATCCACAGATGGAGCTCCCCTCTCCATCTAGACTGGTCATCCCACTTGCTCATGGATTCTTTACCAGCCTTCGACAGCTGGATCTCAAGAGCACTTGGATCGGAGACGGGACCGCATGGCTATTATCTCAGGCATTGGCCCAACCTTGGATCATGATCGAGTCGCTGACAATCTTGGACCCTGTGATGATGTCAATTGAGGGTCTGTGTTGGATCATTGACACCATCGCTGTCGAAAACATGACCGTGACCGAGCTTGGGATTGGCAAGTCTGGTGGAGGGGCTTTGACAGGTCCAGAACTAGAACTGTTCGGGATTGGACTTTCCAACTTGTTGGAACTGAACCGACGGATACGAACGTTGACTGCTTTGGGAGCACCCTTGGGGGCGATTGCCAAAGGATTGTTGCTAAACCAGAGCCTGCATTCGATCTATTTGATCCAATCGAGAGGCGTGCCTGATGATATGAATCTGATGGGTCAGGCATTGGCCTTTAACCGGGCATTGCTCGTCTTTTGGATGGGAGGCTCAGATGAGACACTGTTGGGATTGAATAACCTGTCCATGGGAGGGGCGAGCCACGAGTCATCCTCGGCAGGACACATGCAGCAATCAGTGGGAGGTCTACCAGTGCTTGGTGAGGACAATCCACTCTTCTCCAGTCCCCTTTCGATCTCTGTGGAACAAATGTCGTCAACTGATCACCACGACCAACAACACCAGAGTCTCTACAGAAACTATTTGGCTCAAGGAGGAGGAGGGGGAGCGAGTCAGGAGAGCCGACCTGCTTATCAACAACAACAACAACATCAGCAGCAGCAGCAGCAGCAGCAGCAATGGCAGCAACGAATGCAACAGCAGCAGCGACAGCAGTACCAAAGGTATCAACAGCAGAGCCGACAGTCAAGCGGACAAAACTATACCAGACGCCATCAGCATCAGCAAAGACACCAAAATCAATACCACCCCCAATCATTGCAGCAGCAGCAGCGTCAATCGCCATCGCCGCATTATCAACCCCAGGCTCATACGCAGCATCGGCGCCGCCGATCGGCTCAGGGGAACGGAGGACATTCTCGTCAACAGAGCCAAAGCGGTGGGGAAGAGTCGGTGTCGCGACGAATTGGAAAAGTGCTCCGGTCGGCTTTGTTGCTGGGTCGAGGCCATCATGGGACTCACCGGCGGTCAGCCTCTGTGCCCGAGGATGGTGCACGTGTCCGTAATGCACTCGGGGCGAATGCAACAATCTCGACAACCTTGTCAAGAGTTGCTACCATGCAGACTGTGGCTGGAGGTGCTGGCGAAGGAAACGGTGGAGGATTGCCAGGAGGGGCTGCACCTGGACCTGTCTTTGCGACGAACTATGGATGGGCAAGGAATCCAATTGTGGAGGGAATCCGAAGGAACCATAGTTTGATCAAGGTTACGCTTGATCCGATTGTGCCATCACGCCAGAATACAGCTTCTGGTGCAGTGGGAGTTGTTGGGCCACTGTCGAGAAGCAACAGCATGAATGAGTCTGTACACAACCACAACCACAACAGCAGCGGCTATGGTCCGGATGAAGGCCAAGCCGACTACCCCAATACCAGTCATCATAACAACCATAATCCTACTAATGCGACTAATCACAATCACCACCCTCACCATCCACATCATCACAACAACGGCCACAGCAGTGGCAACTATGACCCAGCGCAGCTAGAGCAGATGCAGCTCTGGCAACACCACCAACTGTACAAGAAAGTGATGGCAAACCGGAAACTACTCAAGGAGCGTGGGCGCGTCGGATATGATGAGCTTAAGCTCTTGGGCCTAGACGATGATGTTATCCGAGAAGTGTGTTTCTATGGATGAGGAAAAGAAAATATATGTTTTCCTATAAAATGAGATTCCAAGATTCCCATATCTACTCTCCTCCCTCCATTCCCACGTTATTTTAAACTATGAATATATGTGAATTAGCAGAAATGAGGTGATAGTCATAAATAAACAGCCATAGTACAATGACCAGGCAGCAATCACGCCAGGGTCTCCCTGGGAGAGAGAGAGAGAGAGAGAGAGAGAGAGAGAAGTGTTGGATGGTTGAGAGAAAGAAAGAGCAATGCGCCATTGGCACATTGATTTGCTCCGACGCTGAGTTGGAATCTCGAGACGAAATCGTTTTCCCATGAGGCCCAGAGAGAACACGCGGACCAGACTCGAACGACCCTTTCACTCATTCTCGCCTTCTCTCCCTCATTCTCGCACGAACCTTGCTCTTTTCTCTTCTCAGCTTTCTTACTCGCCCGTAATCGCGGGTTTTTGTTTGGAAGTAAGGGGAACTGGTCACTGTCCTCCCATCCCCACACACCAATCCACCCAAGGCGAACAAAGTGGTTTTCCCACAACGCTGATTAGGTTTTTTCTTGGCTCGAGTCACTGCTCTTTTTTTTTTTTGTGTGTGTCTGTGTCTGTCTTCTCTGTGTTTCTTCTTCTTCTCCCCTCCTTTTTTTTTTTTTTTTTTTTTTCTTCTATTTCTTCTTTCCCTTCTTTTTCTCTTTTCTCTTTTTTCTTTTTCTTTTGAATCATCCTCCACCATTCTCTCCCCATTCAGATCTCTCCTGGTCAGATCCTCTCTGCCAGGTCCACTTGCTACATCTTCCATTGCCTCTGTTGTTCCTCGGCTCCTTCGCCCGATCCCATCGTCTCCCCATCTTCATCTTTCTTTGTTCTTGACCCGTCGCACCATGTCTTCGACCACGGCCTCAACTTCTTCCCCACTCCTTAAAAAGCAGTTGGCTCGTTTCCGCGAAATCCAAGTCGGCGGAGCGGAATATCTGGATCGTCTCACCTCGGGTGATCGTGAAGCTATCCCACACTTGGTCCAGGTTGGCAAGTTGATCGATGAGATCTATATCCTTCAACATTGGTCCGGTAACCAGGCCCTTCATGCCGAGGTCGAGTCACGTCAGCCACGCGAACCAAAGCTCGAACTGGGTCTTCGTCTTTTCAAGGGACCCTGGGGTTTGGATGAAGAACGATTCCTTGCTTCACTCCGGAACGAGGATGGAACGAAAAAGTTGTCGATTCCACATCAACCACCACAACATGGCAATTATTATCCAGATGATATTACACAGAGTGAGTTCCAGGAGTGGGTCAAGAGTTTGGAAGGCCAGGCCAAGGTAGATGCCGAGTCGTATTATCATGTGGTCAAGCGGGACCCGGAGACTCGTCAGTTGTATACGGTGCCTTATTCGGTCGAGTACAAGCAATATCTGGAGCCTGCCGCAGAGTTGATGCACAAGGCGAGTGCTCTTGTCAGTGATGCCACGTTGGCCAAGTTTTTGAAGTCGAGGGCCGAGGCTTTTATTAGCAACGATTATACGCAGTCGGATGTGGACTGGTTGAGGATCAGCAAGGAGTCTGCCCTTGACGTGACCTGTGGACCCTATGAGGTAAGAAGAAGAAAACAACAACAACAAAGAGTCTTGCTCGCCTTTCGAACTAGAAACAAAAAAAAAAAAAAAAAAAAAAAAAAAAAAAATTTATTTTTTTTTTTTTTGGTTTGTACATCTGATCTTTTGGTGGGAGAATAGAACTACACGGACAAGATGTTCTCGATCCGTGCCGCATACGAATTCTATCTGCATGCGCGTGACTTTGCCTCATCTGCCATCTTGGCCAAGTTCTCGTCCAGACTTCAGGATATGGAAGACCAATTGCCTGTGGAGGAACTTTACAAGACCAAGGGTCTCTACCCTCCTGCCATTATCACGGTCAACCAACTTTACTCTGGAGGTGATGTTGCCGTCCCCATGACTGCCGCTTACAACTTGCCCAACGACGAGGTCCCAATCAAGATTGCTGGTTCCAAGTTGGTGATTATCAAGAATGTTCAGGAGGGCAAGTTTGAGAAGGTGTTGCGACCGATTGCGGAGCAGGTGTTGGAGCCAGAGCAGTTGGCCAAGGTCGAGTTTGAGGCATTCTTCCAACATGTGTTGATGCATGAGGTGGCCCATTCGTTGGGACCTCATTTCTTGGTCCATGATAAGGACAAGAAGGTCCGAACTGCTTTGGAAGAGTATCACTCTGCCATGGAAGAGGCCAAAGCAGGTAAGTCATCCGAAATGACCTCTTTATGTGTATCTTTGTATGCATCATGAATCATCCTTTTCTCATTGATGTCACTCACATGTGCTCTCCCTCTCTCTTTCTCTCTTTCTCTCTCTCTCTCTTGTTGCGGGGTAAATATTAGATATTGCTGGATTGTTTGCCGTGGGATTGTTACTCAAGGATGGTACATTGGCAGGAGGTCCTGACGCTGAGTCGTTCTTCATCACCTACCTTGCCTCGGCCTTCCGTTCGATCCGTTTCGGTATCACAGAGGCCCATGGTTTGGGTCAGGCCATGCAATTCCAGTTCTTGACGGAGCGTGGTGGTTTTGCCTATAACCCCGAGACCAAAAAGTTCCGTGTGGTGATGGACAAGATTGAAGAGGCTGTCAAGGAGTTGACCAATCGGATTTTGGTTCTTCAGGGTGATGGTAACAAGGCTGCGGTCAAGGAGTTCGTAGACAAGTATGGCGTTATTTCGCCCGAGGTCAAGCAGGCCTTGGATGATCTCGAGAACCTGGGCGTCCCTGTTGATGTCTACCCCCGGTACCGCATCCTTGAGGACGGCACTGTTTAAGAAGTGCTGCATGAACCGCCTTCTTTTTTTGTTTGTTTGTTTGTTTACAAAGTAATGAAGGATTAATTTTTTTTGTAACAGAAAAAAAAAAAAAAAAAAAAAAAAAAAAAAAAAAAGAGGATGGGCGAGATTGTCTATCGGAAAGAATTTATTGATGACGGTTAGAAGAGAGAGAGTGAGAGAGAGAGATGCGTGAGAGAGAGAAGGAAAGAGAAAGGTCTGTCTTTCATCGGCACATTAGATCATAGTCGCGATGACTTCGTCGTCCATACAAAAGACTATTTGAAGCTAGAGCTGCATCTGCCGCCGCTGCCGAGGCAGCTGCTTTGGCAACCTTGGCCGATGATAGCGCAAAGGGAGGACACTCGAACTCTTCTTCTTCCTCACTATCATTGCCACCATCATCGTCATGATTGGTGTTTTCATCATCGCTGCTCTCGTCCTCATAGGACTCATTTACATCCCCTTCATCAATAGCCTCCCCGTCTTCTACTTCAATAATCTCCATCGGAACCGTCTCTAACTGACTTTGATCCTGTTGCGACTGTTGTTGACTCATGCCGGGATCATTGCCATGGTCATCCATTAATTCTACTACTCGGACAGACTCGGCTTCCTCGGACAAGTTCTCGTCTGACTCGACTTGGAGTCGAGTTTCGAAAACTATCTGTCGGGATCCATCGCTGCCATGACTCTTGTCGTCGTCCTCGGGTCCTCCCTGAGCCTCAGCATTGGTTCTGTCGCTTACGAGTGTAGGAGAGGAGGATGAAGAAGATGGCGCTGAGGATGCGGGTCTGGGTAGAGCTCTATCCACGACCTGGGGCTGTGATGGCAAAGGCGACGGAGCTGGAGTCAGGACTGTGTACTCTGTTGTTGTTGTCACCATTGGGGGCTCATGCCACTCACGGTAGCTATCTGTAGCAAGGGGAGAGGATCCAACTAATGGCAATGACGAAGAGGATAAAGAATCGAAGGGTCGCTGGCTACTCCTTCTTTGCCTGGTAGCAGAGTGGTCTAGACTCGGTGCCGGGGCTTGATTGGGCTCCGAGTTCTGTGGCCAATGCGGATGGCGCTGATCTTCCGAGATACCAAATCTCCAGGGATCGTCCTTGTCATCTTCTACTTCCAGAAGGCTTCCTGGCAGGGGTGCAATGGTCGGGGCCGAGGTCGGTGGTACTGGCGTTGGTGCAGGCAGATGAGGAGAGGATCTGGTACTGTTGCTGTTTAGCATCATTTCTTCCACTTGGTCAATCAACAACTCCACCACCTCTCGCTCCTGCTGTTGAGTTTGTCCCTGGCCACGTTGCTCTTGCTCCTGTTCTTCTTCTTGTGGATTCGGATGGCGACGAATGGCGTGACCTTGGTTTTCTCTAACTTCATCCTCGAGTTCCTCTACGACAGGCGACTCAGTTGACTCTATCCCTGTCATGTTATCCCCTTGCCCATGCCTCCGTCTTGATCGAGACTCGGTTCCTGACGACCCTCGATGACGATGACGAGATGAATGTTGTTGCACTGGTGATGATGGTGGTTGGAGAGAGGGTGAGTCATTCTGTCGCCGGGTTGAATTGCTATTACCACGCCGTCGACGTAGTCGTTTTTGTTCTTTACGGTGCAACCGCTCCTGGAGGACAACCCGCTCCAGGTACCGTTCGGTGGCCTCCTCCTGGTCCAAGGCTAGGGACATGTTGGCAGCCGCGGTCTCGGCGGTCTGCATTACAAGATCCATCCATTGAAAGGCGAACAGGGGCTCCCCACCCATGGTGTTTGGGTCCAAATCAATGTCCTGGTCTGGATGGGGGAGTTGTTCCCATTTCATCGGCTGAAGGAATTGGGTGAGCGAGAGCATTGGTAGGACTGAAGCCGCCGTTGGAAAGAGCGCCTGTGTATTGGCGACCGCAGTAGCTGTGGATTGAGGAGGGGCAGATCGGGGTGGGAGGGATGATAATCGATGTGGGGCCTGGGATCTTTGCTGAGCACGGGCGACGGATGTCTGTCGGGTCGTAGCTGCGGCGGGATCGACTGCATGGCGGTCCGTTGCCCCAGGTTCCGACATTTGTGAAACAGGAACTCGTGAGATGGCAGGTAGTCCCATGAAGTCTCCCTCTGAGGCAGCAGTAGCAGAAGTAGCAGTAGCAGTAGCGGCAGCAGCAGCAGCCTGTTGTGCAGCAGGCGAGAGAGGAAAATGGACGAGCTCATAAACGAGCTTGGCGAGATCCATGTTGAGTCGATCCTGGCCTACGACACCATCCGTATGGAACATCCAAAAGTGGCCATTGTTGGGGGCCTTGAGGCATTGTTGGCAGGGCTGAGTGATATGATAACCGATGATATTCCCACAAACACGGCAGGCGACATCACGAATCTTGCAGCGGCAGTTGGAAGTGGTGTAGTCTTTGTCAATCAGCTGGACGCTAAAAAAGAACCGTGGAAGGGGAGTAAGGGCCATGTCAGGGTCAAGACATCCCTTTGGGCCGGACTGGATCTAGGTCTGGCATACAACCGACCCACGCGGCCCATCAGAAGCCGGGACAAGCATCAACATCGCAATCACATCAAGGAAGAAAAAATTTCGTGGGTGACACACCAACGGACGACGATCGTTCGGTCGTCTCTGCACAACACTAAAGACACACACATCCCTCCCTCGCACAAGGCCAAGACCGAGATGGGCTAAAACTTACGAGCCTGGCGGGTGATCAGTTGAATAGAGCTCGACCGAGGTATCCGCCAAAAGCATGGCTTTCATTCCGCGGAGACAGACGACTGCTGAACAATGTCGACAATCCATCCGGCAGACAGTCTTGGATTGTGTGTTATTGCCTCCAACGTTGCCGGTGCTACCACTGGTGCCGCTGTTATGGTGATTGCCGAACGAATAGCTACTATAGTTAGTATTGTATCGATCAGTGTTCCCTCCATGATTCTGGTTGCCGTACCCAGTCCCGCTGCCTGAATGGTTTCCGTTGCTCTGGCCGTTGCTCTGATTATTGCTTGCATCGTTCCCACTCGAGTGCGCTTGGGGCATGGTCGAGGACGGGATGTTGGACCGATGCGACTGAAGGAAATGGGTCGTGTAAGTACGACTAGGCCACTGGGGTGCGGAGCTGGATGCCGTTGCCGTTGCTGTTGATGTTGATACTGTCCGAGAAGGCTGTGGAGTTGCCGGGCTGTTTGTCGAAGAGGAGGAGGAGCTGGGGCCAAGATACTGATCGCGAATGCTATGAGGCATCGTCAGTCCAGGTCACTGTACTGCAAGTAGTGTCCAATGGTCAGTCGTTGGAGATGGGGATGAGCAAAAAGAGTGTGGGAGGTTGGGCGGGAAGCGGATGTGAGCCAGAGAAGAGAAAGAGAGAAATGACGAGAACGGTGGAGAGGTGAGAAAGAGAGAGACAGCGATGACGGTCCAGCTTGAGTCGGCGGTGGAGGTAATTCGTGAGCCAGAGACCGAGGTGAGGAGGGGACGGGGGAACCTCTAGATCTTGTCGTCCTCTGGCAGCGTGGCGAGGGAGAGACACCATTCACTAAGCCCTCTTCTCCAGGCGCGTTCCTCTCTTTCTTTCTGACTCAGACCCGTGAGATGGCTCGCACTGCCGCTGTTGCTCTTCGCGTCGTCTACCAGCTATCTTTTGAGGCGGTCTCTGAAAGGGAAGAGGAAAAGAGAAAAGAGAGAGGGGCGAGGTTCGCCTGCAAGGAAAGTGTGGTTGCGTGAGGAAGAGTATCGTCAATTTGAAAAAATAAAAATAGCTTCATTGGGGTGCACAAAAAACCCCTTCTGGCAGATTGATGCGTCATTCCAATGCATTTGCTATGCACACATTACATGAGGAGAATCCATGCACTCTTGTGCTTGTGTCTTGAAACCCAGCTTTGCCCCGAGATAGACTGACGCCGCCATGTCTCGACACTCTCATTCAAAGCGCACTAAAACTGGAAGGTCTACTCTTTTGAAAATCAAAGCCACCAACACAGCAGCCAGGGTCATTCCTCCTTGCCATGTCTCTCTGCCGCTTGGGCCATGGTTGCGCATCGCCAAGACACAGCATTGAAAATAGGATTGTCTGAATTTGATTTACTCAACCCAATGAGAAAATAAAGTTTTAAACGCCTATTTAGCGCCAAGTCGTCCTTGATCAGGGTCAAGTTTATACCACCAGTCCTTTCGAGAAATTCTTGGTAATTGCCTAGCCCAATGCTAAAGACTTCAACTCGAAGCTGGTAAAGAAAGACAATTGTATTAGTTGGTTGAGATCAAGTGGGTGATGAGGAACTTAGGCATGGATCCGTGCAAAAAGTCCATGAGCAGCCATTGTCTAGGGTGAGATGAATAAACTATTGGTGGGATATTTCGCATACTTACAAGCGCAATCTCTGATTCATTGCATCAATACTCGGCATGCTCCCCTTCCCCCCCCCCGCCTTCATCATCCTTCTTCTCGTTCCTCATGGAGAGTACCCAGGGATCTAGTGATTAGCGCCTGAGGAGAGGGAATCACTGTCAATATGGCACTCCGTTCCCTTTCAGTACTAGGAGCCACTCTGCAATAGTCTAGGAGAGTTACAATCTTAAATGGTAGTAGGTTGTAATCATTCACTGGAGCTCTGTTTAAGCGGTTAAAGCGAAATCGAGCCAGTTGTACTAACTAGCTCGCGTTCGATAGAGTGGTGTATTTGGTCAGTCATTTGTGCGGACGAAAACATTCAAATAAAGAAGAGTAGCCTTTGACATCGATACCATGGGTGGAAACGATCCTTTAGATCCTAGAGTTGGTCCTCGAACTACTCTACCTAGAATCGCGGCTTTTCCCCCTCTCTGCTCTTAATGACAGGGGATACCAAAAAAAAAAAAAAAAAAAAAATAGAAGGTAAGCTTTATCTTGATTTTTTTTTTTTTTTTTTTTTTTTTTGTAATAGTTGTAGTAGTTTTTAAAGTTGCCGCTCAATCTCGATTGGGAGGGCCTGGTGTACTTCCTCAATGCCTATAGATGTCAAAAAGAACAAAGATAGGAACACATAACCTCAAATAGCCCCCTGCAGATGCAGATTTTTTTTTTTTTACTAAAGAAAATGCAGAATCTACCTATGCAGAGTGCCCACGTTCTTTCATTCCCGGGGTTTTTTATACACCGAAATGATACTAATAACAGGATGATGAACAAGAATGAGAGGAGAGGAATTTGATCTATCTTGCACGTGTACCACAGAGTACTGTGTGTACCAGTGGCAGATGCGCTCTTTGTGTTTGCAATTGACTCTTTTACCTTTGTTATTTTCTTTTTTGTTCCACAGATCTCTACAACAACTCCACCTCTTTTTTTCGTGCCACCCTAATTGTGTAATGTAAGGAAAAGGTAAACGAACTATTCTTTCTATAGTTGGGACACAAAGAGACGAAGGCTAGCGCTTTAACTGTTGGGAGCTAAGTAGGCGCCATCTTAGGTTGTATCCAGATCATCGCATCGGGCGTTTTTTTTTTTTTTTTTTTTTTTTTTTTGTATGGCACCTACTTGGCATCGTGGCAAATCAGAATTTTTCTCTTCTCCGGAGGGATATCTTACCTTTTCCTTTCCCCCTTGTCATAATTCTTTGGATAGTTAGTGGCAGCGGCAGTGACAGCAAGAGAACTGTTCAGCATACCAAATGTCTACGGAACCTTATTTGACAGGAGAAATGGTGCTTGGAACAAAAAGAAGGAAAGAAAGAAAAGAAGGTGGTTCGGATACGGATCGGAGCAAGAAAGGGAATGGATCAGGGGAAGGGGAAGAGGGACAAAGGGGAGGATGCCAACCAAAGGTACACGCCCTGAGGGGCTGGGAACGCTAAGAACCACGGGTGTTTTTTTGGGTAGGGGAGAGAGAAAAAGAGGAGGGAGAAAGAAAGAGAGAGAATGAGCAAAAGAGAAAGAAGGGTGTCCTGCAGGTTCAAGCAGCGTAGGCTCGATGACTAAAGGAGAAACGCGACTAGGCGTCAAACTTTTGTGCGCAGAGAAACCAAGGTTCCATGATCAACCGGACATCTCTCTCGTTCGTGTGCGTGCGTCTTCTGTTCCTCTCACCCCCTCATTGCAATTCTACTTTATGTTATGAGTCTTGAGTCGGCGCTTGATCGAAAAAAAGAGAAGGATAAACCGTGGAAGTGATCCCATTATCCAGCTATAAAAGAGCTGAGCACGACTAGGAGTGGGTCTTTTTTTTTCTTTGCTTCTAGTAATTCACTGCCTTTGTTAGACTAGAGGGCACGCACATCCTGCTCAACTCACACGAGTGACGAATTGGTACGTTTTCCATCTCTCTCTTGTCCACCTTTTGAACCCCCACCTCTTTCTTTTTCCTTTTTCAATCTCCAAGCATGCGTGCCTACATCTCTTTCGCGACGAGCCTCCTCCTCTTGGTCTTGTCCATACTCTTTTCCGCACCTATGACACAAGTTCATTGTGCAGCTCTCCACAATGACTCTCCTGCAGACACCAATGACCCTGCTCCTCAAGCATTGGGCCCTCCTTCTCTCGCAGTAGAGGCTTTGATCCCCGCAGTAGAGGTCTCTGACCCCGTAGCCGATAATACCGTTGCAAGTAAACCTGCTGATGTCCTTCAGGACCCAAAAACATTCATTCCGTTATCTAACAGCGATCCCGCTGCAGGCTCACCCGAGTCAAGCACTGGGCCTGGACCCAAGGCCGGCCCTAGTCCTTCCGCGGAGCAAAAGGATGGTGGTGAGGTAGTAGGAGGATGCGAGGTCTCTGTGGGCACCGTTTTTTGTCCCAAGATCAACTCCAGCTGGATAAATGAGCTATCTATCGAGATACCTGACTGTATCCTCAAGTCTGGGTCGACCTCTGTCTTCCGATTCTCTACTTTGACATGCACACAAGCGCTCCCGGTGCTTCGAGTCGTAAACCCTGGTATTCGATTTGTTAGTTGCCTCAATCTGGAAAACGGCTCGTCCCACTCAGGCAAAAAGACGGAAAAAGGGCACAGTCGGGCTAAGCAGGGGGAGAAGAAGAAGAAAAAAAGTGAGCAGGGGGAAGGCGTTGAGGAAAAAATTGGTACGATGAGAAAAAATTAGAGAAAAGCTTACTAGCTTTAGTTGGAAAATGCGGGGGTTGAAAAAAAAAAAAAAAAAAAAAAAAAAAAAAAGTGAGAACGAGACGCGACGCGTGTTTTGCATGTCTGTGGTGGGGGGGGAGGGAGGGGGAGGAGGAGAGAAAGGGGAACCCGCATTTTCGAGAGGGAAAGGGGGGGGGGGAGGTACATGCACAGGCAGTGCCAACACAGCAGCAAGCTTTGATTTCTTATTCTTGTTTTTCTTGTTTTTCTTGTTTTTTTTATGCACAGCCTAAAAAAAAATGTAATAAAAACAATACGAGCACAAGATACCTGCTTACAAGGTCGATGGTCCTTCTCTTTTTTGTCCGCCATCTGCACATGCAATAAACAACATCGAGGCCTCGAAGAGGCGAGGAGAGAAAAAAAAAAGAACAGAAAAGAGAAAACATCACACACACACACACACGCAGAGAGAGAGAGAGAGAGAGAAAGAGAGAAAGAGAGAAAAAAGAGAGAGAGAGAGAGAGAGAGAGAGAGAGAGAGAGAGAGCAAATGATCGAGATAGAGTGAAACTAAACACGGCATACATACCTTTATGCAGACTGCCCTGACAACAGGCAGACTCTATCGTGTCCCTTTGTTTTTTTCCTCCGAAGGAGATTGAGCACACAACAACAGCCTGAGCTGGTAAATGGAGGAGAGAAAAAAGAGAGCGAGAAAAAAGAGAGTAAAATGATAGAGAGAAGAGAGAGAGCAGGAAAGGAAAGAAAGATAGAACAAAAAGAGATCATGCATGTCGTTCTCCAACGCAGGATAGGCGAGCAATCATTCGTCCTACACTCCCACCGTCATTCCCCACTCCTCACGTCGTCCCGACGGTCCCTCATCACCCCCTCACACGCACACACACACACACACACACTCTCTCTCTCTCTCTCTCTCTCTCTCTCTCTCTCTCTCTCTCTCCGTCCTGCCGCCTGTCCTGTCACCCTTATAATACCTTTTTTTTTTTTCCACTCTTGGTTTTTTTTTTTTTTTTCGTCATTTGTTACCGAGGTGGGGGTGGGAGGGAGAGGGATCCAGTCCGACTTTTTTTTTTTCTGCACCTCGACTTTTTTTTTCTCACCTCTCTTGTCTTCTAACGAACCGAATCCAGCCCCATCTCTTTTCTAGGTTCCCTCTATGAGACAAAAAAATGAATAGCTGACTAACCCTTCAATCATCACCGTGCCTGCTCAAACAGTCTGTTTTTGCTCAATCAAAGAATGAACGAAATATTTGAAGTATTTGTTCTACTACTGTACTCTATTTTTTTTTTTTTTTAAGTCCCCGACAAAACTTTGTGTGAGTGTTTGTTAGGTTGGAGAGAGGATGTGCAAAAATGGGTCTTTTGCGGCTCACCACGTTCGCCCTTTTTTTTTCTTTTTTTTCCTTTTTCTTCCCGCCCTCGCCCATTCTCGTTTTCCAAAACTCTCTTTGCTCTCACTTGCTCAGAGAAAATCCAGGGAGAGAGGGGAAAAAAGAAGAGAGAAAGAGAAAGAAAGAAAGAAAGAAGGATAGAGAGAGAGAGAGAGAGAGAGAGAGAGAGAGCGTCCCGTGTCTCAATTGGTCATATGTGCACTGTCCCCTGTTTTTTTTTTCTGTTTTTTTTTCCAGATTATTGATTCTACATACTTTGAGCATTTTGATGAGGGTTGAATTTGGTGGTATTCATTTTTTTTTTCTTCTTTAATGGTTAAAGAGTCTGACTACAGAATGGGTCTAGGGTGGTAGTGAATGGAAGAGAGAGAAAGAGAAAGAGAAAGAGAAAGGGAAAGAGAAAGGGAACGAGAATGAGATAGAGAGAGAAAAAATACAGTGGATATAGGATGGTCATCATTGCATGCATATTATATTTTTATTTTTTTTTTTTTTTGTTTCAAAATAAAGAAAAAAAAAAAAAAAAAAAGAAAAAAAAAAAAAAAAAAAGAGTCGGATATCCCGAAAGTGAGATATGCTCCTTCATGTTGTGGAAGAGGTATGGACGGGAGCGTCAGTTACGCACCCGCAAAGGAAAAACAAAAGGGAAGGGGAGAGAGAGAGAGAGAGAGATAGAGTCGACCCATGGCACAGGCGTGCATGCAGTCGATTTAGTCAACTTGATCTTTTTTTTTATCGTTTTGATGTTTTGGCACGCTTAGACGAGGGCACGTCTGGATGGTTTGGATGTGCATTGCGGTAATGTCTCCAACGGGGATCAATCCGGTTGAATTTCATCCCACAGATAGTACACTCAAAAGGTTGAGCAAACGTGTGAAGGTTCTCATGACGCTTCATATCATGAAGTCGAGCAAAGGAAGAATCGCAATGCTTACACTTGTATGGTCGTCTGCCCTCGTGGCTCGCTCCAATGTGTGTCTTCAGGTTTGAAGCTCGCGTATAGGACCGGCCGCAACCCTCCACGGGACAGAGATGGGCCCCCGTGGACGATACTGAGACTGGAGGGGATGGCTGTGAAACCAACGTGGTCGTTGCCGTTACTGCCATTGTCCCCGTTGATGGCGTGGACGAGGATATGGAAGACAGGAACAAAGGGGGTTCCAACGATTGGGCCATGGTCGAGCCAAGTCCTTCCAACTCCAACTCCAACAGCTCCAGTGAGTCATCCTCAATGGACGATGCGCTGAAAGACAGGGGTGAGGACGAGGGAAAGGATAACGGAGACGACGATGGCGTTTGATATGATGATGTAGTTGGTAAAACACCCGTCGTCGTGACTTTAGACGCGACTTGGGAAGGCAGAACTGGGCTCAGTTCAGAATCCCAACCCAGGTGACTGGGGCCTTGGTTCTCGGTTGCATCAAACAACAAGGAAGTGTCTGAGGCGAGCGGTTGGGGCATGGATGTGGGCCTGACCTGGTTGATGAGGAACCCGTCCACACCCGTGGACAGGAATTTGTTCGACGATGATGGTAACTGCGGCATATCGGTGGGGATTGCGCTGTTGTTATGGTATGTGTTTGCACCACCTTGAACAAACGTCTGATTCAGGGAGCAAAAGCCCGAATCATGGACCGATGCGGAGTCATTGCTTTGCAATGGTGTCGACTGTTGTTGCTTTTGAAGATGCTGTTGCAGCGTCTCAATATTCTGGTCAAGTAGCTGCCGCTGTCGGAGCAACTCTCCGAGCGTCAAAGTCGTTGAAGCTCCAAAAGGCAAGAAAAGGCCACCGTTGGAGGAAAAGTTGAATTGGGGGGAGACCAATTCCGACCTCCTGTTCGGTAGCTCAGGGACAGCTCGTGGAGCAATTGGCAAGGTCGGCGACGACGTGAGGGAAAGCATATGGTTGTCCTCATAATCTGTCAGGAACATTGGCAGCAAACTTCCTCGATCGTGGAGGTCGAAAGGCTCGGGTGTGAACGTGGCAGTGGTCAAGGCGGCCACACCGCCGGCCGTCACAGGCTCATTCGCTTGGGCAGCTCCAGCACGAAGTAGAACAGCAGGGGTTACGGGCTTGGTTGACAGATGGGGCCTCTTCCCCGAGGTTTGCATTTTGGCAGTTGTTGGATTGCTAGCTGACTGACGAGTAGTGGTGATAGTGCTCGAGAGGGGCTGAAGGCCGAGGAAAGAGTCAAGAAGAGTGCAGAGGGACAGAGGCAAAAGTCGTCTGTGCGAATTCAGGCGAATCTGGGGGTGGGGAGAGTTAAAGAGTGCTGATGGGGACGAGAGTATGGGTGGGATAGGAATGAGAACGAGGATGATAATGGGACTGAGGATGGAGATAATAGGAGTGGGAGTGGATGCAAGTAGGTTGGAAGAGAAAGATAGAGAGAGAGAAAAAGAAAAAGAAAAGGAAAAAGAGAAAGAGAAGGAAAGAAAAAGAGAAAGAAAAGCTGAGAGAGGAAAATAGAAGGACGCAAGAAACAAGTCCGGAAGTGGGCTGGAAATGGGCGAGGGGGAGTGATCCGCCAAGATCTGCCCTCCCATGGCTCATTTAGCCAGCGGGTTGACTTCGTGCGACATTGTTTTGTATTGAAATGGGTTATTTTATTCGGACAGGAGGGGGAATGCTTTCTTTTTTTCTTTTTTTTCTTTTTCTGACTCTTTCCTCCCCCTGACTGGCCAGTGTGCCAAAAAAAGCTGGACCATTAACATGCTCGCGCCTAGCCAAGTTAAAATCCAATTTCACGTCTCGTCCATTTTTAGTTGTTCTCTCCATCACGGTCCTTCTTAATAAACTTCCACAGACGGTTCCTTGTCTTGTCCTCCTCATCATCGTGGCGGCGATGACCGCCATGCTTGGGCTTGCGAATCGAGTCGAACAGGTTGCTCTGGATAGTAGCATGTTGAGCAACGCCCTCCCAACCCAAGGTTGCAGTCTTGACCAGAGGCTGACGCTCTTCAGAATCTTGCGAGATCACCTTCTCTGGGATCAAATGCTTTGGCAACAGTCTCAGGCACAGACCCACAGGTAGTGACAGAGAGCCAATCAAGAGCGTCACCAGCCACTGGTTGCCAGTCAAAGGAACTGTCTTGAAGGCCTTGCCACCAAACTCAACAATAACGAACTGGCATCCCAACACAATGACCTGGACAAGCACAAAGATCTTGTTGTTGTGCAAGTTCTTGAACACGTTCAACGAGTCGTCGATTCGACGGCAGTTGAGTTCGTTAAAGACCTGGAGGAAGACAAAGGTGTTAAAGATCATGGTGCGGAGCACAGCCTCGTTATGGTCCGAGATGGTGCCGTCGGGGTTCTGGAGATGGAAGAGACGACCGCCGTACTTGAGAAGCGCAAGGTTGACAGCAATCTGGAAAAGAGCTTGGCCGAGAATCATCTTCCACATGTTAAAGTTGATCAGAGGAGCCGTCTTGGCCGTAGGCAGACGCTTCAAGACATCAGGGCTTGGGGGTTCGGTTGCCAGGGCAAGAGCAGCAAGCGTGTCCATGATCAAGTTCACCCAGAGCAACTGGACAGCCGACAGAACCGATTCGTTGTTCTCTGAAGTAACGGCAGAAATAAACGACAGAACCACAGCCGTGATGTTGACCGTCAACTGGAACTGCAAGAACTTGCGAACCGAGTCATTGACAGCACGACCCCACATGAGCGACTTGAGAATACTGCTAAAGTTATCATCCATCAGAACAATAGCCGAGGCCTCCTTGGCGACTTCTGTACCGGTGATACCCATCGAGAATCCGACATCAGCCATCTTGAGAGCAGGTCCGTCATTCGTACCATCGCCTGTCATAGCAACAACTTCACCCAGTTCCTGGAGGCAGCGCACAACAATCGTCTTGTCCGTGGGCGAGCTACGGGCGAGGACCTGGAGACGAGTCATGGCCTCAATCTGTTGCTCCTTGGTGAGGTTACGGAATTCGGGACCAGTCATTGCCAATCCTCCCTTCTTCAAGATACCAGCATTTGTTGCGATGGCGCGGGCGGTCTGAAGGTTGTCTCCAGTGATCATGCGAACTGCCACACCAGCTCTCTCGAAACTCTTGACGCTCTCGACCACACCGGGACGCAGGGGATCCATGATACCGACGACTCCAAGGCAGACAAGCTTGCTGTTAGGGGCCTCATCGTCCGAGAACTTTTTAAACTCGCTCGAAGAAACGTCACGGTAGGAAAGAGCAATGGTACGCAGGGCCTGGTCGGCATATCGGCTGATAATCTGTTCAAAGCGAGAGCGGGCGGTTTCGTCCAAGCTCTTGACATCTCCATCGGCATCAACATAGTGGGTGCAGCCCCGGAGAACAATCTCGGAGGCTCCCTTGACATAAAGACGGTACTTTTCTGCTCCCTCGGGTGTCTCGGCAACGCAAGACATGGTCTTCTTGAGCGAGCTGAAGGGGTAGACCTTGACAAGCTTGACATCTGCACGAATGTTGCTGTACGAAGCGCCCAAGGACTTGATGAATCCCAACAAGGCCGACTCGGTCTTGGAGCCAATAAAGGTTGCGTTACCATGTTCGTCCTTGTCCTCGAAAGCAGAAGAGTTCAGGGCAATACCCTCAATAATGATCTGAGATACATTAGGGCTGACCTCGTCCTTCCATTCCTTAACCTTGTCCTGGCTTGTGAATGACTTGAGCGAGAGTGTGCCCTGAACAACGGTCATCTTGTTTTGAGTCAGGGTTCCTGTCTTGTCTGAGCAGACGGTCGTGGCATTACCCATGGTCTCGCAGGCAGAGAGGACACGGACCAAGTTGTTATCCTTCAACATTTGTGTGGTAGCATAAGCAAGAGCAAGAGTGACAGCCATGGGCAGACCCTCGGGGACGGCAACAACAACGATCGTGATCGCCTGAATGACAATCTTGACCATGTCGGAGAAGATCTCTGAACCAGAGGGGTATTCCTCACCCGACAATGCCAACTGGACAAAGTACTTGACGATGAGTGTCACAAGCATGGCAATGGCAGCAGCCATACCGAGCTTGGCAATCGATTCAGCAAGGATATCGAGCTTGATCTGGAGAGGAGTCTCTTCAGGTGTAGCTCCGCGCATAGCCATCATGGTGTTGCCAAAGAATGAGTTGGGTCCAACGGCTGTGACCAGCATACGTCCAGTGCCATCGAGAACCTTGGAGCCCGAAATGATGTAACAGTGCTCTTCTGTGTCCTTCTTCATTGCGTCCGACTCTCCTGTGGCACTGCTCTCATCACAGGTAATGTTGTGGCTGCTCAAGATAATACCATCGACGGCCAAGAGGTCGCCAGGCTCCATCAACAACACATCTCCGACGACGATTTCCTTGACATTGACCTCCTGTTCACGGCCATCGCGCAGTACCTTGACGCAACGGTCATCCTTCTTGGCATTCAGCTTGCGGAACTGGCGTTCCTTTTGGTAATCGTTAATAGCATTGGTAAAGACGACAGCAGCAACGGCGGCAAGAATGGCAGCACCCTCAACCCAGCCGACGCGGGGCTCGCCGGGCTTGTGGTGAGGACCATAGTCCTCATAGACACTGACGCCGAGGGAAACAAAAGCAGCAATTGAGAGCAAAACTATGAATGAGAAAGAGAGAGAGAGAGAGAGAGCAAGAGAAAGAAAGAAGTCAGTCGGAGGGTAAAGATGGCAAAAGTAGTGACAGAAGCAGCAATGTGCAGGAGCAGTGCAGTTAGAAACCTACTCAGCGTGCGGTCATTGTAAGCCTTGACGACTAGCTCCCAGAAAGAGGCGCTCTGGACGGTCGGCAGAATCTAAAGAAGGTTCGATGATTGGGAGCACAAGGGTGAGTGGGTGAATAGAGGAGGAGGAGGAGGAGGAGGAGCCACATTCATCTCAACAAATATTAGCACCTCTTATACTCTCTCTATTCCCGTCGGCGCTTTTGGGCCAGCTGGACCATATTGCATCTCACGGCGTGTCGTCATTGTCCCTCATCTCCTCTGTCTCTTCCTGTCTCTTTGCCAGGGAAAAACAAGAGAGCAAAGTGAACACGGGAGGGAACACAATTTCAAAAGGTCTCAAGCCCTGATGCTATTCCAAAAGACCACACACACTACCACTACAGCCAGACACGAAGGCGCGAATGAAGGAGAAAAATAGAAAAAAAGTCGCGGCGGTCGAGATCGATACCAAATATCCTCTTCGTTGAGTGGGAGTAATGGGGGGGGAGGGGTGCACACAGGCCATCCCTAATGCACACACGCACACGCACACACACACACATGCGCACGCTCTTGCTGACATTGCTTTCACCTTTTTTTTTTCTCACTCTTTCTCTTTCTCTTTCTCTCTCTCTCACGCTCCTCTCTCCACTCTTCTCTCGCTCATGCACACACACTCTCTCAATCTCTCAATCTCTCTCCCGTCCCGACTGTGGTTGTCCCTGAGGTATGTTGACCACTGTTTTCTTCTCCAGCAAGAGAGATACCGCCCCCTCCTGGTTTAACCAATTGAGTGTTTTCAACTGCCGCGGACTCTTTTGTGTGCCGCCCCCTGACTCCCTTGACTACTGGGAGGAAGAAGAGGGAAAGAGGAAAAGGAGACTAGGGTAGAACGTGGCCCTCTCTCTCATTTTTTTTTTGTTTTTTGTTTTTTGTGCCCGATGCGCGTGCGTTGACCTGTCCTTTTCTGAGGCAGTGGGTCCAGTTGAGCCACGGTCCAGTCCCAGTCTAGTCCAAGAAACCAATGGCGCGAAGAAAGAAAAAATAATATAAAAAAAAAAAAAAAAAAAAAAGCCCCGCCGCTTATGAAACCAATTCCTTTGGGTCGTGTCTTTCCACGGAGAAGTACCTTGCTCCCAGGGACTACCCTTTTCTCTCTCTCTCTCTCTCTCTCTCTCTCTCTCTCTTACTCGTTCTAGCCCAAACCTCACTCTTGTAAACCTCTTTCATATCCTCACTCCCACGCTCTAGAATAAGACAGGAAGCAATTGCTTTCCGCTCTGGACCGTGAATGACAGATATTCTTAATGTTCATTTTCTCAAGACTTACATTGGCGCCAAAAGTCTTGGTGCGGGCCTCAAACTTGGCATGGTCAGAATGACCGATCGAGTCGGCATTTGCCTCGTCCGAGTGAAGACCGTACTTGGGATCGACGCGAAGGCCTTCACAAATCTTGGCGATGCCACCGAGTTCACGGGGCAACTTTGGGTTTGTGGGATCCGTTAAGGGAGCGAGGTCAGCGACAGTGTAAGCGAACGTGAGGGTGGCCGAGCCATTGCCAGCACGGCTGCCCAGCAGCGGCTCGTGGGAGGACGAATCGCGGGGCATGAGGGGAGAGGAGGAATGAGATGGACAAGCGACGATGCGTCACGAACGGCTCGCCAGGGGGAGGAAAAGGAGGATGAAGGGAGGGAGCGTGGGTAGGGGATAAAGAAGAATGAGAGAAAGAGAAAAAGAGAAAAAGAGAAAAGAGGAAAGAAGAAGAGAAAAAAAAAAAAAAAAAAAAAAACGAAAGAGAGGAACGCGGACAGGGCTCTCTTAAGGAGAATGAATGGTGAATGAGTGAATGGCGCGGATTGGATGAGCCAACCAGGGTTGCTTTGGCCCATTCTCCCATTATTGCAATCACTCCATTCCTCTCCCCAGCCTCCCTCATATACTCTGGTCGTAATATGCTAATTCGCACACAGATCTGGCCTGTGAGATAACAGCAGAAGGGAAAGCCCAATCATGCTTAGCCTGTGTGGTGCCCGTGTATGAAAAAAAAATATATATGCCCGGGTCTTGTTCTCTTTTCTCTTTATTCCTTTACGACTGACTCCTGTACAAACTCGACATCGTCTATTGTCTCGAATGCCCCTGCGCGGATGGTCCGGCCCCGCACCCACTCTAATCCTTCGCCTGCATAACTCATTGTTGGTCCAATTTCAAGCCCCAGCCGCGTCTCTTCCGCTTCATCTGCTGTGATTGACTGCTTTTTAGTCCCACTGATTACACGACCACCTGCTTCCTCGATCCATCGGATATGCAAACGCTCCAGGTCCCGTCGGGCTGTGCTAGGCGAGTCCAAGCCTTGCGCATTTTTCATGGGCGAGAACTCTCTTGATCGCTCCACCTCCAGGCACGTGAACCGGTCCGCCATTGGAAAGATATCAAACACAAAGAGCTCAAGCTTGACCCCATTCGGTGCCTCAGGATGGATACGGTGCCCTGTCTTGAGATCAATATAAGGGATCTTTTTCGAGGCCACGTGGTAGAGAAGGGATTTCTTTTCCTGGTCTTGCAAGATTGCTGGTAACCGGTGTAAAAAGTCGAGCGTATAGCTCTGGTTGCAGATGTTACCAGCACGATAGACAAACTCACCCGTTTCAGCATCGATCAGCGCGGCAAGAGCCGGGTCCATCTCCGAGTACTCAACGACTTTAATCAATCCGTTCTGTCGGCAGATCACGCCCAGTGGCTCAGTTGGCATGGTCTTGGGCATTACTTTTGCCATCACATCTGCTTGCATGGCTACCATATGTCCGATCCCGACTGGATCCCCTATCTTGATCAGGATGTTGTCGACCGAGTAACAGTGCACGTACTTGACCCTTCGATCTTGCAGCCAGTCTAGAACTCCTTCGTGATAGAGTGCCCAGTAAAGTCCGCCATTGCCATTGGGTGAAGCAGCAATGCTATTCTTTTCGTTAAGCAAAAGCTTTCCATGTAAATCAAAGCAAGGAAGTACTCCTTGTTCAAAGACCATAATCTGGTTGACATCCAGGCCAAAATAATCATGTTCTCTTAGAAACATCTCTGTGTGCTCCCGTGTCGGACCCGAGGTCATGATGCACCAGGGAACAATGACTGGCGGGACAGACTCAATTGGTTGCCGAGTTCTCTGTGCTTGATCGAGTCTGGCGAGCTCCTGGAGCTTTTGGATCTTTTCTGCCTGTAGTTGGAAGAGTGTCTTGTGTGAAGGCAGTCCAATATCACGATAACATCCCTTGGGCAATGGGGATCCTAACCGAGTGCCCTGTCCGCCTGCCAAGAGCACAACCGCCACCTGACCACTGGCAATGGTCTTCAGCCCAAGCGAGGCCCATTCATGGATTTCTTCTGCGGTGGCTGTCAGCACGGACTTGGCCTCATCTTTAGCCAGTGGCTCCAAACCTTGAACCGTGGTCTTGTCCTTGGAGGTGGCTATGGCACGACGAAAGATGGAGTTGAGAGCCTCTGGGTCGAGCGACTCGAGCTGGTGAAGGAATGGTGTCTTCTCAGCCTCGGAGAGACTGTCCCAAAAGGCAAAGACATGGTCCTGTCCAGCGACCTGGTATTTTTGCCGGACGGTCGCGACCCTTGCACTAGCCAAAGTCATTGGAAAGAAGTTGGGGAGATGTGAATGAATAAGTGAGTGAATAAATGAATGAATGAATGAATGGATGGATGGATGGATGGATGGATGGATGGATGGATGAAAGGGTATTAGATGAGAACTCCTTGTGGTCAAAGCAGGAGTGCTGTGGTCTGTGGATGGAGAATGAGGATGTGGGAAAAGTTCTTTCTCTCTCTCTTTCTCTCTCTCTCTCTTCTTCTCTCTTCTCTCTATTCTCTCTCTTGCGTCCAAAGACGAAAAAGAGGGAGAGAAGAGACACACCAAGAGACACAAACGCGGTCCCGTGTGCGAGTGTGGCGAAGTCCAGGGTGCGTCATGATGTGCCGTTGCTCTGTCTTTCCTCCGAGTGGGACTGTGTCTGTTAATCCATTGGGGCGAGAATAGGGGTATCCTGGAGTAGGGGATCTCCATGGTGGGGCCTCATTCTCTCTCTCTCATTCTCTCTCTCTCTCTCTCTCTCCCTCTCTCTCTCTCTTCTCTCCTCCAAAAGAGTGTATGCTCTTCCAAAAATACCCTGCTTGCCCTTTTCTTTCTCACTTCTCCCCGATAAACACACACACACACATACACTCACGCATGAACACAAAGAAACCGCAGCCAGGTGTCCGTTGCAGCATGGGTCGAAGAAGTAGGAAAAAAAAAAGGCTTTGTAAACAAACAATAATATGCACTCTAGACCACGCGTGCACTGCCTGGACACCAACCGAAGTTACTGCCACTAGGCACTACCCCAAGGCATGGCTGCAGTGCACACACAGACATTTGCAAGAGAGACACACACACATGGACTTGACGGGCTGCAGCAACGCCTCGCAGGCATCGAGACATTCGACTCGAGAAGGAAAGAAAAAAAATGGCCGGCGAGACATCGGCCGCTGAAAAGGCGGAGAGGGCTGAGAAGGCGTGAGTGTAAGCGAGAAAGAGAGAGAGAGAGAGAGAGAGAGAGAGAGAGAGAGAGAAAGAAAGAGAGAGAATGAGAGAATGAGAGAAAGAGAGAGCGCTCAATAGCTCCATCCCGCCCCATGGCTCTCTTCTTTGCGGCTCCCTGGGTGGGCCCAAAAAAAAGCTGCTTTGGTTGGCAAACGGCTCTGCGAAATGCTCAGACTCCCTCTTTTCTCTTCTCTCTCTCTCTCTCTCTCTCTCTCTCTCTCTCTCTCTTCTCTCTCTCTCCCTTCCTCTCTCTCTCTCTCGCTCTCTCGCAGCACTCTATCAGTCGCGCTCTGGCTCCTGCACGCCCCCATCCGCGCTTTGCTCTCGCTCGTCCCCGACCTCTCGCCTCGACTGTCCACTTGTTCCTGATACCCCAGCTCCGTCCTCAACACAGCGTTGGCCGAGCAATAAAAAAAAAAAAAAACAGGACCGAGAGCCAGCACCCGGCAAATCTCTTTTTTACTTTCTTTCCGCATCTCCATCCGACTCTACCACCGCTACCATTCCTTCATCTCCATTCATTCTCCACGACCTCCAATACACTCAACTAGCCATTGCCTCTTCTCGACCATCCCTCTAGTTCTGGACCGGCAAATCCATTCAGCAGGATGACCTACCGCGAGGAAGATGACCAGGAAGATGTATGTTGTCCGAGGAAGGTGTTCCTGACAGAGGGAAGAAGAGAGAGAGAGACTGTGTGTGTGTGAGAGAGAGAGTGATAGCAGAAAAGGAGAGGAGAGGACTGACTATTCGTCCCAGAGGACTAGGAACGCAGTAACAGTTGAATAGAGAGGTCACAGACACATACCACACGTCGCATGCCTCTTCCGTGTCCTCTCTGGGCCTTTGTCTCCGCCTTGGGGATCATTTGGGTGAATGGGTTGACACTACGGTGTCATTATTCACCACATTCATCCTGCCCATTCTCCCTCTTCTCATTCTCCTGGCTTGCCAAGGAGAGAGAAAGATAGTGTGTGTGTGTGTGTGTGTGTGTGTGAAAGAGTCTTTTCATTGTTATAGGGACCATGAAAGTGAGGAAAAGAAAAAAACCACTCGTCACATGAACTCATTTCTCACCATGAACCTCTCCCTCTGTCTCTGTGTGTGTGTGTGTTGCACAATGACCTTAGATCCTGATCTCAACCATGAGATCACTTGATCTCGCCAACAAGGTAGGTGACCCGAATAAGGAGGCGAACATGCTTTCTCTCTCTCTCTCTTTTTATTCATGCGCCTGGACTCAAGCAGCGGGACAGGTCAGGACAGGTCAGGACAGGACGAGCCTTTCTCCTCTACACACATAGACATCACACAGCCTTGTTCGCCGATGCTGCATCGGGATTGACGACAATAATGATGGCGGCGACGAGGACGGCGTCAGCAGCGATGATGGTGATGGTGATGGTGATGATAATGGCGACAGCTACTGCAGCAGTAACCCTAGGAGAACTAGGGGAGAAAAGGGCATTGGTGGGACATGGCTCCAAATGTCGTTCTTGTCGCCCTGCTCTCTCTCTCTGTTGCTGTCACAGCTTCCTTCCCCGCCCTTTTTTTTTTTTTTTTTTTTTTTTTTTTGATGTATTATTATTACTCGCTCCCTTATATACTCTCTTCTTCTCACCTCCGTGCCCTGCCCAACCTCCATTTGTTCCTTACTTTGTTTCTTCCCCACGACTCATTGGCATGCATTCACACTCTGCCTAGGAGTCAGTGGGATGACAACTGCGACAGAAGACTCCTTTATCTTTATTCCGCCTGTGCTTCTCTTTTTTTCTTTTCTTTTCTTTTCTTGAATTATTCGACCTTCTTCAACTTCAATCTCTCCACTCCACGTGTAATTTCTCTCTCTCTCTCTCTCTCTCTCTCTCTCTCTCTCTCTCTCCCTTTCCCTCTCTTTCTCTCTCTTTCTCACTTGCATTCTCTCGCCTCTTTTCTTTATCTGGACAGTCTGTCCTGGCCCTCGCTTTCCTCCTATCCCATCTTGTCTATAATCGGCTTTTGTTCTTATCTTCACAATCACCATCTTCATCGCTGCCATCATGAGCACTCGCTTTGCAAAACCCAGTCGCGTCGGTTCTAGTCATGGATCCTATTCACCAGCGTCATCACCCCATCTTGACTTGGGCGGGTCGTTGCTTGGACCATTGCTTCCAATCCCAGAAGCATCTGTGCCCTCTGTGAAGAAGCATCATCACCACTCGCGATCCTCGTCCACTTACAGCTGGGACCGCAACGGCGACGACCCCCAGGCGACCAATTACTTTAGTTCCAACAACTCGACAGAGCTATTCCACCACAGCAATAGTCATAGCCATAGCCACAATCACAATCACAGCAAAAGCCATGGCAATTACAGTGGCAGCAGTGGCAGTACCCAATATGCACTGCAACAGCGCGAGCACGAATACCTACTAAACGAACACCGTGCCCTTACTCAGAAACATGCACTAGCCCAGCGAGAAGTTATTTCGGCACGGAACCATCAGGCGCGACTCGAGAACCAAGTCTACGAACTGGACCAGTCCCTGGCCGATGCCCGAAAAGAAAGCCAACGGTTGCATAGAGCCAAGCGGGAACAAGAACGTCAGCTCGAACAGAACAACTCGGCCTTTGAGCGGGAGCGGTCCATGTGGCAGGAGCGAGAATCTGAGCTCGTGCGGAGCCTCAAGTTTGCAACGCGTCCTTTGATTGTCCAGCCTGCCAAAGGTAAACCTTTTTCTCACGTCTGTGCACGGATGCGGCGTTATTCGGTGGGCAATGGGGCGCATGGACGATGAGGAGAAGCAAAGGAGAGTATTGTCCCCCTTGTGGAGAGAGAGTTGGGTTCTCCGTCTAATTATAGTCAACTCTTTTTTGTCTTGTTTACAAATAACAACAACAACAACAACGCCCCCGCTCTGCTGTTCTTCACCTCCTCCCTTCTCCTGGCCTCGATGGATCCTCGACAACATCTCGGCTTCTCATAGAACGGGGAGACGACGAAAGAGAGTCTTTGCCGCCCCAAATCCAACAGCAAATTGCAGAGAACAATGCCGCGCAGGCGAGGGCATTGAGGGCACAAGAAAAGTTGGTCAATGAGCTCCAACAACAAGTCTACAGTCTTGGCCAGGATCTGTTGGAACGTCAGCGGTCATTCTCACTCCAGGAGTCGACATTGAAGGCCGAGCTCCAGCAGGCACAGGAACTACACAAGGCGTTGATGGAAGAAAACGAAGGATACCAGATGCTTCTGCATGAGAAGACCATGAATGGCGAGTTTATGCAGACAAGCATCATGAAGGTAAGCAAATGGGCACAAAAGAAGAGAGGGGGGGGGGGTGAACCACACAGAACCGCACCACAGGGAACGTAACAGGGAAGAATCAACAAGTGTCGGATAATCAGGAAAAGCAGGGGTTAGTCCTTGTCGTTTTTTTTTTCTTTGGTTCCCTTTTTACACTTGTATCGGACAAAGCACCCAAAAGGAATGTTGAGGTTGCGAGGAAACCAGTGATCATGGGCGTTCAGGAGGTGGTGCATTCCTCTCCTTCTCCTTCCTTCTCCCCTACTGCTTACAATAATCGCACTCACGCTACCTTTTCTTTTCCGGTACATGTCTATGGTTGTGTGCCTGCGCTCCTTCCACCTCCTGAAACCCAACAGAGCACTAGTTATAATGACGACTTGTCTGGGGCTGCAGCTGGACTCGCTGGAGGTCAGACTAACGGCTCTGTCAATCTAGCAGACGAGCTCGGAAAGGCCTTTGAGCGGTCTCCTGGATCACCCTTCTCCAACTCACTCACGGCGGACCCATCCATGACAATTGAATCACTCATGGAAGATAATCGACAGCTGAAAGAGTCGAACAGTGCCTTAAACCTTTATATTTCCAAGATCTTGACCAGGATTATGGGGAACCCACATTTGCAAGCAATCCTTGCAGCAGATTATAGTCCTAGCCGGACGACCACCAGCACAAGCAGCTCCTCTCTGACGACCGCTGCAGCCAGCACGACCTCCACATCGGTCTCCTCCAGTGCAGGCGCAGACTGGAACGGCGAGTCACAGGCGGGTGGCTCTGACCCGGAGCGGGACAGCCACCAATCCAACCAAAAGAATGACAAGAAACCCGAAGTAGGCCGTGCACGGTCCAGGTCCCTGTTTAGTGGCTCGTTCTCACTCCGAGCGCGTCCTGCTTACTCGCAACCCACCCAACCGCACCCATCATTTCCTCCGCCTGCACGGTCATCCGCATCCTCTAACAGAAGTCGGAGTAGCTCAGATGAGGACCAGACAAGTGCTAATAGTAACGTCCTAGAGTCGTTCCAGGAGGGCCATGCCGTCGAAGACGACTCGCCCCAGCGGATAGCGGTTGACTCGACAGTGGAGTTTCACAACCCTATGTACGAGCAGCTGACAACCTTTGACCAACCCTACACACGAAAACAACTCCAGCGACATGCCACCCTGGGTGCCTATGACCGGCATCAACGGCGGCAGACCATCGGAACAAGCCCAAGTGGAGGTCACGACAGGAACACTGGTCATGGACGATATGCAAGCGACACTCACTCGAACCAAGGACCTGACCCACGACGGTCCATGGTCGTAAAGAGTAAACCACATTCACAGCCTCACTCTGGGCTTTGGTCCACTCCGGAATCGACCCCACAATCTATGTCACTTTCTTACTCTTCCTCGTCCTCATCTTCACCATCGATTCCTCCTGCGGTGGCTGAGGAGGTATTGTCTCCAACTCAGGCTCAGGGCCATAGACCCGCTTTGCAGGACAAGGCTGGGTCTTTGTCCCCCTCTTTGTCCATCTCGACTGCAGCGTCGTCTACTACGAGCACTGGTGGTGCGGCCTCAACCCCCTCTACCCCCGTGAACACGACTGCAGCCACGGCAGAGGCAGGAGGTGCCTGGAAAAAGATTATGCGGCGGATGAGTATGCTGGGCGGCAGTGCCGGAAATACGACGGCAGTCCTTCCTAT
This sequence comes from Mortierella sp. BCC40632, assembly GCA_011634665.1. Lineage (NCBI taxonomy): Eukaryota > Fungi > Mortierellomycota > Mortierellomycetes > Mortierellales > Mortierellaceae > Mortierella > Mortierella sp. BCC40632. The sequence goes on from WAEK01000003.1 coordinate 1,875,112, forward strand.
GGCGGCAGCTACGGCGTCAGCGCCTTCGTTACCTGAACTGATTCGGACAGAGCCAATTAGTGAGCTAGATGCATCTGAGGCAACGACGCGTACTGCGGAAGTGTCGATACCGTGAGCGAAAAGGAGTGCGAACGGGGGTTGGGGGTTGGATGGCAAAAAAAAAAAAAAAAAAAAAAATGCAAACGACAAAACAAGAGACAAGGGATATACTGGAGAATGCATAAAATAAAACAAATAAGACGTATGATTTTGAAAGTAGTTTAAAGCGTCAAGAATCGACAAGAACATGTTGGCGAGAAAGAGAAAGAAAAAAAAGGGGGGAAAGGGAGAACGAGAAATGTCAAGGCCGGCAACTCATGGCCCGTGGGCAAATATATAAAAAGGGTCATTTATCGAGTACAAAGTATTTAGTCCTTTATAGCGGATAAAAAAATATCCCGCTGGTAGAAAAAAAAAAAAAAGGAACCTGAGTCCTTTGTTACTTTTGCTAAACCTAACCATTTCTGTAGTAGGGAGTCTCCGCGCGCAAGATCGCTACTAGAAAAAAAAAAGGTCTATAAAATACAAAGACTCTCCATGTCTGCTCTAATACCAACTCTTCTCTCTGACTCTTTCTCTCTCTCCCTTACGCACACTCTCTCTCCTGCCTCACAGAATAGCGCACTTTCCCGGAGACTCTGCTCATTCTAGTATCATGTTAGCCAAGGCCCTTTGTCTTTCCATCCAAACAGCTACCTTCCTCCTTTCCATCCGCCCACCAAAGTCCTCGTCTTACAAGGAAAGCGCCGATAAGGTCAAGGACGAAGGCATTGCTTACCAACTTGTTTCCATACTCGCCACCAAGTGGGGCCAGGCAATGACATTCTTTGCCTCGGCCTTTTATATCTATCTTATGTGGAAAGGGATCATCTCAGATGAGCTCAAGACCTGGCAAGTCTTGGCTACCATTATCTGCGTGTCTGGGTACATCCTCCGTGCCTGGGCCTTTAGAACTCTAGGCAAATTCTTTACTGCAAGTCGAAAAAAAAACGGATGTTTTCTTGACATGATCGGATGTGGAGTGTTTTTTGAGGAGATATCAGACGGCTAATCTTTTTACCCTCCTTTAATGCTATCCTAGTACTCTCTGACGATTCGACAGAATCATCGACTGGTCCAAGACGGACCCTACACATACCTCATCCACCCTTCGTATACGGCTCTCTACATGACCATGAACCCTTTTGTATTCACCTTGGCTTATGAGGGCATTTGGACCGAGTTTATTGAGACACGCCTATTTGTCCCTATTCCGGGAATCCTGGTCGTTCTTGCCGTCTTGCTTGTCAATGCAGGAATTATATACCTTCGTATCCGAGGCGAAGAAAAGATGCTCTTGCAACACTTTGGATCCGAGTGGAGAGAGTATACAAAGTGCCGTTGGAGATTTGTCCCGTTTGTTTTTTAAAAAGAGCGCTTAAAAGAAGAGTTCCCATTGCCAAAAGTGCTCTATTGCTGTCGCATAGGAACAAGATTAGGTAGATCGTATTGTCATAAAGTCCATTCTTCTCCTTTTATCTACAACTCTGTATCTTGAGCGGCCCACTCATCTCCATTTTTTTTTCTCATCCTACCTCTTGCCTTCTCGCGCTGTCTCTTGCCTAATCATCCTGTTTCTTGTCTTCTCATCTTGTCTCATGCTTTCTCATTCTTTCCCATCCTCTCCCTGTTTTTCCTTTCTTTCCCTTCTTTCTCTTGCCTTCCCTTCTTTCTCTTGCTTTCATTTGCTTTCCCTTACTTTCCCTTGCTTTATCTTGCTTTCCTCGATTTTTCCTTCATTCCTTTGTTTATTTTCTCTCTCTCTCTCTCTCTCTCTCTCTCTCTCTCTCTCTCTCTCACACACACACACACATAACTACAATTTTCCACATCTACTTCGCCAGCATGTTCTACCACCAGATGTCTAACCCTACGCTAACAAAAGCCATGGTCGCCAAAGTCCTTTGTCTCACCATTCAAATGGCTGCATATATCCTTAGTCTCCACCCACCCAAATCCTCATCACTCAAGGAAAAAACTGATAAGGTCAAGAGCGAAGGGTCCAACTTCCTTGTAGGGTTCAGTATCATTACGCAGTGGAGCCAGCCTGCAGCATTCATTGCCACAGTTCTCTATGTCTTTCTCATGTCGAAGGGAGCAATTTCAGATGAACTTAAGCTTTGGCAAGTGTTAGCCACCTTGATCACCATCTCTGGGATCATTCTCCGTGTTTGGAGTTTTAGGACTCTGGGCAAGTTTTTTACTGTATGTGGACAAGATTGACAGTACTAGATGAAAGCTTCCCACATCTCTGTCTCATTGCCTTTGGAGGATTAACAAAAGTCTGGTCCCCCCCCCTACTATACGCTAGTTTTCTCTGAAGATTCGACAAAACCATCGACTGGTGCAGAATGGGCCTTACTCATACCTCATCCACCCTTCGTATACAGCCTTCTATATGACCTCAGCCCCTTTTGTATCCTTCTTGACCTATGAAGGCATTTGGAGTGAGGTCTCAGGGATACTGATCCTGTTTTCCATCTTGTTCTTCTACACGGGAATGATGTTTATTCGTGTCCAAGACGAAGAGAAGATGCTCTCGCAGCACTTTGGATCTGAATGGGAAGAGTATGCAAGACGCCGTTGGAGATTTGTTCCCTTTGTTTTTTAATAGTTTAGGCTCTTGCGTTACCATGCTACTTTCGTAATGTAGATCGTACTACCAAGCCTCCTCCCCCCCCCCATTCCATCTTCTCTGCTGTGCTACAGTGCAGGTGTGACGGGTACCGGATTCTGGAGTTTTCAGGGATGCCAATGGCCTCTTTTTTTCTTTCTCTCCCCTTTTCCTTATACAGACAGCTTCTCATCCACTCTTCCCTCTCATGCTCTCTCTCTCTCTCTCAGACAATTCCCACTCTCACCTCTACTTCGCAAGAATAAAACCGGCAATAATAGCAATAGGGGGCCACTAAAAGAGACTATCTCAAAGCAACAAATTGATCGCCAGGGCCCTTTGTCTCATCATCCAAACGGCTGCCGTCATCCTTTCTATTTCCCCGCCAAAATCTGCGTCATTCAAGGAAAAGGCTGACAAAGTCAAGAACGAAGACACTGTTTTCCACTTCGCAGCCTTGTTCGCCAATCATAGGGGATCGCTAATTACATTCGCTCCCATTGCCTTTTATATATATCTCATATCGAAAGAAGTCATTTCAAGTGAACTCAGAGCCTGGCAGATCTTGACCGCCTTGATCGCTATCTCTGGATACATCTTCCGTTTCTGGGCTTACAAACCCCTGGGCAGATTTTTTACTGTAATCCGATATTTTTTTTTCCCTCCTTTCGTTTATATTAGTACTCTCTAACCATCCGAAAAAACCATCAATTAGTCCAGGATGGACCCTACAAATACCTCATCCACCCTTCGTATACAGCCGTCTATATGACATTAATCCCTTGGGCATTCACCCTGGCGAATGAGGACCTCTGGAAAGAGTTCATCAAACCACGGTTGTTCGTCCCTATCCCGGGAATACTGGTCGGGCTTATTGCTATGTTGCTCCAAACTGGAACGATCTCTCTTCGTATCCGGGACGAAGAAAATATGCTCTCGCAACACTTTGGATCCGAATAGGGAAAATATACAAGTCGTCCTTGGAGATTTGTTCCTTTTGTATTTTGAAAGAGTTAAAATAAAGAAAAAAAAAAAGAAAGAAAAGAAAAAAAGAAAGAAAAGAAAAAAAGAAAAGAAAAGAAGAGAAAGAAAGAAAGGAGAGACTCTATTGTCATTACTACTCTCACTTTTCCACTTGTTCGGCTCGCTTCCTCTCGATTGGGTATCCCTGTTCCTCCCTTTTTTCTTTTCCTCGCGCACTTGACTCTAAGATCCCACCCTCAACTTGTGAACTTGTGACACTTACTTGATTCGTTGGTGCTTCCCATTGCCTTCTGTGCATCTATGAGTTCTGGGCTCGTAGAATCAAATAATAATGGTGTTTTCAAAATTCGTCAAAGGGGAGAGTTTGTTTTCTTTTGTCGCTACTGCTTTCGCAAAACAAAATGAAAAGCATCACACACACACACACCCCCTCTCTTTTTTATTTTTTTTTATATTCTCCATTTCATCTGTTTTTGTTTTTTCCATTCTTATTTTCGAGGATTATGCACGGTCCGTTGCACGGGGTTACTGCGAAGGGGGGTGTTAATCTTCAAATAAGCAGCGCAATCTGAGGTCAAAAACATCTGAAATGGAGAATAAATCAAGCCAAGCCTGGCCTAAACTTGTTCTCTCTCTCTCTCTCTCTCTCTCTCTCTCTCTCTCTCTCTCTCTCTCTCTCTCTCTCTCTCTCTCTCTCTCTCTCTCTCTCTCTCTCTCTCTCTCTCTCTCTCTCTCTCTCTCTCTCTCTCTCTCTCTCTCTCTCTCTCTCTCTCCTTTCACTGTTTGCCCATCTATATTCTCTTCCAGCTACATCATGTACGCAAAGGCTTTTTGTCTCTCTGTTCACACTGTTGCCGCCATACTTGTCACCATACCACCACAACCCTCGACAACCAAAGAAAAAGATGACAAAGTCAAAGATGAGGGCATACTGTATACCTTATTGGATTTCGGTTCCAAGAGCATCCGACCGGTAGCTGGCCTTATTACGGTTCTCTATATTGTCCTCATGACAAAAGGAGTCATCTCGGACGAACTCAAGGCTTGGCAGACCCTGACTACTCTTTTTGGCGTGGCTGGATACTTGCTCCGTTCCTGGGCCTACAGGACCCTTGGCAGATTTTTTACTGCAAGTGAAAGGAAATCAACTCTACAAAGGGAGGAGGGGAGGGGGAGGGGGGATTCCCTTGAAGGATCCTGAACAATTGAGCCTATGTGAAGCAAAAGGAAACAAGAAGAACTAACACGGATGATTCTTTACCTAAAAAATGAACGTAGTACGCCTTGATGATTCGGCAGGACCATCGACTTGTCGACGAAGGGCCTTACAAGTACCTCATCCATCCTTCTTATACAGGCCTCTATACGACTCTACTCTCATTTGTGTTTTCCTTGTGCTATGAAGGACTTTGGCCAACGGTGATAAAACCATACTTGCCTATTCCTATACCGGGCTATCTAGCAGCACTTTTGAATTTGACTTTCAACACAGTACCACTTCTCTGTCGTATCCGACGTGAAGAAAGGATGCTCTCACAACATTTTGGAGAAAGGTGGAAAGAGTATGCAAGTCATCGTTGGAGACTGATCCCCTTTGTCTTTTGAAGTATCTCAAATGGAGACAACCCTCTTGAATGACCCAGCGTTTAACCAGAGTATTCCAGAATAAAATTTTGTTTGAAGAAGGGAGTGGAGGATTGAAAACTTTTAGAGCAAGGGCCAGTCAGCGGCTCGGTCCGCTATTCTTTGGAGTCACAGTATTCCTCAGGACGTCCTCGCTTCTGCTGCGATTGTGCGATTGTATCTCTGCGGAAGGAAGGGGAAGGAGAAGAAGGGGGGGGATAGATCAAATCTAGACTCTCTCCCTTACTCTGTCTCCTTGTTCCTGTCTCTTGGATCTAGACCAATGTATTTTTCATTCGACTGTTTTTTTTTTTTTTTTCTCTTTCTTTCTTTGCGGAATTGACCATAGCCATGACTACAAACATAATGTCCATTCAAATGGTTTTTCTTATTTGGACCTCTCGCGGAGGAAATTGGATTGCTAAGAGAGGAGGGGTCGCATGAAACAATATCATTTGCAATACCAAGACTGTCTATGAGTGTGGTAGCCTCACAAATAAGGGCTAAAGAAAGAAAGAAAGAAAGAAAGAAAGAAAGAAAGAAAGGGCCAAGTCCAAGCAATTCTCCAGCAGTCAATGGTTAGGATCGCCTTCCATGGTATTGCTCAGTATTCGCATGTTTTCTTCATTCCATAAGGAGATAAACAAGAGGGGTAATTTATAACATAGTTTTGAATATATAACATATCTACAACAAAATATCCTCCTCCTCTTTCATCCTCTTGTCATCTTCTTTAATACGACTCGGTGGATGCTCGAGGCGTTACCATCTCGCTGGCCGATCGTTGGTGAACAAATGCATCTGCACTCACACTTGCTGGTCCATTCTCCGTAAATGTCACCCCTCCTGCTCCAGCAGGCCGCGGACTATCATTCACAAACTCTTGTGAGAATTGTGAGTGCTGTCGTGCATGATGCGCTTGTTGTTGAGAATGGTATTGTCGTGCACGATCTCGCATATTTCGTTGACTGCCCACATCTGTTGGTCCACTCTGGTAGCTACTTGGGGTTGAGGTCACGTTCATTCTGAATTGGGAGGCAGGGGATCCAATATCCATCATACCTGCCCCAGCACCCGCAGCGGCATGAAAGGTGGCCGATTGACCTGTCCGTTCATAGAACCATCGGGATCGAACGACCAATAGACTTGAAGCTACACCCGAGTGCATCATATGATCCGCCGCGATTCCCAACATCACTTGGCAGGTCGTCAAGGCAGCCCCTGTTGGGTTCGCCTGAATAGATGATCCTGCTACGCCAGGTGTTTCCGCCCTTCGACCTCTCGAGAGGGAACGAATCGAAACTCGTCCTCGACTGAGTGCTCTGGCCGTCCTTGCACCACCTGACCCACCTTCTGATCGTCCTCGCCGCTCCTCGTCAAGACTTGGTCGAGCAGAAACAGGAGCTGTCGTGGTGGCCGTGGTGGCCAAGGCGATGGGCATATGTAATGTATCTCCTCGAGGTGGTGAAAGATTCACACCTCGTCGCTCCAGAATCGAAGGAGGTGTTGAGACTATTGGAAGAGAGGTCAATTTTCGATCCCCAGTCATCAGTCGTGTATCCTCCATTGATGGTACACGAGAACATGCCAGATGGGTAGTGCTAGCTTGAGCTTGGTTCTGGGTTGTGGATGTGATAGTGACATTCGAGTCAAGACCGATCACCATCAAATCCTGTGCTGTAAGGCAATTTCGAGCCCATTGAACCGCATCCGCAAACTCGTGGAAAGTCAATGCCATCACCCCTTCCAAGTCTTGGTCATCCATTTCATCGTCATCAACTCTCCATCCTTCGTCCGCACCACCGCCAGATTCCATGTTACTTGTACTCCTTCCATGACGTCTCCGCTCAAGAGCCAACTGGCGTTGTCGGAACTGACTTCCATTAAATCGGGCTTTGCTCGGGAAGAATTTCTTGAATAGTGTTTCGTCATCCTTGGGTACAGTCTGACCTGGGCGTGTTCCTGCTCCTCCTCTTCTGGAGGAGGTACCCATCTGGATGACGGTCTCAATTCGGTCCTCCGAGTTCCTGGTACTCGGCTGGGGTGGTCTACCGTGGTCACCAGTAGGTAGTCGCGAATGCTGTTGCTGTGCTCGTGTGCCAGAGACCCCCTCGGGCGTGAACGGAGCACCTCGCTCTACTGGAGGAGAAGTTGGATGCGGTTGAAATAGAGATGTTTGACGTTCGGCGGCCGTTGAAGTATTGTTAGTATTGACTAACACTCGAAGAATGGTGACAAAGCATTTGGTGCTCCGAGCCAGACAAGATGCAAGGCAAAGCGCATCGTAATCATCTTCTCCTCCCAAAAGTGGAACTACAATGTGTTCCACTCCACCCAGGAGTCCAAGGCCACGATCCACAAGTACGGCAGTTGAAATGTTATTCTCGGCACTGGATGGGATCAGTTTTGACAGGACCTTAGTATTTGAAGCAATACTCGTCCTATGACGCTCTCCACCTTGGCTTAGGTCCACATGTCCTCCACTGGCAATCTTCAGGGCCTCGTCGTGGTCAAAGTACCTCGAAATGTTGTATGGGAAATGGCGTGTTGGTTCCACAAGCGAATCGATAGGTGGTCCATAGAGTCCCATTGGTGTGTCCTGGTGATGCCCCATAGGCGACGGCGGAATAGAGACTGCGCTGTTTACAGTCGTTGTGGTGTTGACCATTGTAGGAGCCAGTCCAGGTTGAAGCAAATGACCTGCTGTAGGGTGAATGGGGTTAGTCGGCATAATCGAAAGGTGTGATGAGTTCCAGGGGAAGACAATCCAACCCACATCCAGGTCTACAGCTCTGTCGAGAATATCCTGAGCAGCCGTAGATTGGGCAGTATCCGTTGAGATGGTGACAAGGGGCTTGAGAGGAACGGAGTTGAGCTTTGCAAATGCCATGACCATCATCATCACCGTGTCTTTGTAGAGACGATCCATACAGCGTGATGCCGTCAACATGGCAGCTGAAGTTCGTTCGGAAATGTGGAGTAACCGGATCGCATAGATCTTGGAAAAGTCGACCTCATATTCAGGGACGATTGTACGTCGAATTGTCGTACGTCGGTTACCCTGCGGGTCTGAGATATCGATTGATGGTTGAAGAATTCCTCGGTGGTGTCCCGCTCCGCTTTGGTTGGCCTTCTCATCCATGGCAGCTGCTTCTTCTTCCTTTGGAACATAGGGTCGAGGGTGACGATGCGCCGATGTGCCTGAAAAGAGCTGCAGGAGCGTCATCACACCGGGAGCATTGGGCGTCTTGTCAAGACAAAACATGATGGAGTTCTTATCCTTCCATGACATGTCAACTTCGGATTCACCATCTTCAAGACCGCTGTCGTCATCTGTCATGTCGGCGCGGGCTCCATCCAGATCTTCAAAACACTCAACATCTGTCGGGGCAGGATGCCCTTGATCAACCATGTTGGTCACAGATGCGGCTCCACGACGACGTCTTCTCAAATTGCCTTTGAGTTTTGAAAGAACTCCTCTACGACCTGAGGATTGTCCTTTGCCTCCTGCGGCACGCAACTTTCTCTCCGCTTCACGCTTGACCTCCAGCTCCTTCTGGTACGAAACCGGGTAAAGATAGCCGACAAAGGGAGTCATAACCATGGTCAACGTGACGCACATGGCAATCATGACCACAAAGATTCGGTCACTAAGGACGCCTGCGTCGTGACTGAGGTTCAGAATAAGATACTCAACGAGTCCCTTGCAATTCATGAGGAAGCCAATCGACAGGGACTCGCGCCATGTCATTCCATTGGATTTGGCGGCACTCACACATCCGATCATCTTGCCGAGGAAAGCGACCGTCGTTACAAAGATAAGAAGACCCCAGTTCTCGGCATTGTTCAAAAGTCCAACTTGGGTCTTTAGTCCAGAGAGTGTGAAGAACTATAGTGTGGTTCAAGATTCATAGAGTACAAGATAAGGGAAAAGATACTTGAGATGAGTGCAATAAAGGATCTGTCTACAGAGCCTCGATCCAAAATAAAAGATTGCAAACACAGCGGATAATGAGATGATAAAAGACTTACGACAGGCAAAAAGTAAACTCCAACAAGATCTTCAATACGGCGGGTAAGGCCTTCCGCAAATCCCGAGTCGTGTGGGATCAATAGACCGACTAAGAATCCTCCAAAGATGGAATGAACGCCAATCATATTGGTCACAGTTGCGCTGGACAAGACAATGATCAGGGTACAGGCAACCATCTTTTGAGATGGTTCCTCTTCCTATTAACACATAGATATTCCCCAATTAGTAGAGCGTAGAGGGACTGGTATCATAAAAAAAAAATGATTTGAAAACAAGTGGATATCGCACTTTACCGAGTGAGTGATCCGAATGAGCCACATCATGAAGGGCCGGACGGCAAAGGCGAGGATGAGGCCCCAACCAATCGTCATGAGAACGACATAGAGCGGCATGATAGGCGTCGTAGCATTAATCAAACTGACGAGCAGTGCAAGCAATACCCATGCCACAATGTCGCCTGCAGCCGCTGAGCAGACAGTGATAAACCCGACCGGTGTACTCATCAGTTGCATCTCTAAAAGTTATGTCGAGAGATGTAGATAAAGGGTCAATGGCGGTATCTTTCTTAACACATTGAGCTTTCAATACCCCCGGTGCAATATGTTTACCTGCGAGAGTTCTGGCTAGAACAGGGAATGCCTAGAGTCACGTAGAAGAAGAAAATAGGGTGAGATATCCTTCTTTCGCAACATACATGTAGCTCGCAGCTAAAGATCAAGAGAAGAAAAGCCTTACTGTGAGACTCATAGCCATGCCACAGCAGAGAATATACTGACTAAAAGGTGGCAGCGGATTGAGCGTTTCAAAACGATGATAGAGAAGGACAATGACTGCTGAAGAAAGGGCAGCAGGTACGATTAGACCTATTGAGGCAATTCTCAATGCTTGCTGTGCTCGCTTGAGGATCAGGCCCGGGTCCAGCTCCAAGCCGACGAGAAAGAGAAATAGTACAAGACCCAGCTCAGAGACCAGGTTGAGAAGATGAATCGATTGCGGAGGAAATATGGCCTCATTAAAGCCAGGAATCTGGCCCATGATCGATGGACCGAGGATGATGCCAGAGAGAACCTCTGCGACGACTCTTGGTTGCCGGATACGCTGCATAAGCAAGGTCATGATATAGCAAAGTGAGAGAATAATGATTGACTATAGGGGCAGTGCCAGCATAAAAGGAAAAATGACAGGTGAGAAGCATTGTCCACTTTGTTGACTTTGTGCAACCCTCGGTGTATTATGCACCCAAATTTGGTCACTGGAAACGACAAAAGAGGGGTTCGAGGGCGAGAGACCAAGAGACAGCCAAAGGGAATAGGAGCATCGCAACCTAGGCATGACCTGCTTATAGGAGAGGACTAGGGGTGGAAGGTAGAGAGGCAGATCTGTTACCTGGACCATGAAGAGCGGGAGGGGATCGGTCATGTTAAACTTGATCGGGTTGACCCCGGTAAGGATATTGCCTAATAATGTGGGCAGCAACAAATGACTCGCTTATTAGAATCGTTGTTCATTCGCCCAGACAACCCCGGGACCATCGAGGATGAAGGAAGCAAGCGCGGATCAAGGGGGCAGAGAGGACACAGACGCGTCCCAGCGACGCCACGCCGCGGTATCCAATCAGAGAGCGTAGAGACAACGTGGCCTCTTTGCCCAGCCAACTACTCGAGTCGTATATGCTCATCTTCTTTTTCTCTTTCCATGCGATTACTGCAGCAGACAAAGTAAGCGAGCAGCAGGCCCTACTGCAGACCCGTCGAGTCAAACTGGAGATGCAGACGGCATGACCCTTGCGTTTCCTTTTTTGCCAAACAGACGTGCCTGTTGGCCAAAAAAGGACGCGACACGCAAAAATGAGCAGACAAGCCGAAGGGCCAAAAAGGGCCAAGTGATTTGGGTAGGATACAAGCTCTGGGCGACCTTCTGCTGTCGCTTCTCCCTCACCGGATACGGTACCCAAACCATCTGGACTCACACTCTCTGTCACACTCTTCATTATGGCTGTCATGTACACGTTGGGCTACATAGACAGCTCGTTGGACGAGGGCCTCAATGGAAGGGAGGGTATATACACTCGGATGTACAGTCCACCCTTATCTGGGTCTCTCCGCAGAAGACGTTCTCAGTACTTTATCGAAAGGAGAAGAGACTAGCACCAAGCCTAACTGCAGGGTGATCACGCAGCAGCGCCCTCCTTTGGCGCCATGGCAGGTTGGGTCAGTAGCAGTGGAAAGGCAATAGCCATGACTGAGGGATGGGGGATGGGGGGATGTGGTCCACGGAGATAACGGCTCTCTCTCTCTCTCGCTCCCTCTCACACACTCTCACTTTCACCAGATCGACACAGCAGCATCCAGAGGAAGGTTCGTGCTTGGTACATGATGCATGCAGTCGATGCGGACCATGAACAAACATAGAAAACGGCAAACAGCAAGCTGAGCTGAGAAAGCATGGGAAGGTGTAAAAAAAAATATACTCACCGCCCTCATGCGAACCGGACGTTGCATTGTTGGACTCCATTGGCTCTGCCACAAACTGGGTTGACGCGAACGGGCGGGCAGAGCTAACGGAAGCAAGGGGTGGGGGGTAAGAGAGGGTGGGTAGGTGGTGAGGAGAGGGTAAGCGAGGAAGCGGAGAGAGAAGAAAAAAAAAAGAAAAAGAAAGAGAAGAATAGGAAAGAAAGGGTAGAGAGAGCGAGAGATGGGAGAGAGAGAGAGAGAGAGAAGAGAAGAGAGAGAGAGAGAGATGGGGAGAGAGATGGGAAGAGGAGAGAAGGAGAGGAGAAAGGAGAGGAGAGAGAGAAAGAGAAAGAGAAAGAGAAAGAGAGAAAGAGGAGAAAATAAAAAAATAAAGAAAAGAGGATGCAGATTCAGAATGAAGCGGTGAGAGATGGTGGTCTCACCAGGAGTCCTCCCGATGTTTGCAGGAGCGGAGGCAGGGGCGGAGCAGAGATGGCCTTTTGAGATGAGGAGAAGGAAGGCCTGAATGGAGGGTGAATGAATGAGAGAGTGAGAGAGAGTGAGATGAGGGCGTCCGTCCAGTTGGGCATGATCATGTCCAAGGAGAAAAGGGTGAGAGTAGGAGAGAGGGAGGGGGGGTGGAGGCGATACCATGTTTCTTACTCTCTCTCTCTCTCTCTCTCTCTCTCTCTCTCTCTCTCTCTCTCTTTTCTCTCTCTCTCTCTCTCTCTCTCTCTCTCTCTCAGAGAGCTTCTTCTTCAGTCGGTCTCACTTTTACTCTTAAAATCGGACTTTATCCCCGTAACGCGTTTTATCTTGGCGTCCCTGTCCCAGAGAGAGGAATGAGATGAGGATCCAATCAACGCCTCTTCTCACTCCGGAGACTAGGGGAAGAGAAGAGGAAAGAGGAGTACAGGTCGACATCCCTCACCCCCACCTCGCAGACAATCAACTCTTCCCGCATCTCACTCGCCTCCTGGGGAGTGAAGAGTATGCATACTGGTCTGGTCAAACAAAACCCTGCATCGACAAACCCGACTAGATGATCCCCTCACCGAGTCCGGCGTCGATATTAAGACATGGTCGCGACCTGGCGATACATATCCGATACGCGGTCTGCATACCCGACCGTCAATCTTCAACATCCCTCCGCGCTTCCTAACCTTCAACAGCTGTCACCAGATGAAGCGGATTGACCTCTCTTCCCCACCTTTGACTGGTTCGTGAGAGGAACGAGCTCACGCTAAACGCAGTATGGAGCCATTTTCTTTTTTCAATCTACGATCTTCACAAACTCGTACTTTCCTTATCCTCGAACTGTGCGATCTGTCCTGCACCGCGTCCTCTTGCCGCTTCATATCAAGAAGAGAGAAGGAGGCATGAAGACTACACTGGATATGAAAGTCATTTCTAGCGCGTATGCTCGTTTAGCAACCATGGCATGACATGGCATGGCATGGCATATTCCCACGTCTGGACCATTCCGGGGAAATGTTCCTCCTTTGTTCTCGTGGCCTAACCAAGCACTTCTTTCCGCAGATCGTCCGAAAAGAGTACTCCACGGGCTCATGCGCTCTTGTCTTTTGTGTCCAGGCGAGCTTTTGTCCACAAACTCAGGCACAACATCACTAGTCCAGACTTGGGTTTCCCCCCAAGAAAGGCAAATGTCATCGTGCATGGACAGGACAAGGTTTAAAAACATACACGCGCACTCGCGCTCTCACACAAAACGCGCCAAACTCAATCGCCTTGCCCAGCCCAGGCAAAAAGAAAAAAAAATTCTTTTCCTCTTTCTTTCCTTGCCCCCTTCATCTCCACTACTCTTTCCACAGACCACCTTTTTTCGCTAGCCTCGATAAAAGTCTAGCACCATGTTTCTACATCCCCCATCCCCCTACCGGTTAAACATTGGGATGTCTGCCTACTACGGCTGCCACTCTTGTCGTCCTTTCCTGACAGCAGTCTTGCAGTCTTTATTACCACTTCATACTCTACACCGACCTAGCTCGATGACGACTGTGTTCTACAGGTTAGGTCCCAAAACGGACTAGAGGATGTTACCGAGCTTTACTGATCAGGGACTACTGCTCCATTTGTGATACAATGTCTAGCACACCGTGCTGTTCCTGCGTCGTGCATTCGGACACTGAGTTACCAAGTATTCCTTATGCTGTGAGTGGTTGTGAGCATCACAACATCTGAACCATGTGCTCAAAAGAGACTAGGACCACCACCATTTACCTTCGAGACAGGGACCAATACCCCCGATGCGCTTTTCCGCCGCCCTCTTTTCTTCGACTGGTTTCCCGCGCCCCCCCTCTGGCAAATTTGGGCGAGGTACGCAGAGACAAGGACCCCCCGCCCTAGCTGGGGAAGGGGCATGCACTGACTCTGTGCCTCAACGTCCTTATCGCGTGTATCCGCTCCGTCGTACCTCCACCCAGAAGTGCCAAATCACATGCACATTTGGATGATTCTGTAGACAGGTGGCCTTCTCTTTGCGTCATTCATTTTTTTTTTTTTTTTTTTAAAAAAAAGGATCTCCTTCGAACCTAGGACCAAAACGGAGGTTCGGCTCTCTGCAAAGTAGGTTCACCCATGGCGCAGGCTGTCGGCGCAGCGAAATGCATTGATTTCGTCAGCACCAACAGGACAAGGGAATCGGAGAGAGTACCAATGTTCGGATGAAAGAGATGCAAGCGACCTTTATGACATTTGGGCCTCTTCCAGGACCCTTGCCATCTTGATCCCTGGTCTGCTCCGGCATTGATGAATCTATCATGTCCACATTCGAGGATGCATTGGCGCAACCCTCCAGTGCCTGTCCGACAGGGAGGCGATCTCGCCGAGGCCTTTGCTCAAATTAGCCAACACCCAGTCCTTGACCCACTAAGGCACACATCCATGGATGACGTAGATTCTAACCTCTCATTTATTTATTCACCTCTCAATACCTTCCAGATCCTATCCTTTTTCTCTTGAGCGACGAAGAAACGACGGATGAACGCAATAATGAACGCACTAGAGAAAACCACCATAAATAAAGATAGCCCTTTTTTCTTTCTTTCCTTCAGTTTCCCCGAACAGCTTTTCGTTCAGGTCGACAGTAATTTCATTTGCTCCCACCTTCCTTTCCCTCCCCCTCCCCCTTCCTCTTCTGATGACCCTCCCGTCCTTCACAGGACCCCTAGGATTCTAGAGATGACCACCACGACGTGTATCAACACAATGTCCTTCAGCAAACGCAATCTTGAGAGGACAAGTTACACACAGACCCCTATTGTTACTCGGTTAGTTTATCCAGGAGATCCTCTTCTCTGCTCCTTTCCGTCCCTTCTCCTTCTCTGCCATTACTTTCTTTTTTACAGGCGATAACATTTCTATTGTTAGCAACTCCTGATCCTGTTGGACACTTTTTTTTTGTTGTTGTTGTTCCACGACCAAGAAGATGGCCTAGGTTTCCTTCCTCAGTCCTGAATTAGGTCGGGATTGCTAAACACTTCCTAGCACGTGCGCGCTTGACAAGGACTAGGCTTGTCCATGTGGGCAGCAGCGATCAGCGAGGAGGAGAGAGTCGGAGGATTTTCGATCAAAGGATAGTTGATTGACCCCATCCTCCTCCTCCCTTTCCTCCAACGGATGCTTGTTCATGGTAAGGCATATATTGAGTAGATTGTACAAGATCGTCTCTTCTCCAATACTCTCACACCTCTCTTTTAACAAACTTGTTGCACAGCCAGAGTGTGGTTTTCATCTTCCCTCTCCCTCCCTCTCTCTCTCTCTCTCTCTACCTCTTTTGCATCTGTCCACGAGGCTAGATATCCTGCAGGACGAGTGTGGCGGCAGCGGAAGCAAACAAGGGACAGCCTCCACACTAGTTTAGTCCGGATGACCTGTGTGTGAGGATGTCACAATAGAGTATAGAGCATGAACTTTTATTTATATTTATATTTTTTTTTTTTTTTTTTTTTTTGCGTATCCTGTGCTCTGTCGACTTCGCATCTTGTCCTGATGACTTTCTCGAAAAGTACCATCCAGAACAAAAAAATTGGTAAGGGCACAGCTAGCTCAAACTTTTTGACCTTTATACCTTTTATACATACTCTTGTCTCTCCTCTTCTCTCTTTTGCCCCTCTTCACTTGCCTGTCTCTTGACTTTATTCACGTCGCCAGTCAAAGCCGACGGGATTCTTTTCCCTCCACGATGTTACCCATGCCCAACTTGCAGTTGAAATAGAAATGCATAACCTATTGTTTCAAAAGTCCTTAGATAGAGTCTACTTCGAGATGATTTGAGGAAGTATTAGTGTTCGAGAGTTCGGTCGACCGTTCAAGCAAAAAGGTGGAGGTATGTTTATCTCATGGACCTTGGGATTCTGTAGGTGTGGGCTTTATGCCTGGCCCTTATCCCAAACGACCTTTTTTTTTTGTCGTCAAGACTCCGGATCGACCCAACAACATGTTGCTTCGGTTCAACTGTGTCCTTATTATTAAATCAGAGGGGGAAGGGGTAAAACACCAAGTAGCCAAGTTCGTTCCTTTTGCATCCAGGATTTTTCTGGATCAGTTGCCTGTCAGGGATCTATTATTATGACTTTTTCAACAACTTTATCACACTTCCTCATCCAAACAACGGATCTAAGCCAATCTCCACTATGGAATGGTTCGTAAATATTCTGAGGTCTACAAAGGAGTAAGGAGTGAACGATCAGCTCACTTGGATAACAGGCCATCAACTTCTCCAGAGTCAAGGAGAGGGCTAGCCTTCGGGTTGTACAAGACCATTGAACTCCCTATTTTCATTAGCAGTGAACCAGGATCCCTTGGTTCTACCAAGATACCCATCACAGATCTGGACACGGATCTAGCTTGAGGTAAAAGCATTTCTACAAAGACTGGATTTCGCAGTCGGGAACCCAAACCTGTTCCGGTGGGCCGTTTCATTCATGACGGCTACCGCCACCACTGATGTCAGTCTCAGCTGGGATAGTTCAGCGCCAAGACGGACTCCTAGTCCGCCACGACAACAGCCTCCTTGCCAGACTGGCCCCATCTCAGTTTCAGTTCGGATCACTGCTCCTAGTTCTTGATCCATTCTCTCTCTCTCTCTCTCTCAAAAAAAAAAATGATGCTATCTCTACTTTTTGGGAGGAGCTTGGAGATCATCACTGTATTGCCCGGAGCATCCGAAACAGAGTGGTCCCCTCTCCTTAAACTATATTCTGGACCGAGAAAGTCTAAGCCGTCTCTCAGGGACTTGAGAGGGTGCCAAGAGCTTCAAGACCGAACTTTGACTAGCCCTTCCGAATTTGGGAAGGTCAGTCTTTTTTGTTCACCCATTCATTCATGCTTGTCTTCTTTCGCTCTTTTTTTTTTTTTTTTTTTTTTTTTTCTTTCTTTCTTTCTTTCTTTCTTTTCCTTTCTTTTTTTCTCTTCTTTATGAGTGAGTCGACTTTAAGCTGTTTTATCAGTGTAAAGGCTAGAATTCTAGAATTCCTCCATATCTCCAGCTACTCAACTCCTAATCAGTCATTCCAGCAGGAGATCACATTGAATACATAGTGACCATTTACCTTCAATATTCTGAGGCATTTACCTACTCTACAACTTCAAACTTCATGAAGAAAGCCCAAGTGCATTGAGCTGAGATTAGTGACTATGTAGATCTACACAAGAGTGCGATCTCAGAATGTCATCCTGCGATAGACTAGGTTCCAAGTTGAAGACTCTTTATTAATTCTTTTTGTGGGTCGATCGCCATTGCCTATCTTCTTAGACCAGTCTACACAACTCCCAGCGCTAAAGCAACTTGCACTTTGGGCCTCCGAGCTCCATCAGTCCAAGTTCTCGATCTCAGAGCAAGTCTTAGGGGTGCTCTATTCACGCTGAGTCTTTACGCAGGGTCTGGACTTCATTTATATATATTATTGCAGAAGACACCCCTCATGAAAGATCCAGTTCCTGAGATCAACATTTCCCCCAATATTCCCATTCGAGAGGACAGTTGCATTAATAATCTCCCTCGTTCCACCTGCTGGCCTGTCCGTTCTGAACGAAAGAGTCGGCTCCGGAGAGGAGACTATAGCAGCTGATGGAGAAAAAAAAATCTTTAGATCTAGATCTAATCAGAGTAGATACCCTATCCTAGAACACAAAAGGAACCAGAGAGGCAGGACAGCGATGCATCTCCCGCAAGTCATCCACAGAAGCAGATCGAGTGGCTCAAAAAGGAGAGAGAATAGCTTCAAAAAAGACATGGCTAAAAAAGGCACCAGTAAGTCTAGATCCAGAGTCGATTTTTACGAAGAGGCCGGTAGACGTGAGCCTTTGAGGAACTCTGATGTCCTAAGGAGCAGTGCGGACTGAACCTGGAGAGTATGTTTCTGATTCGAAAGAATGATTATCTCCAGAGAGGCATTCAAATGAAGAGTTCAAATCCAGGAAGATGGCTATCCACGGAATGAGTAGTGAGAACAACTCTAAATAGTTTGATCGCGAGAGCCAGGGGTTCAATTACGTACGTGAGAAAGCAAGGGCCACGCGAAGGAAACTGCGATGGCAACCGTGTCCCCGTGGTCAACTTTTCCGCCATCGGTAAAAGGTTCGGATCGAAAGGTCATCAAACTTTTGTTCCGAGGACGGTCACATCCAGACTTTTGTTCCTCTTATTACCCCTACAGCCCTGGCGCCCATTCTCTGACCATGGTCTCTCTCTCTCTCTCTCTCTCTCTCTCTCTCTCTCTCTCTTTTTCTCTTTCTCTCTTTCTCTCTCTCTCTCTCTCTCTCTCTCTCTCTCTCTCTCTCTCTCTCTCTCTCTCTTTCACTCTTTCTCTCTTCCAGTCTCTCGCTCCCCTTTTTCTCTTTGCCAGCCTCCGCGATTTCTCTCCCCCATCCCTCAGCTCTTTCTTCTTCTCTGTGACCTTTTTCTCCCAAGAACACCCAAAGCGAATGACGACGGTCGAAAACCGAGGGTCGCTTGGAGCTTGGACATCATATCTCTGTCTAGTATTGGATTAAGGGGAAAGAGAGCGACGAGCCGCTGAATGCTATTTCTGCCTCTCTCTCAGTTTCTCTCTCACTTGTCCACTCTCTCGTCCTTTGAGAAATCCTACCCGTCGCATTTTCCCCCCTTTCTTCCTGTCTTCCTTTCTTCTCTTCTTTGCTTTCTTTCTTCTTCTCTTCTCACTTTCCATCTCCTCTCCACGCCTGCCTCTTCCTGCAATGGCCTCCATCCGCTCATATTTGCTGGGCACCTCCTACGAAGTGGTCGCCACCACCATCTCTTCACTCGAGAAGCGTTCCATGATTCACCTTGAGAAACGTTACGAAGTCTGTTCGACCAACCCCACCCGTTTCTGTGATGATGGTTGGTACTGTACCTCAAGCTATACCTGTCGCAAGAAGGCAAACTACGCCTGGATTGCTGGTGTCGCTGCCTTGGTCATCCTTCTTGGAATCCTCTCTTGCTGGAAACGTATGCGTAACAGGAATGCAGCGCAGGCCCAACAGACGGTTGTTACCGTCGTCGACAACCCTCAACCACCAACGGGAGCCTACGGCGCCAACTATGCTCCTCCAGCAGGTGATCCCAACATGGCCTACCAGACCCCTGCCACCTATCCACCAGTGGCCCCTGCTCCCTACGGTGCTCCTCTAGCAGGCGGCTACCCAGCTCCTGGTCAATATCCACCCACTAGTGCCTACGGAGAAAAGCCCATCGGTTCGACATACCCAACGCCAACGGATGCGCCTGCACCTTATTCCGCCTACCCGCCAGCTTCTGGATCGTTCTCGCCTGCCGTGTACCCTGCACCTTCGGGTTCTAGTCCATACCCACCACCTACTTCACCTGCACCTGCCTATCCTTCACCTGCACCTGCCTATCCTTCGCCCGCACCTGCGCCTTTTCATTCGCCAGCACCAGCACCTTACCCAGTGCCTCAAGGAGAGGCTGCGACGTTTGCTCCACCACCACCAAAGTAGACAAGTCGTATCGATGTTGAGTTGTGAAAAAAAAGGGTAGAAAAGAAGAAGACCTGCAAGAGGTCTGTGTACCTTACACATCGACCAACATGACCAGGAACACCCCATCATCCCTTCCGTCAAAAACAAAGCAATCATTGAGGTAGTTAGTAAAAGTAGCCTAATTCTGTGTATTAAAAAAAAACAACAACCCTTCCCTCAACAACGCCGAAGTGTACATCAACAACAACGCAAAGACGCCGCGTGCCCGTACTGCCCGTGATGCAAGTAAGCGCTTGAGCTTTGATTTTTTAGCGCAGAAAAGAGTCGACAGAGGGGAAGGGGGGAGGTGAGAGGTGCACTTCAAATAGTGGGGCGAAACGAACGACACTGCCACATAAGAAGGCTTCTCCAATCCTTGAAAGGGTCGACTACACGCCTGGACTCTGTTGTCTTCAGGGTCTTTCTCTCTCTCTCTCTCTCTCTCTCTCCCTCTTTCTTTTTCTCTTTCTAGGCAGTCTACTTGCTTATTCACGCATTACCCCTGTTCTCTCAGCAAGCACCGTTACTCCTTCTCTTAGTCTACGAGTCGCATGAGCCCAGTGCAACAGTGGCAAAGGTGAGCCCTCGCCCTTACTTCGGGCCCTTCTTGCTCCCTTCATGCTAAACCTAAAAAAAAAAAATCTTCCTTTTTCACTCAATCGACAACAAGCACTCACACACCACACACACACACAAAAAAAAGCCCGACTCGTTAGTCAGGCTAGAGCGCCGAGGACTTCCCGTCTGGGTACTCACGGGTACCCTGTTCCTCATTTTATTTATGGGAGGGGGGGGGGTTATTTAGATTATGGTTTTTTTATTCGGACAACTCAGGTTGAACGCGGCGGTGCGGTGACCACCTGTTCGCGACCCAATTGATGCAACGCAAAGGCCATCGAGAGTTCTGATCTGCCACTAAAATGACCACCATCCTCCATCTCGAGTAATAACGGTGTCTCGTCCTCGCCTTCACACATCCGCTTCTTTTTCTTCTTTGTCTTCTTTTCCCAAGTCGACATGAACGTTTTCTTGACAGGCTGACAGTCGTTGGTTTTTCCGTCTACCGATCGAAGTTTTGCAACCCATTTGAGTGGCTCGGCATAGCTGACACGACTGTCTGTTAGACCTCCCTGGATTAACATTGCAGGAAAAGGTTGTTTCTGGACTCGGTCATAGGGCGAGTACTGTTTCATGATCTGAAAGATCTTTTCGCTCTCCAAAGGTGAACCCCATTCAGTCCATTCATACTCAACCCAGGGAATCGATCCATCCACCATGTCCGTGATCACATCCACAAACGGGACCTGGGCCACGATGACCTTGACCATATCACGAACAATATTGGGTTGGCTCGTCAGGGATGGATTCACCAACCTTTTTGCCTGTGTTACCTTGTCCCTGTCCAAATGACCTTTTTGATCCATGTTGGTTTTGACCCTTACTTTTCCCACATGCTCTGCTTCCTCAACGTTACCCCATCGATTCGAGAGCCATCCAGAAATGAGCCCGCCTGCACTCCGCCCCTTGAACGCGACCGACTCTCGAGAGACCATCCCTGAGTCACGGAGATGAAGAAGGACATCCTCGACGTCATAAAACGTATTGCGCTTATTCTCCAACTTGCCATCAAGATACCAGTCTTGACCCAGGACAGCCTCCCCTCTTGCATAGACCTCGACATAGATTAATCCCCGATGTAACAATGGTAGGATTTCCGCAGGTCGGAACGATGCACCGTACAAGGATCCATAAGCCCCATATGCGTTGACAAGGGCAGGTCTTGGAAAATTATCTTGTCCGGGCAGATCGTAATACACCAATGAAACAGGAATTTGAATGGGTTGATCTGTGCGTTCTGATCCGTGGGTTGAATTCACCATCAACCTCATCTCTTTAAAGTGGGATACTCGTTCCCAACCCTTGTTCTTATTCTTGTCCTTGTCCTTGTGTTCATTGACAGTAGATTGACTCCTGGAAAGATGGCCACAGGAGAGTTGTTCTCCTCTAGTCTCTTCCAGGCCATTCCCCTTGGAAGACCCTGCGCCGTAATGCACTCCAAGAGGGAATGTCTCCTGGCAGAGAAGCCTTGTTGCCTTTTGGATCTTGTCCTGGCCCCCCTCGTCGCTGGCATTGACCTTTGTCGTCCAATCCTCTTCCGCCAAAGAATGCATGTCAAATTCGTATACAGCCCATGGCTGCAGGAATGAGCTGTTGGAAAAGGTCAAGGTCGTTGAATAAAATTCTCTCCGGGGAGATCCATCCCAGCTCCGAGAAGCGCCTGGATAGACCACTCCCACATTGGTCTCTGGATTGATGGGGGCAAGTCGAGTCAATTCTACAAGTGGGAATGAAGGATCTTTGCCTGGACGGGGCGCTTGATAAATGGCAACCTCTTGAAGACCATCGCGCCAGATCCAGGCTACAAAGTACTCGACGAATACTTCAAACCGAGCCAAAAGCTGCCTTGGATCATACTCGATCACTATTTCTTCTTCTGTAGGAACCGAGAAGGAAGAAAAGGAAGAGGGGTCTTCCAAAGGAGAGTCTAAATTCCAAGCATGGGCCTGGCGACTCCTTGGATCAAAAGTAACAGGAATCCGGACCACAAAATAGTTTTGGGCCCCACCACTGTTTGTGGTGATATAAAAGTAACCCGAGTGATGTTCAACCGTATAGAGGACATCCTTCTGCTCCCTTCGGACAAGGTTCCAGCCGTTGCGTGGCGTATCCACGCTTAGAAAATATGTATGGCTAGATGTTTGCGATGAGCTCTAAGAGAAAGAAAAGAGTAAAATGAGTGCGAGTCATCCTCTTCCTCCTCCAATACCAAAAACAAGATAAAGCAACCTCAATAAAATGTAGAGTTACTCTCTACTTTACTTGCCTCGATCAACAGGAATCGACTGTCGCTTGTCCTGCGGATAGAAAGGATATTGCGTTCATTCCTTTCTACCATCACCTGTTCCGGGACTGGCGCCTCTTCTCCCGTCGATCCAACTGCTTTTTCACGACTCGCTACCTTGACACGCCATACCTCACGAGGCTCTCCCTTGCTATTGATCAATGTATAGTACAGATACAATGACCGTCCATGCTTGACCCATATCGTATCTGGACCAGCATTTTCGAGTACTATTTCAGGATCCTCGATCTCATCATAGCGACGGCCATTGTCCTGAGCACCCAGCTTGACGATCCGGACCATGTATCGCTCGTCTCCTGACAGATCAAATGAATATGCCATGTAGAGCTGAGCTGGCTTCCCGCCCTTCATATCGATTTCTTCTGAATCACTGTGGTACTCTCCTTCCTCCTCGTCCTCCTTCCCATCGTTTTCATGGTCTGATTTCCCAAGAATCGTGTACTTGGGCTGGATCTCGATTGAACCAAATTCAAAGTACTTCGAATCCGGGTACTGCTTCTTAAGTGCCTTGAGAAGCCTATCCACGTCCAACACCTCCTCGAGCTCAGCACCAAGATCCTCCTGTTCGAGCCGATGTTTGTCCGGAGATTCTTCAGGCCATCTACCACAGCCACCTATAAACTTTGGTCTGGGTTTTGGACGACCCTCACTAGTCTCTGGTAGGGACTCTTTGGTAGTGCTGACAAGATTATCTTTAACAATCCTAGAAGTGCCCACACGAGGTAAATGTCTTCGTTTGTAGATTCCATGGTCTCCAGTGGACTTGTCTAACCAATAACGCCAACGATCCAAATCCCAAAACAACGTTCCTTCCAATTGAACAGAACGAGGTTTCTCTTGAGAAAAACTCTTTTGGAGGTTAGTCACCTCCTTTTTCCCCTTGCCCTCAAAAAAAGATGTGCCAACAGTGGTATCACATGGAAGGAATGCCTCTTCCCCTTGATCTGCTTCCCAATCGTCGACCCTCCCCGATTTTTCTTGAATAGCAGCCATCTCCTTTTGGAGTTGTTTTTGAAGTTTCTTGATACCGCTCTGTTTTATCCACGCCTTGGTGTACTTTCTTTCTTCTTCAATATAGGAAAGAACATCGGGGTCTTTGTACAGTTGGTTCATCCAGTAGTATTGGTCAATAATCGTTTCGTTATAAAGCGTCATTGGGCGTGGAATACGTTTGGCGGGATCAGGTAGGACTGGAACTTTTGGTCACAATGGGAGCCAGAAAAAAAAATGGTTGAGAGATAGAAAAATTGGCAAAAAAAGGTCAGTCTTGAGATTCACATCAATCTCCAGTTAGTCTCGTTGGTATTGTTCCCCCTCCCACCCCATCCCAAACATCGCATACACACGCAAGCGTGAGCATGCGTAATAATAAAGTACCTTTGTCTCTCCATCGTGTGCTAGATAGACCAGAGTTGGCGATAATGACATGGATCAAGAGAACTACGCTCATAGAAAGGAGATAGAGGATAATCCGACTCTTTGATCTATGTAGCACTTGATCCTCTTCCTCCACATTCTTTGTATCATCTGTCTGGCGATCCAATTGAACTAGACATGGGGCCTCAGATTTTTCTAAACAACCACGGGAATGGGGTTTAAAAGACTTGGTCTCTTCAGATATGTTGATGTGCGTGGGAGTGTGGGAACCCTCCTCTACACTGAAAAGAAGAGGCGTGTTCTCATCCCCCATAGGGTCGTCACCGTTGTCGGAGTTGGTGGGGTAAAGTTGCAGCCTAGTTGTTGGGTTGTCTCTGTCCATGCCTGGCGGTGAGGGATTCGTCCAAGAGAAATGTCGAGATTG
Source organism: Mortierella sp. BCC40632 (assembly GCA_011634665.1). Lineage (NCBI taxonomy): Eukaryota > Fungi > Mortierellomycota > Mortierellomycetes > Mortierellales > Mortierellaceae > Mortierella > Mortierella sp. BCC40632. The sequence continues at coordinate 1,899,625 of WAEK01000003.1, forward strand.
ATGAGCCATTGAAGAATGACTGCAATGAATTCGAGGTGAAGAGAATCAACAAGTGAGGAGAAACCTCAAAAAGAGAGAAAGAGAAGAGGAACACACGTGGATGTATCCAATAGAATTTTTTTTTTTTTTTTTTTTTATTTGGCTCAAGAGAGTCGCAATTCGCTTTGTGCTATGTAAATGCTAGTAGAGAGACTTTTTTTTTTTTTTTTTTTTTTTTTCTTTTCTTCCTCTAATCGAGGTTCATGGTAGAGTCAGTGGGCTCTCCGGTTGACTTGACATTGAACTGGAGCTCTCCATCCGGTCCAATATCCACAACAACATTCTGGTACTCGGTCAACTCGCCTGTCAACAACATCCTCGAAACCTTGGTCACCACTTGCTTCTCCAGGTATCGCTTCAATGGACGACCACCATATCGTGGATCAAACGCATCGTTCAACACCTTTTGACAGGCTCCATCCGTAATATGCAGAGTGATGTTCTTGCTCTCCAACCGCTTGCCGATCACTGCCAATTGATTGCGGATAATCTTGCCCAAGTTGTTGGTTCCAAGAGGCGAGAACAAGATCAAATCATCCAATCGGTTCAAAAACTCGGGTCGGAAATGTGCTCGGACATCTCGCATCACAAGATCCCTCGCATGTTCAGTGATACCTGTCTCTCCACAGTCTTGCAAATGCATGTAACCAACATTCGAGGTCATGATGATCACCGTGTTGGAAAAGTCAACTACACGGCCCTTGGAGTCTGTCAGACGACCATCGTCCAACACTTGGAGAAGAACGTTCAAGACCTTGATGTCTGCCTTTTCAATCTCATCAAAGAGTACAACACTGTATGGACGACGACGAATGGCCTCTGTCAATTGACCACCTTCATCGTGTCCAACATATCCAGGTGGAGCACCAATCAATCGGGCAACAGAGTGTGACTCCATGTACTCAGACATGTCAATGCGGACCATCATGTTCTCGTCGTCAAAGAGCTCATGGGCCAATGCCTTGGCAAGTTCCGTCTTGCCTACACCTGTGGGACCCAAGAACATAAAGGATCCCAGGGGTGCATGTTCCTTGGACATACCCGCACGAGAACGGAGCACAGCCTCGGCAACAGCTTCGACGGCAGCTTCTTGACCGACAACACGTTCGCTCAGTCGATCGGCCAAGTGCAAAAGACGTTCGACCTGCGACTTGTTCAAACGCTGGACTGGGATGCCTGTCCAGCGTGAAACAACTTCGGTGATCTGCTCGGGTCCGACAATGTCTGTCACCATGCCTGTCACATCGGATTTGACACCATTAGCAGCGGCAAGCATCTGTTCAGCCTCCAGCTTGGCTCTCTCGGCAGTGACGGTCGCAATCTTCTTTTCGAGATCAGGAATGGCATAGTATCGGATATCGGCTGCCTGGGCAAGATCATACCGACGTTCGGCTTCTTCGGCCTTGTTCTTGAGATCCTGAAGCTTTTGGTTCAAATCACGAACTTCGTTGATACGTCCCTTGTCCAGCTCATACTTGAGCTTCAATGGCTTGAGTTCTTCCGAAATCTTGGACATTTCCTCCCGGACCTTGAGAAGTCGTTGCTGAGAGGCCTGATCCTTTTCCTTGGCCAAGGCTGTTGCCTCGACTTCCAACTGCAAGTGTCGACGCTCAAGTTGATCGATCTGCTCGGGTTGAGAGTCGAGTTGGACACGAGTATTGGCACATGCTTCGTCCATCAGATCAATGGCCTTGTCAGGTAGGAAACGATTGGTGATGTATCGGTGTGCCAATGTAGCAGCGGTCACCAGCGCGGCATCCGCAATCTTGACACCATGGTGAACTTCATAACGTTGCTTGAGACCACGAAGGATCGAGATGGTGTCGGGCAATGTAGGCTCACCAACAAAGACCTGTTGGAATCGACGTTCAAAAGCAGGGTCCTTCTCAACATGTTGACGGTACTCATCCAAGGTCGTCGCACCAATACAACGCAATTCACCACGGGCAAGCATGGGCTTGAGCAAGTTGGCTGCATCCATAGCACCGTCTGTCTTGCCTGCACCGAGAACCAAATGGATCTCGTCAATAAAGAGAATGATGCCTTGTTCGGATTCCTTGACTTCCTTCAGAACGGACTTGAGACGTTCCTCAAACTCGCCACGGTACTTGGCGCCTGCAATGAGCGCACCCATATCGAGTGAAAAGAGACGGCATTGCAAACTGACGGGGACATCCTTACGGACGATACGCTGGGCAAGACCCTCGACGACTGCAGTCTTTCCTACACCAGGTTCACTATTAGAGGGCGGAGTAAAGAGGAAAAATAGAAGAGAAGGTTAAGGCACGTCACGAAAAACCAAGGGACCAAAAAAAAAATATGCTGTCTGACTTCACAGGGAGTGGGATCCAAATATGTGTTATGCATGTCATCGCGCAAACGCATGAATCAGTGCAGGTGGAAAAAGAGAGAGAGAGAGAGAGAAAAGAGCGACAGCTTACCCTATCAAGACCGGGTTGTTCTTGGTTCTTCTGGAAAGGACGCGGATCACTCGTCGAATCTCATCGTCACGTCCAATGACGGGATCGAGCTTGTCCTGTTCGGCAAGTGCTACCATATCAATGGCATACTTGGACAAAGCCTCATATCCATCCTCTGCATTCTTGGATTCGACCCTTCTATTACCACGAGTTTGACCGATGGCATTCTCAAAGGCAGTCTTGGAGATACCATTGTCAGTAAAAACCTTCCAAACAGCGGCATCGTCCATTAAAGCTAAAATGACATGATCGACCGAGATGTATGAATCCTTCTGTTTCTTTTGATGTTCTTGCGCCTTTCTGAGGATCTGTACTGCCTGGGGTGAGAAAGAAATATCGGTCGGTGCAGGATCCTGCGTAGGCAAACGGACGAGAAGCTTTTTGAACGCGCGTTCAAACTCTTCGGGGATGCCACCGGCCTTGTTGATGATGGACTTGAGCAAGCTCGAGCCTGGGCCTTCGGTCTCGTCGAGCATCGCAGAGACGATATGAACAGGTGTGATCTGCGAGTTGGAGAACTCACGGGCGAGCTCTTGAGCTTGGCCCAAGGTTTTCTCGGTTTTCTCTGTAAACGAGAAGTTATTCATGGTGGTGTATACTGGGAAAGGGAGGGGTTAATTGGGAGATGGACGCGTGAGAGGAGGATAAGACTGAGGGAGGGTGGGAGTGGAAAGTAGCGCGTGTGGTAGCAGGAAAAAAGAAAGAAAGAAAGAAAGAAAGAGAGAGAGAGACGAGTATGTACAAGGTCAGAGGAGCGAGGGTGGGTGAGTGTGCGAAAGAGAGAGAGAGAGAGAGAGAGAGAGAGAAGAGAGAATTGTGTGTGGGAGTGTGAATGTGGGCCATGCCCTTTTTATCTCTTCAGTGAAACCTATTTTTTTTTTTTCCCTTCCTCTCCCTCGCGTATCAATCGATGCTTCCCGATTCATCCAGCCACTACAAGAGTCTTCTCGAACCATAATGTGATGAGGCCATCCTCTTCTCTCTCCTTTTTTATTCATTTTATTTCTTCCTACGATCACTCAACGCCTCGAATCGTCTCGTCAATGCATCTAGGTCTGGGAGCCCATCATCTCCTCCCATCGACATTGGCGGCGCCGCATTGTCGACTTGGCTTGCCTTGGGCGCATTCCCCAGGGATCGCCCAGAGGCTCCCTTGGAAGGTGTCGGAGCTGAGGGCAAGTCACCTAGCAAATCTACGCTCCCCGAGCTCACAGCCTGCGTCAAAGGTATCAGTATCGGAGGAACACGCCATGTATTAGTTTCCACATCCAATATCAACATGACCTGTTCTTTTTGTCCACAGATCAAGACAGCAATGAGGCAAGGAAAAATCGAGGGTTACCTTGGTTTGCTGAGGCATCGAGCCCCCCGTTACACCACTTTTCCCTGTCAATCCAACTGGAATATGCACAGGGTCGATGAACTCGTTCTCAATGTTCTAGGGAAAGAGGTAAAGTTGTTTAGAGTATGTAGCATGACCCGATTAGACATTCGCCATTGGCCAACTGCTCTCTCTTTGAATAGAGGATGTTATCAGCCCTACCCCAATAAGCTGATGATCTGATTCTGGGTCTGCTGTCCAAGCGACACGGAAAGCCTTGGCAATCTCTTCCAAATACCTGTTGACAAGGTATGGATCTGGTGTCTGAACTCTCAACTTTTGGATAACCTAATGAAACCGGTGCGATCTACCGTTAGGGACTATTCCGTCTCACTTTTTTCTCAGTGCGCGAGTATGGTCCAATGAAGATTGTTGCAGGTCCTCCTTACTCTTGGATTGACAGACTCATCCTTGTTGTCCATGGCATTTGTCACAAAGTCTCGACCAAATTTGGCTCCCAACTGATCCCGCACCATCAAGAGTTCCTTGACTTCTGCTCTAGGAGCTGCATAGATGATGGTGTTGACCGCTTCAATGATGGCTGGGTCGCAGTTTCTATAGAGCAAAAAAAAAGATAGTTGGTGTCCGCTTCATTTTTTTGCACAATAAAGTCGTAGCGAGGTATGAGGTTCCAGTGAATGTCTTCTTTTTCTCTCCAGACTTACTTGAGTTGCTCCAAGAGTCCGAATCTGGCCAAGAGTAGTTCACAGTACAGTTCGATAATCTCCAACGCCTCTGATAAAAAGTCATCACGGATGATGCTTTCTACCTATGAGTTGGTTCAATAATAGAACAAAGAGCCAGTCCAAAATGAACCCATGTTAGTAGTCTTCCCAGTAAGCGTTCCTGTTTCCTTTCTATTTTGAAGAGAAGGAGCGGGGAGTAAGAGTATAGGATGACCATGAACAAAGAAAAAAAAGAGGTATTGATGGAATAAAACTTGCTCGAATGCGGGCACTCTCTTCCTTGCCAATTTCCAGTAGCCGTGCAATCTCCTTGCGATGCTGTTGTGCCAATGTGTTCCTCCTGTTTTGCTGTAGCTGAAGTCGGTTGACGGACAGCTTAAGCTGCACCTTGGTCCTCGTTGGATTGAACATGTCGTGCTTTGCCCTGGATTCTTGGGCGAAAGAGTCCTTTCTCATAGTACTACTCAATTTGGGAGGTAGTGGGAAAGCCACGCATCGGCGGCTGAAATTACGTCACCGTATTTTCAGCCGCGATTGCATGCCGATCTGAGTGAAGCGAAATGCTTCTGTGTGTGTGCAACACACCAAAAAAATGCTATGAGACCTAAGCTAATGTTCCCCTTCTATCTCTTGCCACTTCCGCTTGTGACACGGCGGCTGACTTGGCCGCTTCCATAAAGCAACGCCGTTGATATCCGTCGGTTGGAGATATTCGGGCCTTTCTTGAGTTTCGATAAACCCTTTGAGGACTCTTGCAATGTTCTCGCCTGCAATCAGGTCTCGGTGCTGGAACCATTGACACTTCTGGCAGTAAAGTCTCCGGATAGAGATTGTTTGTGCCAAAAAGTTTTGGCACCTTGGACATTTTTTTGATGAATAAAATTCATTCACTCCGACAACTACATAACCGAGAGACCTTGCCTATGCACAAAGTACCAATGAAGACTGTCAGTACAGTGTAGGAGACAGGCCAGTTGATTGTAAACGTGATTGGTGCATACCTTCCGAGTGAAGTAGTCAAGGAATGAACTGTGTCTCGAGGATAGTCCAGATGTTGAGGAAAATTCCCCGAGACCGATTCCAATTATCACTTTGTCGGATTTGTCGCGCCTCGCGCCAATGTTACCGCCGACCATACGTAGTAAGCTGTCCGTGATCAGTCTGTACTCGGTATCCATTTCTCGTTTTAGACAGCGCCTCATTCGATTGAATGTTTGGTCGTGACCATTATAGAAACTGTCGAGGTATTGCCAATAATTGGCTACTTGATCGAAATAGGAAGACATGCTACAGTCCTTGCCACGTCGCGCCGGAAGTAAAGATTCCACATCTTTGATGGACCTGGGGCCATGCCCATCCTGGTCCGGTATTGTTTTGCGTTGTTTTTTTTCTTCAAGCCATCGCCTGAATTTGAATAATGGTTGGTAAGTTGCCTTTTGTTTGACAACCAGGTTGATAAACCTAGCTCGATCCTTATCCATCTCTTGTCCGTTTTCTTCTACATCCATATTGATCGTTTTGCCGTGTCTGTTTTTGCCACCTCTACATCCTCGTTTTTTTTTTTTTTCCTCCTCGTTTTCTCTTGCCTCGATTCTTCCTTTTTCTGCTTTTGGGGTTATTGCCGTCGGGTAGAATGGCACATGCCCCAACAACGCAGGTCACGCCTAGGTCGATACCGAGATATGAAACGTCCTTGGTTTCGTCTTGCGAACAATCCCAAAGTTCACGAACATCCTGAACAGAGCTTGCGACATTTCGTATTTCTTTCAAGAATCCGTCAGTTCCTCCGGTATCCGACGTGATACGACTGGGCATGCGAGCTGCACTGTATCTCTTGAAGCGAACTGAATTGAGCTCTCGTATCTTGAAAGCAAGCAGCCGAAGCAAGCTCCCATTCGTCTGAATGGAGCCTCGTAACACGTATCCTTTCTCATTGTACTCTCGTGGGTCAAACGAGGGATCCCTGAGTTCGTTGATATGGTCTTCGGTCTGTTGAAATGTGAAGTGCCGGACCAATGCCTTTAACCCTGCCTTTCCCTTCTGTCTTGAGGTGAGTCCCTCCACTGAGGTATCCAAGATAAGGTGCTTAATTAGGCTGCCGGGTTCCTGTCCAGGTAGCCAATCGCGGACAAGTGCTATTTGTGTAAACTCGCTCTCCTCGGTACCATCCATTATCCCCTTTAGGTGTGCTTGTAACTCGGGTACCTTTGATAGAAACTGTCCCACCTCGTACTCCGTAAAATTCATAAAGCCATCTGCGAAAGGTGACAATGGGATTGTCTGCCACGGGCGGGCGACGAGGCTGTTAAACCACGCGAATGACTCGAAGACCGGGACGTGCTTCCGCATTCCCATATCGAAATTAAACACGATGGGCCATCGTCCTTGTCCTCTTTGCCGGCATAGCTAATTTTTGATGACAAAAGTATGAGTCAGTGGTTCGGCAGGCTAGTTATTGATTATTGATGTCATATCGAAGATTACTAACCTCTTCTGAGAGCTTTCGGCAGCCTTGCCGCCAGTGTTTCTTCAATGCAGTTGCGAGTTGCTTGGCTACCGATCTCACAAGTGACGACGGAGTAAAGTCTTTTTTGTTTGGTGGATTGAGAAAGTCCTTCGCGTCTGGTTCAGGTAACAAGCCTAGAGTTTGTAGACGCTTGATAAACTTGTTGACTACTGCACCGGTTCCGCTTTTCTTGGTCGAGAGATTCCCGCTGTACAGATAAGTCATAAGTGAGTGGATAAACGCGCCTGTTTTGTCCTTGTCTGCGGGGCAGTCTTCCACACAAATCGCGTCGCTTGCGCCGGTGCTTTTTCGTCTTCATCCTCGTGAGGACAAAGATAGTCTAAGAACGCTTGGTCTTCATTACAGATGTCACCATCAGCTAACACTATCACATCGAGATATCGGCCAAGGAGTTCTTCGCATCGGCGTTTGACACGAGAAGCTTCCCGGACGGCTTTCTGGATACATGAAACAACTTGGCTCGCAAGTGTTTGATCTGGGACAGCCTTTTCAACATTGGTCTTGAGGGAGCCCATATCGAGGGAAACCGTGGGGTGCTCCCATTCCATCTCCTGCAACAGTTTTTTTTTACTAGCGTTTTTTATCTTGTTTCGGATCTTTGGTATCTTCTTCGCAGGTACCGGTTGCGTGGTTGAACTGACATTTCCTCCCGGTTGCGTGTTCGAACTGGCATCCCCCCCCGGTTGCATGGTTGAACTGGTATTACCCTCCAGTTGCGTGGCTGCACCGGCATTTTCCCCTGTGAGGTTTCCACTGGTATTGAAGCAGCTTGTCTGGTGGATCGTACCTCTTAGTCGCTTCATTTCGTTGTTTGTAAGAATATCTCTTTCGACCTTGTCTGTCATTGGTAAAGAAGGGTCGATGCTTAATCGTAGCCACTGGCTCTTGATTTTCGAGCAAACTCCTATCGATGTATCGTATGTACAAGAGATTGATTAACATGTTTTTTTTTTTTTTTTTTTTTGCACAAACCAAAAGGAATAGGTGTTAACCCCACCTTCTTCTCTCTTTCCGAGCCAAATAGTCTGCTCTCCGCTGCTCTCTCTGGTTCTTGATGATGTCTGACAGGCGTTTGCGGAGGACACCGACATCCTTGTCGCATTCGCTGAATGGACTGGTAGCGGTAACGGACGTCTGCTTGAGGGTTGCGAAAACCCGGGTTGAAATTGCAAAATCTTCTTTGCTGATATTCTTGGACTGAACGCGATCGTGTAACAAGTACTCCCGTACTATTTTCTCAACGTCTGTGAGGAAAAGAAAGTTAGATAAAAAAAAACAATCGGAAGAACATACCGTTGCAGTCGTTCATTTCATCGCAACCATTACAGTACCTTCGCCCAAAAGTTCTCTGATAATTGTGTAATTGGATTCGAGTCCAAGTGAAAATACATTTTTGCTGTAATCGTTATGACTGACAATTGCAAGAGCGAGAAGCTGATTGTCATCAAAGTCCAGCGAGTCAAGGACAGCCGACTTGTCGTAAACTTGGTACCATACTCTCTTCCAACAGCCCATTGGTCGCCAAAGCTGTCGAACTGCACGGTAAACAAGAAGATCGCTGTCTTTTGAAACGACGATATCTTGAGGTTGACAATCTGTGGCGATCTCGATATCAGCTTCCGTGATACACCATCTTACATCCCATCCGTTCTCAAACATGTAGTCAAAGAATCCTCTTCGATCACTTTCTTGCCAATGGAACGCCTTCCGCAAATATTTGCTGACATTGTTTATGTGATGCTTTTTAACTGTTTTTCTGCTTGATACTCGTTGTTCGATGTTATCAAGGGCATGGTTAGCTCGATCAAGAGATTTTTGGCGTAACCCTGCTCGGTGAAGTTGAGTAGCCTCTTTTTCCTTTGCTTGTCCGCCGTCGATAAACCACAATATCGTCCTTGCCACCAAGCCGAGTGATGGTCTCTTCGAGGATCTTGTGAGCAATGGCTGGATTATCGTAATGATGGGAATAAGCATAGTTAATTGTCGGATAAAAGGATGATAAAAGATCAACTCTGATCTTAGTTCCGGACGATGGTGGATGCGGTGGCTGTGAGTGATTTTTTGGGTGGTACCCCTTTCTTCGAATGAATCCCCATAGTCCGATGACTCCCATCAAGAAACTGATTGCGATGGCGCATGGGGTCAGAGGACAAGGTTGGAAGACAGAAGCCTTTTTATTGCTTGTGAGAAATGTGGCTTAAGCGACCCAGAAAATGATATCAGGTGCTTTGCATGATTGCATCGTTCTCATCAACCACATCAGCAATGCATCCCTTGACAGCCAGAGACATCTTGCCCTACTCGCCTGACTATGACATTATCCATGCCATTGTCAGCCCCTCATCCTATCCCTGTTGATTCACCTATTCCTCTTCGAATGGTCTTTCAGTCGATGGATTTAAACAGTTCTGGAACCAAGAACGAGATGCCTTCCAATGGCTACGCTGCAGCGAAGAAAACTCTCGCAGTATTGTCTTTGACAATGGAAGCTTGGACAACCCCTTCCAACTCATAAGGAATTGCACATAGGGCCAGGCCGACCAAGGAGCTTCGACTGGACAGTACGATATGATTGCAGGCGGCGGCCCTCGAGTAAAAAACACATCTACAAAGGGAATCAGTTGGTACAGGATGCAAGGCGCATATCAGAATCCAGAAGCCCATGGGGAACGACTGTGTCGTTGTCGAGTATTATTGGAAACACAACCACGGAACTTCTATGTCAGACAGGGGCACGTTTGCCCTTGGGTGCGAATGAGTTAAATTGGATCAAGTCGAACGTCGACCAAGGACTTGACTGGAAGGGAATCCAAAACGACTCATACCCAGCGAAGACAACCTCTGCTTGGTAAGTCATTGCCACTCAATGCAACAGTGATGAGTCTACAAATACTAAGAACCTTTCCAACAAGCTTGAACACAACAGTGCTCTCTCCTCTAGTCTATTGATCAACTACAAGGATGTGCATGGCGTGTTTTATCGTCGGCAGATGAAAGAGGCCACTAAAGACCAGGATATCTTCAAAAGCGTTCACCTCTGGATCAAGGACATCAAGATGAGAGGAGGAGAAGGCATGTTCCAGATCGAGACGGAAGGCAAAAGAGAAGTCGTACATGATTGCATGGTGCACAAAATTCCAGTTAGGGGTAGGGTTAAGTATGAATTTACGTTAGTATCACTATGCTAGTGCATTCATAGTCGACTCTAATCTACTTCATTGTATGCGTGCCCCGTTAGATTATGCATCGCAACTGCCTCATAGCTTGCATGGACTCCACACATAAAGTGTTCAGACCGTTGATGCCTAATGTCAAAAAGATCAGAGAAGCTTCGGCTTTGTTTACCATCCTCGTCAAGGATGTCGTGTTACAGAAAGGCTTTCCCATTGCATACTTGATTTGCAGTACCGAATCCACGTAAGAAATTGGCTCTGTTCCAGTAAAACTAGTAGCTTGAACCATGGCATCGTCCCTAACTAAGGTCTGTAGGTTTCTGCTCAAGAAGTGGCTAAGCTGGCTCAAGGATACATGCCAGTTTAAAGTGTCAAAGTTCATGATGGATTGCTCGCCAATAGAGACGGAGGCTGTTCAAGCCATCTTCCCTCAAACTGCCATCTATTATTGCCTCTTCCATGTGGCCCAGATATGGGAGAGGCGCATGAGAAAAGATTGCAATGTACGCGAGAGTTATCGTGAATGATATCAAAAGCCATTGACATTCATTAAATTAACGGGTCTTGCTCTCCGATAGAAGAGACACTGGGGCCAAATGGAGCCTGCACTTAAAGCCATACGCGGTGCTAGATCAAATGAGGAGCTGGATGGATTGTGGCAAAAGTTTAAAGTCGCCTTTCCAGGGACTGAACGCTTTTGTACTTTCCTTGAGCGAAATTGGCTTAGTTGCGAAAAGAGAATGAAGTGGGTACTTTTCGTCCGAGAGGTATGCGGAATGATTTGCTATGATGGGTGAGATATGGACTTCTCCACTCAAATCTCTTTTGTCGCCAATAGAATTATCAACATGTCGACACAAACAATCTATTGGAATCATGGTTCCATACCCTCAAATCTCATTACCTCGATGGCAAGACTGGATACAGGGCTGATGTTGTCATGTTCTTGCTGCAAGGAGAGATAGAAAGAGACTTCAAGGCTCAACTTCTCAAGGTTGATCATGGCGTTCAACCAGTGAAGCACTCTGAGTATGATGGTGAGAGAGAAAAGGAAGCCATGGCATTGGATGTTGGTACCGCCAAAGCAATGGTTGCAGAGAACGTAGCAGCCCATGCGGTATGTATCAACAGGTACCTACTCTATTAATACTGTGTGGGATTAATCCTGACCGCTGTACACTATTGCAGTTCATTGTCAAATCCTTTAGCGTTCCTGGAGTAGAGTATTCGGTAGCTTTGGATCACGAGAAGGATGCCCTTTGCTCATGTTCGTGTCCCGACTACACGAGACATCGGATACCCTGCAAGCACATGTACCTAATTGCAAGGATCTACGGTAGGCATAAAATCGCCTACTTTGAGCGAGCCAGAGAAACTCGGATACAGGAGTCAAAACTTTCTGAAAAGGCTTCAGGATTCCCTCGAGAGAGCATTATCTCACCAGACCTGATCTACCAGCTGGAGGTACAAAGGAAAGTTAGACAAAGAGATGAGAAAATGAAAAGGGAAGAAGCTAGAGCAGCAGAGATGAAAGATAGCTACGCCAAGTTGAAGAGACTCTGGAGTGAACTGAGCGTTATTATTGACAGTCCCAGAAAGCGCCATTGTGCATGGAAGGATCTCCAAGGCACCGTTGCCAAGCTAGAGGAGACTGTGAACTTAGCCCAAGAACTCAAATAAACAGTCCTCTGGCATATTTACAGCCAAAATTGTGACATATCCGGTAGTGGTGGTGACGTCAGCATTTTTTTTCTTTTCCGCTTCAAAACGCGTGGTCCCTTCCAAGGGACCTTCGTAACCATTCACATTTGTCTTTTTACTTCTCTTCTTTTTTCTTCAAGAAACACGACTCATTTTTACGAGCACCTAATCTACTACCAACAATGGAGCGACTTCAGCGGATGTTTCAGGCTGCACAAGGCATGGGTGTCGAGCCCGGCCAGGATAATCCAACTGCCGATAACTCGGAAATGGTCTACATCTCTTCACTCTCGCTCTTGAAGGTAAAGTGTCCCAGGCCTTTGGAACGAATGCCATGTGTAAGAACAATGAAAGGACCATGGTGACCAAAAGAACTAATTCTGCTTTTCAACCTTCTTTGCCTGATCCAGATGTTGAAGCATGGTATGATTCTCTGCACCAACGTTGTCCTGCAGACTAGGAGAAAAAAAAAAAAAAAAAAAAAAAAAAAAAAAAAAAAGTCAGGACACCTGTCAATCCAAATACCAACCTCTTTTTCTTCTTCATACACAACACTTAGGTCGTGCCGGTGTGCCAATGGAGGTCATGGGTTTGATGTTGGGAGAGTTTGTCGATGACTACACTGTTCGTGTCATTGATGTCTTTGCTATGCCTCAGAGCGGAACAGGCGTGTCCGTTGAAGCTGTCGATCCTGTGTTCCAGGCAAAGATGTTGGACATGTTGAAGCAGACCGGAAGGTACAGATGACCTATTGCCTTTCTTCACCCTTTGTTCTATCCCCCAAAGAAGCTACGAAGATATATTAACGCGCAATCTCCTATATTACTTAGACCCGAGATGGTCGTCGGATGGTACCATTCACATCCAGGATTTGGATGCTGGCTTTCAAGTGTCGATGTCAATACCCAGCAGGTTAGCACGGGCGTTCTTTCCCTTGGAGCGCAATATCACCAGGAATAGACACAACCTTGACACGCGCCATCTAACGATTCACATCCTTTTTTTTTTTTTTTTTTTCTTCTTTTTTTTCTTGACACCAAAATGGTTTCCAACTACATAGAGTTTTGAACAATTGAACAACCGAGCAGTCGCTGTCGTCGTGGATCCAATTCAGTCCGTCAAGGGCAAGGTCGTGATTGATGCTTTCCGCCTGATCAACCCTCAGACGGCCGCTGTTGGCCATGAGCCCCGTCAAACCACATCTAACATTGGCCACTTGAACAAGCCAAGCATCCAGGCCTTGATCCATGGATTGAACCGCCACTACTACTCGATCGCCATCAACTACAGGAAGAACGAACTTGAGCAAAAGATGCTCTTGAACTTGCACAAGAAGAACTGGACCTCTGGATTGACTTTGGCCAACTTTCATGAACACACGGAGGAGAATGAGAAAGCTGTCAAGGTAAGTCTCCACTCTAACACGTTTGTCTCTATTTCATTCTTGTTTCTTTGTCTCCTCAGTCAACTAACCTAGCAAATCCCCCTCTCCCTACTTTCTCCAATTGTATCGATTGTTCACAGACCATGTTGTCGTTGGCAGAGGCATACAACAAGTCTGTCCAAGAAGAGTTTACACTAACACCTGAGCAACTCAAGACTCGCCATGTGGGCAAGGAAGACCCCAAGAGGCATTTGGAGGAGAATGTGGAACGAGTCATGAGCAACAACATCGTTGTCGCTCTCGGCACGATGTTGGACTCTGTTAGCTTCTAGAGGGTCTGTCTGCTGATATTGCACCAAAAACACACACACACACACACACACACACACACACACACGTTTTTCCCGTAGCTTCTCCCTCCTCCTCTCCTTCCTTCCTGTCCTATGATCCCATTCCCATTCTTGTAGAATAAACAAAAAGAACAAAAAAAAAAATCGATACTTTTTTCTTTTCAATATTTATCGAGTTTCTACTTGTTTTTGTTTTTGAATGCAGCTTTCATCTCCTGGTATCATCAGCCCTAAGCTTCCTTAGCAGTAGCGATAAAAGCCTAGAAGTGACAAGAAGAAAAAAAAAGGCATGCTTCGGTTAGAAAAGGTTATTGAGATCAAAAAATGGAAGTGAAAGCCAATAAAAGTATCGAGTCGCGATTTAAGCAGAAAGAAAAAAAAAGAAAGAAAGAAAGAAAAAATAGAGAGAGAGAGACTCACATTCTGAGCCTTCTGCACCAGTTCCTTAAACTCCTGAACCTCTGCCCAGCAATCCAAGGACCTCTCTGGGTTCTTCTTGTAACAGGCCACCAATGCGTCCTGAGCCTTGATGACCTCCTCGGGCAAGACCTTGACATGCTTTCCAGGGGCATGTTTGGCCAATTGATCCATCTCCTGCTCTGTGACGACAGCGTTGGCGTTGGTGCTCGATTTGTAGTTCACAAATTCGGATTCCTGCTTCTCGGCCTGGATCTTGGCCAACTCTGCATGCACACGCTGGCGAACCTGGTTTTCAATATCCTGAGCAGATCCAGCGACGGGCTGATAGAGAAAAGAGTACCACAGGGAACATTTAGAAAAAAAAAAAAAAAAAAAAAAAAAAGAAGAGGACGCGCGTTAGATATGCTGTTGATCAATAGGAGAGAAAGAGTAGTTCGGTATCTGTCTCGATCGGAATCAGGGGGATTGAATTACCTGCGACTCTGCAATCTGATTCGCGAACGAGGAAGAGATCTATTCCAACGAGTCCCGCATTATTTCGAGCAACGATCCATCCAAAAAAAAAAAAAAAAAAAAAAAAGGTGTTCCATCAGTCAGCAAAAGGTTCTTTTTTTTTCAAATGATGGCATAATGAGATGGCCGGAGATGGCTCTTCTTCCTCTGTCCGTATAGGATGCCACCTCCCAAGTTTCATTCATCCTTGCGCACTCCTCCTCCACCCCTTTTCGGAACAACAACAATAATAATAATAATAATTGTAAATAAACACAAATGAAGGATCGGAAGGTTGTCCTGGTTATAAATGTGGATTGAGGAAGAGTCAGAAACTAGATTTACCCTGACAAGGACAGGATCCTCCTCATTGACAAAGACCATGGGCTTTGGTGGAGCGTCGCTCTTTGACTGTGAAGATCCCATGATGTAGCTTGAGAGTGGAGTGGTGCCTATTGAAGTGTCGTTACTGAGGTTTCCCTTTTTTTTTCCCTCCCCTTCCCTCTGCCCTTCTCCCCCCGCTCCCCTCTCCCCTCCGGCGGGGCAAGGCACGGATCCATGGGTGGCTTGTATGAATGAACCTTGGAGAGACTTCAGCGAAGACTGTCCGACGAACGATTCCCGCTTTGACACACCCTTTTGCTCCTGCTCGACTATCACTCTCACTCTTCCTCTGACTTTTCCTTCTGAGCCAGATCAAGGCATTTATTCTTTTTTTAAGAAAAAAATATAAGTAGAACCTACTGCCTGCTCAACAAGTCAACTGGCGCATGCTTTCTCTATTTCTCCTGTCTCTCTAGCATAAGCTCATATGTCCTGACCTGTCTTCAGGGATTCCTGACCGTGAAAGCATCGTATACCAAAGTTTTTGAAAGCACAAGTTGACGGATTCATCAACAGCTTTTTTTTTTTTTATCTTCTCCAGGATCGACTGTCTTTTTGATTCCGATGAAGCATAGCAGTTTTTTTTTGGTGGTAGTAGTAGTAGTACAAGACGTTTCCTCTGCAAAAAGGCGAAGAGACACTTCTTCAGAACTATATAGAGTTGATAGTGCCGTGACACACTTCCATACCAATAGAGCTGTGTAAAAGAGCGAGTAAGAAAGCAGTAGAAAGATGGGTCCTGGCCCATTAGATGATGATAGAAATAAAAAAAAAAAAAAAAAAAAAAAAAAAGATATAGTATATTGCAAAAAAAAAATCAAAAAAAAAATTACAGAATCCACCTCCAGTTAGAACAGATTTCTACTTTATCAAAAAACAAGCAGCTTTTTTTTTTATCCACAAGAGAGAACTCTTTCTCTCTTATACATTTTTTTTTTGTTATTGTCTTTTTTTTCTTTTTCCTTTTTTTCTTAACGACGGGGAATGCCACGACCACGACCACGAGGAGCACCTCGGGCATTGTTAGCAGGGTTCTGGCTCTGAGGACTCTTGACCGTCTCATCCACAGAAAGAATCAAACAAGCAGCTTCCGTTGCAGCAGCAATCGCGTTCGTCTTGACCAGTGCAGGCTCCCAAACAAACGCCGCCATGTTGTCTGCAATCGATTCCGACTCAATATCCACTCCAGTCCACATCTCACCCTGAGCATGCTTCATTCTCAACTTGTTCAAAATATCCGTGGCATCAAATCCTGCATTGTCACAGAGCTGTCGGGGAATAATCTCCAACGATCTTGCAAAGGCTCCAATGATCAACTGTTGCTTGCCAGCAATCGTACGCGAATGATCTCTCAAGTACTTGGAGATCTCCATCTCGGTAGCTCCACCACCTGCAACCACCAACGTGTTCTTGATCGCACGACGAACAATCATGATGGCATCGTGCAACGAACGCTCCACCTCGGCAATGAACTGCTCAGCACCTCCTCTCAAGATCAATGTGCAGGTCTTGGCCGCATGACAACCCTGGAAAAAGTTGAATCGCTCACCTCCGATCTGACGTTCCTCAAAGAAGGCACAAGTACCCAAGTGCTTCTCCTCAATGTCAGAGCAAGTCGACTGGATCGAGCCACCAACAGCCTGGATCACTCGCTTCAAATCCGCATCAGGAACACGGCCGGCGCAGAAAATGTCACGGTCGGCAAAGTACTGAGTCGCAAGATCTCCGATAGGCAACTTTGAGAGAACCACCTTGGCGCCCGTCTTGACAATTGCCTCCAACTTGTCGTAGATGATTTGCCATTCCGCATCGACAATCTTTTGGTATTCCTATAAACGAGGTCACAGAGATAAATATGATATATATATTAGGATTAATAAAGGGATTCCCTGTAGGATTGATTCGAAACATGGAAAAGAGTACAAGAAAAAAGGGAATGGAAGGGGATGGTAGCACACTTACATCGACGGCATCAACACGAACTTCAGCGTTATCACGCTCAGCCTTGAGCTCCAACTCGACATTGAGAGACAAGATCTTGGGGTTCTTAAAGGCCTTGGGCATCTGCTCAAATCCTGCATACGAGAAGGTCTTCTTGAAGGCAACACCGTCAATCAACAAGGAATCCTGCATGGCACCACCAGCCACCTTCTTCATACCAATCAAGTTCTCATCCAACTCTTCCTGGTCCAAATGCAAGACTGCATCCACGACCATCTTTGTAAAGAAATCCTTTTGAGAATGGATCAACTTGGAAGACATGGCCGTCGCAGCGCACTTCTCGAGCAATGATCGGAACTCGGCCTCATCCTTGCGCTCGACACGGACGGCAATTTCCTTGACCTTGTTAATTGCCAACTGAGCCGCCTTCCTGTAACCCTTGATGATCACCTGAGGGTTGACTCCTTCCTCAACATAGCTACGGACTTCTTTCAAGAGTTCTCCTGCCAACAGAACGACCGAGGTCGTACCGTCACCAACTTCTGCATCCTGGGATCTGGCAATGTCGACCAACGTCTTGGCAGCTGGGTGAACGATATCGAGCAGCTTCATGATCGTGGCGCCGTCGTTGGAGATAGTGACGCTTCCTAAAAAGAGTAGGTAGGATTCATTGTCAGTTGACTTTTTTTTATTTTTTTTTTCCTTTTTCCTTTTTCTTTTTTCACGGATTCAAAAGTGCAAGGACCACTCATTCTATGTGGCGAGCAAGCAAGCAAGTAAACAAGCGAGTGAGAATACAAAAGAAAAAAAAGATAGGATACCTTTCTCATCCACGATCAACTTGTCCATGCCTCTAGGACCAAGAGTTGTGCGGACAGTGTCGACGACAGCCAAGCAGGCATTGATGTTGGACAAAAGCTGACCCTTGCCCTGGGAGGAGTCTGTTCCGTCCTTGAGAAGGATAATTTGTGGTTGCTAATCCATATTGACGATGAAGAGAGGAAATGAGAGAAGAGAAAGAGAGACGATAAGTTAGCTCAAGGGAGAGGTTTTTTTTAAAAAAAGTGATGAGGACACGCACGACTACCCTGGATAAAAATAAAGAGAGAAAAGAAAAGAAAAGAAAAAGGCGGATGGAGGATTGAGATGGTCATTTCCTGACGGTCCAGTTCAGGGTTTCCTTCTGTTCATGTGGCATGTCATTTCAAGCAGCATCCTTTTTGAATCGCGTTTGCCTTTTTGGATGCGGACTGATGAAGTCGCGCCGCGCATAATGATAGATCAGTCTCTCTCTCTCACTCCGAGTCAAGCCTCTCGAAGCTACTCTACTCTTCAATAAAGTCCACGAAAAAAAAAAAGAGTCTGGTAGATGTTCCTGAACGTCACCACTGCATCAAAGAGAGAAGAGGGGGGAGGGGGGAGGGGAGGGGTGAGAGATGCATTGGCTTCGTCACCCTCTTCCCCCTCCCCTGTGATGATGGTGACACACCGCAGAGAATGTCAGGTTGATGCTGGTTCTTTTTCTTTCTTTTTACCATCATGGGATTTTGGCGCGACATCTTGTATATAGAGCAGCAAGGGCTGAATGAACAGAGAAGAAATTAGGAGAGAAAGGAGAAGAAGAAAAAAAAAAAATAAAAATAAAAGAAAAAGAAGAATGGAGAAGGAGAGGTGGAGTGGGAGGTGTTGGATGGCGTTGAACGATCGACGATCGAGGTTCCTTTCTCTGGAAAAAACAGATCTGCGAGTCGTGTCGCCTCGTCGTCAGGCCTCCTCTGGTGCATTCAAGGGGGCTTAAGGGTGGCTGCACTCGTATTCCTTCCACGAACTTCTCTCCCAATCATCGCGAGAGCTCAGGGCCTACTACCCCCGTCTTTTTTCTCTCTCTCTCTCTCTCTCTCTCTCTCTCTTTCTCTCTGTTTCTCTGCTTGTCTGTTTTCTACAGTTGTTTATGTGTAAAGCATTCTAAGGGACGACATGGGGGTAGGGAGAGAAAAGAAAGAGAAAGAGAGAATGGGGCAAAAAACTAGTATTCTTTCCTACACTCTTTTCTTCTTTTTACCAGTTGTAAAGATGAGATGGGTTGTAGATAGGCTTGTCCTCGATCAGGGGTGTCCACACCTTTTTCGTCACCTTCCAACCACGGATCTTTCGCCTCGTCGTCGAAGCACCCTCTGTCTTTGCTTCTGGCTGACGCTCCTTCAACGTGAACTTCAAATGGGCACTTGGGTGGTGCATAATACCGTACTTGCCACGAGCGTGGACCTTGATCCGACGGTGGTAGTCTCCCTTTCCGACCCAGGCACGGTCTAGGTTAAAATGAGAACAAGGTTACAGCAATGGTGAGCAAATGAAAGAAAAATTACTAGATCTATGTACATGTCTACTATTCAGTCCCTCCTAGATTGAAAACTCGGTCTTGTTCACTGCTAGTCGCCAGACTTACCAACATAGAGCTTGCTAGGATCCATGGCATACTTGGCCTGAGTAGAGGCGTTGGTTCTGGCAAAGGCCAAAGTGTTCATGACCCTCTTGGAGGGTCTCTTTTGAGAGAATTCCATCTGGTTGATTGCATTCTGGATATCAAGTCCCTTGATCTGGTTGGCCAAAAGACGGAGCTTCTTGGTCGAGGTCTTGAAGGTGGCGGTCGAGAATTGGTACTAATCGATGGTGGATCAAGACAAGCAAGGAAGTGGTGCGTCAGGTCGGACAGTCCCAAAGATATAATCCTCCCAGATCAAACAGATCAAAAAGATTCCTCTTGCTCTATCTTTCTCTCTTTTAGTTGTCGATTACTGTCAATTGTCCGCTACAAGTCTCCACTATCGGATTATCTCAAATGTTATGTTGACCCATGGTTCTGTCCTGAATGCTGAGCTGATCGCCTCTGATCCATGCAGTAGTCGTCTGTCCACTGATACGCGACAATAAAAATTTAAAAAAATATTAGGTCGCTCTTTATCCATGTGGCGGCTTACCTCCTTGACAGTAGCCTTTCCACCCTCCTCCACTGGCACCTCCTCCACACGTGCGGCAACCTCGTCAAAGAGAGATGAGGCACTCCAGTCCGCCTTGACGGGCTGAATGTCCTGCTTCCGATCAGCAAAGCGAGCGGTCAATGCATGGAATCCACGAGGGGCTGTGAACTTGTTGCCCAAGCTAGAGAAATGATGAAAGAGAGATGGATGGAATGCAATCCTCTGGTAAGCCTTTGATTTGGTTCATGTGCTGTGGCGGTAGTGACTGACCGGGTGGACAAGTTGGTCCCTCAGCTGGTCGTCCATTGGGATGCTGCAAGAAACGCCACCCTCTTGTTACAACAGGTCGTAAAAGAATAAAGAAAGAAAAAAAAAAAAAAAAAAAAAAAAGAAAAAGAAAGAAGAGAGGTCGATTGTCGAGAAGAAAAAAAAATAAAGTCGCGGGTACCTGTTCAAAGCAGCTGTGACAGGCCTCTGGTTTGTGCGCAATGCCGACTTGAAAGAGTTGAACATGTTGAAGTTGAAATGGCAAGGGGAGGCCGAGTCGAATGAGGAGAGGATCCCTTCAGCATCTTCCGGTGAGGAGGAGAGTCACTGGAGCAAACATCATAAGCCACCTGGAAAGTCAATTTTGGCCCTCTTTTTTTTTTTTATTTTATTTTTTGGACTCTCCACTACCACTGCCTACTGTCTACTGTCTCCTGCCCACTACCTATCATCAGCAGTCTTCTACTCAGCGCCGGATTTCCTCACAAAATGTATCCCAGGAGCAATGGTTGTTACAAGACGAACTGATATTGTTTTTTTTATATATGGTTCAAATAAAATCTATAATACAACCCCATAACTATTTACTACTGTTAAGGTGGCCCTTCTTTGTTTTTTTAGTCTTTTTGTCTTTTTTGTCTTTTTCTTTTCCAGAAAAGACATCTTAGTAATCAATCTCTCCATTCTTGGCAGAGTCCTTCATAGGGAACTCTCCATCCTCCTCCGAATGATCCTCGATACGGAGGGCAAGGTAGAGGGCTCCAGGGACGGAAGCACCCAAGAGCGCGAAGCAAATGATCAACTCGGTCATGTAGGGGGTACCAATAGCGTTGATTCTCCACGAGATGGCAGCACCACAGGACTGGATACACTTGTAGAAACCGGCATAACGCGACAAGACCGTGGCATCGTTCGACATGGCACCCATCAACCAGTAGATAAATGTCTGCCAGGCGGCATCGTTCAAACCGTAGAACATGTACAAGAACAAAGGTCCGACATACGAGGCACCCTCCGTAAAGTCATGGTTAGGCTTGGGCTCGTCGATGGTATAGGTTCGCTGGAAGAAGATACCTCCAACCCAGGTGGCAGTCATGCAAACGCTGATCAAGGCCATGCCCCAAAGAGCTCTTGTGCGGCGGTTCACGCCCTGGTAATCAAGAACACGGGCAAAGGAGTAGGATCCAAAGATCTGAGAGGCCCAGTAGAGGATGTTGTTGAGAGACTGGGTACGGATCGAGAAATAGCGTCCATTAACGGTCGAGAACTGGTAAGAGTAGAACCAGTTTGAGGACAAGAACATGGGTATCAAGACGATCATGCGCCAGTCAAGGAAGAGCTTAAAGATAGCAACGATCTCGCCAGTCCAGGTGGGGAACTTTTGGATCAGGATATGGTCACCGTTCGAGTGTGTAACGGCCGAAGGAGGAGCCAACGAGAGCGCGATCAAGGTACCGACACCCATCAGAGTCAAGAACACAATATAGGTTGGGTCACCCAGCGATGGAGCATCTGTGAGTTTGAAGTTGATACCAAAGGCAATGACGGAACCGAGGACAGCGCCCATGTTGAAGATGGCCCAGAAGTATCCGATGAACTTGCCCTTGTCTTGTTCGCGAGGGTAGGCCATCATCATGGCACCCTGAGCGGTCCAGAGCATACCAGCGCCGATACCCAAGATGCCTCCGGCAACGATGGTAAAAGTACCAGAGAAAATGTGGTTGTAGGCAAGGAGAGAGCCCGTATACAACATGTAACAGGTACAACCGATGAAAATAGTCCACTTTGGGCCGAGCTTGTTATGGATTGCACCGGAGAGAAGACCAAAGATTGCAAAGCACGTGTACAGGGCGACGTTCGCATTCTGGCCAACCTTGGAATCGACTTGACCACCGCCTCCGAGCGAGTTGAGAGCATTGAACATGCCTGGGCAGCAGAAGCAGATGAATCCTACTGCCAGGACCTGCGTGAGCGGCGACGTCCAACGGAAGCCCATTTTATGAATAGGGACGGATCGGGATTAGATGTGATGAGGAAAATAGAAAATATAGACACAGGATTTGACAGTGGACAGATCAGGCAAAAGCCAGAGGAATCGAACGGTTAGGAAAGCGAGGAGAGGGGAAGAGGAGGGGAGAGGAAGGAGAGGGGAGGAAGGAGACGGAAAAGGGTGCAGCGATTGCTTGCTTTCGCCGTGGTTTTATTGGTTTTTTTTTGGCGGGTTGTGGGAGAATGAGGAGAAGCGTGGGAAGAGAAGGGAGGAGGAGAAAGAAAAAAAGGTGAAGAAAACGAAAACACGGAAGAGGAGAAAGAAAAAAAAAAAGAAGAGAAGAAATAGAGAAAATGGTCGAATTAAAAAGAATGGGGAAGCCGACCAGACGATGCTCAACAAACAGGGGAATAGTCGCGGAGGCAAAAGCGGAGAGAAGGATACGCAGAAGGTGAGGCGAGGCAAGGCGACAAATGGCAGGGTTCATTGGACGGACGAGTCAGGGGATACAGGGCAATGGACTCAGGCGGAGGATCACGCTCGTTATCTCATTCGCTAGAGCCGAGCGGAGCCAAAGACGGTAACTACATCTGCGTGGGTCTCTTGCAATATCACAGAAGAAAGGCATGTAGTTATTCGCTCGTACCGTCTTTGTCTCTTTACTCGATCTATATCGAGATCTATTGAACGCCCTTTGAATAAATTGAGGTTTGTTCGAAAATCTCCCTGGTGGATAAAAGAGACAAGTGGACTGACTGGATGCCTCGGGACCAGCCAGGGCAACAAAAGTTTGGAACAGGCGTCCTTGGAACAGTATGTTAGATTTGTATGTGAAAACCAGGGGCGGGCAAAGAAACTAGAACAGAGTGTATTCTTGTTGCCTAGACCCCTGACTCGAGGTTGAGATCCTCCTTGATCGCTAAGAGATGGGAAGAGAGGGGGGGATAGAGAGAGAGACAAAAAGAGAGAGAGAGAGAGAGAGAGAGAGAGAGACCAAGAGAGAGAGAGAGAGAGAGAGAGAGAGAGAGAGAGAGAGAGAGAGAGAGAGAGAGAGACAAAGAGAGAGAGAGAGATAGAGAGAGACAGAGAGAGAAAGAGAGAGAAAGAGAGAAAGAGTAAACACCATTGTTGACTAACGGGCCGAGAGTAGTTGCGTTGGATACATTGAGGTACTGCCAAGACGATTGGGAGGCTTCGGGAAAAAGTGCTTATGAGCTAGCCTATGGGCTTGTCTGTGAGGCGTGCTCTTTTCTCAAGAGAGAGAGAGAGAGAGGAGGGAACTGGCAAGGCAACGTAGTCTTGTCGCTGTGTAACCCCAGATAACTTATCTGGTGCTCTCTGCGCACTAAGGCTGTCCCAAGATGAACAGACGACTGCCATTTTACCGGCCATGTTCGGGTCAGCCTTGAACCGCAACGGGATCATAACCAACGGCCAGAGGGCAACTCAAAGAGAGACGCTCTGGAACCTCACTTGTCATCTCTCATGGCGTGCTTTGAACTTTGATCGTCTCGACTAATCAGATCTGCAAAGTTCTAAATTCGGCACCGCTCTCTTTGTCCTTTTGACAATGGATCCGGTCAAGAGTGTCGAGCCCACTCCTCCTCTTTCCACTCCTCTTCTCATTTCTTCTCCCCCCAACGTTGTTCTGTTTTTCTCTCTCTTCGACATTTTTTTTTTGATTCCGCGGTCGGGGTTATTCTCCACACACACACACACACCACCTGGGTTACTGAACACTTTGCTTGCCCATGTGCAACAACTGAGGGCATTGTACCTCCCCCTTCCGAGCGCAGCTGGGGGTTGATGGCCCGATATTGGGCTCGGAAGCTGGCAACAACGGCCACGGATGCTTTCCCCTTTTTCTCAGTCCATGGGCACGAACAGCGCTAGCTCATCAGCCTATTGAGCCTCACCCGAGTGTCCTCTCTCTCTTCTCTGTCTTCTCTGCCTTCTCTCTCTCTCTCTCTCTCTCTCTCTCTCTCTCTCTCTCTCTCTCTCTCTCTCTCTCTCTCTCTCTCTCTCTCTCTCTCTCTCTCTCTCTCTCTCTCTCTCTCTCTCTCTCTCTCTCTCTCTCGATCAGAAACACCCACATGCTCGTATTCTTTCTCCCTCCCCTCATTCCCCCCTCTCTCCCCCATTCATAATCCTGTTTTGCTCACGTTCCAATATGCCGAGCGGAGCAACTCTCCCGAGGCTTTAATTGGAGATGCAATGATGTATTTCACAGTACAACAGAAGTACCTACACCTTTTGGTCTAGCACAGATTTCTCTTCACAGACGTCGTTTGGAGTCTTTCCCTTCTTTGCTCCGTTCAGTCGGGCTGGCTTTCATTTTTATTCTCCCTTCCTTTTGTGTCTGACCGGCACATCCGTTTTACGGTTGTGCGTCAGAGTCATTCCGGGGATTCGAAAGAAGAGACTCTTTTCTGGGATCTACCGTGGGAGGAAAAGAGAAAGGAAAGAGGCACCTATTTTTTTTTTTTTTTTTTTTGGTCCCTGGTTCCTTCCTTAGTCGGACAATCCTATTCCTGTCTCTCACTCTTGCTCTCCTCCCCCACTAAAACTGTCTTTGCCAATTAATCCAAAAAGCAGGACTTACGTAAGACGCACAGCTCCAAAATAGGGCGCATTATGTTGTTGTTGTTTTTGTTGTTTTCTTCAGGTGTTGCAGAAACTGGCCCTGCACTAGCCGATCTGCCTACCCACCTGCCTAAATGCTCCCCCTTTTCCTTTCCTCTTCTAGATTTCCTGTGGATCAATCAACACAAACAAAACAGAGACGCTTGGTGGGCAGATGGACAGGATAAAGTTTAATGTCACGAGTGATATTTACATCTTGTGTAAAAAAAAAAGAGATCAGGGATGTCTGCAAAAAAAAATGTGTTTATTACTACGTTTTTACCCCGCTCCGTTAATGCAGAGGGATCTCGTTATTCATCTCTTCCTCAAGCTCAATAAATCGATCCTCCTTGGCTCGCTTACTCCACTTGAAGAACGCAAATACAAAGCCTGCACCGACCACGGCCGCCACTACGACCACGGCCACAATAATGCCAGTTTTGCTTGAGCTACCACTGCTGTTGCCACCTTGATTGGAGTTATTTCCATTGCCATATTGACCAGAACCTGTTGGAGGCGCGACTAGTTGACGATCTCCAACAAAGAGAGGATCCAGGAAGGGTGCCATAAGGGGTCCTTCGTTATAGACTGGCTGACCACACTGGGTCTCGTTGTACGCAGTGTCGGCTTTGCCTTGGTACGAGAAGTCTTTGTTCAGGAACGTCAAGGTATAATTAAAGGTCGGGTTATAATTTCCATATTGAGCGCGGATCAAATCGAACAGCAACAGGTCTGGACGAGCAGCGGCGCGGTAAGGATAGTCTATACCGCGTATCATAGGAGCGGAAAAGAAAACGAAAAAAAAAAGGTATTGAAAGTGAATAAGTAGAGTTATTGACACATTCTCTTGGCAAAGATCAAGACAAGATGCGATATCTCCCCTCCTCCTCCCTTGACTTGCTTACCACTAGATCCACGAGGGTTCACAGTGTTATCAAGTGAGTAGACCTGATGAGCCACAGCTGCAGGAATCTCATCAGCGGTGGAGAACCCTGCTAGTCTGATCCATGACAGGAATCTTGATGGGCCGGGGAACGCATCGCGCTCGGATTGATCAACGATAATATGAGAATTCAAGACCAGGTTCTTCATATCCTGGGGCTCCAAATAAGAAGTGTTGGACAAAATATCACCATTGAGTGGGAAGGAGATACCTCCTAGATAAAATACGAATCAAGAAAGCGAGTGAGAAAAAAAAATGCGATATACTCGATAAAAGGAATAGCGAAAAGAAAGAGCTAGGTCTGGCACAAGAACCCATACCGGCATCGCGAATGATGGTCCTGACGAATGGAGTATTAATAACCTCCCATTTCTTGGCGGCAATGTCGTATCGTACCCAGCCGATACGCTTTTTGTAGGGCTGAGTGATCAAGAGAGTATTGTCCCTGTGTGCTTCGTAAGCAGCTTTGATAGTGTTGTAGATGGTCTCTCCAGTTATACCTGCTCCAAAGAAAAGTGAAAGGGGCTTGATAAAGGACAGTCTTTCCAAAGGTTCGATCTCGGCAGTCGGTATCAAGATATCCTTGGTTTGAGCTGGATGCATGATATTTGTAAAAGCAGCGTCGATACTTTGGTACTGGGTGAAAGGGTCGTTGGGGTTGATGGCCAAGATGGATCCGTTCTTGACTCCAGCCTGCAAGCAAGGCGAGACGACATTGTTTGGATCTGTGATGAGCTTAATTGCGCTTTCTTGGTTAATAAGCTAAATAGACCCATGCATAAGCAGAAAAGGGGAGAGGAGAGGCAATGCAGAAATATCAGTCAGCAGTCAATGATCAATGGTCAATGGTCAGTGGCCGATAGTCTCGACCAAACATTTTAAAAAGAATGATCATTCAAGAGTCGACTCTCTTGTCCTTGATGGAAAAGTAAAAAAAAAAAAAAAAAAAAAAAGACTTGCCTCGATGAGTGACGCAGTACTGCCCTGTTCGACAGCGACTGTCTTGAGTGGGACTTGGAACTTGCTCAAGATGGCGAGAGAAGGGTCGGTTGCACAGTTCAACAGATAGTCTTCCTTATAGGTTGCTGGGTTGTTTGGGTCAAGGATGGTGACCACAGTGTACCCTTCATAGTAACTGACTGTGTAGAAAGTGCCATCTTTGTTGTTGGCGTAGTTGAGAGTCAATAAGAAAGAAGGAAACAAGGAACGAAAGAGAGAAAGCCAAGGTGAGTGGGCAAAGTAAAGGCGACAACGAAAAAAATAATCATGACAGTCCAAAAGGAGGGAGCCATGTGGCTTCCTAGCCTTTTCTCCTTCATGCTTTCTCTCTCTCTTTCATACTTGACGATAGAGTGCCGCCACAGTTTGATTGGGCGGTGGCTACGATGGCCATGGCCATCAAAGTGACCAGCGCAGTGATGGAGCGGAGCATGTTGCCAATTGTGGTGAGCAGATGGAGACTTTTCTTTTATATAAAAAAAGAATGGCGTGGGAATCAACAATGGACGACTTTAGGCGGGCATGGACAGCTGGTTGAAGGATCAAAAGCCTTTCACACTCTCTTGTTGTTGTTGGAGCAATGCTATTGACAAGAGGGTGGATGAGTCGAGGCGTTGCTTTTGAAGCAAGATTCTGAGAAAGGGGTGGGGGTGGGCTGTCAAACGAAGAAAGAGCGGAAGAAAAGAAAGAAAAACGTAAAAACCTTCTTTCTGTGTTGTTGTTTCTCTTCTCGGCTGGGCTTGGTGTTGCCTGGCGTAGAGCAACTGGGGCCCTTCTTATTACGGTGCCGATGGCGGAGCAAAGACGAGTGAGCCGAGCGCCAATCCCTGTATCATCGGGAGGAGACGATGGGCTCCCCTTCCCCCTCTCTCTAACGACTACATGGCTACTGTAGTAGAGTGGATGCCCTCCCCCTTCCGCTGCCGGTTCCTGTATGAGTGGACCATCGTTCCTCCCCACGTAGCTGTACAGGTGGGTGAAGGAGCGCCCATCTAACCAAAGCTTGTCGCACGGGCAAAGATGCGCTCTCTGATGTAAGGATGCCTGGCCTAGACCATGCCTGAGAGAGAGGGAGATAGAAGGGATATCATCTGCCTTGTTGTGGCCACGCGAGAGACTCACAAGCTGCAAGAACGCCCTGATTCTCGACAAGACATACCTTGAAAGTCTTGGCTCAGCCACCGTGTGAGAGCTTCTGTCACTGCTAAATTTTGAAAGGGCGGCTCTCTCTCTTTCTCACTTACACTCTCTCGACGCCATCCACCAGCATCGGGCTTCAGATTGACTCAATGGGACGAAAAAGTGGCAGGACACTCAATCCAGCGGACCAGTACCGTATGTTCATCCTTATTTCGACGCGCTCATCTACGGACATCACGCCGGCGAATTGTTTTTCTTTCTTTTTTCTACTAACAACATCTCGATCCACACCTGATCTGTCTTTTCTCATTCATTCTTTCTGCCTTTTCCTGGGTGCTAGGCAAGGAGCAGCATAAGAAGGAAAAGAAAAAGGTATCCTAGGCCTAGACATATCGGATGATTCACCTTTTCGTTGATACTCTCGACATTTTATATAACTGACATCAGCTGGATCATGGAACTTCTTATTGATCGATAGAATAAACAAGACCGCAAAAAAGTACGCGAGATTGGAAGTGCACTCAAGGACACAATTACTGAATCCGAACTTTCCAAATATGAGGATCTCGAAAAAGCAGGGAAGCTGGACAAGGAGGAGATAAAGAAACTTTCAGACCTGCGGGAGCGGATGTCAAAGATCAACGAGATCAGAAAAGCACATGGAATCAAGGTTAAACCGTAAGGATATTTGAACATGGTCACTCTTTTGGCCACTCCCCAGCTGGGTTGTCTCTTTTTTTTCCTTTTTCTTTTCTTTTCTTTTTTTTTTTTTCTTTTTCTTTTTTTGTTTCTTTTTTTGCCTTAGGTCACTCAACATCACTAATAAACCCTCTCTATATAGTAAAAAGACAGAACCAGAAAGCTCAGCACCAGTGGCAGTTGCAGAGCCTGCTCGAGATCCAACCCGATCGATCTACTATGACCCAGTTATGAACCCATTCGGAGCACCACCGCCAGGACAGCCCTACTTGGAATATCGTAAGAGGCGGTCTTTTTTTTTTTTTTTTTTTTATGTTTGGCGATTCCAAGCATTTAGAGGAATAGACCCTGACCGTTCATCATTCTTTTATACTATTTTGGCTTAATTAGCTCCGCTACCCACAGAGATACCCTTTGTCCAAGTAGATGCATCATCACAAGGTCCGCCAAAAGAAGCAGCTGGCTCGGAACAGGATTCGTCCTCGGATTCAGAAGACTCTGACTCTGACTCTGACTCGGATTCCGATAGTTCGAGTTCTTCAGAATCCGATATTGATGAAGACGATGAAAACTTCATGCCACCCTTGCCAGATGGACCCGCGCCAATTAAAGAGGAACAGGAACGATTCTTGCAACTCACTAAACCAAAGCCTGTGGTCAATCCACGGACACAAAATCGATACCAGCAGCGCCCATACCTTCCAATGGACGGACGACCCCCTGGAATGATGCCCGCCCCGCCTGGACAGGCTCCTCATTTCAACAACCCATACGGTAATGATCTTTTTCTGTTTCTTACCGAATAGACAGCCTCTTAGTCTACTTGACCTAATAGCTCTACCAACGTTTGTACTTTCTCTTGAATAGGACCTCCTCCAGGATTCCGACCTCCATTCAACAATGGCCACCCACCTGCACAACCAGGAGGATTTGGAGCTCCACCACCCATTCCTTTCCCTGGCTATAACGGTCCGCCTCCTGGTCATTTGGACTCTGGATTTGCTCCACCAGGATTTGCTCCACCAGGGTTTGCTCCACCAGGGTTTGCTCCACCAGGATTTGCTCCACCAGGATTTGCTCCGCCAGGATTTGGACCACCACCAGATGCATTTGGACCCCCTGGCTCACACCGACCGCCAATGCGACCTCCTCCTTCCTCCACCTACCGACCTCCACCTCAGCGAACGCCTAGACCACCACGGATACCGAACCCTCAGAGTGATCCAATGACTGGACATTTGCCGATGGATGAAAAGGAAGTCAAGAAGCAAGCTGCCCTTGCAGAGAAAGCTGCTGCCGCTGCCGCTGCTGCAAGTATCAACAATGAGGCATCTAGAGAAGAGAAAGGACCCTCAACCTCTTCTGCAGAGTCGAAATCTTCTAATGCACCTCCCACGATCCATAAATTGCCTCCAAAACCTGGAACGACCCCTGCTTCTGCCCCGGGATTGTCACTCAAGAAGCCAGCGCTGGTCGCTGGTCCAACCAGTATTTCTGCACAGCCCCAGCTTCGTAACCTTCAAAAGGAATTGGTACATTTGGTACCCTCTACTATCATGCGGAAACGAGTCTCGCAAAAGGGAAAGATTGGCAAGCCTGTCAATGCTGCACCTGGTGTGGATGACGATGATGACGACCGAGTTGAGGCAACCCATTTTTCAGCCTCTTCCACAACGACGACCTATGATTCGACCTCGGGACTGATCCCCGAGTCGATCCCAAGAGTTTCTGGGGCAACCATGACGACGGGATCGGACAAGAATGGAGTGGAGCCACAGGAGCATCGTGAGAGTTCATTGCTGGGACTTCGCTTGCCTCGAATCAACCTTGCGCCGAGTGTGGATCTTTCATCGATTGGTGCTGGATCAATGAAGTTGAGCGTGAACAGTGCGCCCGATGTGCCTGTTACTACCTCTTCATCATCATCAGCGCCCAGCTCGAATCCAGCAGATCGTGAAAGGAAAAAGAAGCAGGAATACGACGACTTTTTGCAGGGTCTGGAAGGCGATGGACTTTTGTAATCGATTCTGGCTCTCCCTCCCTCTCTCCCTCACCCACTCTCCCACATACTCTTGCCTCTTGTGCTATCCCTTACTGTTCTCATTCTTAATAGCTTGCAAAGGGACCCAAAACCATTAGAGCCATGACAAACAAACAAACAAACAAGTAAACAAAGAAGATCAGAACCTTTTTTTTTCTTCTTCTTTCTTTCTTCCCCTCCTCATATAAGTTAAATATAAATAATATAGTTTATTAGCGAGCAATTACTGCATGTAAGCGATTGGATCATGGAAACTGAAAGTCATCGTCCACTTCATGCCGTGTTACTTTCACATTGGATCCAGGTGTAGTAGTTGTGATGGACGATGAACCCGTCGGAAGTGCCTGAGGACTGCCAGTGGCAACAGACTCCACTCCTGGTGGTCCACGCAAGGCCTCGAGAGGTAGGATCTCAGAAGATAACAAAGGGGATTGTTTTGGACTCATGGATCGTGGAGGACCTACTCCCAATTGAGATCCACTCACCGAACTGGCCGTATCATCCAACATTTGAATTTCCTGAAGTCGACTGTATCGAGTGTGAAGTGGATCGTCGGGGGATAGGGCCATCATAGAGGTGGCCACAAAGGGATCATCTCTGGGTAGAGGGAATCCCAAACCATCCGAATAAGGATCTCCACGTTCTTGTCCATGCAATCCTTCTTCTCCTGTCAAATGAGCTGCTCCCACTCCTCCTACAAGGGCCGAATTCTCATCTTCCTGACTCCATGCATTAAACGCTGCTGCACCACTCGAGATCCCGGACGAGGATTGATAACTGTTTCGATTACTACCTTCCGTATGAGCTCCCATAAATCTACCCGAGATGGGAGGTGTGTATCGTAGAGCAGGTTGAGAAATACTTGGACGGCTTGGATCATAGATCGCACTGTCTGCTGCCAAACCAGATGAAGAGGTGTTGGCACCCGAGGGATCATCCATGGCCAAGGCCAAGAAACTCAAGGGTCGTTTCGAATCAAATCGACGTTGACGACGGAATCGCCAATAAAAGAAGGCACCTGCACCAAGAAGCACGGCTCCACCGAGGACAGAACCCAGGATGATGGGAAGTGTCGACTTTTTCTCGGGCGACTCGGGTGTGATCGAAGGTGAAGGTGGGACCGTTGTGTTGGTGGAAGTAGGAGAGGTAGTGGGAAGAGGGGGCCTGCTGCTTCCTGAGGTATGAGGTGTTGAACGGGTGCGGGAACTAGGTGTCTCGGAGGACTCTGTGGATGAGCTCTCAGTGGAGGTAGAGGAGGAGGTAGTAGAGGACTCTGTGGTGGTAGTGGTGGTGGTGGTAGTTGTGGTCGTGGTCGTGGTCGTCGTTGTTGTTGTTGTGGTGGTAGTGGTGGTGGTGGTGGTTTGAGTGGGAGATGGGGAGACAGGAGTCGGTGATGGTGGACTAGGCTTTGGGGTTTCAGGGGAAGGGATGGTTGGCTGGGGCGTGGACGGGCTGGGGTTGGAGGGTTCGGATGGGTTGCCATCAACAGGGTCTTTGGTCTCTGGGGGAACGGCATCAGGAGTGGGGTTCCCGTCCGAGCCGGGAGTCTGTCTCCGTTGCCATTGGAAGAACAACGGCCGTGCACCGTGCTATTCGATGTCATTGGGGAGGGGGGAAGGGAAAGAGAGCGCAGAAGTATCCAATATGTCAGTGCATGTTATCGATGAGAGCATTTTTTTTACTTTTCTCTCACTCTCACTCTCTCGAACCCATGTTGCAAAGCTGAGAGACGGGTAGGTAGAAGGGTCTGGGGAAAGAGAACATGGAGGGCAGAGAGAGAAAGGGAGGGAGAGTGTATAAAAGTAGGCGAGAGAGTGAGAAGGAGGACACTTACCATCAATGGCAGCGACAGGGGATCCGCGGCATTGGCTGGTGCCACAAGGAGGTCGTTACTGTGTTGTTTGGAACCAGTTTGCTGAGCTGCAGAGGATACGATCAGATGCAGGACTAGAAAGATGAGAAGAGTTGCCCGAGTAGATGAAGAGGCGATCCTGCGCGAATGCAGTGCCTGCCATAGAGAAGAGTGCATCGCGGATGCCAGGAAGGGGGAGGGGAGGGGAGGGGAGCGATGGGATGATCAGAGGGAAGGAGAGCGCGCACGATGAATGAAGAAAAAGAAAAAGAAAAAGAAAGAAAAGAGTGAGAGAGAGAGAGAGAGAAATAGTGAGAAAAGGAAGAGATGAACGACAGCCCACGCTCTAGTAGGGCACGCATGAAGGGTCTCTTCCTGTTCCTGTATCTGCTCTGCTCCCGCTCTGGTCAGTTACCTGTGGACCTGTGTGTGAGTTTTGTTGTGTCGATGTACTTTTTTTTTTTTTTTTTTTTTTTGCGGAACGTCTTCCATGCGGTGCCATCGTCCACCACCCTTTTTCACTCTCACACACAACACACTCGCTGCTAATAATAGAGTGTGGCCCGCTTTAGCATGGCCTTCAATGTCCACCCTGGCCAAGGCGGGGCCTGTTTCGCGTGTCGTCCAGGTTCTCCTCCTTGCCTGCTTTACTCTACTACAATCGCTGCTGCTGGCTCCTCTAGGATATCTTCATACCCTTCTCTCCCCCTAACCTCTTCTGGAAGGGTCCATGGAGCCATTGTCACCATGCTTGAGCCTGTCGGGGCATTGGTAAATCAAGGGAGGGGAGGAGGAGGAGGAGGAGTGGACAGCGCCGCCTTTCCGACTCGCTTAGCTCAAACACAAAAATAGTGTTTGTGTACAACACGATGGAGAATACTGTGAACCCACACGACCAGCGACATGATCATGGCCGCGATGATTTTGCCCCGTCTGACGCTTCTTCTTCTTCTTCTTTTTCCGCAGGGCTCTTTTGGCCGAAAGGGATCTCTTGCTCGATAATGGGCTGACTCTTTCTTTATTTCACCCCTAGGACTTTGTTTCGTGCCTGTGCCTGTGCCTGAACCTGGATAGAGAATCCACCGCAGGTCTTCTTCCTCCTCCTCCTCCTCCTCCTTCTCCTTCTCCTGTGATTCTCTTTTTCGTGTTTCGATGGCCGCCGATTTCTTGGTCACCCCCCGTCGCCATCTCATTGGAGGGCGATAATGGGAGAGAAGGAGTAAACTGAAAACGACTGGAGGAGAGAGGAAGATTGATAGAAAGATAGACACAGAGGGACAGAGAGAGAGAGAGAGAGAGAGCGTGGTGTGTGTGTGTGTGTTTGTTTGTGCGTGTGTGTATATCAAAGACAAAGACTCACCCGTGCCATAAAAAAAAAAAAAATTGGGCGCTTTTTTTCCTGCCATACCAAAAAAAAAAAAAAAGGATTGCTTTATCCGAGGCTAACGCCTTTGGCACATGTTACTTTCCGCGCCCTGACCACCAATCTGTTGTTCAGTCCTAGGTTTTGACTGTATTTCTCGAGAATGGCAGAAAAGGGTGAAGGGAGTGGGTTGGGGAGGAGAGGACAGAGAAAGAAGAAAGAGCTGCGTGCGACCCCTGGATAGAGTGGCCTCTGTCATGCTCATATTACAGGTATCTTCTATTTCTCCCGCAGTGGGATCCGAAAATATTATGAGTATGACACCAAGATACAGAGATACTTGTACCAAGTCAGGAGTAGGGAATAGTAATATAATAGGTAAGATGCTGCATGATGAAAGATGAAGGGCTCTTTTTTACTCTTTCAGGGCGAATGCCGAGGAGGATGCTTTTTTTTTTTTTTTTTTTCCCACTCGTCCCTATCCAAAAAAAAGACATTTTTTCCCTCCCCTAATTCTAGCCGAGTAATTTATTTTTTTGTGGGCAGTTGGCTTGGCCACTGCATAAAAACGTTTCCCTACCGGTCAGACCCGCAGGTCAGATGATAGTCTATAACAGACTCAAAGAGTAGAAAGGAAAATCAAAGAGTTGACTTTTGCTGGCAGACTTTACTACATTGATAACGGACCTTACTGCATTGACGGCAGATGCCATGATGTGGTAGATTAGCTTGACCCCAACAGACCGAATGAAGCATTGAAGAAGGAGGAAGTGAAAAAAAAAAAAAAAAAAAAAGCTTCTCCTCCAAGGTCCAAGCGGCAATAGGCAAGTCACAGATTTGAGACAAGAGAGCTCCTGAAGATTTAGGAAGGAAGAACGTCGCGACCACGTAAACGCGACCCTTTTGATGGCAGGATTGGATAGGCGTGCGAGTTGCTTCAACTCGATCCGCCGCCAAGGAGTCGCTGCCTCCGCCCTGCTCCGCCCTACCGCAGCAGTCCAGTCCCGTTTTCTCTTCTCTTTTTTCCTTTAAAGTCGTTGACAGAAAATCCGTACTCGTTTCTTTCTCTCTGCTTTTCAAAGTCGCATGCAATATTTCTTTCTGTCTCCATCCTCTTACCTTTCTTTCACTTTTTTACGAACGTTTCCCTTTCATTTACCACCCCCCACCCCCCTGCTTCTTCCTTTCCTCCCGCCTTCAGCCCCAACCTCCAACCTGCAACCCTTTCCCAACCCTTTCCCAACCCTTTCCCAACCCTTTCCCATCACCCGTTTTTCATTTTTCCAGCCCACTCTGCTTTGACACGATGTGTTCTAACGGAGCCTTGCAAGTTTTTTGTGTTCGATGCCAGCAACGACGAGAACCGCTCACTGAGGCTTCCAATACGCATGAGACAATCGCCTGCAACGGTCCCCATTACTGGGAACCCTTGGCCCTCCGAACTGAAGAAACAAACCAAGAGCCTTGCCGCCGATGTGATCATGAGATCAAGGCTAGGCGAGGATGTGCTTTGAACTCGAAAGACACTGTTGGAGTGTTTAGCGAGAAGCATTGACTTCCAATACTCATTCCGTTCTCTGCCTTATCAGAATGATGGTGGTGGTGCTGAACATGACGGATGATGACGACGATGACGGTGACGATGATGACGACGATGACGGTGACGATGATGACGATGGTTTTCCGCGCGCCCATGTCCTATAATTGGTTCTCCATCCCTTGATGTTTTCTTTTTCTTTCTCACTCTCTCTGCTCAAACGCTTTGAATATTGAGAAAAACATCTCGAGAACCCAATTGTTCTCTTTGGGAATGGGACCCTGGAGGAACGCAAGCAGCTTAGGTCAACTGCCAGCTACGCCGACAAGTGAAGGGGCAGACTGACCAAAAAAAAAAAAAAGACGCGCGAAAAATCAAGACTGAGAAGGACAATGAAGAAAGAGATTCACACACACCCCTGTTATTTCGATGGCAGAGAAATTCTGAGTATACTATACAAGATGCCAAGTCAACCACTCCTCCAACTACTACTACTGCTACTGCTACTACTACCACGACTACTTCTACGGTTGCTACCACTGTAGCGACTAGTGCCGCGGCCATCACAACTTCGACTACCGACAATAGTTATGAAGTAAAACATAAACAACAATGACAAAAAATAAAAATAAAAATAAAACGAGACCCCTCCTACCGTAGGACGAGGGCTTGTTTTGTGAAAATGGCTGTCTACTTCTGGGGTAAGGGAAAAAAAAAAAAAAAAAAGAGAGAGAGATAGTATAGAGGTATGTTCACGAGATTCGCTCGCAAGTGACCAAAAAAATGGAGAATGCAACAAAAAAAAAAAAAAAAAAAAAAAAAAAAATATTATCGAGTATAGACCTTGACTATCGAGTCTGCGCCTCCAGTTGCCAACAATTCCGGCACGGTCGGGTGATACTTGACTGCGCACACACCTTCGTCACTCTTCTTGCGATGTCCCGTGAATTCTTGTAAACAAGGTCGACTTGCCGCCGCAAGATCCCACATTCGGACCGAAGCATCGTGTCCTCCCGAACAAAGCGCAAGACCAGAAGGGTCAATGTCCAATGACGCAACAGAGTCCAAGTGAGCCAACATAGAATATGAGCATTGGCCTGTGTTGATATCAAAGAAACGAATGAATCGGTCCTCATGTCCTGAAATAGCCATTGGCATCGTTGGGTGGCAGACTACCTTGTTAATCTGGGTTGCAGAAGTACCGTCTATAGAGAAAAAAAAAATAATATCCACAGCCATAGTAAGCACAAGAGAAACACTTTTTGTTTTTGAATGGCAAAAAGTTAAATCGAGTATTAAAAATAGGACATCACTTACTATAGCTTTCGTCACTCTTGAAAGAGAGGATGGATTTCCCAGTCTCGATATCAAACAGTTTGATGATTGAGTTGGAGTAGCTTACGACCATCTTTTTCAGATCAGTGGGACAGAAATCCATACTGGTCGGTACTGGCAAGGTACTCAGTCCAGAGGTATAAGCTTCCGTCGGCTCTGATAAAGCTGTTGGCTCAAGACCATGGTATCCCCATGACGATCGAAGTGGTGAACCCTTTGTCTCTGTATCCCAAATCTTAAGAGCGCCATCCGCAGAAATCGAAACAAGAAGTTGAGAGGAGGATATTGAAAGAGGGAAGAGGCGGATATCCCAGATGGTATCCGTGTGTCCAATGAATGAGGAGAGCGGTAGGGTTGGATCTAAAAGGAGTTAAGGTGATCAGTATGAGCTGGATAGTACACATTACCAGTACAAAAATATACATACACAGAACAACAGACGACGAACCTATGCGTGAGTATGTATCCTTGTCCATTGAGACAAGTCGCCAAGATCGAATAGTGGAATCCATGCTGGCAGAGAAGCACTTGTTTTGATCCGCGGATATCGCTACAGCCGTAATAGCCTTTGTATGCCCACGGTAGGTGTGAATGGGCTCGATTTCCCCGGCCAATGGTCTATGTAGCATTCATTTTGAAGATTTCTGTCAGTTTCCTATTCGTGTAGTGCTTAATGGGCAGGTGCCTTCCTGAACCCTAGACAGTTTTACCTCTTTCCTGCCTCATTTAATGGTGTCTCAAGATTCCAGTATTTCATTGTTCCATCCTCAGATCCTGATAACAATGCTTTGTTGATAGGGTGGAATGCAATTGAGCGAACGGCATCAAGATGTCTTTTTTTTTTTTGCAAAAGAGACGAGATATCGGGTTAATAGAATGCCCGGCAAAACGTTTACAAAGAGATACCCATCAAAAAGAAATGGACTTGCCTTCGTAGGGTAACCTTGGCTCGCCAACGAACTGCTTCCAACTCAGATGGATCCCCTCCATTGACGCTACTCTCGGCATCAATAACATCTGACTCAGTGATATCCAAAGCAGCCAACTCGTCAACAGCTATAAAAAAAAAACAACCAGCAAAAAACGTTTTAGTCTCGAGTACCACAAGGTCATGTGTCAGGACTCAATTAAAAAAAAAAAATAAAAAAAATAAAAAAAATAAAAAAGAGCGAGACCGACCTGCATCTTTCGCTTGTCTCAAACCGGTGCCGCTTTTCCCCAGAGAAGGCTCGGCTTTGGATTTATCCCACTCCTTGACCATTTTGTTGATCCGTTCAGGTGGAATGTTGAACTTGTCCTGAACATCCTTACTCTACCAAACACACATATAGGGAAGAAAAAGGATTTGTTGATGTTAACATCTCATATGTCCCTGATATAGATTCCTGCTCAACAATAATCGCTTTCATACAATTTGTCGACATACCAATTGCGCCTCGTCTTCTTCAACAACCTGCTGTTTAGTCTTTAGTTTGGTATCAACATTCACGCCTGCTTTCTGAAGCTGATCCCTCCAGTGTTCTGCCGAACTAGGAACATGTACAGCTGTCACGGCCTCACTGTTCTGAAATGGGTTCAGTTTGTCCTCAGGTCCCGTAATGTTGGTCCCAGTGGGCGCTCCTTGTAACTGATCCTTCTTGTCTTCACGATTTTTCGCCTTGTGATCAGTAACACTCTTCTTTTGGCTGTCATTTGGTTCATTGGTTGACTCAGTAGCAGAGGTTTGCATTGGTTTGGGTATCATCTGCTTCAATGTCGCCTGATCAGGGCTTCCTCCATCCACTGAGCCATTCGCAATACCAATCTCCGAGTTGATGACATGATCTTTCACAGTTTTATCCACGCGCGGTGAAGGGTGGAGAGTTGATATTGGCACAGAGTTGGACCGTGCTAGAGCCGCTGGAGGCATTGATGCCGGGAAAAAGTCGCTATGTCTGTTCTTTCCACCAACGCCTCCTCTTATTCCATTGGCACCTGCAAAGCGCCTCTCTGATTCGTGACGGGTGAGACGAGGCGGTGCGGCTGGCATGGCTGGCATGGCTGAAGCAATGGAGGGAGGGACAGAGGCTGTCAAGTAACTGATCTCCTGCAGGCATCTAGATCATCCATTGGTAGAGTGAGGCCGGAGGAATATCGTCATTTAGGCAACCTTGGTTAGCAAAAAGACAAACGAGAGCTCTGATTTCCTTGACTATTCAGGACAAATACGGGTTCGTTCGCCTTACACTCTCAAAAACTCTCGGCTCTTTGCTCTTCCAGCGGGATCGTTGCCAGTAGCTGAGGTAGGGCTCACTTGGGCCATATTTTGTCCCGATAGACTGTAGGTCGACATTCTGTTCTGTGCCTTGTTGATATTGTTGCTGATACCAACAGAATCCCCGACGTTGTTGGCTAGTCGGTGAAATGCACAAGCGATGGCAAAAAATAAAAAAAAAAAAAAAACGATTAAATGACGTTTCTGTAGACGAGTAGAGCATGGCTCTAGTTCCCAATCCGAAGAGCTCGATTGTGTATGGGGTCGGCCCTAGCTCACACTCTCACACCAGCACGCATGCTCTCTCTGCCTCTATCTCTCTGTCGTTGTGTCCTTGTTTATCTGTCTTGCTGAGAGCCGATCATCTCGCAGCAAACTCGCTTGGGAACCGCCAGTCAAAATTAGCATGCATTGGCGATGTATCCAGGATAGGAGGTAGAACCCATGCTGGAGTCTCAGTCATCTAACACTTACTTGTTGGACTTGGTGTTGATGCCGGTATCGCTGCAGCGGTTGTTGTTTGTAGGGAGGAGGCGATGGCGCCTTTTCCTTCGACATATTTACTCCTAATGATAGGCGGCATGGGACAAACAAATAGGACGGTGGTGAATCATGATGGCCCAATAAAGAGATGGGATCAATTGCATCAGCAAGGATATGGACGAGCGAGTTGTTTTGGTGAAAATCAAAGTAAGTTGTGAAGGTGTACCTTTCCTGTCGCAGGGCATACTCCAGCATCTTGACGCGCTTCATGAGATCCAGTCGAATGTTGTCCACGCCACGCTTCTCACCCTCAAGAAAAGCTATTCTGGCCTATCATCGGATACCATGTGGTGGATATGTCAGCATGCAGCCAGTTTTCCTTTCAGGAAAGAAAAAAGAAAAAAAGAAGTGCTTTGGCACAATCACACAAGGAAAGAAAGAAGAGAAAAAGATTTTTCGTGAGACTCTAGATGGGAATTAGCCCTTACCTTCATCTCGGCTTTTTCAATGTCCCATTCATTTCTGTCGCGTTCAAAGCGGCGCCATTCAGTCTGGAGGAACTGAAGCACCCCCGGAAAGGTATACTCGGGGCCGGTGGACCCTTGGGTTGGGGGGAG
The DNA here is from genome assembly GCA_011634665.1 of Mortierella sp. BCC40632. Taxonomy (NCBI): domain Eukaryota; kingdom Fungi; phylum Mortierellomycota; class Mortierellomycetes; order Mortierellales; family Mortierellaceae; genus Mortierella; species Mortierella sp. BCC40632. The sequence continues at coordinate 1,939,703 of WAEK01000003.1, forward strand.
CGAAGGGAATGACTGAAACTGGTGCATCGCGGGAGAGTCTCTCTTGGGGTTTAATCTTTTTGACCGCAATCTACTCGGAAAGCCAATGCAACGAGACTTGTGCTTTGTTTGATGGCCAAGAGATCAGGGGAGGAAGAGAGGCCCGCTCGAGCAGAGATGCGTGTGTCGGCCACAGGACAAGGTCCTTCTTTTGATTCGATCGGGTGACGGACAGTAGCTGAGAACTCGCTATGGGGTAAAAAGAGAAAAAGAGCCGGACAAGGACTGTGGAGAGGGAGGCATTGTGAGTAGATGGGAGAGGAGGTGGTGGAAGAAGAGGATAGGGAGTGGAGATACAGATCAGAGTATCCTCCTCACTGGTTGGAGGGCATTTCTGATGTGATGGCATCACGCAGACAAGGAATGAAGCAGGACAAGACCGTTTGTCACTACGTAAGAGGAAGAAGAGGAAGCACGCGACTGGCAGAGACTCTGAGCAGACGGGACCAGAGGGATGGGCGAACCTACATTGGCAGGCAAAGGTAGTGGATGCAGACGGCGGGATGCCGGCTGTGGGGTAAGGAGAGTGGGACAAGCACAAGCGAGTGAGCGGTAGAGAGATGGCGTGCGTGTGAGAAAGAGAGAGAAAGAGAGAGAAGGTGGAGAAAGAAAAAGAGAGGATGGAGCAACGACTGGGGAGAGGTGAAAATGGGAGATGCAAAATGTAGATGAAGGAGAGTGAGAGAAAGAGGAAAAGTGAGAGCGAATGCCGTGACTGATGTCACTGGTGCACATGAGGGTTCGCCCAGTGACCACACCTTTCGTTAGAGTGTCCATCTCTCGCGCTCTCTATTCCATTCTTATTTTGCCTTGCTTGTTCTCACCCCACCCTTTTCTTTTCTCTCTCTCTCTCTCTCTCTCTCTCTCTCTCTCTCTCTCTCTCTCTCTCTCTCTTTCTGCCCGTTGCCTGTCACACAACCTCTTTCGCTGAGAAAAAGTAGTGCCCCGCCCCGCCCCGTCCGCAGCAGAGCTGTCTAGAAGTCAAGACATGGCGCACGGGACCTTTGGAACCCGTGAGTGATCAATCATGGCTATGGCGCATGCAGTCGTATTTAACCTGCTCTCTCTTCTTTATCTCTCACTCACTCACTCACTCACACACTCTCTCTTTTTGCTCTCTCTCACAGCCCTGCTGCCAGGGCGCGTTGCCATGTCTGTGGGCAACAGGCATCCTGCACGAAAGAGAGAAAGAGAAACCCATGTGAACGTGCAGGGGAGAAGGGAGAGAGAGAGAAAAAAAAAAAAAAAAAAAAAAAAAGAGAGAGAGAGAGAGAGAGAGAGAGAGGAAAGAGAGAGGAAAGAGAGGAAAGAGAAGAAGGAGATGGGGAAGAGCAGATGAAGAGAGGAGAAGAAAAGGGATTAGAAAATGTGTCTTGTGGAAACAAGAAATAAAAATAAAAAAAAGAGAGCGAGGAACTAGAAAGAGGACAGAGTGATTCACCGGACAAGAGATGGCTTTGTACTTTTTGCTATTTTCGATGGTATCCGGCCCCATTCTGGGCACTGAGCAAGATGAGTCGTCGATGGCGAAGCACGAACAACGGACGGAGATTGGCCCGGTGAACGAACTCCGGTCGGAATGGGTCTCCATCGATCCCTCTCAGAGATAAGAGCCACCCACATCTGCCCTGGGCGGGAGGAGCGAGAGAGAGAGAGTAATGAAGCTAGGCCAGAGAGACAAAAGAGCAGGCCCAGGCCAATGACTCGAGCTTGACAAGCCAAGCCAGAGGGAGAGAGAGAAAGAGAGAAAGAGAAGGAAAAAAAAAAAGGGTCTTTTTGAATGTCCTTTTCTCTCTTTTCTTTTCGTTTTACATCCTCTCCACTCCCTTGTTTCTTTCTCTACTTGCTCAAGAACAACTCAAGAACTCCGAGAAACACACAAGTAGCAGCCCTTTTGCTTTACCAACCTTTACCCTTTTCGCCAGTCCGACATCGCTTTGCAGGACGGCGCTTCTCTGGACTTTATCACTCACTACTCAATGCGCCATTCTGTCATCGCTGAGAATCTGTCACCCGTGGCACCATCCGACCACCAGTTTAACATGTTGCATCACTCACCATCTCTGCCTGCCAGGCCCAACTCTGATGCCGCCGCGGCAGTGGCCGCTGCTGCATCGCTCACATCCGAGTTGCTTCATGCGTCATTGGTTGCAGTCGCTCAGACAGGAGGATTCTCATCACTCAACGAACGACGTCCCTCTACTGCCACATCCAATAGTTGCAGCATAAAAAGAGCTGACAACCACAGGAACGAGGGCGGTGGCCATCTGAACAACTATGGTCGCAATGTCACAGACCCGAATTCGCCCATGCCTCGTGGTACCAGCTGTATTGCAGCACCAAAGATGTCGCGATCCTCGTTGGCAACACTCGAGTATTCGGTCCATTTGGCTCCGAGGAGGATGGTTCGAGAATTGGCAACTGTCTTTCCGGAGAAAGAGTTGGCAGGACTTCATGTGGTGCCGACCTTTCAAAAGTGTCGACACGAGATGGTGGCCTGGGACGCGGAAATTGCCAAGGAAAAAGATGATCGTTTGGAAGATGTACGTACAATGAATTGCCCGCCTGATGAAGGTGAAGATGGGGACTGCGGGGAAGAGTGGGAGTGGAGTGGGAGCAGTGGAGACAGACAGAAGGCTCATCCCCAGTTCTATTGAGTCAAAGGGCGATAAGGGATATCGCGATCAAGACTCGATTGTCCCAGTGATAATAGGGGGGAACACACACACAGAGATTCACATACAGGAGAGATATGCATGGGCCATGTCCAACTGGAATGCGGTAAAAAAAAAGGGGAGGAAGAGGGTACTCGTCTTATTTCTTCTTGTTCCTCTTGACCTAACTTCTTTTTTTGCTTCTTCTCTTTGCTCGATAGTTCATCCGCTGGTCAAGGGCGCTCCATGACGAATTGGAGGAGTTGGGATATTGGTCTGATATGACAGACCCAGCCTCGGGATATCCAGTAAGCCTCTCCTCTCTCTCTCTCTCTCTCTCTCTCTCTCTCTCTCTCTCTCTCTCTCATTCACTTTCTCTCTCTCTCTCTCGCCCCTTCACAGTCATATTCTTTTCACATGAAAGCCCAATAGAAGGAAAAGAAAAGAAAAAAAAGCCTATTACCTGGTGCTCACTCTTCCCCCAACTCTTTCTATCTTTCTTCTCCGTAGTCATATAGTGACCGTGGCCGAGATGTGTATCCGGACGTAGAGGGATGCCAGATGCTTCTCAAGTACGACTGGCAGAATGCTGGATGCTGCAAGATCTTGATGCACCCAATCTGGGGCAGCAGGATCTATCCTGCAACCTTCTTTACAACAGCACCGAGGGACGTTCTTCTGCAGGTCATTGCTCGAGTTGAACAGACATACCCATTCTCACCCTTGACCACATAATCAAGACCAGCTAGAACAGACAATTCTTCTTTATTCTCATCCTTCTCTGCATTCGGCACTCGTTACCCTTTTTCTTTCTCTTTCTCTTTCTCTTTCTCTTTCTCCATACAACGTAGTTCCTCCTATTCGACCGTGTATTATATTCTCGTACAACCCCTTCTTCAATACATGATCCTCCAATCATTTACATCAACACAGCAGTTTGAACCACAGAACCACCAGGCTTTTTTTTTTTTTTTTTTTTTTTTTTTTTTTTTTTTGGTGGAAAAACGTTGCCCATTTGCAATTACATAGGAATGTGGATGTACCTGATGACCCCTGTAAATGAAAACCCAGACCCAACCCAGCGCTGTTACACCCCTGCATCACATTCATTCTTGTAGCAGCAACATTCGTCTCATTCTTTTCTCATTTAAAAAAGATTCCAACCTCAGGATGAAGACCATCCATGGAAGCCTGCTCACCTTGGCCGCGCTCCTAACGAGCAGCGGTCCTAGTCTTTATCCATTCGTCGCCGCAGATGCATCCTCCTCCATCGAGGCTCGTAGTCTGTCCACCTCCTCTCTCCAGGACCTAGGCGTGATCTCATCCTGGGAGCCAACAGACCCCAACCGGTTCAACCCCTGGACTGGCGCACTCTTGTCCCCTTTCATGATCCCTCGAGTCTCTGGAACAGCAAACAATACCCTTGTTCAGGACTTTATCCTCGACTACTTTGCCAAGCTGAACGAGTCGTCCTTGGCTGGTACCGAGTTTATTCTTCCTACTCCACCTGGAGTCATCGCTGCTGCTTCTGAAAAGAAGAAGCGTAGTCCTCATCAAGAGTCTGTCAACAAACTCTATCGTCGAGCACCTGGAGTGGCTGGCACAGGATGGCACGTTGAGGTAGATCGGTTCGAAGAGAAGACACCTTATGGTCTTCGTAACTTTACCAACCTGGTCTTTACCAAGAATCCCAATGCTGAGAACCGACTCGTCTTTGCAGCGCATTTTGATTCCAAGTACTTTCCACCTGTGTCTGATTTGAGCAAAGTCAATGGAGGAGACGATACTTTGCCGTTTATCGCTGCCACTGACTCGGCAGCACCCTGTGCAATCCTTTTGGATATAGCAGCCAGTTTGGATGCAGCTCTGGATCAGCCCCGACGAAAGAGCGGTACTCCACAGGGTGATAAAGAGACGACGTTGCAGATCATCTTTTTCGATGGCGAAGAGGCCTTCCATGATTGGACCCACCAAGACTCGCTTTATGGATCCAGGTGAGTGAGATCCCTCTCTCTCTTTTTCTTTTTCTTCTTTTTCTCCCTCTCAAGCTCGGTCAAAGGGGAGGCGTTTTACTTCTCTAACCGATGTGCTACTCTTTTGGTTTGGTCGCGATTTTTATTTTTATTTTTAGACATCTTGCAGACAAGTGGCTGAAGAGGATCGTTCCACACTCTCGCACAGCAACTGGCAGAACTGGAGGTTCTACGGCCAATTACTTGGAAGGAATTGAACTCTTTGTTCTCTTGGATCTTTTGGGTGCCAGGAATCCCTCAATCCCATCGTACTTCCCAACCACTCAATGGGCCCATCAACACACCGTGTCGATCGAAAAGCGACTCTGGGAGGCCAAGATGCATGGTATCCAGATCGCAAAAAAGAGACAGGAACTAAAGGCTGCCAAGTCGGGTGGTGATGTTGAGATCGAGAAGGAGGTCTTGGAGAACCTAGTAGATCGGGGCGAAGAGGATGATGATATGGATGAAATGGAAGAAGACCTCCCTGCTGAGGGGTTCTTGACAAAGAGCCCACCTTACTGGGGTAGTGTCGATGATGATCATCGTCCCTTCCTGCAACTTGGTGTACCAGTTTTCCACATTATTCCAACGCCTTTCCCAGATGTCTGGCACAAGTTGGATGTAAGTGAACATTCTCGAATCTAACTTTAGAGTAGTCCCACCCTTTTCTCACTCGCTCTTTCACTTTCTTTCAATCGGCTGTCGGTGTCAAGTCATTCTTGCTAACTGGCCATCTCTCTCTCTCTTTTTCTGTTTTTTCTTTTTCTTTTACTCCGCATATTCTTCCTGTACTTGGCTATTTCTTTAGGACGACGCAAGCGCAATTGACCCTGATGTGGTCGATGGTTGGGCAAGGATCTTTAGAACGTTCGCAGTCGAATACTTAAACTTGCTAAAGCCGGATGAGCGGCGTCATGACGAACTGTAATGAAAGAAAAATTGTTGCCTGGGCTAGGTCCAATGCTACAACTATTCCTTCTTGTCAGATTAAGACTCAGTAATACACCTTTTCTTTTCCTTTCCTTTCTTTTCTTTTCTTTTTTTTTTTTTTTTTTTTTTTTTTTTTTTTCTTTCAACATAGATCAAAATAAATTCTATGAAAAAAGCATTGGCGTATATTATTGTACAAAAAAAAAACGAAAAAAAAAAAAAAAAAAAGACTATTCACTCAAAGGGATTTTTCATCCAACTATTCTGCTTCACCAAAGTCCTTTTGGAAGGCCTCCATGATTGCCTGACCCACAGCCATGGAAGCCTGGCTCATATCTTCTGGAGCAGTCTCTTCTCCAACAACATCGTGCATCGAAACATCTTCTCCTTCAGCATCCTTCTCCTCTGCCTTGTCAGATTCTTCTGAACTCGAATCCGAGTCCGAGTCTGAATCGGAGCTAGAGTCATCATCACTACTACTATCGTCCGAGTCGCTCTCCGAGTCTTCACTCTCAGAACCATCCTTCGAGTCTACTGACGCGTCTTCTTTCTTGGTCCGTGGCTTCTTTTCTGTGCTTGGACCTGCATCTTCCTCTTCCTCCTCCTCTCCATCATCATCGCGTCCTCGTTTCCTGGTTTCTTCTGCTCCACGGTCCGAACGGGGTGGCTCTTGTGTTTGTTTCTTGGGCCAAGACGAAGGTGGTTCTTCAATGCTAAACGCCGCCAAAAGTGGATGGCTATGATCGTGACTCTTTTCCAACATAACAGTAGTATTTGAATCCAATGTCATGGTCTTGTGTTCTTCTTCTGAGATGTTCTGCTCTTTTTCTTCAACAGTCACCGTCGCCTCTTCTACTATCACTTCTTCCTTGGTCGCCAAAGACTCTGCCGATACTTCCAAAGGTGTTGTTGATATGGTCTTTGTATTGGATGGAGTAGATGCGCTGGACTTGAGGACGAGAATAGTAGGGTATTCAAGCACCTTTTTGAACTTTAGGGCTTCTTGGATTGACTGAGTCTTGGTAAGTGGATAGAGCGCTGGTTTGTTTGCCTATTTGAAAAAAAAAAAAAAAAAAACATGCCAAGGATATTGAAGAGATAAGTATTTGTACTAAGAGCCGATCTATCAAGGACACGTCGTCGATGAAAGCTTGGCAAGCAAGTATTTACATGTCTCAGAGGAATCGAAAAGTAGAGAGTATAGTTGTCTAGGTTGTCGGTAGGATATTGTTCCTTGAGGCTGCCATCGTCCGTATTTGAGAGAGCTGAAGCAAGAGCATCATTCAGTATTGTGGACTCGTCTACTTTGTGTTGGAGGATCCGTCGGTTGGCGGTTTCAGTAGTAGTATCCTGAGGGAAGAGCCATTCAATTGTCCAAAGGATACGACAAGGTCTAGAGTAATAGCGTCATGAAGAGAAGGAGGGTCAGAGTCATTTCTTTTTAACCATAAAAAAAGCTGAGCATTAGTTCATCCTGCTTTCCGCTTACTTGTCTCGACTACACTGGGTATGATTTTCTTTTCGCTTCTTGAGCCCTTCCGCCATCATGATCAAGTGAACGCCACGTTTCTTGGTTTGCATAATCAGTTGCTTATCCCTGTACGTTCCACTGCCTTCAGCTCCTTGCCTCTCCAGCTCCTGGGCCGCCATCAAGGACAAGGACTCGGCCGACTTGGTAGAATCGTCCTGAGTTTCTTCTTCTTCGTTAGTGGTATGATTCTGGTGACGCTGGTGGTTATCTTTCCGTCCTGGTCGACCGCGCGTGGAGCCAGTCTGGAAACGTTTCCTGTTGGGGTTGGATCCAGCACCGAGCTTCATATTATCGCGTGCAGCGTTATCGACTGTCCGTCCAATCTCTTCCAGAAAGTTGTAGTCTTTTGGATATCCGGTCCAATCATAATGAGATTTTTTTTTAAAAAAAAAATGAATTAGCAGAGCGAAAAAGTCTCAAAGCCCTTTCTTCTTCTTATGATTGTGTTGTGCACTGATAGAACAAAGACTATAGGACCTACCGCTCATCATATCCTGCTCAGTATACTTTTTGCGGTCCACAAAATGAGTCCTGGAGCGCTGTCCTGAGCAGGTGGTATCCAGCTTATGCTGTTTTGAACACTGAAGTGAACATGTTTGACAAAGGCATCCGGGGCATTTGTACTTGGCACGGTACTTGTTACAGACCTCACATTGAACCACATCCAAGTCGAAAATGGCCTTTTCACGGATCTGGATCCCGTCCTTGACTACCACATCGGATTCTGATAATTCTTTAGCCTCTGCGTCCTGGAGAAGTCTCCGTCGTCGTTGGAGTTGTTCCTCGTCCTCGTCTCCGGTCGAAGGAATGTCACGGGTGACAAAGGCATTGGAAAAAAAGTCCATCGGTCAACTCTGCTACTTCTTTGTGATGGAATCAAAGGAGAGAGGGGGAGATGGAGGGAGAAGGGCGAAAAGCGTCCTGTGCTGGAATGGAGAATAAGAAGGGGAGGTGAAGAAAAGACTCAATGCCTGAAAAAAAAAAAAAAATGAGCAGAGAAATGTCCAAGCCACGAAAACAGGATGCTACAAGAGTCCAGGCTAGAAAAGTGTAGTGAAAAAAATGTTTATTGATGTTGTGTTTGCAGTTGGAAAAAGGGTTGATGTTTTCTGTTCCTAGAGTTTACTCGTCATCGCTCTTGCCAGCAGAAGCGGCGGCGGTAGTGCGCTTGCGGACAGGCTCCTCCTCCTTCTTGGACTTGCCCTTGCTGCTCTTGTCCTCCTCCTCGCTCTTGTCATCAGCAGTCACGGCATCGGTCTTCTTGGCCTTGCCAGTGTTTGGTTCAGCATTGGCACCAGCCATCAATCCAAGGATAACCAAGAGAAGTCCAAACGAGACACCAACAACACCAGCAAGGACAGAGACAACAATGGGTCGGCTGTTAAACGCCAACATGGGATCCTCACGCGCAATCTCGATGAACTCCTTCAACTCCCGGATCGACACGCCAATAGGATCCTCCTTAAAGGTCTTTTCGATCTTGGCCTCAGGGGCAGGGGGACGCGAGCTCTCCTCCTGCTTCTTCTCAGCCTCGAACTTGATCTTCCAGCTCTCCTCTGCGAGCTTGTCTGCATCCTCGACAGAGTGACCAATGTAAATGTTATCGAACAAGATGTTGTTCTGCATGGTCCAGATCTCAAATCCGACAGCTCCAATCTTGTCAAAGTTGGAGGGAGTCTGATCCTCGAAATAGTCGGGGTTGGCGATCTTGCGTGGAGCCCACTCACCCTTGTAGGCTGGGTTGTCGATCAATGGGGCGGACCACTTGCCTTTGTAAGAGGGGTTAGGGATCGTAGGACGAACCCACTTGCCACATCCGCTCACAGCCTGGCACTTGGGGTTGGGTACGCTAACAGGGATCCAGTCGCCATCCTCCTCATCATCCCAGTCCTCAGGCTTGGCAGCCTCGGGATCAGGGATCTCGCTCTGCTCATCCTCCAACCAGTCGCTGGGCTGAGTGGCCTTCTCATCAGCAATACGCATAGGAGCATCCTCATCCCAGTCCTCGGGCTTGGTTGCAGTCGCATCGATGATCTTGGCCTCATCCACCCAGTCAGCTGGCTTGGAGTCCTTGGGGTCGTCAATCTCCTTGGCAGGGTTGACAGGTGGCTCGAAGCTTGTGAGCAAAGATCCTGTTGATACGGACTCGTTGTTGATCTTGATATCGAAAGACTGGTCAGGGCTACAAGAGTGCAAGAGGGGTATGGCCCAGAGGACATCATGTTAGCAAAGGAAAAAAAAAAAAAAGGATGCTTGGAAACGACGAGTCGTATTCCTTTTGACTTTTGGATCAGAACCAGGCAACTGAGCAAAAAAAAAAAAAAAAAAAAAAAAAGTATTGAAAAGGGACGTACTTGACAATAAGGGTGTAGAGGTTGCTGAGAGAGTCGAGCTTGGCCCTTGGGGAAGCAGAAAGGTGCTTCTCCTCGATAGCACCAGTGAGAGGGTTCCTGTGGCGGAAGATAAAGTGGACCTTGTTCGTTGCTCCACATTTATCAGGTCCAAACATGATTGTCTATAAATTGGTTCCCCCCAATCAGAAAGCGGCAACGCATTAGGCACGGGTACAGAACACAACGATCTTAGCCACCCGGGGAATTAACATCAAATGAGTAGTGGACATACGTAGGGTGTGTCGTTGGAGAACTCCTTGTACTTGATGCCATCTGGAGAGTCGGTCAAAAGCTTCATGTATGCTCCACCGCACTCCAGCCCGTTCTGTGCCTTGACTTCATACCTGTCATAGAAAAGTGAGAAATCATGGGTCAATAAACCAAGTAAAGTGGAGGGACGAGAGAGAGAAAGAGAAAGAGAGAGAGAAGGATCACTGAAGAGAAGTAATTTGCTGTCTTTGACATACTGAACAACCAATGTCTTGTCCTTGTTGTCGACAACCTCGGGCAAAGAAGCAGAAATGGCGTGGTGAGCTGCAGGGGTCTTGACAACAAGACCCTGGTCGTTCTTGATTCCTGGATAGACAGTAGGATCCTCCACGCTCCACTCTCCGACATAAGAAAAGACTTCACCCTCGGCATTCGATTCCTTGGTAGCCTCGCTGGGGGTCCAGCGTTCTGACCAAGATGAAGTGAACTGCTCCAAGAATGGGGCCTTGATAGTTGAAGGCTATAGAGAAAAGATCAGACCAGCGATGGTTAAAAGACCTTTGTCAACTTGATAGAAAGATTTTTGGTATAGATCGATGGTAGAAAAGTACCTTGAACTCGGTGAGCTCGATAGGAGACTTGCCATAGTCGGCATCTCCAGGCATCTTGAATTGTTTCTGGTCCTCACCATGGCCACCCTCATGGGCAGAGACCATGTTGATAGCTGTGGAAAGGGCGACGAGACCCACGAGGCCGTATGTGATGCGAGCCATGATGGAGAATGAGAGAAGAGATGGGATGTGCAGTTGATGGACGAGAATGAAGGGAGAGAGGAGAGAAAGAGAAGGAAAGAGATGTGGAGAGTGGAAAAGGGGGCAAAACGATCGTTTATCTCTTGTCCAAACCCCGGATCGATTTGTCGCGCCTGGCACCCCGTGTGACGTGGAAGACGTCCAGCGGTCTGGTCCTCTCCCTATAAAAATAACGATTGTCCAATTGCTGTGATAGGATAGACTGTTATTGCTCTTTTTTGTCTTTGCTTCCATTCACTGACAGGGCGTTTGTCCTTGGCTCATGAGAATGATGATGGCTGCACAGGATCAGCTCTGCATGCAACAGACACACACACACATACACGCGCGTGCGCCATCGTCATGCGCGCGTTGGTTCTCCATCTCGTCTCTTTAGGTCATATGATGCTCCAGGCTGTCTCTAGCTGCTGAGTAGGATCGCCTGGGAATTTGCCTTGGACAGAGATACTACCGAGGGGGGCTAGGAGAGGCCTGAGAGTTCTAAAAGAACAGACTCTGATTTCTCGTGGCCCGCAGTTAGTTTGCCCGCGTCCACTGCAGCTTTTTAGGAGGGATTCCGATCGAAGAGAGAGAGAATGAATAATATCCCCCCTACCTCCTCCCAACGACTTGGGACCGGAAATTAACCCATGCACTGATGGGCGGCAATCTTGTGGCCACCAACCAACTTGTGAACCACCTGAAGACGAGTTTCTGAGGGTGATCGGAGAATTGAGAGATACAAAGACGCAAAGAAGACATGGACAAGAGAGAGAGAGAGAGAGAGAGAGAGAGAGAGAGAGAGAGAGAGATACGGAGAGACAGAAAGAGAGAAATGGACTGCGCGCGATCTACTCGTTGAGTGGTAGAACAATGTTCGGTGGGTACGGATGCTCAGGCTTTGGATCAAGTCCAAACGACCAGAGAGACGCACGTTTTTGTTTTTGGTCGAAAACGGAGTCTCGTCCCTGCGCTCTTCGCCTCCTCTCCCCAACATCGTCTCTCTTCTCTCTTTTTTTTCTCTCACTCTCTCACTCTTACTCACTCTCTTCTCTCTCACTCTTTCCGTTCTTCATTTGCTCACCTACCCCATTCTACTCGCTCCCCATTCTTCTCCTCTCATTCATCCCTCTTTCTGTCATTCTCCGTTCTTTGTACCCACTTATTCTCCATCCATCTTTCCTTCCATTCTCCACCCTCACTCTTTTCACTACAAAATACCCATTCTGACTCTAATGTTGTCTCGCCCAAGGGTCGTCTCCATTGCCAGGCTTACGTCTCGCTCGCTCTCTGCAAGACGCAGCCTTACTACTTCCAACCCTGCTCGAAACGCTCAAGTATCCCAGAAGGAGCAGCAAACGGTCGTCTCCAATTCCTCGACGTCGACAGCGTCAAAGGCATCCTCAACTGCAGCTTCTTCCAAGGAAGCCATTGAGAGCACCAGAAGTGAACTCTTGGATCGCTTGGGAAGCAGTTCTTCGGGACGTGTCGTTGCCACTTCAGGTAAATCGGGAGAGGTCGATTCTTTGGCGGGTGTAGAACAAAGGGAAAGGAGGTATCAATTGATCAACCGAGTGAACGGGCATGTGCAACCAACCTTCAAAAAAAAAAAAAAAAAAAAAAAAAAACCTCCCTGCTGCTTGCCGATTCTCTGTGTACTGTTTCTTGTGGAAGATAATCTGCCGATGCAGATGTCGAGAATAAGACCAAGGATCCCTCAGAAAGACCCTCTGAGGAAGAAACTTTACTGTCTCTGGCATTCTTGAGTTTGGTTAGAGTGAAGGCGTCAATGCACAGACTTGATCCCTCTGTCTCTCTCTCATCCATTTTTTTTTTTCCCAGGCTCCAAGGAGTCGTATCTCACCGCACAGCCAGAGAGCATCAAAAAGACAAAGCTGTCGTCGGTTGTGAATCATAACCGTATCCAAGCCGTCCGAATGGCGAATTTTTTTGACACTTTAACTCTCGTGGTCTACCCGTACTGTCCTAAAAAGGCATTCCTACCCTCTGGCCTCTCCTTTTGTTTTCACAACAGTCCGCCCGTCGCTCTCGCATGCGAATGGTCAACACCACCCAGAGCGACCGACGGGCACGAGAAGAGAGAAAGAAAAATGAAAGGAGAGAGAGAGAGAGAGAGAGAGAGAGAGAGAAAGAGAACAAAAGAGAACCCACAAGCACATGGGAGCACTATTGCATGATCCCCTCATACTCACACACACTCTCTTCTTTTCGTTGATTGCGCAATTCTAGATCCGAAATCGGCTTCGCTACCACATGGAAAAGTCTTTACCGTTCGGCCCGTTACCTCGTGGATCGACAAATTGGCCAGTCATCATGGTTCGCCCACGACTACAGGAGGACATCCTGCCGGTTCACCGGCTGAGCAGCAGCCCGCCAAGCAGTACCATAAGCGTGAATTGGTCTTGAAGACAATGAAGGACTCTTATACAGAGATCATTCTCCCCTTCAAGACAGACAAGGCTCTCTTGGAAGAATACATTAACGTGGGTGGCACACTGAGGTAATCAAAAGAGAGAGAAAGGGAAAGACCACTTACTGACAAGGACAGAAGGAGAGGGAGAGAGAAAGAGGAGAGGGAGAGAGAGAGATTCGGAGGAAAATGGCATTGTACGACTCTCCCACTGTTGAGTGTCAAGGATGAGCAAAGAATACCGACGATCCCAAAGGAAGCGTGCAGTTGATTCTGCACCATCACCCCAATTTTTTTTTTCTTTCTTCTTTTCTCTTTAGAATCGAGTGACATGGCGGAGTATTGAAAGTGAAAGAAGAAGAAGAGGGAGATGTGTGTGTGTGTGTGTGTGTGTGTGTGTGTGTATGACTTTGTGCCTGTGGGCCTTGTATGAAGAGAGATATTTTTTAATCGGGGTGCAAAGCTGAGTTCGACCACCAAATTCGCACGCCTACATACTTCCTTTGTTCAATTGCTCACTCTTACCGCCCACGTTTTTTTTTCCTTCCCTTGGTATATGATGAATGTACACACTAGACATGGAAAGATCATGGAAGACTTGGATGCATTGGCTGGAGCAATTGCATACAAGCATGCGGATGACGGCAAGACTGACAGCTCTCCGTTGACCATCGTCACAGCCTCGGTTGACAGAATCGATCTCTTGAAGCCATTGGTTGTAAGCGACATTCGTCTTTCAGGACATGTCACCTATGTCGGCTACAGTTCCATGGAAAGTATGTAGAACAGCAATTAGGCCAAGTGGGACTGAACAAGGTTGTGGGCATCTGTGTATGTGTGTAAAGATATGACGAGTATGATGCTAATGTCATTGCTTTTATTCTGCTTTATGAAATATAGTCTTTATGAAGATGGAGGAGATCTCTGATACACCTGGTCAAAATGGCAACACTATTTTGGTCGCAAGATTCACCATGGTTGCCAGGGATGCCTTGACAGGAAAGGCTGCTCAAATCAACCCCATGTTGCTCCAGAATGACACTGAAAAGCAACTTTTCCAGATGGGTGAAGGTAAAGAAAAAATCCTTTTGTATGCGGTTCTACGCAGGCTTGATTCAACAATGCCTTACAATATGGACTCACTGGTGAATATGACTATCTTCATCAAATCGATTTCAACCAGATCACAAGGCCAAGAAGCGAGTTGCATCAGACTCGGCGCTTACTAGACGTCCACCAACACAAGAAGAACGTTTCCTGATCCACGATCTGTATTTGGAGTATTCACAATACGATGACCCACAGTCCAAGGCAAAGAAGCCTGATGATGTTGAATGGATGTCAGACACAAAGATGAGCGCCATTCATATTATGCAGCCCCAGGACCGGAACATTCACGATAAGGTAAAAAGAGGATGTTATTCAAGAGAGGAAAGAGATTCGAGCAAATCAAAGGAGCTAACATGAGCTCGTTTTTTTTTTTTTTTACTCCTTGTCGACTGATTAGATTTTTGGTGGCTATTTGATGAGATTGGCCTATGAACTGGCATTCTGTAACGCGTCTGTCTTCATCTCTTCGCGCCCCACCTTCTTGGCTCTGGATGAGATTTCGTTCAGAAAACCTGTTCCTATTGGAACATTTTTGGCGCTGGATTCACAGATTGTGTATGCCGAGGGTGGAGACCATCATTCTTTCCAGGTGATGGTCAAGGCCGATGTCATGAACGTCAAGGAAGGAACTAGGGAGACCACCAACACGTTCTGGTTCACGTTCCGAGACCCCGTCAAGGGTGCTCCTAGGATCATGCCTAGGACTTATGCAGAGTCGATGTTGTATTTGGAAGGAAAGCGTCGCCGGATGGTTGGTAGCCGTCTTGCAGGACGGAACCGTAAGAGCCATGGACAGACCAACTAAGGACCTTTTTCATATTTACTTCTTTTTTTTAGTTTGTTTATTTGGGGTAAAGCCTTTTTTGTGTGTGTGGGGAGAAGGGGAGTGGGGTAAAGGGAAAACGGGTGGGGGAAGGAATTCTCTCTATACTTTTTTTTTTGTTGCTAGATAAAAACAGATTCATAGAATACCACAATACACTTTTACATTAGGATTGAATGAGCTCTAACATACCTTCGGAAGGAAAGGATAAAATGGATTACATACAGACGTACGCGTCGATATGCTGTTCCTTGTATTAAACTTTTTTTGGTTTCACTGTCATCATTGCGTGTAATAAGATCCACTTTTTTTTTATTATTACTTGTTTTTTTGTTGAGAAAAAAAGAAACTCCAAAATAATGCGGGGAGGGGAATAGGCAAGCATTGATGATGATAGAAACACGCAATCAAAGAAATCAACAATGGCAACAACAACTACTATGACGACGACAACAAGAAGAGGAATTGAAATGCTAAGAGAAAAATGCTGGGTGTGATGACACTGGTATACACTGAGTAAATAAATGTGGTTGAATGGGAAACTTGGCGGACGAAAAAGAAAGAAAGAAAGGAAAGAGTGCGAGAATGACAGACTAGGAGGAAGAAAAAAGGTTTTCTATCGATACTCTCTATCTTCTCCTCTCACTCTCTCGCTCTCTCTCATTTCTATGCCTCGCAGATTTAACGAATGATTCGAGTAGGATTGGATAGCCAGAGAGGAGGAGAGAAGGAGGGATATCAGGTCGAGAGAGACAAAGAGTCGCGCCTCCTCTCAGGACAAGAGGGGGAAGGAAATGAGTAGTGGTTTTTTTTTTTTTTTTTTTTTTTTCGTTTTTTTTGTTTTTGTTGTTTTTGTTTCGTTTTTTCTTATCGCTTAATGGCGATGGCGGCGACCGAGTTGGCCGAGGGGCAAGGAAAAGAACGAATTCTGGGGATTGCTGAGATCAGCCATGGCACAATACCAGGCAATCGAAGATGTGATGATACCCATACCACCACTAGCCTTGCCAACGAGGTTACCAGGGGCCAAATGAGCAAGACTCGAGATAGCACTGAAGAGATAGGTCATACCAAGGCAGAAGAAGAGCAAAGAAGAGGCCAAGTTCGACTTGAAGGTCAAGGTCCACATCAGGAAGGTAAAGATGGTCCAGGCCAGAAGATAGGTACCAACGGACGTCATATAGTCTTCAGGATAGTCTTTGTACGCGGCCGCGACACCAAAGAATGGAATCAACAACGTCGAATACGAGATCCAGTAGAGGCCTGGTTCAGCGATGGCGGGGGGGACACGAAAAAAAAAGTAAAAGTACAAGTATATCATAAAGGGGTCGTCAGCACGGTGATCATGATGCGTCGGTGCGGATAAAAAAGAGGAACAATGTATCAGACTTACCATAGGAGCAAAACGTTGTTCCTCCAAAAGTATTGCCATTTCGGAATTCGAGCAAGCCGGCGATGACCTATGATATTGGGTTAAGGAGTGTGCATCAAGAATTAGGAAAGGTGAAATTGATTTACATAGGGAATGGGGGAGGGGGTAAAAGAAGGAAGAAAAACGAAAATAGAAGCGTATCACTCAAAGTAAAAGGGGTGTAGTGGGCATACAGTGCCGAGGGAAAGGGATGGCACAGTCTCGACGCGTCAAAGGTGGACGAATTAGAGATCAAATCTCCCCTTCCCCGCCCTCGGAATAAGTTTTCTAGAGTTTTTTTTTGGTATTGGGCGCAAAAGGAGGAGAGGATATCCCTTTTTTTTTTTTTTTTTACTCAGCGAGGAAAACCTTTCTGCTCCGGCGCCTGAGCGCTTGTTCGGGTAGAAAGCCATCTCCTGGTTGGTTTAGGTTTGTGATGGTGTATGCGAGTTGGCGTTGAGCTTCGCAGAGTGTCATGCGAGGCGGGGTATGTGAAGGCGTTTGTGTGTGCAATGAGTGCGTGCGCAGGAGCAACAAGGGTCTTTGAGACTGGACAGTGGCCAAACCAGAAAATGCGGGGAACTTTCTTCACTCTCACGCATCAGGTGCAAGAAAAAAAAAATGGAAAAAAAAAAAGTAGGAGCGGACATGGAATGCCCTCCTCCAATGTACCAGATTGGAGGACAACTGGCTCTCAATCCTTTTGTGCTTTTTTTTTCTTTCCTTTTGTCTTTCTTTGCCTACTCAGCAGTCTGTTACCGAGTAAGCTGAGCAATGAGTATGGAAGGGGATGGGAGTTGAGTCAAGTGCTCGTTGCTCAAGTACTCATCGTACTACTGTCCCGTTAGGGGTGTGATAGTGGTAGTGGATGGTTGGTAAAGGAGGAGAGGAGTGAGCACTCTACTCGACAAGTTTTTCGGGCACATTCTCTACTCCCAATGTCCAAAAACACAAATGGGGGTGCCTGTGCACGAATGAACAGCGGTGCATCACCCAATGAGAAGGATAAGGGGCAATAGAAGTTGAGCTTTTGTTGTTTGTTGTGAATATGCGGTTCCAGGACTCAGGTGTGAGATGGAAAGATGGAGGGAGAATCTTTAAAAAAAAGTGGGGTTGTGTCAAAAGGTGAAAGAGATGGAAGGACAAAAGTCTGTGTCTATTTTCCTTACCTGGCCGAGCCCGCCATAAAACATGGCAGTGCCAGTGATAAAGTTGCCTGGTGAAGTGGGCGAAACACCGGCGCGAAGATTGTAGAGACCCATGCAGAATGCAGTGAGGGCAAAAGCACAAAGTCCGAACGGGCCAGGGTTTGGCATGGGCACAGAGGCTTGCAGGACAGGCTGGGGCATGTTGACATCCATCTCAAAGGGTGCGACGCGAACGTCTTCGGGAGCAAGGTGTGCGTGCAAAGGAAGCTGCTGTTGCTGCTGCTGCTGCTGCTGCTGTTGCGCCTGCTGTTGCACTTGCTGTGTCTGTTGGAGCTGCTGGGGGTGAGGAGAAATATGAATTGGGTGATCGACCAATTGGTGGACCTGTTTGCCAGCGTCGAAAAATTCCTGGGAGCTAGACATGTGTATGGGGGGGGTTGTGTTTGTAGACTGTGGTTGTGGAGAAGGAAGGAAAGAAAGAATGGATGAGAAAGAACGAATAGAGGAGGGAGAGGATAAGAAGAGAAAGAGAGAAAAGGCGCGCGGGAAGGAGCAGGCGGCTGTTAATGAAAATGAAAAAAAGGCAAAGGTGGAAGAAATGAGAAGGAAGTGGGAGAAGCGAGGGTAGATGGGTGCTTAAATAGGACGACGAGACAGAGGCGGAAGTGGATGGATGCTGCCCGTGTGTCCGAGGCACTGTGGGCTGCGATTCCTATTCTTTCCTAAACGACCAGTGTCTCCACTGACAGTCTCCACCCGCAGTGGGCGCGGGGTTCGAATGCACCCTGCCATTCAGACCATCCAGACGACAGCGGCTGGCCTCAGGCACACCAATCAGGCTACGGTCCAGCAAGCCTGCAAAAATACAAATTAGAGTTGGCCATTTTTCATGCTTCCACCTCTCCGCCTGATGCTCGCTTCTGCTCTCGTCCGTCTCACTCTCAGAGTCCGACGGACCCAACGATAGACAAGAAATGGCAATGACGGAGAGTTCACCTCATACGCCTGCTGGCATCCTTCTCCCCTGTGCACGACATGGCACGCCATCGGCCTTGTGTGTACGCGTTCATTCCTTTCATTTCATTCCTTGCGGGGTCTGTCACAGTTGATCAGATCAAGAGTCAAAAAAAAAAAAAAAAAAAAGTCCGTTTGACAGGCGCTTTGCCACAACAGATCGGCAGAATAAAAAGTTCTTTTTTTTTTTTTAGACGCGTCGTGTTTTTTCTCGACACATCAAATCTGCGGAGACGAGGACTGATCGCCTCGGCACGATATTCGTTTGTTCGTTTCAGGGGTAAAGGAGATCTGATTTTTCACGGGATCGTTAGACGTGATGGGATAGAAGGAGAGAGAGAGAGAGGAGAGAAAGAGAAAGGAAAGAGACAGGCAAAAAAAAAAAAAAAAAAAAAAAAAGAGAGAGAGAGAGAGAGAGAGAGAGAGAGAGAGAGAGAGAGAGAGAGAGATTTATATGTCACTATTCAGAGATCGGGAGGAGAAGGGTCATCTGTCCAGGATTTTCCTCCCAGCGATGAAATGGCAACGGATCCGGCAGCCGGACAGACAGAATGATTCGCAGCAAAGGAGGGCCGGCAACAGCTAATTATGGAGGGAGCTGCATGCATGTCGGGAACCGTTGTCTGGAAAGGACGCAAGAACGAGTGTGTGTGTGTGAGAGAGAGAGAGAGAGAGAAATGCAAGTCACCACCCAACCAACCAACCAAAGAAGTATCTTGCCCATTTTCTCACAAACAGCCAGACCACACGACAGAACAGTGTCAACCCTGTTGCTCCCCACACCTCAACCGCATCCTCCCTTTTGTCTCTTCTCCGCTCCCTTTCCTCCTCTTTCTCTCTCTCTCTTCCTCTCTCTCTCTCTCTCTCTCTCTTGCTTTGCCCGCCTATTCACCTATACTCCCACTCTCCCACTCTCACCACCATCTCTCACTCCCACTCTCTCACACATACACACTATCGTCTTGCGACTCGCTCACATCCATCTCCATCTCAGCTGCGCTTCATCACTTTCCGCATTGCATCCCTTGGATACCGCTTCGGCCATTTAGACCACATTCGCTCGGACATTAGACTTCGGATTCGTCATATACTGTTCCCAGGAATCCTCTCGCAATCATCCCCTTGCTTCCAGGAACAACGCTCTGCAGACGACCGTGCCATCTCTCTAGACAATTTAGACGCGCGTGCGCAAAAAAAAAAAAAAAAAAAAAAAAGAAAAAGAGAAGAAAAGAAAGAAAAAGATATACAGGACGAACTCCTCTTCACCGGCGTTCAATCCCATTACGATCTTTTTTTTATCCCACAATTCGGTCCGTTCTATTCTGACGGGCCTGTCTTTCATGTAATTTGACAATGACCAACACCTCGTCGCCCGTGACACTCTCACGATTGACTAGTGATCTCAAAACGAGGTATCCATCCAAACTCTTTGACCAATGGCGGAAAAAGCTACTATTCAATCGCCCTTTTTTTTTTATTCTTCTGCCCAGACTAATTTTAACTTGTCTCTAATCTTCATGTCCGACCAGCCTTCATGATCCCAAAGGAAAGAGTCATGCAACCCAGGCGCTCAGAGACTATGTAAGGACTGGATCGGGATTCTTTCCATCCGCGCTCCATTCGTTTCCATCGCGGATAATCTTGCTGTACCAGGAGATTCCTTCAGGGCAGCAGAAACAAAAGAGAGAGAAAGCCCACTCACAGTTTGGCTGACTCGGTCCACGTTGCTCCCCTTTTTTTTTTTTTTTTTTCTTCCTCTTCTTCTTTGGGATTCTCTCTTCGCAGGTCACACTTACTTCCAGAGAACTGTCAGGACAGGATCTAGCAAAGTTCTACAGTGAAGTTAACAGCATCATCAGAACACTTGTGCAGAGCATCGACAATGATGACAAGCTCTGCGGCGTCCTTATCATCGGTATGAATCTCCTCTTCCTCAAACTAGAGCAAGCGTGTGTTTGAGTCATCGGATAGACCATGTTGTTTCTCGACCTCTCCCCTTCTCTCCCCCTACTAGCTTGCATTTTTTTTTTCATCGCCACTAACAGCCATGGTCGCTTCTGAATAGATAATCTGATCGGCATCGAGGATGAGGACAATACTGCTCAGGAGACGCGTTTTGCCAACTATCTTCGACAACTCTTCCCTTCGGATGTCCCGATCATGACCGTGGCTGCCGGAGCATTGGGTAAATGACTCAGAGGGGAATCGAAGCATTAATTTAGCGTCGTACATGGGACGTAGTA
Organism: Mortierella sp. BCC40632; assembly: GCA_011634665.1. Lineage (NCBI taxonomy): Eukaryota > Fungi > Mortierellomycota > Mortierellomycetes > Mortierellales > Mortierellaceae > Mortierella > Mortierella sp. BCC40632. The sequence continues at coordinate 1,960,446 of WAEK01000003.1, forward strand.
TCCCCAATGGTCAGTTAGAAATCACTCAATTAACGAGTCTGTTCTCTGGCGACATGCGCGATCATAGGAAAATTGGCACAACAGGGAGGAACATACACTGCGGACTTTGTCGAATTTGAACTTAAGAGGGCCATCGAATGGCTTGCAGGTGGGACATTACGGATGTCATATTCTTAGTCGAATCATTTTTTCAACAACAACAACAAAAAAAAGGTCTTTGAGCTGCCAGGAGACTGATTGAGAGCTTTCATTTATTTTATTTTTCAACACTTTAGGAGATCGCCAAGAGGCGAGAAGGCATGCTAGTATCCTAATTCTTGGAGAACTCGCTAAACATGCGAGCGTAATCGTCTATCCCTATGTTGGGACCATATTTGGTCATATTTGGGGCGCCTTTCGTGAACCCAAGGTAAAAGCCACGGACCTGTTTCCCAACAGTTATCGCTCACTATCCATGCTTATAGCAAGACACTGATGGATTATAAATTCTCCAATATAGCAAGTAGTTCGAGAGTCCGCAGCCGATACATTGAGCGCACTTCTAATTCTTATAGCCGATCGCAACAGCCACCAAAGGGAGGGGTGGTACATGCGAACCAACCAAGAGGCACAGCTCGGACTTCGATTAGCATCTCCTGACGGGATTCATGGATCGCTCCTTATCATTAGGGAGCTTCTACTCCACGGGGGAATGGTAAGTTGGCTTCGTTGACTCTTGAACTTCACTCGTTTTAACTTTGGAGACCAACTTTGGTTACTATAGCGATTGGCTAATGTGTTTCTACCATGATCTTGTCCTTTTTGTGCCAAAAAAAAAAAAAAAAAAAAAAGTTTATGAGTGAACGGTTCATGGAAACTTGTGACAAAGTATTGAGACTCAGAGACCACCCTGATGCATTAGTGCGAAGGACAGTCATCAGCCTTATACCAGAGTTGGCAGCATATAGTCCAGACGATTTTGTCAAACACTATCTCTCGACTGCTATGAGTCATCTCCTTGGACAGATTTATTCCGAAAAGGATCGCAGTCCATCTAAGGAATCGGACAGAGCAAACGCATTTCTGGCTATAGGACGTCTGGCTCTCGTGGCCAAACAGGGCATAGAGCCGTACCTGGATGATGTCATTCATGGTATCAAGGAATGCCTGCGGATCAAAAGGTATTTGGGCTCTTCTGTTGGATATACCAGCTCAATACATTAGTGTCGCCACAACCTACTAAACGACAAAGTAAACACTTTTTTTCTCGCTTTTTCTTAGCAAAAACCGCGGCGGCCTTGATGCGCCAATATTCCAATGCATTGGTAGGCTAGCCAATGCTGTTGGATTGGTTCTGATCCGCTACATGCCCGGATTGCTCGACCTTATTTTCACGACAGGACTAAGCGAGGCAATGAGTCAGACGTTGGCGGATCTGGCGACATGCATCCCTATCCTGTTACCGGTTATACAAGGTACTTGATTAGTGAAAGCTGCCCAATGTTTTTTTATGTTATCAGGACCATGCTGCCTTGGCTGATAGTAACAATATCTGCCTTTCTCAAATAGAAAATCTTTTGAACACAATATCTCTTATTCTTGCCAGTGAGCCGTACCGTGCCCCCGGCGCACCACCAGTCAAGCGGACCCCTTCCTCTCGCCGTGATACCCAGGAGGCAAAATCTGTCGATACTATGATACTGGCATTGACTACTTTGGGATCGTTCAACTTTTCGGGACATGTCTTGAATGAGTTTGTACGGGACACCTGCATTGTATATCTGGATCACGACAACCCAAAGATGCGAAAGGCAGCCGCACAAACTTGCTGCCGCTTGTTTGCGCGTGACCCCATTCTTTTCCAGACCAGTGAGCATGCTTCTCAGGTAGTGAGCGAAGTTTTGGATAAACTATTGCTCGTGGGTATCGCCGACCCAGACGTGGGTATTCGACGAACGATTTTGGCATCGATGGATGAACGCTTTGATCGCCATCTAGCCACGGCAGAGAATATTCGATCCTTGTTTATTGCCCTCAACGATGAGGCTTTCTCGATCCGCGAGTTGGCTATATCTATTATTGGAAGGATGACAGCGTACAACCCAGCTTATGTGAACCCACAGCTTCGAAGGATTCTCATCCAACAACTTGCCGAGATTGAATATTCGACTATCGGACGCAACAAGGAAGAGAGTGCGCGTCTTTTAGCACTCTTGATTGCAGCTTCAGAACGACTTATTCAACCTTATACTGAAACTGTTCTAAAGACATTGATACCCAATATCAAGGACCCCAGCCCTGGAGTCGTTTCGTGCGTCCTTCAGGCCCTTGGTGAAGTGGCCCGGATTGGAAGTGAGGATCTATTACCATATATGGATCAACTCATGCCTATGTTCATCGAGATTTTGCAGGATCAGAGCTCGCCCACCAAGAGAAGCTCTGCTCTTATAGCTCTCAGCCGTCTCGCCAGTAATACTGGCTATGTGATCGACCCTTATTTAAAGCATCCTGTCTTGTTGGATATTCTCATTGGGATCCTGAAGACAGAGCAGTCGGTTAGGATTCGACAAGAGACTATGAAGTTGGTTGGTGTCCTCGGTGCTCTAGATCCATATAAACATAAGGTATGTGTATCCAAACAAAAGGCATCCTTTGAACCCGAAGTTTCGATTGGTATTACACTTTTCTAATCAGAAACTACTCTTTGCTTATTATGCAATTTCTTAGCAAATGGTGAACGTATCTGGAGACCAAAAGCAAACGGAAAAGTCGGACAATTCGGATGTTGCTCTTTTAATGTCGGGAGTCGACCCATCTGCAGATGAATATTACCCAACTGTGGTCATTCATGCCCTTCTAAAGATTTTGAAGGACCCTTCGTTAAGCCAGCAATACCAACCAGCAACACAGGCTATCCTGAACATCTTTCAGGCTCTTCAGCTTAAAATGGTGCCATTCTTACCGCAGATCATGCCCGTATACCTGAGTATCATGCAGTCGGGAACGCTTCTGAACCTCGACTTTTATTTTGAAAAAATGGCTTTCCTTGTCCAGATTGTGAAGCTCCATATCCGACCTTATATACCCGAGCTCATGAAGCTTATCAATGACAACTGGAATCATGCGCGACTTCAAGAGCGCATCATTGGCCTTATCGAGAGCATGATCATTTCTCTTGAGGGCGAGTTCAAGACGTATATGCCCAAACTTATCCGGTCGATGCTTGCAGTCTTGGATACTGATGCGACCGAATCCCATGGACCCTCTTTTCGAGTCCTTCAGGCACTTGTGAAACTGGGGCCTAGTATTGAGGATTATCTGCATTTGATTATACCTCAGTTGGTCAAGACGCTCGAACGAAGCGACTTTCCGATGAACCTTCGGCGCGCAGCGATCAGCACCATTGGAGCCTTGTCAAAGCGGCTGGATTTCTCTGACTACGCTTCCAGGATCATTCTTCCATTGACAAGAGTCCTATCTGTTCCGGGAGCCGAACTAAAGACAACAACTATGGACGTTCTGTGTTTGATGGCTCTTCGACTTGGAAACGACTACATCAACTTTATTCCACTCGTTAGAAAGGTGCGTGCACAAATATTTTTTATAAGGACAACTAGGTGGAAGAGTGACATGAGGTCTATCTATAGCAAGAAGACAATTTTTCAAGGAGCGTTGTCACTCATACTTTTTTTTTTTTTTTTTTTTTTTTTTTTTTTTTAATGTTCTCGATTCAATCTACTAGGTGTTGAACCGTGAAAAGATTAGCCATGCAAACTACAGTCTTGTCGAATCCAAACTTTTGAATAGGGATCAGCTTCCATTGCCTTCAGAATTGACGGGGATGGGAGAGGATCGCTATGTCGTCACGGCTGATGTTCCTCAGGCCGTATCGGATAACAGGAAACTTCCCGTTAACCCAATGTCTCTCCGACGCGTCTGGGATACACAGTCCAGATCCACTAAAGAAGATTGGGCAGACTGGATCCGTCGTCTCTGTTTGGAGATGCTCAAAGAGACGCCCTCGCACTCTCTCAGAGCCTGCTCAGATATGGCAAACTCTTTCCAGCCTCTGTCAAGAGAGTTGTTCAATTCAGCGTTCATGTCTTGTTGGACCTCGTTGACTGAGCAGTTTCAGGTATCTCGTTTATTCCTGCTCTTGTCGGCGTGTATTCTCAGCAGTGTAAGAAGAAGAAAAAAAGGTCGCTTACATTTCTTTTTTCTTACTATTCGATTTTCAATCATGGGGGATAGACTGAATTGGCCGAAGCAATCAAGACAGCACTACAGTCGCCCACCATTTCTCCTGAGATTATCCAAACGCTGCTCAATCTTGCAGAGTACATGGAACACGATGACAAGCCACTTCCGATCGAGATTCGATTGCTCGGGAAATGTGCCCTCAGCTGCCACGCCTATGCCAAGGCTCTCCATTATAAGGAACTCGAGTTCAGGACGAACCACTCAACCTCCAATATCGAAAGTCTTATCAGTATCAACAATCACCTACAACAATCCGATGCCGCGGCGGGTATTCTCACCTATGCACAGCAACATCATGATATCGAGCTAAGAGAGTCTTGGTATGAGCGGCTACACCGTTGGGAGGACGCTCTTGCCGCCTATGAGAGAAGACAGCTGGAGAACCCGGACGATCTCAATGTTACTGTGGGACGCATGAGGTGTCTTCACGCGCTTGGAGAATGGGAGGCATTGTTGGGACTGGCGCAAACTACATGGAATGATGCTCCATACGAATTCCGTCGCAAGATGGCACCCTTTGCCGCATCAGCATCATGGGGCCAAGGCGAATGGGAAAATCTTAGTGAGTTTATCACCGTCATGCGAGATCAGGCCCCTGACAAGGCCTTCTTCAAGGCCATTCTATTCCTCCATCGTAACCAGATCCCAGAGGCTGAAGGTTGCATCGATCATACGAGGACACTACTGGATACAGAGCTTACAGCATTGGTGAGCGAGAGTTATAGTCGAGCCTATGATACAGTGGTTCGAGTCCAGATGATGGCGGAGCTTGAAGAAATCATTACATACAGACGATACGAAGAAGAGCCGAATCGTCAAGCGATCATCCGAAAGACGTGGACAAAGCGTTTGACTGGCTGTGAGAGGAATGTGGAGATCTGGCAGCGAGTCCTTCAAGTCCATGCGATCGCCCTGACTCCTGCAGAAGATATGGAGATGCGGATCAAATTCATGAACCTATGCCGAAAGTCAGGCCGTCTTCGCCTTGCAGACCAATCCATGAGAGCGCTTGTGGGAGCCCAAGTGGCCGAAATGGAGTTTCCAGAGATGATTCAAGTGACTCCACCTCAAGTGATCTATGCAAGACTAAAGTACATGTGGGCAACAGGCAATCGAGAATATACACTCCAGTGCCTTGAACGGTTTACGAACAGGTTGGCATCCGATCTAGGACATGGAGGAGCAACTCAAAGCAATGGATCAGCATTCGCAGGCTCTGAGCATTCCCATGGATCGAACGAAGCCCTTTCGAAACTTTTGGCTCGTTGCTATCTGAAACAAGGAGAGTGGCGGTTTGCTCTTGATGACGAATGGACCCGGGTAAATACGCTTCCAATATTGATTCACGAGCAGCCTCTCACTTTCTTTTGACTAAGTACGAATGGTCAGTTCTTTCTTTCGCTGGTACTGATATTTCACTTCCATGGTTTATATTTTAGGATTCCATTGAGCTCATTCTGACGCCCTATCACTATGCTACTTGTTTGGACAAGAACTGGTACAAGGCATGGCATACATGGGCGCTCGCCAACTTTGATGTAATCTCGTTTTATGAAAAGAACCAGACACCTGCTGGGGCCAATACCGCCATGGACGAGAGTCTTCAGTATGTGATCCCCTCCGTAACAGGATTCTTCCGCTCTATCGCGCTCTCTGCAGGAAACTCTCTCCAGGACACGCTTCGGTTGTTGACACTTTGGTTCAAGTTTGGGCATCGACCGGATGTCAGTGCAGCCTTGGGCAAAGGTTTCTCGACTGTCCGTATTGACACCTGGCTTCAGGTGATTCCACAGATTATTGCCCGTATTCATGCACCCAGTCAGAATGTGCATCGCCTCATTCACCAGCTGTTGACAGATATCGGCAAAGCACATCCCCAAGCACTTGTGTACTCTGTGACCGTTGCCTCCAAATCGCCGAGTGTGTTCCGAAAGAATGCGGCTCTTGCTATCATGGAGAACATGAGAATTCACTCTCCAGTTCTTGTGGATCAGGCACTGATGGTCAGTCAGGAACTGGTCCGTGTTGTAGTTCTCTGGCATGAGATGTGGGAGGAGGGTCTCCGTGAGGCCTCCTCATTGAATGCCAATGGCGGACAAAACATTGATGCCATGCTGGCATTGCTCGAGCCTCTCCATCAGACGATTATGAAGGTTGGTTTTAGTGTGTGTGTTTATTTGCTCTTTTGGACCAACTCTTGTTCTTGAATTAATCCCTAACCTTACATCTCTACTCTGCTTCCCTTCTTCAACACCTAACAGCGACCAGAGACAATGCATGAAGTGTCGTTCAACAAGGCGTTTGGACGAGAACTCAAGGAGGCTTATGACTGTTGTACGCGATTCCGTCATAGCCGTGATGTTCGGGAATTGAACCATGCCTGGGGAATCTATGTGCAGGTGTTTAAGCGGATTGAGAAACTTCCATTCCTCAGCACGCTTGATCTACCCTATGTCTCGCCCCAGCTTCAAAATATTCGTGATCTTGAGCTCGCCATTCCAGGGACTTACAAGAGTGGAGAACCCATCGTCAGGATTTCATCCTTCTTCCCTACTCTGACTGTGTTGAAGACGAAACAACGACCACGTCGGTTGACCATCCGAGGTAGCGATGGTCGCATCTACGAGTTCCTGTTGAAGGGTCAGGAGGATATTCGTCAGGACGAACGTGCGATGCAACTGTTTGGACTCTGCAATACGCTCCTTGCGTCCGATCCCGAGACATTCAAGAGACATCTTGGTATCCAACAGTTTGCAGTGATTCCTCTCTCGCCTAGTTCTGGATTGATCGGATGGATTCCTGACACGGACACGCTCCACAGTCTGATCAACGAATATCGTGAGAGCCGTCAGATTTCCATGCAGCTTGAGCACCAAATGCTGACACAGATGGCGCCCAAGAACTTGTGTGGATACGATAACCTGACGGTGCTTCAAAAGGTTGAAATCTTTGAGAATATGTTGGCCAACACGACTGGTCTTGATCTCTACAACATTTTGTGGCTCAAGAGTCGAAACTCGGAGGTTTGGTTGGAGAGGAGGACCAATTATACACGATCGTTGGCAGTGATGTCTATGGTTGGTCATATTCTTGGATTAGGAGACCGACATCCATCCAATATTATGATGGATCGGAACACGGGTCGTATTGTGCATATTGATTTTGGAGATTGTTTTGAGGTGGCGATGCATCGAGCTCAATATCCGGAACGGATTCCCTTCCGACTGACAAGAATGTTGGTCAAGGCAATGGAAGCTAGTGGCTACGAAGGAAGTTTCAGGACCACGAGTGAGAATGTGATGAGGGTGATGCGAGAGAATAAGGAGAGTGTCATGGCTGTCTTGGAAGCCTTTGTGTATGACCCTCTCATCAACTGGAGGATCCTGCACACCAGCCCTCGACAGCAACGTAAGTTGTCTTTATTTTATCTTGTTTCTTTGTTTTTTGGCGGTGTAAACAACAGAGCTTCAGAAGGTAGTTGTGATTGTTTGCTCACCCTTTTTTTTATGGGACAATTTCTAGCAATTGAGACAGCGCAGACACGCAATGCCACAAAGGTATCGAACGAATCTTTCCCGAAGGATCAAGGTCGTAGTCTCCGAAGACCGGCTCCAAGTGAACAGGAACTCGTCAGCGAAAATACGGACTGTAAGTTTTCTGAGGGGCATTGCAATTCATAGACTGACTGTGTAATCTCTATGATGACTAACTCGAGAAACGTTCTATTCCTTACCGGATAAAAAAAAATGTATCAACGTCCAATTAGCTGAAACGCAACCTGAGCAATTGAATCAGCGTGCATTGACCGTCCTGAACCGAGTGACCAACAAGTTGACAGGCAGAGATTTTAGTCCGGATCAAACCCTAGATGTGCGATCTCAGGTTGAGAAGTTGATCCGTCAAGCGACTTCAACGGAGAACCTTTGTCAATGTTGGGTTGGCTATTGCTCCTTCTGGTAGTCGTTGTTGAATCTCCCTTTTTTTTTTTTTTTTATTTCTTCTTTTTTTCTTTGATGACTTTACATTGTTCTTTGATGACATACCATTTTTCTTTTGCTTTATTTTTTTTTCTTTTGCTTTATTTTTTCTCCTTTCCTTTCCTTTCTTTCTTTTCAGCGGCGTTGTTCCTTTTGTCTTGTTTAATGTTTTTTTTTCCGATTGTTTGTTTTGTTTCCTCTTTCACGGATCTGTAACATATATCTCCATGTACCTCCTGTATATGAGCAAATGTTTTTTCCTGAAGTGCCCCTCCCGCCATTCGTACTATTATTGATTGTTTGAAGACTCTTTTTGGTGATCCTAGACGTCTTTTCTTCTTTCTTTCTTTTCCTTTTCCTTTCCTTCTTTCCTTTCCTTTCCTTTCCTTTCCTCTTTTTTTTTTAATGGTTGTGATTCTCCTTGAGAAGCAAGAGCAAAAAAGCAGTTATCTCGATCTATCTCTATCTCTATTCTTTTTTTTTTTTTTTTTTTTTTTTACTACTTGTACAATATAATCCTGGAAAAGATGATGGGTCATCCACAAGTCCCTCCTCTATCAACTCGTATGGTAGTGATAGCCCCGAAAGAAAAAAAAAAAAAAAAAAAAAGAGAGAGAGAGAGAGAGAGAGAGAGAGAGAGAGAGAGAGAGAGAGAGAGAGAGAGAGAGAGAGAGAGAAAGAGAAAGAAGAGAGGAGAGACTATCAATGATCTATGACAACTGGACAGAATCTATTTGGAGAGCGCATTTTCGTAACCACAGTAAGATGCGTTCTTGTGGAAATTGCAGTATCCTCTCTCTCTCCAAAAATAAGGGGGAAGGGGGTAGATCCTACTATTTCATCAATACTTTGAGGGTTGTGGGGTACTACATAGAGACTTCTCTTTACGGTTTATCGTGCGCTCAACAAAAAAAAAAAAAAAAAAAAAAAAAAAAAAAAAAAAAAAAATGGTCAAGCACTCTTTTGTAATCCAAATGGAGTAGCTCCATGGGAGGGGTTCGAGAGGATGAGAATGTGGGCAACCGTGACTGAGCTGGCATCAAACTGCATGCTGTATTGCAAGAGAAAGAGAGAGAGAAAAGTCTTTTGTAAGTTACTGAGAACAATATTTGATCCGAGCCATGGTAATGTTCGCCCAGAAAACCCAAGCGTCTCAAAGTGTGCCTCAGGTCATGCAAAAGTCGTCTCCCATGAAGTAGACGCGCTACGGAACGAAAAGATCTCCGTCTTCCCCGCCTTCAGAATGCACAGCAACCTGTTCATTGAGCAGGGATGCACGAAAACCCTAAATATGAGTAGTCTAAACCTTTTGCGAGTATCAATTATCGATTTCAGAATACAATTATTTTTTTTCCAAGGCACTTCCTAATCTAACACGAAAGTGATGCCAGATCTGAGTGATTCTGGCATTACGCCACCATTGTTTTCCCCCTTGTAGCACAGAACAGAAAACTGATCTGTGGTTTATCTCTGTCTGAACTATTACTGTTTAGTGTTACGAGCATTTCGATTAGTTCCTGGAAGACGTGATTTTGTCAAATCAGATCTCATACTGACGAGCCAAAGCAAATGGGGGGGTTTGAGGACCAAAATGACTCGCTTCTCTTCTTTCAACCCACAAACCTTCGTCTCATATGGGGTTTTCTTGTCCTGACTCTGCCTTCCTGAGAAAGCTTCTTTATCAGACAATACTCTTGACAACTTTACTGGAAAGTCGAGGTAATTTGGTCAACGAACTTGAGATGGCCAGTTGTCACTCAAAGACCAATTGCAGATACCTTAAGGAAGATGGCAGATAAAGCTGTACCTGCAGCCTATGGTATGTGCGATGATAGACAAGTTGATGAACGCAATTACTCAAGGATACAAAAGCTTTGTTATTATCAATTTTTTTTATTGCACTATACAGTCCACTCTTTGCTTGCCCATGGGAATGGACGTTTAAGAGATGGGAGAGGAATGAGAGAAAAGCTGTCATATCATTGCTATACAAATGGATTGTCTGGAAAAAAGGACTCGATTGCCATTATTATTTTTTTTTAGTTGCCAAAGCGCTCCTTGAGGAACTTGCGGTTGATGTTGATAAGGTCCTGTTCAGGAGCAGTGCCCTTGATAACCGAGGGTCTTGAGACCAGGGCATCACGCCACTCGAAGAATCGAGCCAACTCTGGGTTAGACTCGACTGTGGGCAACTTGTTACCATTGTAAGCCTCCAACAAGAACAGACGAGCAATAAAAGGAGCAAGCAACAAGTCGGCAATGGTGAAACGTTCACCAAGGAAGAATGGTCCCTTGGCATTCTCATCCCGAGTAACGTTGAGAAGGTACTGGTTGAACTTGCGCAACTCGCCAATCCACTCCTCACGGAACTGAACTGCCTCCTGTGCATCCAGAGTATAGGTTGCCTTGGCAAAGGCAGACTGGGTCCTGTTGACATAGTGCTGGACCAAGAAACGGCTCTGAGCACGCTGAAGTGCATCCTCGGGAATGAGACTATTTTTTAAAAAAATAGCAAAGAGGGGGAGAGTTGAATACTTTTGGATCGAATTGTATTAAGCGACAGCCATAGAAAATGAAACAGAAAAGAGACTTACCCAGATTCGGGATGGAGCTCAGCAATGTATTCAGCAACGATAGCACTCTCGAGAATGACTGTCTTGTCGTCAATCTTGAGTGCTGGCACCTGACCATAAGGGTTGATGTCCTTGAGGTACCACTCGGGGCGAGGAACGGTCAAGTCGATAGAGACGACCTCGTGCTCATGCTTGGTCTCAGCAAGGGCAATGACGGCGCGCGAAGCCCAGGGGCAGATAGCGGCGTTGTAGAGGACGTACTTGGGGGCGGTCATGGTATCTGTTGTAAGTTGTTTTGTTTTTAGTTGTGTTTGAACGAGAGTGGAGCTGATGACTGATGAAAAGGTGTTGTTTTTCTGCTGTTGTTGCTGCTGCTTTTTTATATGGATATTGCTTTGGTGCTTTTGCGATTGTTGCTACCGTTGTTGGTGTTGCTGTTGGAGTTGTTGTTGGAAGAGAAGGAAGAGGATGAAGATGAAGACAACAAGGGGGCATACAAACGCGCTTTTATAGAAGCAAAGCAAAGGGCTCTACAGTGTCTCACGCAAAATCTTCTTTCACCAAGGTTAGGCTGGGTACCGTTTCCTTCCATCAAAGACTGTTAAAACAATGAGCAGATGAGCAGTGTCTTCACAGTCACTGACGCCATTCCCTCACCGAATTCCGAGACGAGAGTTCGAGCAAGAGAGAAGGGGAGGGAGAGAGCAGTTTGTACGCAGGAAAAATTGAGACGGCGAATTCCTTCGTGATCTGACTAAGCGTTAGCCTTTACGTCGTTCCTGCTACAGCAATTGTAGAGGTATTTCCCAAGGCTGCGCATTGGTACAAGGTAGGGGATTGGGGGTGGGGGATGAACGGGAGAGGGACTGAAACCGCATTCGTGCAGAGCACGCGTTGCCTCTACTCCCCTCTTCGTCTTTGCGCCCATCAATAGCATTGCAAAGACTCTGCTCTTCTACAAATTGCATCATCTTCTCGATTACTAACCATAAAATTTAACGTTGTTTACTAATTCTTTGGATATTTACACAGAACGCGCTATACACAAGTATGTAGTGGTCAATCCAAGCCATTGGACTGTGTGGGTTATCACTCCCCCTCCCTTCTTATCCTCGGCTACGCTCGATGATCCGCACCTCCTCCTTGATTTCGGGCAGGGCCAGAACATTCTCTTTGCCTGCGAACGTGGGCTGGTCCAGGAACCCAACCTTGACCAAGTAGGCCAGATAGTTGCCAATCAACTCTGGGCCCATTCGTGGTGTCGCGAACCCACTACCAGCAACCGCAACCTGTTGCGTGTGCGCATCATCGAGTTCAGGGGACTTGGTGGCCGTTGGCAAGTCATCCATCACCAGGTGCAGAAGTGGATACAAAGCACTGTCCTGGCTCTTGAGTGTGTACTCCATCAGCGCCGTTCTCCATGCGATATATTCGGTCGTCTGGACCTCATATCCGTATCTTGACAACAACTGGAAAAAGTCGTTGAAACGGAATGGTGGAGAATTTGAGTGGGTGACATGGTACACCATCGACTTCTCAGACCCTGCAGTTGTTGCGACAGAGACCACACACTGGGCTACATAATCGACAGGGCAAAGGTTGACGGCATTGTTCATGTTGGGGACGAGTCCGAGCTCGATACATCCCTTCATCAGACGCCAGATAAAGTCGTCAGTGTTCGTCACACCCGTGCGCGTGTGTCCAAGAACGTAACCAGGTCGAATAATGGTTGCTGGGAGACCATTGGCGTTCGCAGCCATGATGAGCTTCTCGGCCACCCACTTGGACTGTCCGTATCCGCTGCGAAGTCCAAATCGTGCGCCCTCCAGGTCATCAGTCTCAGGCACACCAGGATGGTTTGTGTCTGCCAATGCATCTGAAAGCTCTCCGTAGTGAGTCGTGTCCAGAACTGAGGTGGACGAAACAAAGTGGAAGGACTTGGTATGGTAGGTGCTGGCCATCTTGATACCTTGAAGAGTTCCCATGACGTTAGCTGCCCTCATCTTGGGGTAAGGGTACACCCAGTGGACCAAGGCACCGTTGTGGACAATGACATCCACCTCACGACAGCATCGCTCCCAGTCATCGGCACTCAATCCAAATTGATCCAAACCCAGATCACCCATGACAACAGAGAGTCGTCCTGAAGTGACCCAGTCCTCGCTCCAGATCAAGTGGTTTTCGCCACAGGTGCGAAGTCTTTCCATTGCCTTTGCGGAATCCGAAGCGCGAACCAAGCAGACGACCTTCGCAGTTGGATTAGAAACCATAAGGTTGGAAAGAATGAAAGCACCCAAGAACCCAGTGGCTCCTGTCAAGAAGAATGTCTGGTAATCGACCTTGGTTTGACGCTCGACCAAGGGGTATTGGTCCAAGATCTCGGTCTTGCGCAAGGCCTCGTAGTCACCACTGTAATCATACTCCTCTTCCTCGGTGGCTTTGGTGTCCTCCTCAGCCTCGTCAACGTCCAATGGAAGTGCTTCGACAGAGACCCTGTGAACTTCCTTAGCCATTCCAGCAATGGTCGGCTCTCGGAAGACCAAGTTCAGTGGTACATCCACACAACAGACACGGCGAACCTCAAAGATTAAACGTGTTGCAAGGATTGAATGACCTCCAAGGTCAAAGAAATTGTCTGTCAAAGGGATATAGGTAGGGGTAGAAGGCAAAAGCACCTTCCAGATATTGTGGATCGCCAGCTGTGTGGGATTCATGGCTGGGGCATTCGAGTTGGTTGCAGGAGCCGAGGCTACAGGAGCATTTGTGTTGAACTGAGGGGTATCAGGGAAAGGCAAAGCGTTCTTGTCGACCTTGCCGTTGGGAGTCAATGGCATACGGGAGAGTGGGACAAAGACACTGGGAACACTGTAGGCTGGAAGCTTGACCTTGAGCCACTCACGAATGTCGCGAATCAGGCGACGGTACCTGCGCTTGCGCTCAGATCCGTCATTATTGCCTTCATCAGCACTGCTCATAAAGATTTCATCGTCACTGGGTGCCACTGGGATAAAGTAGCTGACCAATGTTTGTTCCTCGTTCTTGTCACGACGGACCAGAGTAACGTTTTCACGGACCAAGGGGTGCTGAGAGAGATGGGTATCGATCTCTCCCAACTCGATACGGAAGCCACGAATCTTGACTTGATCATCGGCACGTCCAGAGCACTCCACATTGCCATCGGGGCGGTACCGGCCAAGGTCTCCAGTGCGGTAGAGGCGATCACGGCGACCTTTCCAATGACCGTTCCATTCAGCGCGGCCATTTGTCTCGTCGGCAGTAGGTGCCGCAAGCTCTTCTCCAAGCCAGTTGGAAAGGAACTTTTCTTTGGTGGCTTCCTCCAAACGCAAGTAACCCTCGGCCAAACCACCAGCACGAACATAAATTTCACCAACTTCACCGACTCCACACAGACGATTGCTGACTCGGTTAATGACCAACAGTTGGACGTTGAGCATTCCACGGCCGGCTGGCATAACATCCTTTTGTGAGCTGAGGAAGAGTGGCTCTAGTGCGACAGCAGGGATAGAATAATACGAAACGGCTCGCTGTGTCTCTGTCGTTCCGTACATATTGATGGTTCTGCAGTTGTCGGCAATCTTTTGCAGACGATGCACATCGCGCTTGGTCAGGATATCGCCGACAAAGAAGGCATTCTTGAGGGAAGGGACAGGGTTCTGAGCATGCGAAGTCAAGAGCTGACCCATGGCAGGCGTCAGATGTGTGACAGTCACTCCGCTGTTCTGCATCCAGACAGCAAGTTGGCCCGGAATGCCAATGTCTTCTGTGGTTGGGATATGAAGCTGAGCTCCCAAGAATAAAGGCGTAAAAATGTCACGCTGAATAGGGTCATGGGCAATGCCTGAAAGCATAGTGAATCGGTCCTGGTTGCTGAGGCCAAACTCCTGCTGCATCCAGGTATAATAGTGCGTCAGGGAGAAGTGACGACCACGGACACCTACGATAGAAGTTGTATGATACATAGTAATGATAAGTTAATTAACCAGCACCCCTTCCTTCAACGACTTCAGGTACAGGATCCAAAAGATCGCTTTCGGTCACTCGATTTACTTACCCTTGGGAATGCCCGTGCTTCCACTCGTGAAGCTGAGAGTTCCGATACTATCTGGTCCGACCACGACGCCAACATCCTGAGCAGCGAGATCCCGCACGGAATCAAGTGCATCAGTACCCTGGCTCGTCTTTCCACCAATGACAGTTCCATCCTTGGTGATCTCCAGGCCAGGGATTTCGCACTTGAGCTGGAAGTCTGTTCCCTCCTGAATGTAATCACGAACCGTCGAGTCAAGGATGCCTGCATGAGCCAAGACAATAAGACCTCGAGGACGAGCCACAGAAAGGTAGATCTTTTGCCGGGCAGGAGGATAAGCAGGATCTAGATGGGATAAGATATAAAGAAAGTCAGCCAATAAGCGCAACACACTACATGAGCCAAACACTGGAGCACCAGCAAATCAAAATATCAAAATTTACCAATGACACTGAAGGTTGCCCCGGCCTTGAGGACAGCCATAACAGCAATCACGAGATCTACTCCACGGTACGCATAAACCATCACCACATCTTCAGGCTGGATGCCACCCTTGACGAGCGCATGGGCGACAAGGTTGGAGGCTTCATGCAACTGACCAAAAGTGTAGATATGTTGTTGCTGACCGACCACTCGACCTGAGCCATCTTGGCTTAAAATGTCCCTGCTCTCGAAAACACACTCTCGGTCAGGGAAGGCTTTGGCGTTCTTCGCAAAGATGTCATGGATGGCACCAGGCCAGTTGGACCAATGCAAGTTTGCAGAGGGGCTAGGGAGGACAGCGCGACAAGCCTCTGTGACGATGGGGATGTCGCTCACGAGGGTATCAGGCTTGGGACCGCCAATATTGAGGACCTGGACAAGCTGCTCAAGAATATGTTGGATACGCTTCATGGAGAAGAGCACCTGGTTATAAGAAACCTTGAGTTCGATCTGAGGTAGGAGTCCGAACCGAAGCGACGAAGCAGCCTGCGAGACCACCGTGATGGTCAGATCTGTGGTCGCCGAGGTCGAATTCAGTACATGATCCGAGGGAGTATCGAGCTCGTTAAAGAAGCGGACGCGGAAGAGTGGTGCAGCAGGCTGATTGTCATTCGCATTGCCACCAGGGAACAAGTGCGCCAATAGGGTCGAGAACGGAACCTCGTCCTCAGCCGCCTCGATTTCGGCCTAGATTGAGCAGTCATAAAAAGAGCGATCAGAGAAAGAGAGATGTGTTAGTCAAATCCAGTAGCTACACCTCAACAACATCCCCAGACAAAGCATGATCTCAATGGAAATTCTTTTTACCAACTGAGCCTTTTCAACCACATCGCGGAAGGTCTGTCCGGGTGATACACCAAGTCGGAGAACAACAGGGTTGCGTGCCACCGAGGAGGATCCGATAGACATGTCTTCATCTCCGGTGTAGCGGTGCAAAAGGATAGCAAAGGCAGCAAGAAGGATAGTGAAAGGGGATGCGTGTGTCAATGCGGTAGCAACTGTTGGAGTGTTGGATCCTGATCCTGATCTTGATCCTGCAGGAGTGTTGATTGCCATACTAGCTTGCAAAAGTGCGAGTGAGGTCTGCTCCGTAAGCTGGAGCGAGTGCACTGCCTCGACAACTTGAAGTGGAATGGGTCGTGGATAGTCTGTAGGCAGGTGGATCTCTGTCAAAGAGTCCAGTCTTGTCTTCCACCGTGAGAGACGATCCTTGAGAGAATCTGGGGTAGTAGCTGAAGGAGCCTCCTGAGTGGGGAGGACAGCGGTAGCAGCAGGGGGAGCCATGGCTGTGGAGAATTGATGTATGTGGCAATGAGCTGGGTATCCTTGTGGAGTCTTTCTTGCTTGGTCTCTCTTGAACTGAAGGCAAGTCGATAGGAAGTAGTAGCGTATATATGCAAAGTGATAAGGGAATGAAAAAGATGCAGAGGTGAATGCAGAGATGAATGCAATGGCAAGTTAAGATGGCCAAAGAGATGCGGAAAGAGATGAGTGGCGATAAAATAGTTGATGCCAGTCAAGAGCGGAGCAAAGGAGAATAGAGGGATGGGTAAAGTGTGGGAGTGGGGTGGTCGAAGCGTTTAAATACGAGTGCGAGTTGCTGGGGAGAACAGGAGGTGTGCGAGGTGTATGCAAAATGGATCGATGGTGAGTGAGTGAGTGCGCCAGAGACAGTTGACAAGCGAGGGACAGGAGGGAGATGCGATTCGATAGGGTCTTCCTTCTTCTCTGATTCCACTCAAAGTGCCCGTGCTCCGCGTGTGGGACAGATCTCCTAGGCGCCCCCTTCTTGATTTGGGCGCAGATACGATAACTTTAGGTGGCTCTGGGGGAAAATGATCTTCGTGACTGTGCGATTATCTTTTTCATCTGACATGTCTTTATGCGTCTGCCTACTGGTCAATAGTCTTTGCTTTGTTCTCATGCAACTCCTCTGGACCCCTGCAGGCACCATACTCTTGTTACACACCAATGTAATATACACCGCTTGTTTTCTACTCGCCCACTCTTGCCCTTCATCTCTCCACACCCTTCCACCTCACTGCCGTAATACTGGAACGATTTTTTTTTTTTTTTTTTTTTTGTAAAGCCACTTTTTATTTATTCATTATCTACTCCACATCTAGACCCAGTCATGATTACCGTCTTGGCTCTGCTACCGTCTCAGTATCGCTACTAAGCCCTGCAATTAGTGAAGGCTGCCCTTGGCCAGTCTGAACGACATCATAGGCTGGTGGCTCATCTGGGAAACCCTGGTTCCTATCCATCCCTGTCTGGCTGTTGCTGGGCGCAGCTCCCGGAACTTGAAGATAAGGCGTAGAGGTCGTTGAACGTGCCTCTGAGCCCCGGTGGCGGGAGAGAAGTCCATCTTCATCTCGAGATCGGTCCCAGCCCATCTCGTCGTTCTCATCATCGTCATCATCGTCATCATCATCAGCCTCAAGAAGGAAATCTCTCATATCAGCCTCCAGCTCTCGCCTTGTCTGTCGACGTTGACCATTCGGTAACATCTCGAGGTTATCATCACAGTCGTCTTGCCCAGAGCCACCTCTGGCTGCACTCCTGACATTGTCTCTGATTCTCGTAAATGCTGTTCCCACGGCTGCTCCTGCAGCGCTACCTCTCTCAACAATGGAATCGCTGAGTTGACCCCAGCCTCCAGTGACTCTCCGTTGCGTATCCTCTGCTAGACGTCTCAGAATAGATGCCTCAGCGCTCGAATCTACGGGCTCCCAGATCTGTCTTCTCCTAGCCTCTTCGTTCTTAAGCATACGTCTCATTGCAATGAACATCCCAATCAGGACGAGGATCATCCCGGCCATTGTGATCCGTCTTGACTTGATCCCTTCCTGATATTCTTCCCAAAGCTCGGGTGTAAATTGACAAGTATTGTTGGTCCCAGAACAAACCATGCCATCCAAGCAAGGCAAGGTGGTGTTGTCGCATGCCTTGTCAAAAGTAGCCTTACGTTTGCAAGCCATCCCACGATTCCTAGTAACGCCCTCGACAGGACCGCAGAACCAATCCTGGTCATCCAGACAGTGCATGCAGTTGAGTACTGCACATTTCCCGCTGATACAGAACCATCCTTGACAAGCAATTGATGACTGGTCGCTGCAGCATCCTCCAGTAAGGGCTGTGCATTTCACACCATCTGAGAAAAAAGATGATGATGGGGTGACACAGACATGGCAAAGAATATGGCTATTAGACAGATGTAGATAATGTTACAAACCCCCTCCTCCTCTACTGAGCACTCCCCCTTCAAAAAAAGGAACTAGGATGGACTGCCAATGAGGTGAAATAGAAATGCGCACCGAAATACTTGTCGAATTGTTCTTCTTGGGTTATTCCAGCAGGTCTTGGGACTTCATTCTGGGCTTGGGTATGAAGTGGTGTGACAGCCAAGGTGATGCATAGCCAGACCAAGAACAAGAGCGAAAAGTCCAATCTCCGCTGAAGGATGCCTCTGTTGGAACCAGGACTAGAGTTGAAGTTCAGGCTGTTGCCAAAGTGTCGAGAGGTGGATTTGATGTGCACCATGGCCATCTTGGATTTAGGTACTCTGACATCCAACTTGCATATTGATGGATGGTCCATTTCAAGGTTGAGTAGGAGAGAGGGAGGATGATTGAAATGCACAGGAGGAAAGGAGGACAGAACAGCCCAACTCGATACTCGTCTTCGCCGACAACCTCTCGGCGGCCAAAAAAACGTCACCGAGACTTTCCTTCGTGCTACTACTACAGTCAGATAGTCTGACAGAGTTGAAGTTGGAGGCGTTTTCCAAAAGGAGGGAGTGAAGCAGCGAGTGTTGTCTTCTTGACCGAAAAGGTTAATCTTGCATCAGAGACTAGATGCTGTCGGGCCTAATGGACGAGAATACTCAATCACTGGTACTTTTTCTCAAGCGGCAAGTGCTGCAAATGCGGCAGATCCGGAAAATCCAATGGTCATTACCACAGTCTGAATGTGGTGGAAACTTGGCAGCTCCCGACACAACTCTCTCAGTAACAAGTCCTGAAGTCCAACAAGCCATCCTCGATCAGGTACGGCCCTCCTAGTCGGGTGCGCATGTCACCTCTATCATAATACTGAACTCCAGTGGCCATTACCTACATCCACTAGATTTTCCTTGATCCAAGGGTAATGAAGTATTCTCCGGCTCCTTGGTACCAGCATTTGTTCCTCAAGACCCTCATCTCTAAAGTAGAGGAGGAAGGCATACACGAGCTCTCCGATGACCTCCTAGAAGTCTTCTCAGAGTTGCTAATGACAGCTCCAAAGAGGTATAGCTTGATTCAGTATATTTTCCGCGATATCCCTTTTCCCGTATAGCTAATCTTCTCACATCCATGGCATTCTATTCAGACCAGAGGCTGGAGGGCCTCCACTGAAGCCATGCTTCAAGTCATATTGTCTCGATCGACAATGCAATTCAGTTGTTTCGGTCATGGAAGAGCAATCTACTATCGCTTCAGGGACGACAGGACTTCGTACATGGTAAAGAGATCTTTATTGTAAGCTGGCAGTTTTTTTTGCCTCCAGTAACTACCGAACCCATTTCTAAACTATCTTGATACTTGAATGCTTTTTTTTTTTTTTTTTTTTTTTTGACTCAATCTAGGGAGGCGAGGTATTTCACATGGGTGTTTTACGTTTGTGGGCTGCAATTAATGACCTCACTCCAATGCTAATCCAGCATCTTTATCGCTTCCAGCTTTTGGCTAGCCGAGTACCTGATTGCCCATCCTGGTATACCCATATTGCTCTATGAACTAGGCAACTATTGACAATCAAGCTTCTATCGAAATTTCTGACGCGTTTGTCGTGTGATACCCTTCCGATCGTTCAACTGAGTAGAGATTCTGAAAGACAAGAATGTGGTCGATATTGGTTGCGGAGTGGGCTTCCTGGGAATTGCGTCCGCCATGTTAGGTGCCAAGAAGGTTGTTCTCACCGACGGAAACTTTAAGGTGCTGGATATGGCTCAAGAGAATATTGACTATAGTGAGTGATCTGTTGGATAGTGACCACACTGTTAGCAAGTTCTAGCAAAATATTTTACTGACATGGTGTCATGGTGTTGCTACTGTGTTACAGATACGACGCCCTGTCCGGTCTCGACAAGTGTGCTTGATTGGGAAGACTTTACAGAGGGGCAGGTCAAGGCATTGGACGCAGAGGTTTTAATCATGTCCGATCTGGTATGTGTATTAGTACCATCAGCGATCCTTGGGCATTCTCTTGCACTTCTGGCAAACGAGACGAAAAAATAACCTTTGATCTATGTTGGTTGCATAGACGTATGATCCTACAAATATTGTCCCATTGGTGACGCTGCTAAAGTCAATCCTCGTGAGGGGCGTGAGTGCCTACATGTCATCTGCCATCCGCAATCCCCAGACATTTGTTGACTTTTTTGAGCGGATCAGTAAGTTAAACGTCTGCGAGTATCATGTTCTTTTTTCGTTGGACTTGGGTGAGATTGAGGCAGAAGGTGTCTAACCAATCATTCTTCCTGCACCTTGAACCCAACACTGCTATCCGTAGAGTCTGAATGTGTTGGAGTGGTGATCGATGAGATACCACTGGATACTCTAGATCACCTTTTCTTCTTTGAGGAAGATACTGTGCAGACAGTGAAGGTCTTTCACCTCTACTTTAGGTAGCAAGCTATAGAATGTGATAAAGCATGCAAAGTGTCTGTGGAAAAGTATAACACCCAAGTAGAAGGATGGAGATCTTTGTAGAGATTACTTGGTCCTGATTCTCCCCTGAGTGGAATTGACTCGATCCAACTGGATCATTCAAGAGGGCGCAGGCAACGAGGCTTACCACATCTTGTGTACGTGTGCTGTACGTCGAAGTTTGGAGGGATACACAGGGCGAAGAACGCGATGGAACGCAAAGGAAGCACTGTGGCAGAGACAAACGGTTAACCGTCGTATAAAAGTTGCAAGGCTCCGCTTCTGCTTTCCGTTTTTTTCTTATTCTCCTCACTCTCCCTCCTCACTCACACACATCACACATCATGCCTGAAGGAAAAGGTAAGATCATCTACTCCTCCATCATCGATCCGCACTCTAAGGAGTTTCTTTTCTGTGTTCCCCTTCCATTCCTCCAAAGACTTTTGTAACACGGTCGCAGTTTGACAGACCGAGCGTCGACACAATCGCTCCTCTCTGCACGAGACCAGCAGGAGTAGCACCTCTCTTCTGCGTTGCCCGTGCTGTACCTTCAGGCGATCATACGCTCAGCCCTATATCGTCTGAGGGCGCTGGCTCTGGCGGATCAACGACCCTCAGGATCGGTGGCGTGCTGATCTTGGACTTGGGTTCCCCCGATTACATCAACAACCAAGTTTGGTATACTGCCCCTCCCCAGAAGACGTGAAATAATGCGGATCAGGCAAGACACGACACGACACGACACGACACAGTGGTTGTTGGCAAAAGCGATCCATCTCTGGTCAAAAGGCAGCCCTGATTTTGGATCCCCGCCAAAGTTCAGAGTTCTTTTTTTGCTTCTGTTCTCCTCCCCCCCCCCACCTCACCCTCCGGCTCTTATTTTGTTGCCACTGTGTATACGTCGGCCGAGAGGAAGAGAGAGTCAATCTCTAGCGGGAAAAAAAAATTGTTCCATCGCCTTCTCTGCCTTTCTCTCTATTTCCCTCCCTCTCCGCCCGACTCCCAGCTCCCAGGGCAGCCCTCCCGCTGTGCCTGGCATCGCGTGAACTTTTGTCTGCATCACGTGTATCCACAGAACACCCCACTTACTCTTTTTTCTTTTTTTTTTCCCTCTTGTTTCTTCCTACTTAGCTGTTGGTATCGATCTTGGTACTACCTACTCGTGCGTTGCCGTCTGGCAGAACGACCGTGTCGAGATTATCGCCAACGACCAGGGTAACCGCACTACCCCCTCCTATGTCGCCTTCACCGACTCTGAGCGTCTCATTGGTGATGCCGCCAAGAACCAGGTCGCCATGAACCCCATCAACACCGTCTTCGATGCCAAGCGTCTCATCGGTCGTCGCTTCGATGACAAGGATGTCCAGTCCGACATGAAGCACTGGCCCTTCAAGATCGTCGACCGTGCCACCAAGCCTTTCATTCAGGTCGAGTACAAGGGTGAGACCAAGGACTTCACCCCCGAGGAAATCTCCTCCATGGTCTTGCTCAAGATGCGTGAGACTGCTGAGGCCTACCTTGGCACTGCCGTCAGCAACGCTGTCGTCACTGTCCCCGCCTACTTCAACGACTCTCAGCGTCAGGCCACCAAGGATGCCGGTGTCATTGCTGGTATGAACATTCTCCGTATCATCAACGAGCCCACCGCTGCCGCCATTGCCTACGGTTTGGACAAGAAGACCGTCGGTGAGAAGAACGTTCTCATTTTCGATCTCGGTGGTGGTACCTTCGATGTCTCGCTCTTGACCATCGAGGACGGTATCTTCGAGGTTAAGGCCACCGCTGGTGACACCCATTTGGGAGGTGAGGACTTCGACAACCGTCTCGTCAACCACTTTGTCCAGGAGTTCAAGCGCAAGCACAAGAAGGATCTCTCCCCCAACCCCCGTGCTCTCCGCCGTCTTCGCACTGCTTGCGAGCGTGCTAAGCGTGCTCTTTCTTCCTCTACCCAGACCTCGATCGAGATCGATTCTCTCTTCGAGGGTATTGACTTCTACACTTCCTTGACCCGTGCCCGTTTCGAGGAGCTCAACCAGGATCTCTTCCGCAACACCATGGAGCCCGTTGAGAAGGTCCTCCGTGACTCCAAGATCGACAAGGCTAGCGTCGATGAGATCGTCTTGGTCGGTGGTTCCACCCGTATCCCCAAGATCCAGAAGATGGTCTCTGACTTCTTCAACGGCAAGGAGCCCAACAAGTCCATCAACCCCGATGAGGCTGTTGCCTACGGTGCTGCTGTCCAGGCTGCTATCTTGACTGGTGACACCTCCGAGAAGACTCAGGACCTTCTCTTGCTCGATGTCGCTCCTCTTTCGCTCGGAATTGAGACTGCCGGAGGTGTCATGACTGCCCTCATCAAGCGCAACACCACCGTCCCCACCAAGAAGTCCGAGACCTTCTCGACCTACGCTGATAACCAGCCCGGTGTCTTGATTCAGGTTTACGAGGGTGAGCGTGCCCGCACCAAGGACAACAACTTGCTCGGCAAGTTCGAGCTCACTGGTATTCCCCCTGCTCCCCGTGGTGTTCCCCAGATCGATGTCACCTTCGATGTCGATGCCAACGGTATCTTGAACGTCTCTGCTCTTGAGAAGTCCACTGGCCGTGCCAACAAGATCACCATCACCAACGACAAGGGTCGCTTGTCCAAGGAGGATATTGAGCGCATGGTTTCTGAGGCCGAGAAGTACAAGGCTGAGGATGATGCTGCCACTGCCCGTATTCAGGCCAAGAACGGTCTCGAGTCCTTCGCCTTCAACATCAAGAACTCTTTGGAGGATGAGAAGATTGGCGGCAAGCTCGAGGCTGCTGACAAGAAGAAGCTCGAGGATGCCTGCAACGAGGTTATCTCGTGGTTGGACAGCAACCAGGAGGCCGCCAAGGAGGAGTTCGATGACAAGCAGAAGGAGCTTGAGCAGATCTCGAACCCCATCATGATGAAGGTGTACGGTGGTGCTGGTGCTCCCCCCATGGGTGGTGCCGCTGGCCCTGCCCCCGGTGGCTTCCCCAACGATGGTGCCTCCGAGCCTACCATTGAGGAGGTCGACTAAATTATATTCCCCCCCTCCCAATCCCTCTCTCCATCTCCATTGTACACTTTTTCCGCCCACCCTCCTCCACTCCAACTGTCGATAGACGTAAAGTAGAATAATATCACTCGCATCTTTATTCCAAAAAAAAAAAAAAAAACTCGGACTTGTGTATTTTTTTGAGGCTGAAAAGTGGGAAGTGAGAGTGTGGATATTTTTTTTTCCCTTTGGATTTGGCAACTTGGTCGATCGAGTCCACGCCAAAAAGTCCCATCACATATATTTTTTTTAATAGATCATTGAATCGAAAATCTTATTTAAGGTCGACTCCCCAGCCAATGACCAAGTGGAATGTGATCTGAAGACTGAGGAATGACTGGCGTGGTGGGGGACTTAGAGAGTTTTGTCCCTGAGACGAGAGGAGAGGAATGAAAGGGCAACTCTGGCGTAGTGCGTGTTGAAATTAATACATAAACATCCCTTCTTAGAGGCCGCTTGGATCATTTAGTGGAAATCTCACTATAGCCGCACGATCAAAAGCAACGCTGGGGGGAAGGGATGAAAAAGTTTTTTTTTTTTTTTTTTTTTAAAAAAAAAGGCAACTCCAGCATGTGCGTGTTGGATTCAACACACAAACCGTGAACAGAACCGCTCAAACCGTAGTGGAAACCTCGCCAAAGTCGCACAAACCGTTCACAGATACAGCATAAACTGTGGGAGTAATCGACATGCCTCAATTTTAAACCAACTGTTACCATGCATCTCAAATCCTTCTACTTGATTTCTTTGAAAAAAAAAAAAAAATGACCAGCCAGGTTGGGCACATTATCACCGTCTAATTTGGTTTTGTGCACTGAAAGGACCTGTCCTCCTGTCCTACTTTACTAAACAAACGCTTTTGATCGTGTTTAAGTCGCCTGAGCACACAGGTAAACTTTTGCAAAACGAGATAACAACAGTCCATTTTTTTTTCCTGATCTGTTTGATAAATGGTGTTCGTACTGGGCCCAAAGCAAGCTGTGTCATCATCTACGTGATAACTTTTTTTGTTTCTGTTCTTGTTTTGACCCCTGTCCTTGCCCTGACATTTGACTTCTCTCTGGATCCGAATCGTTTGGTATCGTCATGTATCAGTGAGGCAAGAACATTCACCACGAGTGTTTGTTTTGTCTTTTGGAGCTGTGCAGTCATGCACAAGGCCTATCATGTCATGCGTTGCGCACACAGAGTTGAGATAAGTCACCACGAGGATTGGGTCCGGATACCCTTGAGTGACCAGGACTCTTTAATGCGCTTGTCAAGACTGCTGTGCAAATGATATGCTTCCATTGTGGTAAATGGCACGAGTGGTAGAAGCATGGAGTAGAGTCCCCGCCTGTCCAATGCTTAAAGAGAGAAATGGGACGCAAGAGTTTGGTAATCTCTTGGGGAGCCTAGATTTCTTCCTCGGCGAGCATCAGCTTTCTGAGTTTTTTTCTTTATGGTAGTCGCGATCACCACGGGGTTGTCGTGTCTTTGGGGACGTAACGTTCCAAATGGTGATTGATTATATTTCCATTGTCTTTTCTGAAGATGGGGGGCCTGTCTTGATTGCTGGACAGAGATGCACACTATCCTTGAAAATTCCTTCAGATCACCTTTCTCAACATTATCCTAATAAACTATGATGCAAATAGAACATCCTGTAGTGTATCGTGAGCTATATTGCGTTAAACGCTGTTTCTCCAGAAGATACTAAACTTGGGCGGATCCCTGATAAATCCACAATTCTCTTTAAGATCATTTACAATACGGTTCATTGAGGCTGGTTGCCCAAGTTTATTGGATTCAGTGATCCTGCTCAGCGTTGTGCTGGAATTTTCTCTGTCCATGTCCTTTTTAGGGCGTCCTAGTCTTGGTAGCTTCATTGCCTGTAATCGCGTAGGTCTTTTCTTCACTTGAACTATGGAATGTCTGTGCGCAGAAACGGAAGGGTCCATGTTTAATCCGATCGCGTCAAGTGATTTCATAGACCATGCTAGCCGTTTTGGTCAAAAGATAGGGCACTCAAACGTCTCCCTTCCCCGAGTTGTTTGACAAGCTAATTCAGTGAATGAGCGGTACATCCAATTCTCCATACTCGCCTCTATAGCGGGTCCTTAATGGTCAGTACTGTCAAGTCTTTTTTTCTCACCGCTTTCTACTTTCAGTTCAAACGATATTGATTCGCTATTTGCAGCACCTAACAAGATCGTTGCTCTGACCACATCATCGCTCATAGTCTTGCCATACCCAATTTAACTATTATGCAAATCAGCAAAGTGGAATCTTTTCAAGGATCATCTTAATGGGTTTAGAGGTTGGCCATGGCCATTTTAGGCTTCGAAAGTGAGCCATCTATTATTTCCATCTCCCAATATCTAGGGTTCTTATGTTCTCATGACTCTGAGAGGCATTTCTGCTTCGAGGTCGGGCCAAGTGAACCACTTTGATTTAGAAGATATCCAGGGTGAGGATCAACAAAAAATTCACGACAAAGTGAGTCCTGTGAATGGGTCTAGGGGTGGTGTTTGTATTGATGGCTGAATATTTCAACAATCCCTTCCCTGCTCGATTTGCTGGAATACAGGTTTGAAGAACAGGGCTCCTATTCGGTTGAAGGGTAAAATCCCTTTGACTTGTCCTGCTATGTGAAATGCCTTAACATACAACTTGTGGGAAAGAGAGGAGCAAGCGCTTTATTTGCCAAGCGATCCCAGTAATAATAAATAGTATACAGTAGTGAAAATACGGGTTCCTTATAGATAGATAATTATTTTGCTGACATCTTGTATTTTGAGGTGTCAATGATAGCCACTCCACACATGGCACAGAGTCCAGACTTGTAGGCGCAGCCTATTTGGGAAATTTTTAATGAGGTCAGCCTTGAGGAAGACAAATGGACTCCAAAAAAAACACACACACCACACACTGCGGAAAAAGAGCATACGTTACCTTGGCAATAGATGGAGCCATCTTGATGAACACTTGACTTGCATGTCTTGCATTTCGCTTTTGCGTATGGGTTAAACTTTGCCGTTCTAAAGGTTCACAAAAAAAAAAAAAGAAAAAGTCGGGCATGGAATCAGCATTTCAATTCTGGATGTCTAAAAAGAAGGATGCCCCATTTTTTCAAGGGTCTCTCTCTCTCTCTCTCAAGATGAATAGATGGATGTAGCACATACACTCGCTTTTTGCTCAGGAGCTTGTTCTCGCCCAGTTTCCTTCCAGAGTCTGTTGAGGTGCCGACTTTGGTGTTGCGGGCGCCATCTTTCCATTTGTCAGGGCAAATCACCTTGGCAAGCTTCTTTTCGCCTATAGATCAATAAAACAACATGGATGCCAACATTGTTAGTCTGTCCTGTCAAAAAGGGGTTGATGCCATGAGGACCCTATTAATGGATGACAGACAACGATAAGAAGACTTACATTTTGTGCACACCATTTTCTAGGAGTAATGAAGAGTATTAAGACAGGTGGTAGGACAGTAAAAAAAGTGTAGAGGAAGTGGTTCTGAGGACTGCTCTTAAGATTTTGGAGGACACCGTGGCTGGACCTACAAGAGTTCCTTTTGGCCTCTTGTCCACCTTCTCTCACACGCATGCTCTCTCTTACTCCCTTGGTGACCTTACTCCAAAGTCGGGAGGTCTCTTTGAAGTGACCAAGTAGCAGAAAACAAGCACTGTTCAACAGATGGTCAATAATCCCCACTATCAGCACCTCGGGCAGAGCAGACGAGAGCTCCCTTCAGCCTTTTCTCAAACCATGGAAAGTGGGACTCCATGTTCATGGCATAGATAGAGGGTGCTCCTGATACCCAGTACTTGGCTGTTTCTCGGGGTAGCTTGAAAATTTGGACTCTCACCTTCAAGCTAATGCTCTTAATTATACTCATACTCAAGCCATGAAAAAGGCAGGATTGAACATTCATCTACTTTATCTGCGGATGTTGCATGTGTTTTCTCTCTTTTATTTTTTTTTCTTGACAAAAATGAAGCCTATGCACTTGGTCTTTCTTAGTCTTTCTCTCGTCTAACCCATGGCAGTCCATTTACCAAGTAGAGGTCTCTCCTCTCGATCTTTTTGTAGTCTCCGCCCGCAGCGGTTTCAATAAGAGTGTTCGCAGGCGTTCTTGGGTCACATCAAGGGCCTTGGTTAGTCTAACGTGATTGCTACTTACGATTGCTTTCCTGCTGCTCCAGAAAGACAGAATCATATCAGTCCTATTTGCATCTCCTATAGGAACCTGGAGGTAATCTTACGATGAATCTTCGAGATCCAGTGATAATACTTATTAAAGCTACATGAAAGCCAACTCTCCGCAGCTCAGGTTAGGAGAAGGCGGATCCGATGCATTCATTCAGTTCTACCTATGCGTTCCAGCTTCTGGATAGTTGTACTTCTATCCCTTCCTGAACAGTGTCTTTTCGATTAGAACAGCTGTGATAGTCATCTTTAAAGTCCTCGCAATAATTCTCGTTCTGTTCAAGTATAACTTTTACCTTTTACTATCTGGAGTACAGGCATCAGTGCTGCCAAGTATTTATAAGGAGTGTTGCTGGAGATAGGGCGCTGTGAAGGCGTGCAGGACAGGGACAAATGAATAGTTCCTGAAGCTCGTCTAGGACTGAAGTGGAAAAGAGCAAGTGGCTAGAGATCGGTTTTTTTTTGTTTGTGTGTGTGTGTGACTGCCTCTATTTTTTTTTTTTTTTTCTCTTTCGAGTCTTCTGCCTACTCAAGGTCCAAGTGGCCCTTTGCGTCTCATTCCCTTCTCACCTCTCCCCCACCTCCCTTTCCTCTCTCTACATCAACATGGCAAAGAACAGCGCTCTCAAGGGTGCTGCCGGCCCTGCTGCTGCAATGAACAGCATCAACAAGCGCAAGCGCGAGGAAAAGCCAGTCCAAAAGACCAACAAGAAGGAAAAGATTGAAGAGGTGGTAGAAGAAGAAATGGATGACGAAGAAGACGAGGACGAATCTGTGGAGGAATCCGACAACAGCGATGACGATGAAGACGATGAAGATGAAACTGAGGAGAATGCCAATGGCGCCGAGAGCAAGGGCGATGAGGCCAAGGAGGACATTTCGATCGACTTTTCGGCCAACGATGCTCTTGTTGCTGCAGGTAATTCCACCCCCCACCCCTCTCTCCCTTTGTCCCCCATGACCCCGCTTCCTTTTTCTTTCCTCCATTCTTTTGCTGCTTTAGATGTATCCAACTATAAAAAACTGTTGCTTTCGTTTCTCTCTTCTCGACCAATGGCTAGTCCTTGACCCTGGAGCTCGTTACCAAGCACTTCCAGTTGTCTCTTTTGCGAATACTGATTCCAAATACGCAACGCCCTTCTTTTCCTACAAATAGCTGGCGGAAAGCAGATCAACTATGACTTTTCTGCTCTTGATCTCAGCGAACCTACCAAGAAGGGTATTGCCGACATTGGATTCACCAAGATGACTGAAGTCCAGGCACGCACCATTCCTCCTTCCTTGACTGGCCGTGATGTGTTGGGCGCTGCCAAGACGGGTTCCGGAAAGACGATCGCCTTCTTGATCCCTGCCATCGAGTTGCTCTACAAGCTCAAGTTCAAGCCTCGCAATGGTAAGAGAATCCAGATCAGACTGGATCTAAATCCTTCAACCAATCTACAACATGGCTCGAGTTTGCAAAGATGCTGATGGCCCCATTTTGTTCCATGTTCTTGCTTTTAGGCACTGGAGTGGTCATCATCTCGCCTACTCGTGAATTGGCCCTTCAGATTTTTGGCGTGGCCAAGGATGTCCTCAAATACCACAACCAGACCTTTGGAATCGTCATTGGAGGTGCCAACCGTAAGGCTGAGGCTGACAAGCTCACAAAGGGCGTCAATCTTTTGGTTGCCACCCCTGGTCGTCTTTTGGATCATCTTCAGGTAAAAGACAGTAACCTCCCCCCCCCCTCCCCTTACCAACCTGGATTCTTTACTTGGATCAACCTCCATGTAGACCGAAAAATTGAATTAACTCTGGATTTGTCGATTTGGAAAATGATTATTGAAAAAAAAAAAAAAAAAAACATAATAGAACACCAAGGGATTCGTATACAAGAATCTCAAGGCTTTGGTGATTGATGAGGCTGACCGAATTCTGGAGTGCGGTTTCGAGGATGAGATGAAGCAGATTATCAAACTCCTTCCCAAGGAGGGTCGTCAGTCGATGCTCTTCTCTGCCACTCAGACAACCAAGGTCACAGATCTTGCTCGTATCTCGCTCAAGGCTGGTCCCTTGTATATCAATGTCGACGAAAAGAAGGAGACAGCTACTGCCGATGGACTGGAGCAGGGATATGTTGTCTGCGAGAGTGACAAGCGATTCCTGTTGTTGTTCACTTTCTTGAAGAGGAATCTGAAGAAGAAGGTAATTGTCTTCTTCTCGAGCTGTAACTCGGTCAAGTATCACGCTGAGCTTCTCAACTACATCGATATTCCAGTCTTGGACCTTCATGGACGACAGAAACAACAAAAGCGGACGACGACCTTTTTCGAGTTTATCAATGCACCCACGGGAATTTTGCTGTGCACAGATGTGGCGGCACGTGGATTGGATATCCCTGCAGTCGATTGGATTATTCAGTTTGATCCCCCAGATGATCCTCGCGATTATATTCACAGAGTCGGTCGTACGGCCCGTGCAGGTACCAAGGGCAAGTCATTGTTGTTCTTGTTGCCCTCCGAGCTGGGATTCTTGCGGTATCTGAAGCATGCCAAGGTGCCTCTGAACGAGTACCAGTTCCCCACGGCCAAGATCTCTAACGTCCAGAGTCAGTTGGAGAAGCTTGTGGAGAAGAACTATTACTTGAACAAGTCTGCACGAGATGGATTCCGGAGCTATCTCCAGAGTTATGCCTCATATGCACAAAAGAACACCTTTGACGTCAACAAGTTGGATCTTGTCAAGGTCGGCAAGGCATTTGGATTCTCGGTCCCTCCCAAGGTCAACATTTCTGTTGGTAGTGTCAAGGGTCAGACGGCAAACAAGAAGGCCTATGTTGTTGGAGAGAAGAAATCACACAATTTCCCCAACAGTGGAAAGCGTTCTCAGGGAGATGGAGGTCGTCAATTTTCTCGTTAATGTCCAGTAGCAAATGGACTCTCTCTCTCTTTCTTTACTTTTTTGTCATCATCTCCTTTAGTCTAGCATACGTTTTCCCATTTTTTTTTTTACCTTAGAAAAAAAGAAAAAAAAAAAAAAAAGACATTCAGTTCACTTCATGTTTTAAACACAATGCCCCCCTCTCCCCCAAAGTCTAACACAGGGGTAGTTTTTCGTTTTGAGAGAAATGAAACGTCTGCTTTATATTGATTGATGAACAAAAGGAAAAAAAAAATAGAAAAGAAATAAGTTTGGTGATCAGACAGCCATGCAAAAGTCAACTCTCTGAGAGACAATGGCAGGCAAATCTCCATCTCCCTCTTCCTCCACTTCTTCTATTTCCTGCTGACTTTAAACAGGGTCCAGGTCTAGGAGATCTTCCAGTTCCTCCTCACCGACAGTCGATATCCTTTGGTTGGAGCCGGCTGGTTTAGCAGAAGGCCTGGACAACTGATTGAGATTTACAGAGGTGGTTGCCATAGTAGACGTAGGCGTAGTGGATTGAAATGATACAGAAGGTGAAGATGAAGACGAGGACGCTGCTGACATGGATGGAGTGGAGTTGGTTGTGGAAGTTGTGATGGGTGGCGTGATATTGGGAAGGTTGTGTAGTGTAGATGGAGTCGTAGAGTTCATAAAGTTTTGACCGAGTCCATCTGGTTGATGTAGCACATCCTGATAGGTACTCCCAAGTTCCCCAAGGGTATTCGGATCTAGGAGAGTTCCACAGAATGAGATTGAACAAAAAGGTCAGCAAAAAAAGCGTTCGTTCTTTTTTTTTTAAAAAAAAAAAGTCCTCGCATGAAGTTACAATCGATCTTTGGAATTACCATAATTATCCGTTAGCGAGAGGTAAGTGTCATCATCAAAGGCAAAGTTATCAACATCGAGTCCATGTTGACTGAGCGCCTCAATACTTTTCTGAAGTTGCTCCATCTCAGCAGTAATCTGATCTACTCCCTTTGTCACCGCTACTCCTGCAGGAGTCTGTATAAACGAGAGTGGCAACGGGGCTAACGGCAAGTTGGTCTCTTTTGAATTCGCCATGGCAATGGCGCGGAGCATATCTTGGTGGTCAGACGATAGAGCATTGGGCAGTAGTGTCGTAGGAAGGGAGAGAGAGGAAGGATCCAGTTTAAATCCTCCAAGGGTAATGGACCCTGCACCCGATGTTTGAGTACTACTGTTGCCGAGATTCGCAAAGTTGCCCAGACCACCATAGCTCAGTGCCGGGAACGCATTGGCCAAGTAGTCGGATGTCGAAGGTACGGTAGCCGTATTCTTGCTGGTGTTGGCAGGCTGGCTAGTAGTGGTTGTACGAGGGGTTGTTGCAGAAGGCAATGGCGTGATTTTGACATTTCCTTTCAGTAGCAATGATTTTAAAAGGGCGGTTAGCAAAGTTGGAGAAATAAGCATGGAACCTTAATCTAGTACAGATTTCACTTTTTTCTCAGGGAATATTAGTAGTAATATACCTGGTGGAGCAGCTGGCAGTTGGTCTGTGCTAACAGTCGTTGCGGTTCCGGGGCGTTTACGCTTGCTTCCAGCACTAGAGGGTTCGTTTTCATCATCCGAGCCTTGGTCTTCATCCTCGTCCTCGTGCAGATCCAGCTGGTCACCATCCGTGATCCTTAGTCTGGGTTTCTTGCTTGGTACAATGGCTCGTTTTTTCTCACTTGAGAAGACGCTTGCCAAGAACCGAAGGATCTTGTCGATCGTTTCCTGTTGTCGCTGGTGTCTCTCCCTTGCAGAGATGGATTCTCGCCAGAGTGACTGGTGTTCTCGTTCAATGTTCTTCAAGTCGGATGAGATTGCAATCTGGTGGCGCTTTATCGCTGATACCTCAGAGAGGATATGACCTAGATCTATGGTCAACGGGTCCTTGTCCTCAGTTCCATTAGAGGCTTTCTTGCGAGAGACCAGATAGAGGAGATCTGGCTGGTTGCGCTGGAAATGGGGGTTGCTAAACTCCCACTGTTCGGTATCCGAATCTGGCATGAGTACGCCCTGCTGGAGATGAGGGACTTTATGGAATCCGTACATATTGAGCTGTCTGACAAACGACGAAAAGTTATTGTGCTTGAAGAACTTTGGCAAGACCTCTTTTGCAAAGTCGACGTGCCTAGGAACTAAGGGAAGGGTGAGTCAGGTTATATCAGGAATGGCTCATGGGACGGCTGAGGCTTAATACATAGGCACGTTCAATGGGGTTAAATATCGAGTTGGACATACCGACAAACGACTGTCCATTGTCCGACCACTTGATGAGGCTATTGGAGGCTTCATCTCCGACCATACTAGTAGTGCCACGAATGTATTCGATTTGATGCTCGATGTGAGTGCCACGCGCATAATATCCATTCATCTGGCGCTAAGACACCTTTCATCCCTTCTCCCGCAT
Source organism: Mortierella sp. BCC40632 (assembly GCA_011634665.1). NCBI lineage: Eukaryota > Fungi > Mortierellomycota > Mortierellomycetes > Mortierellales > Mortierellaceae > Mortierella > Mortierella sp. BCC40632. The sequence continues at coordinate 1,994,032 of WAEK01000003.1, forward strand.
ACTTGTAAAGCTTTGTCAGAAACGCAGCAACATTTCCCCGGGTGCCGTTTGCGTTTCTTGGAACAGGTTGAAGCGACTGCGATGCTGACGATGAAGAAGCCCCCGCGTTAGAAACGATCCTCGATGACGCACTAGCAGGTTTCCCGGGAACCTTAAATACACTTGACGAAGGCAAGGCAGTCGATGACGATGGTGTAGACTTTGGAAGGCCAGAAAGCAAAGCCAACGCGGCCTCTGAGTCTTGGTTCTGGAATTGTTGTTGCTGTAGGTGAAGTTGTTGTGCCTGCTGTTGCTGTTGCTGCTGCTGCTGCTGCTGTTGTTGCTGCTGTTGTTGCTGTTGCTGATGGCTCGAGATAAGGGCGAGGGCATTCCTAGAAGTAGGGCTTATTAACGCATTATTTGCCAAGTTGGTCGATGATGCACTACCAGTGGCATCGGCAATGGGTGACATGAGCGATTGTGTTCCTGACCCTGGCGACGTGATTATGGGCGTTGTCAATGGCTGGAAGTTGTTGCTGCCAATATTACCATCACCAAGAGTAAGTGTACTATCTGTCGACAGAGTAAGTGGACTAGTCGAAGAGAGCTCAACTATCCGAGGATGGATAGAAGCTGGTGAACTTGTTGAGGAAGAGTTTTCTCCGTCCAGGTGGAGATTAACGTTGGTCGAGTTGCCCTCGGTTGGGTCTATGAATCCGTCTGAGCTGAACATCGTTGTTTGAGATAGCAACACTCGGAGCGAGTATCTAGGACAATGACACGGTTGGGTGAGGGGTGTCAGAGAGAAAGATGTTGGACCTGAGGTGATAGTGGATCGGCCCTTTGGTACATTGCTCTGCCACCAATGGAGAGCATGGCAGGCTCACTTGCACATTATGCACGTGACGATCTTCAAAGCAGCCACATATTTTCTTTTTTTTTTTTTTTTTTTATTGTCACTGAAGCATGCCAGTGTTTCAATGAGTGCTTTTTGAACCACAACATGAGTGCAACTACCATCAACGCAGCGTCGGAGGCATTGACCCAGGACAAGCATGCCTTCCAGAAGCATCTCAAAGAGCTCTCAGGGATGCTTCGTGAGATTGAGTCCAAACTCAAACCTACCATTACAAAGTATGCTCAACAGCCCTTCTGCTTCTAGCAAATTTATTCGACTCTCTCCTCTGCACCTCACCTTGTATTGCGCTACGATTCTTTGGAAAACTGGATAGATCGTCGGGGAATAAGCTGTGTTATGTAGCTCGGTTGGCATAGTGCTGTCGACACAGAGCGAGGTAGTACTGATGATATTAACCCACTCCTATATATTTATCTTCTATTTTCTAGGGTCGATTCCAATGAAATTGATACATCGATGGGCCTCTCGTTCCTTGAGGTCAAATACCATATTCTGCTCGAGTATATCACCAATCTGGCTTTTGTTATGTACAGGAAACTGGATGGACAAACAATCCAGGGGCACCCAGCCGTCATGTCTCTGGTTGAGCAGAGAACTATCTTGGAGAAAATGAAACCAATCGAGCAAAAGCTCAAATACCAGATCGACAAGCTGGTCCGAGCAGCAGTTGTTGGAAAGCAAGAAAGCGATGCACAGTTGAACACCGCGGGTAAGGAAATGGCTTAGTATACACATACATCCAGCCGATTATGATTAGCCCAAGACCATGACCATCTGTACTAATCATACCCATTCTCGGACACTATCCGCATTAGACCCATTGGCCTTCAAGCCAAATCCAAAGAATCTTGTAGCTGACAATGCCAACAACGAGGATGATGAAGCAGAGGATGAAGAAGATAACGAGGAATCTAAATCAGGAGGGCTATACAGAGCTCCCAAGATGGCTCCAGTCCATTTCGAGGAGGACTCGAGTGCTGTTGCCAAGCGCCTGAAATACCAGTCCAGATTGCAGGCTCGCGCCGCCAAGTCGCGAGTCATGAAAGACTTGGTTTCCGAGTTTGACGACCGTCCAGAGGAGATGTCACTTTCGAATGATGGTGTCCATTACGGCATGGGCATGGATGATAAGCAGAAGGAGCGTGAGCAATACGAAGAAGATAACTTTACGAGAACCATGTTGTCCAAGAAGGAGCTCAACCGACTTAGAAAGGGCAACCTCCCACGCTTCGAGAACGAATTCGATGTATGTTACGATGATATTGCGATCAGGGGACGGGGATGCTTTTTGACAGATCTTCCTTCTTTGTTCAACATTCTCACACTGGGCATGACATCTTTTGTTTTCCCTTTATCTTAGAACTTGAACGACTTTTCACGGATTGCGCCCCTTCAAGATGATCTCGAGTCGACAGAAATGCGCCGCAGAAACGTACTGGCACGTCGAAATGAGCGTAAACAGGCTGCAATGAGCCGTGATAGCGATGATGATGATGGTGAATCCCGGAGTCACAAGAGATCGCGTACTGATGACGATGGAATCTTTGACGGCCTTATGTCTAACCCCTCAAAGAGACAGGAAGGAAAGACTGCATTCCAGCGGAGCAAACGGCACATTGCACAGAAAACCAAACGCAAGGGACGCAAGTGATCTTTGGAGTCTTGATTTCATTAGCTTCTTTACCCCATTTTTCCTTTTCCCTCCCCACACTCACGATTACTACTCACTATCACTAGACAGCATTAAACTTCATTGACCACCCAATACATTGCTTCGACTTTTACCTTTTGGCTTGGTTGAGTAGTAGCTTCTAATGAGGCGCAGAAGTCAAGCGAGCTGGGCTTTTTCTTCTTCTCAACTAAGAAGCTGTTGTCACATAAACATTTCATGGGGCGATGATTGCTCTGTTGGTTGACAGTCGAACCAAGCGCCGCTCCATGGATGAAGTACTGTAGACTTCAGTCTCCATTTGCAGCTGCGGAACGTCCCACTGTTGCATGGTGACACTCTCAGAGCTAGTCTTGACTTGTGATGGGTAGTCTTGTGTAAGGGAAAACCCCGCTTCGGCAAAGACCCCTCCATTTGACTGGAGATGTAAGCCCCTTTGGATCGAAGAAGCGGCGGCGAGAGAGATTGTCACACCAAATTCTTAGTTTAAATTCGCCCAGCTACTCCAGCGACTCCAATGCCCTACTAGTGGGGGGAGAGGGGGAGATAAAAGGACTCCGAGCCACACCTTCCCTATTTCGGATCATTTGAATCGCCCTGCATCTCTTCTACTTCTTCTCCCTGCTCTTCTTCTCTCCATTTCATCATCCAGCTCACATCAAATGTCAAAAAACACATCCAAGAAGGGTATGTTACTTTGGTACATCCTATTTGTGTCATCTCCATTACCACTTTTTTTTTTTTTTTTTTTTTTTTTTTTTTTTTTTTTTTGAATGCTAATCAATTGCTGTTCCTTAATCTGATCCGTTCCAGGAAAGAGTAATCCCCCCGACCCTCCAGCAAAAGCTAGTGGTGCTAAGGGGTCTGGCTCCAAAGGGTCCTCCGGCTCCGGATCAAAGCCAGGAAAAGGCATCCCCTTTGAGGCCCCACCTGCGCCAGAGCCATCACGATCCATTTTCCCTGGATGGACCGGAAAGACACCCTCTTCACTCCTCCACGAACACTGCCAGAAACTCGGATGGGAAAAGCCGACTTTTAACGCTGTAGGTCCCTGATTTTGTTGTTCAAACAGGTCCAGACAGTATAAGAACAATATGAAAGTCTGCCGACCGCTATATTCAACCATTTCCTTACTACTCCTTGCTCTTAGAATCGCACGCCCCGAGGATTTATTTGCTCAGTTGTTCTAGGGAAGAGGAACAAAAAAACAGGTCAGATCGAGACTGCTACGCTTGAACCCAAGGACATTTATAAGGCCACTGCTGCCGAGGCCCGACATTATGGAGCGACCTATGCACTACACCGAGTCAACAGTCAAAAGAACATGACGATGGTTCTTCCGCCAGGTCCTCGGGATTTCTGGTCACAGTTGGACGCGGATAAGGAAAAGGCTGGCCCTACTCAACAGCATCTTTACCTTTCTGATCCTTTTATAAGTCAAGCCGCAAAACTTCAGCTTCAACAACAGTTGAACCAACAGGCGTTACAACAGCAACAAAAAGCTCGATCTGCTACTCCTACCAAAGAGATCGACTCGACACCAGTTTACCAGGGCCCGAGCGATTACGCTAGTCGGTCGACCTTTGGGTCGGCGCAGACAGATGCAAAGGACAAAAAGAATTGGGACAAATTGCCTATGGTTCATATGAATCAGGAAATGAGGGCAGAGGTTGAAGATGTCGTCAAGAAGCAGATGGCCGGCGAATTATACCAAACAGTACGTTCTTTTCAAAAATTGGATTTATTCTTTTCGATTAACTACAAACCCAAATGCTGACAGTCCCCCTTCCTCTACTACGCTAAAATAACTGGCTGGTGGAAAAAATTCTCGCCCTTAGTATATCGAGGAGTACGGAACGAATGGAGAACCAATGTACAATACTTCGCTCTCAAAGGCCTTGGCAAGAATGGGTTTCCGGGAACGACACGTTGCTGAGGCTCTGCAGTACTGCAACGATCAGGCATCAGCTTTGGATTGGCTTTGTAAGTACAGTCCCTGCGTGAGATATTGTTCTCGAAATCATATTGATTGATCCGCGCACTAACATGTTTTATTCATTTAGGCTTGCATGTGCCAGAGGATGATCTGCCCTCAAGCTTCCTCCAGTCCAACTACAATCCGACTATTACTACCATCAGCCATACCTCAGCCTCTCTTGGTCGTGAATATGCAATTAAGCGACTCTCTGCTATCGGGTTTAATGCGACGACGTGTGGTCAGATCTATGATCTTGTCGAAGGGGATGAAGATAAAGCCATGGAAGAGCTCTTCAGGAGGCTCGCCTTTCCCAAGGGCGAAATTCCAGAGGACATGGTTCAGGATATGCCATTAGAGCCAGAGTCACCAGAACAACTTGCCGAGTTGCGCGAGGATGAGTTTGTTGCTCTGGATAGTATTTATGGCGATCGGTTCAAGAAGGAGAGCGACTCTTGTGCCAAAATCATGCTCGAAGCTACCCTTCACAGTGTCAAGAATGCTCCCAAGATCGAACTCGAGATCCGGATACCCAATAATTCGACTTATCCATATAACCAACCACCCTTGTTCATTATTAACGAACGAGAGCTCCCCTCTTATTTACGTCTCAGTATCATTCAAAAGACGATGCAACAAGCTTACCGAGCCATGGTCATGGCTATGGGAGGTCCCATCATGTACGATGTAGTCGAGTGGATCGATGAAAACATTCGCGAGGTTCTCGATAACCCACCAAGTTTGGTACAATTGACTGAGGGGTTGGTGGCTGTTGATGCATCCCAAGAAAGAGAAAGTCAAGATTCTCTCGCTTCTATTTCAGATCAACAAGGTAGCGAAGAGAGCTTACTTGTAAAACCCACCAACAAAAAGTCGGCATCAAACGGATTGACTTCAGGATCTTCTAGCTCTAAGAACAACAATAACAACAAACGAGGAAACCGCAAGTTGGATATCAAGCCCAACGGAGCTGGATCGGTCGCTATGCTAAAGGCTCACGAGAAGCTCAAGGAAAGTGATATCTCGTTCCAAGCCCTACTTGCTGGACGTGCTAAACTTCCTGCCTGGTCCTACAAAGACAAGTTGGTGCAAGCAGTCAAGGAGAATCCTGTGGTCATTGTTTGTGGTGAGACTGGATGTGGTAAGACCACGCAGGTACCTCAGTTTATCCTCGACAGCTGGATTCAGGAGAGTATTGGAGAGCATGCAAACATCATCTGTACCCAACCTCGCCGTATTGCTGCCATTGGAGTTGCAGAGCGAGTGGCTGTCGAACGAATGACGGATATTGGGCAACAAGTTGGTTATTCGATTCGAGGAGAGAGCAAGTCTAGCAAGAATACCAAGCTTCTCTTTTGTACCACAGGTGTTCTCCTCCGCCGCCTTCACTCGGACCCGATGCTTCAGAGCGTCACGCATGTCATGGTGGATGAGGTCCACGAACGTTCTGTTGACTCTGATTTCCTCTTGATCATTCTTCGCGACTTGATTCGTAAGCGAGGCGACCTAAAGTTGATCCTCATGTCGGCTACAATCAACAGCGAGTTTTTCTCGGGATATTTTGATGACTGCCCTGTATTCGAGATTCCTGGATTCACACACCCCGTAGAAGAGCTTTACATGGAGCAGATTGTAGCGCGTACAGGACACGAACCGGATTTCAAAGGAACCAATGTCCGACGAATCAAATTCACGGAGGCGATGGAGGAAGAGTGGGAGCAAACTAAGGCTAAACTGTCTGGTGAGGGCATGAGTGAGGAGACGATTGCCAAGATCAAGACTATGGAAGCCTATGCGGAACGAATTGATTATGATCTGATTGTGGCCAGTGTCAAGGATATTCTGAAGCGCAAGGAACCTGAAGGAAGCATCAATGGAGCTATTCTTATCTTTTTGCCTGGTAAGTGTGTCTCCGCTGCTCTTTGTTGATGGTTTTGGATCAGCGAGTGGCGCTTTTCGATCCTACTGCCTTTGTATTTTATTTCAAGGTCTAAGGATGTAGCGACGGGTCTATGTTGTACTTTTGCTCCACTTCCTTGAGGTTATACATTAACTGTGTCATCCTTTTGTCTCTGTTATGGAATAGGTGTCATGGAAATCAAAAAATGTATTGATGCGCTGAACGTCTTTTCGAGGACAGTGACTCAGACATTGGACATTATGCCCTTGCACGCAGCTCTGACACCAAAGGAACAGAGCAGTGTCTTTGCGCCAGTGCGAAAGGGTGTTCGGAAAATTGTCGTTGCTACCAACGTTGCTGAGACCAGTATTACAATGTATGTGCTAAAGAATCCAGATTGTGTGTGAGCGGACTGTAGGATTCATGCCGATGCTGAACACATTCTAACCCAGTGTTTTTTTTTTGTTTTTGCCTTTATCATACCATTCTAGTGACGGTGTTGTTTATGTGATTGACTCTGGAAGAGTCAAAGAGACAAGAGTGGAAAACAACATGATGAAACTTGTAGAGACATGGACATCCTTTGCTTCCACTCGTCAGCGTAAAGGTCGTGCCGGTCGTACTCGACCTGGTATTGTCTACAAGTTGTTCTCTCGGAAGCAGTCTGCCAGTTTGGCACCTCAACAAGACCCCGAAATCTTGCGAATCCCACTTGAGCAGCTCTGTCTTTCCGTCAAAGCTATGGGTGAGAAAGATGTTGGAACGTTTTTGGGCCGAGCACTCACCCCACCATCTGTATCGGCAATCCAGGCAGCACTCAAGACCTTGGAGGAGTTGAACGCTTTGGACGGTGTTACAGGGGAGCTTACGCCTCTCGGACGTCACATGGCCAATATTCCCGCCGATCTGAGAGTCTCCAAGATGCTGATCTTTGGTGCAGTGTTCCGATGCTTGGAGCCTATTCTTGTTGTCGCATCTTGTATGAGTGTGAAGAGTCCCTTTGTTTCTCCAATGGATAAGCGTGACGAAGCCCAATCCAAGAAAATGCAGTTTGCGACAGCAAAATCGGATTTACTGACTGCTTGGAAGGCTTACGATACCTGGGAGAAACTCAAGGATAATGGAGCAAGTCGTTCAGAACTCAAGTCCTTTTGCGAAGAAAACTTTTTGTCGAACAACACTTTATTCGAGATTCAGAACCTCAAATCCCAATACCTGGAGGTCCTAGAATTGATCGGGTTCTCGTCCAAGGATAGCAAGAATTCGCAGCGACGTCGGTCAGAGAGATGCTCCTCTGAAGAAGACAATGTCAACTCGGACAACTTGACGCTTGTAAAGGCTATCATCCTGTCCGGACTTTATCCCAATGTGATCAAGGTTAAGATGCCCGATGCCAAGTTTGACAAGATGATTGCAGGCGCAGTCGAGCGCGAGACGGTCACAAAGGAGATTCGGATGTTTACTCGGGATGACGGTCGTGTATTCTTACATCCGTCGTCGACTCTTTTCCAGACCAATCAATTCCAGGTACCCTTCCTTGTGTACTTTTCCAAGTTGGAGACCTCCAAGATCTTTGTTCATGACGCGACAATGGTCCCAATGTACGGCCTTCTTCTGTTTGGTGGTAAGGTCGAGGTGGATCACCTCGGACGTGGACTCCAGCTTGGCACAGATGGATTTATTCGGTTGAGGGCGTTTGCAAGAATAGGAGTGTTGGTAAACCAACTGAAAAAGCTGTTGGATGCGATCTTACAGGCAAAGATCTCGAATCCGGATTTGAATGTGTCAGAGAGTCCCGTAGTGGAGGTGATGATGAAGCTCGTCAGTACTGATGGAATTTAGAAGCGATAATACTTGTAAAAAAAAAAAAATAGACTTGTAGAAAGGATAAACGAAATTAGACTCAGACTTGACAACGATGCCTAGGGTTGCAATGGGAAAGACAAGTATTACAAGGCGCTGTTGTTTCTATGCCATGCACCCTACTCTCGAGCTGTAGATATAGTGGCGGGTCTGTGGAAGGGTCATCTTTGTAGGACATTACCAATTGATGACTGGACCCTGGTCTGATATGTTCAGCCTTGCATGGCTCCATAACAAGATACTACAAAGGAATGACTCCTAATTTTTATTTTTTTTGTTCGCCTGTTTGGTCATATTCCCAAGCCAGTATTACACCGGAACCACTAATGGCATTCAAGGACAGGCGTTTTTTCCGGATATTGCGAGGGTGGAATATGACTTTGGCAAATGCGAGGGTGCCCTTGTTTTTTCTTGTTCCTGTATTATTCTTTAATCGATCAAAGGGCCTTCCTCTTTCAACCTGGCGTCACCCCCGTCCATTCTGGATTGGTGTTTGCGCCGGAACCGAATATTGAGATCTTGATGGACATACCTTTTCTTATGTTTCTATGATTGGAGTCGTCATTGGCAATCGAGGCTGACCCTGACTTGTACAAGGAAAAGAAAAAGAGATGCGGCATAGTAGACTAGGGCGGCGGGCATCTCCGAGGCACGCATCCCTTTCTCCTCGCCATTGGCAACACCGGAATATATAGCGGAAAGAGACCGACTCAGGAGTGGGGCGTTGCTCACTGGTTCACTTGTCGCGTCTGAAGCGAGGTGGACCGTGCCCGAGGCACAGGACGCGTTGTTGCGCGTTTTTTTTTTACTCGAAGAGTTGAATGACGAAATGGAAGGATGTGCAGGATGGGGCCATCCTCTGCCTCGCATTCTCTTTTGACACGGCATCCTCCATCCTCCATGCTTCATTCCCCCACCCCCTCCTCTTCCCTTCCCTTTATTTTATTTTGTTTTTTTTTGGGCACACCTGACTCTCCTACCTCGTCGTTCCTCTCTCGCCCCTCGTCTTCGTCTCCTTCGTCTATCACCTCCTTGAACGATATGGTGCGCGCACTTGTCCGAGAGAAGCCAGCTCGAGCTCCGGAGGCTGATCAGCTTTTTCTCTTTTTTCTCCCTCCATTGTTAGTCCGTCTGCATCTTCTCGGCTTGCCATGAGATTGTCCTGACTCCATCATTCCATTTGCCTGTCTCCGAACAGATGGGAGATGGAACACGAAACGAATTCCAAAAGAAGTACAATTGCAACATGGGCTGATCCATCCGTGCTGTGACACGACATAATAAGGTCTATCCTTGTCTGTTTGTGCAAGCTCATCAATGCTGGTCTTTGCACGCTGCCGCTCAACTAGAGCGACTTTTTTTTTTTTTTTTTTTTTTTTTGTTTTTGCTTGCCTTCCTTTTGTCGTTCTCTCCTTCTTCTTCCTCTTTGTTCTCCTTACTCCCCTCGGCCCCTCTCCTGTCTCCTCTCTCGCTTCAATGTCTCTCTCTCTTTCTCTCTCTCTCTCTCTCTCTCTCTCTCTTTCTCATTCTCTCTTTCTTTCTCTTTCACTTTTTTTTTTCTCGACTCTACTCTCTCTCTTTCACTTCAACTTCCCGTTCCACCCACGTCTCCTCTTTCGCTCTACCGCCCCGTTTTTCTCTGGTTATCACAGCTAATGCTCGCTGTCGCTACCGTCAACCGTCTCCGCCTCCTCTTGCTCGCCCCTTCTCTTCATCTCTCCCCACTCCTTTTTCGCCTGAAAGCTCACATATTCCAGACGCACTCACGCACGCGTGCTCGACCTAAAAAAAGGCCGCAGGCTATCAAGCACAACAGGGCGATGTCAATGCAGATCGACCGGGTACAACGCACAGTAATCTCTTTATCTCTCTCTCTCTTTTTTTCTCTCTCTCTTTCTCTCTCTCTCTCTCTCTCTCTCTCTTTCTCAAATTCGCACCGCAACTGTGCCTGCTTGGTTATTCATGGAGTAACCCTTCTCTAACTCCAGGTCATCTCCAATTCACCCCCTCGCTCCCGTGTGCGCATCTTCTCTCTTTCATCGTCTGTACGCCAATCCTTACCTCACAGGCCTGAAGTTCCTCAATGCACACGCATCTCTGACCTCGCCACCTCTCTTGTCCAAAAGAGTCCCTACAGCCACGTCCCCGGCAACGCACACCCGCATCTTTGTCACCAACACAACCTTTCCTGCACTTCTGGTTTATCGTGAGACAGTACCCTTCATTGGATTCAACAACAGCTCCTGCCTCGGCCTGACCAATACTGAAAAAGTTCGGACCACCGACCACACCTTTCGTCATCAGCCTTGCAGACCACCTTGGTGTTCCACACTGCTAGTCCCAACCCTACCCTTCTCCTTCGCCCTTGCTCTCCTCTGCTCTCCTCAGTTCTACACTACTCTTTTGGGCTTGACCGTTACGTAGGCAGTCGTTATCTTTCCTCCTGAAAGATTCTGAACTGGGCGCTGCGAGCGAGATCCCTTGAGTTTGCTTCTGAGATCACCTTTCACGAGCCAACTCTCTAGAATCGCCCTTCCCCTGGTCGACAGAAAAGCTGATCGATTGTGGCCTGAACCGGTCTAAAAGTCTCCTTACTTTCCGACTCCTCTATCAGGAACTGCAGACTACAAAAAAAAAAAAAAAAAAAAAAAAAAAGTGAGAGAGACGTCTCATGAGTGCCATCACTTCTCCATACCATCTCTCTGCATTGAACAGCAGCAGCACGTCCCTGCCAATGGGTTTTGACGATGACGAGGCATTCAAGGAATTCAAGCTAACGTTTCCTTCAGGAACATCGTTGACTGTGCCCGAAAATGACCTTCCTGTAAAAACGCTTCGGTCTTCCAAGAAACGAGGAGTTGTTCATCGGCACTCGTCTGGATCCTTTCCGGATGCGAACCATCTTAATACAGTAGAGTCCGTTGTTTTCCAAAAGCCTTTTGGACGGAAGAGTTCACTACCGCAGGAATCAATCACTCCGGATGCGGGGAGTGTATTCTCGTCCGTACAGAGTGAGCATGGATCTGTTGGACGGTCTAGATCTACTGGTTTGACTAGATTGAATCGATCTTCAACCATTACAACTTCGTCGTCTTCCTCATCATCATCGACGACACTTGTTGCTGGATCCAGGCCGGGATCGATCCCACAGGAACCGGTGACCACCGCGCGTAATAATAGGATAACACTAGCTGAATTTCGGCTCAATGATATCTACCCCGCCAGACAACGACGTCTCCTCGCGGCGCTACACCGGATGGATGAACGATTAAAAAGGGAGGGCGTTGTTAGGAAACTGAGCAAGGAACAGCTCAAAGGAAAGCCAGTAAAAAAAAAAAAAAAAAAAAAAAAAGAGGGAGAAAAGAGAAAAGGACGTGTATCATTTCTGGATAGTTGTATCTTGGAAAGGACGCATAAGGATGTTCGAATAACTGAGCATTGCCCTGTTGGACTTTTTTAGACAAGGACGTTTTGAAGCCAGATCGAAAGTCGCTCAATAGAGAGCACGTCAAGAGAAACTCTCAGGTTGGTTTTATAACCCCAAAAATCCCAATATTTCTCAGGACGAAAAAGCTCAAAAAGACTCGACCAGGTAATAATAGGACAAACTGGACTGAACGGACAAAAATATTCGGGGAAAAAAGAAAAAAAAAAAAAAAAAAAAAAAATATCTATGCACAGTCTAGGCCCACATTCATGCCAGTGAATTTTTTTCTCTCTTTGTCACAGAAGCAGGATAGAAGAATCTCTCTGCTAATATGCAGCTGCGGGAATATTTTTTTTTCCTCCCACTTTTTAGTGATCCTGCATAATGTGGAAATGGCGATAAGGGACCGAAGACCTGATCTTGCTCTCCAATACCTAGGGTTGTTGCCCCCAGGTGCTCTGAAGAAGAAGAAGATGCGTTCTCATCCGGACCTAAACCATTGCATGCTCCTAGCCTTGGTGTATCGTATGGAAAGAGTGGCGATCGAACTAGTTGAGCGTGGATTTCCCGCTGATTGTAATAGTCCTATTCTCAGGAATACTAAGGAGGATGTTCGGACCAAGGCTGGAAAGAAAAAGACGCGTTCGTTTGAATACCCAAGTTACTTTATTGTTGCAGTGGGTCTTGGTATGGGTAATCTGGTTCGAGCGATGATCAAGGTAAAGTGGGAGGGGGGAGAGATCCTTTCTTTGTTTTCTGGTCAGTGCAAAAAAAAAAAAAAAAAAAAAAAGTGATTGACAATAGGTGCCATATCTAATGAAGAACTGGATTTTCTGACCATTTCTATCGAGTAGAGTGCGAATTTAAATCAGGCATGGTGCGGATTGACGCCTTTAATTCTCGCTACGACCCTCGACCAGAGTACTAGTGCATCTTGTCCAGCCCCTACACTGCCTCCAGCAAAACTAGCACGAATTGTAGCTAAATCAGAGCATATTCATCTTGACCTCGGTTCTCAGACGCTTGTGGATCAACTCCCTTCATCGTTTAATAGACCGCCGATATCTCATCCACCACCAGAGAGTCTGTCTATGGACTTGCCAAAATCCAGTCCGAATAGTATTGTCACGACATTGCTTGAGCATGGAGCGGACCCTACCCATTCGGTCACATTGCAACAGTACCTCTGGGCGAGCCGACTAAAAACAATGGGCGTTAAACGACCTACCCGACGTCGTAACCCTGCTAATCCACCTAGTATCATTATCGCTACGAATGCCACAGGCGCCTCCACCCCACGCAGTAGCTTGTACGTCGAGAGTCCCATCGAGTATACTCCCAGGGCTAGGCAATCAGAAAATGCGAGGTTCTCTGGTCAAAGCTTCTTAGAGCCAAAAGTTCCCAAGGCAGCACGAATCCTCGGAGCACATTCATTAGGAGGCAACAGTCACAAGCGATTCTCACCCGAGATGCAGACCTTTTGGACTGGAAAGACGATCCAACCTGTCGAAGTGGCGTTGGCATCGGGGAATGTGGACTGTGCAAGGACAATTCTCCAACGACTTGGGCCCGAATCACTCAAGTCGGCTTCATTCGGTTTACTTCTTCAGCAGGATGTGATGATGACGCTTTCGATGGCCAAGTTGGGCTGCTCGGTCTCACAACGAGATATCCACGGGAGTACACCTCTTCACCTGGCGGCTCGATATGGTGATGTAGAAATGGTCCGAGTGTTGTTGCATCTTGGGAGTGATACGAATTGTCATGGTGAACGGATGTGGACCCCTTTGCACGAGTCGTTTCATCAAAACCATGCTGGAGTCTCAGCCTTGTTAATAGCTTCAGGCGCAAATCCAGAAGCCAAGGATACAGCGGGCGAAACTCCTGAAGACATTGGACGCAGACGTGGACTCGGAGACGCAGAAATCATGGAACATTTGGGTAAGGTCATTATTAGTTTATTAGGAGCCAATCCTACAACATGTATTGATTGTTACCTGAAAGACTGACAAAGGAATGTATCCTCTGGGCCAATCATAGACACTAGCAAAGTTCGAGGAAACAATACTATTCGTACCTACCCAATCGTCAACCGAGGAGTGCATGCCAACAACCCTGCTCAGTCAACAGCGGCTATGTCCTTTAGGAATGGAATGATCTTTGGCCGCAGTAGTAACGATAACATGCTCTCCTCTGGAGGACTCAGGTCAATTATGTTGCTGGGGAGTGAACGGAAATCAAGTCTGGACTTGACCAGACTTTCGAATCGATTCTCGGCCTCGACAGAGAGTCTCGTTGATAGTGGAAGCGAAGGGTCGTTGACAACAATTTGTTCAACAAGTTCAAGTTCGATCTCATCCTTGGCGACCTCAGCCTCTCTGACCGCGATCCCACGAACTGTAATGGCGGGACATGGAAGGGTGTGTAGTTTCGACTCTGAATCGACCACTCTGTCGGCCGTGTCACTGGAAAGCTCGACACCATTAGTCACAACAACGACCACGCCGTCATCACCATTGTCTTTGTCCTCGAACTTTGGTGGCACTACGACAGGTGTAATTGGTACGCCAGAGAAGCGGAGAGTTAGAGGATTTTTGAAGAGCATTTTCACTTAAAAGGTTCCGATTAGTAGTAGGCCAAAATCTAATACATGCATTTACACCAATTGAGCTGTCTATCGTTGACTCTTTAGTAGAACAGGTGGATAGGTTCAATGTATAGAGAGGTATAGTTTCTCTGGATTAGACAGTGTTCCCCGAGATTTAATCTATGGAGTTAGTAGAGCGTTTTTCATCAGAACTTTAGATGTCAATGATCCTTGTCAAGCCAGAGATTAGCAAAGGAGATATTCAGAACAGCCCTGGCTAAACTTTGAGAATAGGGTGCTTGGTAGGTTTCTATGTTTGATAGTAAAAGCTCATGAATACTCTTTGGAAATGATCTCTTTTCACCTCATTCGAATTGCTTTGTTGACATCTTTACCATGATCTTCAGTCAGGAGTCTGTTCTGTTGACGAGGCTCTTGATCTGCCTATGGTATCGCAAATTTGTAGGTCTGGATGGCACTCTCCTTCCATTCCAAGGAGACTTCAGGTAGCGAAGATCAAGAAGAGCTGAGATGTCGGCTTAGGAAGCCTAGGCCAGGGAACGCAGTTGGCCAGGTCCTGTTGACTATCTCTACCCAAAGAACGGAAGGGACATACTGCACTCCCTGGGATTTTTCATGCAGGGTGAACTGGTTTAGGAGAGAGAATGACTAAAAAAAAAAAAAAAAAGTCACTGCTGGCAAGAAGGCTTCCCCACTCCCTCTTGGATGGACTGGATCCTCTCTTTCAAGTCCAAGTTCAAGGAGGGAGGGAGAGGAGGGGCAAGTTGGCCCTGCATCCAGCAAGTACGCTCGTTTTCCTTTGCCGGCTTCCTCCCTCATCCGTACTTTCCTTTTGCCTTTTTTTTTTCCTTTTCTTCAGTCTCTTCTTTCCATTTCCTTCTCTCTCTTTACTTCTGCTTGCCAACTCTCTCTCTCCACAGACATTAAACATCACCTCACTCTTCTCCCTCCTATCCCCGCCTGACCCAGCATATTGTCCAGCAATGACAACTCTAATTCAGCGAATCCGGAACAAGCTTGACGGGATGCTCATTAAGTCGGTGGACATGTCCTGTTTTGAGATCAACTTTGCTCAGAACTTACCAATTGAGGATGAAAAACTGGTCGAAAAGGGTACTGTCCGGAGCGCGATTTCTGCCAAATCTACAATCGTTGTCCTACCATTTAAACTACCTATTGTCAAGATGAAAGCAAGTCGGTTTAAGGTAAACGGAAAACCTTTTGATAAAATCTGCAAAGGGCTCAGTAGAGAATTTCTAAGTGCCTATGACTACAGACGCACTTTTTTTTTTTTTAGTCTTAACTTAGTTTTTATTTGGTTACTGAGCGTCTCTTGCTTTGTGTCTTTTTCTCGTTTTTAGGGCAATGTCTATGTAAGTGCCAAGTTTAGAGTGTTCTTTCTTCATTCCCAGTTTGATCATGCAGGCACTTAGTAGTGAACGAAAAGTCTATCCCAACATCTGTTACTGAACCTCTCTTTCCCCCTCCTCCCTCATTCCCTCTCCTCCCCTCTCCTAAAAACAAAAACTAGTACAATGACAAACATGCTCAGTATATTGAAACAGCATTTTCACCAACTTCGAACAAAGGAAGTGTACTGACCACTTCGATCGAATCCGGCTTTACAGAGTATTACCCATCGACCCTAGGGGACTACATCAATTATGTCCGTTGTGTGATCCGAGAAGAAAAGGTCATCATCAATCTCAGGGCATCCTCAGATATGACCTTTGATTTCGGTGTGCTTGGAGTCCATACTATCAAGAATATCCCTTTCTCGAGTAATCTCACTCTGTATGGCCTCAACTCCTTTCCAAGTGTCCGCTGGGGTGAATTGCAGGAAACGACTCAAATGGATAGGGTGGTGTCGAATTTGTCATCTTTGGACTCGTCTTTGACCGACTCAGTCGATGTTAAAAATGATGGGACTCAGGAGGGTGCTGTCGAGACCACGTCCAGTAGCCACATCCTCACCCTTTCTGGATCCTGCTTTGTCACGAACACCAGCAATATTGCTCCTGTTCTGGGAGATGTTATTCTCGAGATGTGGACTCGAAAGGTAACAACAGCATCGACAACATCAGCGGCAACGACATCCGAGAATTCGCAGAGGCAACTGCCTCCATTTTCAGATATGGAAAAGATAGGCACAGTCTTCTGGTGTAATGTCAAATTGGGAATGGGTGAGAATGAACTGAAGGGTTCTCGGATGGATTTTGATACAAGTATTCCTGCAAGTCGACAGTTTCTCAACAACCTGGCCAAGAATGAGCAGACTGTATATATTTTAGGGACAGAAAAGAGTTCCCCTATTCATCTTCTATCAGCTTCAATTGATGGTTTGAAGTCCTCGATGCAAGTGCCTCAGCTTGTTTGTTCTCTGGCAGAGACATCTGGAGAGCATTAAGAAGCGTAGTTACACTTACTACCCTTTGTAGAGGTGGAGGAGGTCCATTCATATTCTAGAGACCAGAGTCTCGGCCTTTCCAAGTCAGCTGTTGTTGCGCGCATCGAGGAGAGAAGACAAAGGAAGTGGGAAAAAAGATAATCGGGCTCCACCATTGACAATGCTGTTCAGGAAGATCCGGTATTGGACTTATTTTCTTTTTTTTTTTTTTTTTTTTTTTTTTTTTTTTTTGTTTACTAGTTGAGTAAAGTTATGCAGACCAAGCAGGGCTTTACTGTTTGTTTATTTGCATGATACAAGGGCAAAAAGAAAAGAAAATAGGGTGGTGTACTTCGACATAACTGGCCAGAAGGGCGAACAATGATCCTGAGCTATCTCTTTGGTCCAAACCCAAGCCCACTCCCAAGTCCAAGTGGGCTGAGCTGGATTCAATTTCTACCAATTACTGCGGGGTGCCAGTAGTACAAATGGTAGATGGGCACTAGGGCAAATCCACTTTTGAAAAAAAAATAGCCTCGACGCTTGCCCCTCATTTAGCAGAACCTGTGAATCTAGATGATTCTGTCGTCCAGCGGGATCCCAAGAAGACACGGGGCGTTTTCGGTAGGTTAGAAGACCAATCGTCGATCAAAAGACACAGCACAGTTAGACTATAGTAGAACTCTATTCAAAGTTCACGACGCGTTGCCATAAGGTTTACAAAAAAGCGCGACATTTTTTTTTTTTTTTTTTTTTGCGCGCTTACTGGCCCTGCTTGCCTTCCCACACTTTTCAAGCAAAGCTTGCTAGCGCCAAGTTCTTTTGGAAAAGGGTTATTCTGCCTTTGCGGCCCTATGCCAATTGACCCCTTTTGATGATTTGACGGAATAAACACATGAACAACGGCCAAGCCCAAGCCCAGTGAGCTATTGACCTGTAACAGAAGGAGGGCGCCATAGGTCAAGCAGTAACGAAATAAGACATGTGTGAGTGAGAGAGAGTCCATCTCAATTGGTTTGCCCTTTCTTCGAAGACGCGGCCTCTACCGTGGGACGCCTGCATGTCAAACATTTTCACCTCTCGACCCATCGCCACATCTCGATAGGGCTCGACAATGTGAGAGAAAAAAAATGGCCAGAGGAGGCCTAAGATTCTATGGAGTACCGCACTCGTTGCTTGAAGACAAAGAAAGAAAAAAAAACACAAGGCGGGCAGAGGAGCGTCGTACTAATGTGGTTCAACTTTTACCGTCGCCTTTGTTATGCCGCGCAATTGCTTCTTGTTAATGAATTTGTTGTCTGGTTGGCCAATCGGTGTATCACCTGGCCAGTTGTTTGGTAGGTCAAGACATTGTGACAATCGACTCGAGTAGCATACCCGAGCCTCTAGAAATAGAGGATTGAGTATCGGCATGACGGGTCCTATTTGGTTTCTATGCTGCAGACGTTTTTGACGCAGTGTAATCATACAACTGTTCAAATCTCCGCTCAATATACCGTGCGTGTGGTTCCTGTACTTCTTTCCCCTTTTCATCCCTCCTTCCCTCGCCTGTTTTTTCATGCAAACGGGTCTTCATAGATGACTCGGGCCTTTCTTCACGAGCAGGACTGTAGTTCATGCAACTGTAGGCTGAACAATGAGCCCACTGATGGAGCAAATTCACGATTTCCCACGAAACTCCAGGAAGTCTTGCGCTCACTGTTCACTGAGGACTTTTCACTCGCCAGTAGCTGACGTCGACTTGGAAGGGGGCTTCGCGGCGCAAGACTTTTTTTTTTCTCCTCGGGCCTTTCTAATGTTCTCACCAGTGAGGCTCGAGCGTAACCAAGAAAGAAAAAAAATCAGGAAATCCACACGTCAGAGTCTATTTATGCATGTGGTCCATTTTCCATCAAAAATGCAAATCGTCTAGGTCGTTGCTATCAACAGACCGCCTAGTCCCAGGCTTGGCCAATGCTCCCTCTCGCTTTCGCAGCAGTTACTGCTTGATTGGCTCGAGGCCCATATTTCGTCTAGAGAGTATAAAAGCTAGCTCCATCCGTCGCTAGCCCAGGAACAGGTTTTTTTTCCCGTCCAGGTTCCTTGAATATCTCGATTTCCTTGGCAGCTTCCACACCTATTACTACTCACCTCCCCTCCCGAAAAAAAAATCCAATCATGAGTTCATTGCTGCTCGCAGGTTTCAAGGGCAAGGTTGTCGCCCGCGGTGACGAGGCCTATGAAGAGAGCGTTTACCAGTATGCTTTCTCTTCCTATGAAGAGAGGGTCGATCCCGCTGCTGTGATCTATGCCAACGACGACGACGATGTCTTTACCGCCATCAACTATGCCAAGAAGCAAGGTGTTGCTGTCTCAGTCCGCACTGGTGGCCATCACTACACGGCTGCCTCCTCAACCAGCGGTGAAAACATCCAGCTTGACCTCTCCACCACCTACACCGACTTTATCTGGGAGGATACCGACCACACAGTCTTGACACTCGGTATCAGTATCCCGCTCGGCAAGTTCCAGAGCAAGCTCAAGAAGAAGGGTCGCTTTATTCCCACGGGCCAGTGCAGCTATGTCCATGCGGGCGGTCACATCCAGTCAGGTGGATATGGTCAGCTCATCCGTAGCTTTGGTCTCTTTGCTGACCACGTCTTGAAGGTCCGTGTCATCACGGCTGACGGACAGGCTCGCTGGTACGACCGCAGTGTTCCTGCAGACCAGCCATTCCTCTATGCCATCCTCGGAGGAAGTCCCGGAAACTTTGGTGTTGTCACAGATGCGACTCTCAAGGTTCTCCGCGATGAGGACCACAGCAAGTCCCGTGGATTCCGAGCCATGTTCCCATACTCGAAGGACACCCTGAAGCGCCTCTTGGATGTCATGGTTGACCAGGACGATACGGAGGATACTCCTGCCGATTATGACTACTGCATTACCGTGACAGGCGGCAGAGAAGCTGAGCACAAGCCTTCAGCTCTTGTTGTCTTTGCTCAGTGGGCCAATTTGGAGGGTCCAAACCAGCCTTATGACCCAACATTCTTCAACAAGATCCGAGAAGCCGGTGGCAGGAGCAAGATGTCGCCATACGATGGCATCTTTGTTGACGATGAGCCCGTTCCCATGTCCGAGCTGTGCTCGCACTGGCTCTTCCCTATCTCTCGTGAGTTCCAGCTGCCTTACTATAAGCGCACTTACATGTCAAACGCGAGAGCTTCGACCCTCAAGGCGAACAAGTGGACCGAGTGGGTCTCAGGACGTGTTGACGATATCGAGAGCAAGCATGAGTTGCTCCAGAACTTTACCTCATGCCAGTTCCAGTACTGCGGTGGTAGGCGCTCTACCTTCCGCACGGAAGGAGCCAAGAACCTTACCTCGCTCAGCTGGCGCGACTCCACCTTTGGCTGCACTCTCGATGTCTTCTACAAGGATGACCTCCTACCAAAGGCTCATGCCAAGGCGTGGGCTGAGAAGAACACTGCTGATGGCGTGGGTCACCCAGGTGCCAAGTTCTCCGTTCAAGACCGCCGTCTCCTCTGGGGTTCCTTTGACTTGGACCTGCCAGCACATCGTGCTCAGTACTATGACCAGGAGCCAACCAAGTATAATACTCTGAGCGCACTCAAGCTTAAGGTTGATCCTGAGTTCATCTTTACCCCCAACTCGTTCTCGATCGGCCCTCTTCCCGAACGTGTTCAGCACAAAGGCCACTGTATCGGAACTGTGTTCTCATCTGCCGTCAAGAGCATGCGCGATGAGATCGCAGTCGCCAAGGGCAAGCTGGTCGAGGAGTAAGAAAAAGGAAGTGAAAAATACCTCTCCCAGTTTGTGCATCAATCCCTTGTCGAGTGGATGGCGACCACAGTGGTCGTTTAAAAAAATTGTAAAGAGGCCCCAGTTGTGGTCTAGAAATAAATTCTCGTCGAGTTTTTTTAATCCACGCTCGTCCATTGCTCGCACTGCATGAGCTGACTGTGAGAGTTTTGGAGTGGGCATTGCGAAAAGAAAGCGAGGCTGTCATGCTGAGTATTGGCATCCGATACACTAGCCCGCTAGAGAAAGATAAGGAAACCACATTAGTGTATCATAGCCGAGTGTCACATTGAACGCCAAGAGGAAGAGGAAGAGGAGAGGTACGAGATTCATGAGGTGCCTGTTGAAGTCAAGCTCGGCCTGATCTGTGTCTCCTCATGCTCCAAGAAACAGGAACCAATTGAGGAGGCTTGTCTTCTCCTAAAAAGAGTAGACAGGTGCAAGCGGATAGAGATGGTCATTGGGAAGGACCCTCTGACCTCAAGCACCTACTCTAGACACCTTCGGCTGAGCGTTCATTTTACTTGAATGTCTTGTTACATTTACTCATCAGGACTGTCGTTCGAGTTCGTTTGACTGGCTGATGTCAAGAAGAAGAACAGAAGGAGAAATGCATGAGACTCATGAGAGGGAGGATGATCCAAGAAGCAAAAGCGCAATGTACAATCAACGCGTCAACACGTGTACATCATTTACATTTGTCTCCCATGTCCCTGGACTCGAGATCGCATTCTGAGTTTGGAAATTCCACTTTGAGTTTGGAAGCTGCATGATTGGACGCTTTGTTTGTTCCTGAGAGAGATGATGATCAGATTCCTTGACCAAGTACAGTCATGTGTAGGGCCCCTGCTGTTCGTTTCCGACCCTTCCTCCAAGGATCTTTAGGCAACCAGCTAGACAGCCGCTGTCATTTTATCGTTTGCCTTGTATTCCAACCAAGGTACGACCCAATTGTCCAGTGAAGCCTCCTCCCCTTGTCCCGTCAAGTCTTCTCTTTCCCAGTCTCTTTCCCATCCTGATGTGGTACTCTCTTCATGCTTCACTTTTTCTTCACTCCTCGCCCTCTTTCCGTTTTTGTATCCTCCTTGACATCATCTCCCATTCCTCTAACTTCTGTTTGACCACCCAATACTCGCTTGATCCTATCCATCCCCACTGCATTTCATTGGATCACAATCTCCAACCCCTCAACTAACAAATACTCCTTTCTGGTTTTCTCCTCTTTCATATTACCCACTCTATCACAGAAGCACTATTACCACTGCAGAGAGACGGTTAACAATGCGTAAGTGTTGTACCTGGACGAGATCACGCCAAGGCGAATGGGTAAGAGATAAGGAACTAGCAATAATAAAAAGTATCGGTAGGATCACTTCCTACTGAGATCGAAGAGGATAGACTCTTCTGGGCGAATACCCATTGGTCGGACGGCAGATGGCCAGTCCCATGAGCCAGCAGACAATGCAGAAGTAGAAAAAATAATATCCCTCTCAGCCATGAGATTTGAGTATCGGCAACACACATGCTGGCTCTCGACTTGGACACCAACACTTTCAATGGAAAAAGACTCGGTCGTGTCAATAAAGAGATTTTAGCTCGAGTTTTCGGATTCGATAGTAGTTTGTTTCTAGGTTTGTGATTCAAGATATTGTTGGAACGAAGACACTTTGTGTTGAGAAATCACTACCTCCATTCATGATTATCATTGCAATGGACATTGTATTCGTCTTGCCTTGTATAAAAATAAAAATAAACACTCGTCTAGACGAGATGATAGGAAGAACACCCCCCCCAAAGGCGTAGTAGGAATAAAGTCCATCGAACCGGAAATGGAGTGAGGCTATCCGAGGAATCCATGCAAAGAGCAGTCCCAGGAAATCACGGTCAAAGACTAAATGCAGTGAGGCCGACATAAAAAAATCGCGATCGTTTAGTCATTCACTCCCAAACACTAACCAGTGGAGACCATAATTCAGAGACTCACCATAGATTTTAACTAGCGGCCAAAGTTATTTTGATACAGGGTAACTGGTGGTTATGAGTCGTGCCTTTCAAAGAGTAGCTCAGGTTTGCCAACTCAACCTCTCTCCATCGCATCGGCTCTGGACTCGCTCAGAGTTTGAACAGACAGGCCAATAGGTACAAAGTGTAGAATAGTAAGGTTGTTTCCTCCATTGCTCTTATTGATGAAAGTTAACCTGCCTGATAACCGATCGATGACTGCCCATCAGACTTTGAGATAGAAGCCCGTGGTGGAAACTGGCGGCACTTCACTGGCAAAGGCAATAGTGAGCCAGTTCTGTTTCTCTCTTCCGGCTCCATTTGGCGGAAGCTACTATTGCCAATTTGTAGACAGAATGAAGCATCGGTGAGAGAGGAAATAGGGACAGAGAAGAAAGAGATGAGGAAGAAAGTGATGAAGAAGAAAGTGATGAGGAAGAGAATGGTGAAGAAGATTGTAAGGCTGAAGAAATTGGGCAGATATTGACACATGATCGAAAGGATTGGAAAGAGCGAACCTCACCTATTCCAGTAGAGGGGGTCAAGTAGCCCTTGATGCATCTAAGCTTGAGGTGGGAAAGACGAGATCCTGCAGTTCCTGATTTCACAATCCTTTGTTGAGTGGCAAGGGAGAGTTCAATCGGCAAATGGGCTAACAATGCACAAATGATGTTCGTGCTCACTCAAAGACCCTCTTCCTCCTCTTAGTCTTCTCCTTGCACAACAAGGGCAAGGTCCTCCTTTCCTTTTGCTATCAGAATATTGGGACCAATATACTCTAATGGCGTGGTTGCTCCTCTTGCATGAGGGCTTTCAAGTTAGGCTGCAGACATTTCTTTTTCTTTTATCAAATTCGTCTTTGTAGATCCGCTTGGGCCTCGTATGTGGTTTCCTTATTCTTTTCCCTCTCGCTCCATTCATCCTCGTTCCTGAACTGCGAGGACTTTGTACGTTTTCATGCAATGATAGTCCTGTGCCTTATTCATGCGTGAAAAACGAGCATTGCTATAGATCATGCAACTGTGCCACGACTTTCCACGGGAAGCGAACACTCTTCATTGGACGAAGAAAGAGGACGCCCAATTACCATGGACTAGGGGTTCCAAGTATACAGACCTTTTCTGTTTTTTTTTTTCAATCTCTTCCCTTCTTATCCTCGGAGATGCAGTTCAAGCAGAACAAAAAGAAATAGGAGAGTCCTGCACGTCAGGATCCATTCATGCGTGCGGTCCACTATCCGCCAACAACTTGAAGATTATCTCACTTAGCCTAGAGAGAGTATAAAGGCTCGACCTCTAATCCAGGAACGAGACTTTTTTTTTTTTTTTTTTTTTTTTTTCTTCAAGCTTCCACTTGCGCAACACTTCCTTTGGCTGCTCCACTTTTTCTCTTGCACAATCACTCGCTCCTTCCTTCCCCTACTTTCACTCTCACTTCCGAAAATCCCCAAAGATGTTTACATACTCGATCGAGGAACTCAAGAGTTTCAAGGGCAAGGTCGTCACTCGTGGCGACGAGAACTACCTTGGTAACGCCTACCAGTATGCGACCACGTCTTATAAAGACCTGACTCAACCATTGTTCATTATCTACGCCGACGGCGATGAAGATGTGATCGGTGCCATCAGATATGCCAGGTCTAATGGTGTCGCGGTCGCAATCCGTACCGGAGGCCACCAGTACACGGCCGCCTCTTCTACCAATGGCGAGAACATCCAGCTCGATCTCTCTTCCACCTACACCGATTTTACCTGGGATGACGCTGACCATACAGTCGTGACAATCGGTGTCAGCACCTCTCTCGGTGTTATGCAAAGTAAGCTCAAGAAGAAGGGCCGCTTTGTTCCCACGGGCCAGTGCAGCTATGTCCATGTGGGTGGTCACCTCCATACGGGTGGATATGGCCAGCTCATCCGTAGCTTTGGTCTCTTTTCTGACCACGTCGTGAAAGTCCGAGTTATCATGGCCGATGGTGACATTCAGTGGGTTGACCGTAGTACCCCCGAGAAGAAGGAATTGCTGTATGCCATCCTCGGAGGAAGTCCCGGAAACTTTTGTGTTGTCACAGACGTGACTCTCAAGGTCCGACGCGATGAGGACCACAGCATGTCCCGTGGATTCCGAGTCGTGTTCCCATACACAAAGGACACCTTGCATCGCCTCTTGGATGTCCTTGTCGACCAGGACGATACAGACGAGTTTCCTGCCGATTATGATTACTGCGTAACAGTCTCAAGCGGAAGGGATGAGGAGAAGAAGCCAGCAGGCATTCTTGTCTTTGCTCAGTGGGCCAATTTGGAGGGTCCAAACCAGCCCTACGACCCAACCTTCTTCAACAAGATCCGAAAAGCTGGTGGCAAGCACCATATGTCACCTTTTGATGGCATCTTTATTGATGATGAACCTACAGCCATGTCCGAGCTATGCTCGCACTGGATTAATCCCACTTCTCGTGAATTCCAGTTGCCCTACTATAAGCGCTTGTACATGTCGAACGAGAGAGCTTCGACCCTCAAGGCGAACAATTGGAACGAGTGGATCTCCAGCCGTCTCGACGATATCATAACCCGTCGTAAAGAACTCCAGGTCTTTACCTCGTGTCAGTTCCAGTACAGCGGTGGCAAGCACTCCGTTTTCCGCACGGAAGGAACCAAGAACCTTACTTCGCTGAGTTGGCGCGACTCGACTTTTGGTTGCACTCTCGATGCCTTCTACCATGGTGAAGGCGAGCCAAAGGCTTATGCCAAGAAATGGACTGACGAGAACACCGCTGAGTGTGTAGGTCATGCGGGTGCCAAGTTCTCCGTTCAAGACCGTCGTCTCCTCTGGGGTTCCTTTGACTTGAACCTGTCAGCACATCGTGCTCAGTACTATGACCAGGAGCCAACCAAGTATGATAACCTGAGCAAACTCAAGGTCAAGGTTGATCCTGAGTTCATCTTTACCCCCAACCTATTCTCGATCGGCCCTATCCCCAAGCGTATTCTAGGAACCACCGAGGGCGAACGTGGTCACATCGAGGAGTAAAAAAAGGCACCGCTTCTCTGTCAGTTCCTTCTCAGCATGACTATGTGCAGTGTTTGTGAGTAGTTAGAGCCGAAGAGAAACTCAATCCTGGTTGAAATAAATTCTTTTTAGTCCACTCCCTTCCGTTGCTCGCACTGCATGAGCTGGCTGTGAGGGAGTTCTTTTTGGAGTTAGTAATGCGAAAAGAAAAGGAAGTTGTCATTACTAACCCGTTAACAAGAGAGCTGAAAGCTAGAGAAAGATAAGGAAACCACATTTGTGTAAAGATAACTGAGTGTCATATTGATGCCAAGAGGAAGGAGAAAGGTACGAGATTCATGAGGTGCCTGTTGAAGTCAAGCTCGGCCTGATCTGTGTCTCCTCATGCTCCAAGAAACAGGAACCAATTGGGGAGGCTTGTCTTCTCCTAAAAAGAGTAGACAGGTGCAAGCGGATAGAGATGGTCATTGGGAAGGACCCTCTGACCTCAAGCACCTACTCTAGACACCTTCGGCTGAGCGTTCATCTTACTTGAACGTATTGTAATCATCATCTCGGAGAGAGTTTCTGCAAAGTGAGAACAGAGAAAGGGGGGGGGGGGGACTAGGGAGAACTACACTTACTCATCAGGACTGTCCCTTGAGTTTGATTGACTGGCTGGTTTCAAGAACAAGGAGAAATACTTGAGTACCTTCAACAAGTCAACACGTGTACAGGACTGCTTGAGACCGCGTTTTGAGTTAGGAAACTGCATGATTGGATGTTGCCGCATGCTTGGAACCAAGCACAGCCATATGTAGAACTCCTGCTGTTCGTCTCATATCCTTCCTCCAGGAGTCTCTAGGCAGCCAACTAGACAACTACTCTCAATTTATTGTTTGCTCTGTATACCAACCAAATTACGATTGGATTGTCCAGCGGAACCTCGTTCTTTGTCTCGTTAAGGTTTCTCTTTCCCCTTTTCAGGGTACTTTCCTTCTATTTCGCTTTTCATCATTCCTCACCTACTTCTCGTTGACGTCTCTTTCTCGATATCATCTCCCATCCCTCTACCTTCTGCTTGACCGTCTAATACTCACTTGGCCCTATCTATTCACACTTCATAATATCAGAACACAGTCCTCAACTCCTCAACTAACAGGCACTCATTTCTGGTTTTCTCCTCTTTCATACCGCCCACTCCATTACTTTACCAACAACAGGACATGCCTTGACTGAGAGTGATAGCAGCTTGACAATGCTCTACCTGGAATACAACACAGGGCTATGTCAGGGTCCTCGACCAGGAGATGAGTTTCCTTGTGATAGTTGAGCCACCAAAGTGTCGGCCATGGGTCAGATTCATCCTGGAGTTGACTCATTCTCGTGGACCATTCCAACCACACTGGATCTACAGCTCACACAAGGTCGGTTCCACCTCTATGACAACCGTGGGCATGTCAGTGAGTCGTTCACCATCCTCCCACCACGGAAGCACCATTACCGTGGCAGAGAGACGGATGGCGATGTGGAAGTGTTTTACCTGGACGAGATCGCATTAAGGTGAATGGGTAAAGGATAGACAGCTAGCAATAATAAAAAGTATCAGTGGTATCAGTGGTATCCGCGGGAGGGTCGACTCACTCCACTAGGTGAATACCCATTAGACCAACTGTTGATGGACCAGTCCCATGGGCCAGCAGCCAATGGCTATTTGGTCGCACCTCTGTTCCGTGCCGCAGACAACGCAACAGACAAACCACAGACAATGCAGATGTAGAAAATGATAGTTTTGCTCTCAGCCACGAGGTTTGAGCATTGGTTACAAACATGCTGGCTCCCGACTTGGGTGTCAACGCTTCAAGGCAGAAACGACTCGATCATGTTTACAAAGAGGCTGTAGCTTGAGTTTTCGGATTTGACAGTGGTTTGTCTCTAGATCTTTGACCCAAGAAAATATTGGGACGATGTCTCTTTGTGTTGAGAAATCGTTAACTCCACCCATACCTTCAAGACTCATCAGAGGTAGTAGTATAGGTAGTCTATAATCCCTTTGGTAGAGTCGATGCTATCCTCCATGCAGCAGATAATTATGGTCAATTTGGGTAGTGTCAAAAACGATTATTAGGGTTTACTTAAACTAGAACTAAGGTGAGATTCCAAACATATCTGGACTAAATATAAGGATATATAGAGGGTGGTGAGTTGAGGACCCCATTCCTGAGACCCAGGTCGAACAGTAGTTCCAGGGAACACAGCAAAATGTTTATTTTGTCGGCGTGGACATATCTGAGTTGAAGGCCATGGTATACATATCTCCGACAGGGTGCACCGATAGTAAATACGTGGGAACATGAAGGGGCAACTGTAGACTCATTGTGCTGGGTAGGGCCAAAGCATCAGGATAATTGGTTCTCGCTGTATCCTTCTAGAAGGAAAGCACTGATCGACATTACATGACTCCGTTAGGCTTCAATTGCAGACGTTTCGATGTGGTGCCTTCCTAATGTCTAATCAAACCCTTTTCATGCTCCTCCCTCTTTCCTTGAGGCATCACCTGTCATTCATGCAAGGGGCTCAATGGCTATCTTGAATCCTATTTCTCGCGCGGAAGGTAGCTAAAGCTGTTGTTGTTCATGCGTCTGTAGCTCCGCCGCGGTTTTCGACGAGACTCCGCTCCTGCGCACACTACTCTCTTTGGAGGGAAGGAGGAGATTGCATCTAGCCAATACCTGACGTAGACTGCACGGCCCAAGCCCACAGATTCTTTTTCCTTTCTTTGAGCCATTCGCACTTATTCTCACCAGTGCCACTGGAGCGCAACCAAGAGAAATAAAAATGATAAAGATAAAGAAAAGAAATCCTACACGCCAGAGCCTATTCATGCATTTAGCCATTTTCCGTAGACAATGCGGATCGTCCAGTTCGTTGCTGCCAGTGTACCGCCTAGTCCCAAGCTTGGCCAATGCTCCTTTTCGCATTTGTCGTACATGCGTAGAAGGACAAGGATCCAAACTCTGTCCAGCCGTCTAGAGAGTATAAAAATGGCCTATTTGACATCAAGTCCAGATGTAGAACTGTCCAGGCTCCTTGAATATCTCTATTTCCTTGGAAAACTCTATCCATTCCCGCTACATTTTTTTTCTCGAGTACTAACTCCTCATTCCTACTTTAAAAAAAAAAAAAAAAAAAAAAAAAAACCTCAAGCATGGCTTCATTGATGCTCGCAGGTTTCAAGGGCAAAGTTGTCGCCCGCGGTGACGAGGCCTATGAAGAGAGCGTTTACCAATATGCTTTCTCTTCCTATGAAGACAAGGGTATTGTTGAGCCATTAGCCGTAATTTACGCCAACGACGACGACGACGTTATCACCGCCATCAACTATGCCAAGAAGCAAGGTGTTGCTGTCTCAGTCCGCACTGGTGGCCATCACTACACGGCTGCCTCCTCAACCTTTGGCGAAAACATCCAGCTTGACCTCTCCACCACCTACACCGACTTTATCTGGGAGGATACCGACCACACAGTCTTGACACTCGGTATCAGTATCCCGCTCGGCAAGTTCCAGAGCAAGCTCAAGAGTAAGGGTCGCTTTATTCCCACGGGCCAGTGCAGCTACGTCCATGCGGGCGGTCACATCCAGTCAGGTGGATATGGTCAGCTCATCCGTAGCTTTGGTCTCTTTGCTGACCACGTCATGAGGGTTCGTGTCATCACGGCTGACGGACAGGCTCGCTGGTACGACCGCAGTGTTCCTGCAGACCAGCCATTCCTCTATGCCATCCTCGGAGGAAGTCCCGGAAACTTTGGTGTTGTCACAGATGCGACTCTCAAGGTTCTCCGCGATGAGGACCACAGCAAGTCCCGTGGATTCCGATCCCTGTTCCCATACTCGAAGGACACCTTGCATCGCCTTTTGGATGTCATGGTTGACCAGGACGATACTGATGATTTCCCTGCCGATTACGATTACTGTATCACACTCATGGGTGGAAGGAAGGCCGAAAACAAGCCCGCGGCTATTGTGGTCTTTGCTCAGTGGGCCAATTTGGAGGGTCCAAACCAAGCCTACGACCCTGCCTTCTTCAACAAGATCCGAGATGCTGGTGGTAAGAACAAGATGTCACCATTCGATGGAATTTTGATTGATGACGAGCCTACTCCTATGTCCGAGCTGTGCTCGCACTGGCTCTTCCCTATCTCTCGTGAGTTCCAGCTGCCTTACTATAAGCGCACTTACATGTCGAACGCGAGAAGCTCGACCCTCAAATCGAACAAGTGGGTAGACTGGGTCACAGCCCGTGTTGACGAAATTGAGAGCAAGCACGAGTTGATCCAGAACTTTATCTCTGCCCAGTTCCAGTACTGTGGTGGTAGCCGCTCTACCTACCGCGTGGAAGGAGCCAAGAACCTTACCTCGCTCAGCTGGCGTGACTCCACCTTTGGCTGCACTCTCGATGTCTTTTACAAGGATGAGCTCGTACCAAAGACTCATGCCAAGGCGTGGGCTGAGAAGAACACTGCTGATGGTGTGGGTCACCCAGGTGCCAAGTTCTCCGTTCAAGACCGCCGTCTCCTCTGGGGTTCCTTTGACTTGGACCTGCCAGCACATCGTGCTCAGTACTATGACCAGGAGCCAACCAAGTATGATACTCTGAGCAAGTTCAAGGCCAAGATTGATCCAGACTTCATCTTTACCCCCAACTCGTTCTCGATCGGTCCTCTCCCCAAGCGAGTCCAACAGGCAACGGCCGAACATCACCATATCAAGAATTTGTTCTCAGCTACCATCAAACACATCGGCGATCAGTTGGCAGTCGCCAAGGGCCGTTTGCGCGAGCGGGAGGAAAAAAAAAAAAAAAAAAAAGGGAGTGGGCCTTTTTTCTCTCCCCAGTTCCTTCGCAGTGTGTAAATATGTTGTTTCTGCTAGTCATCATATAAGACAAAAAAAACCCAAATCTGGTCGAAATAAATCCCTATCGAGTCTTTGAACTGATTGCGAGTTTTTTTGAGTGAGCAATGCGGAAAGAAAAAAAGTGTCTGTCTTTATTGACCATTGATATCCGATAAAAAAACACTAACCCGCTAGTCTTGAGAACTGACTACTAGAAAAAAAGATAAAGAAATCACATTAGTAAATGACTAACAGGATTCATATTGACGCCAAGAGGAAGGAGAAAGGTACGAGATTCATGAGGTGCCTGTTGAAGTCAAGCTCGGCCTGATCTGTGTCTCCTCATGCTCCAAGAAACAGGAACCAATTGAGGAGGCTTGTCTTCTCCTAAAAAGAGTAGACAGGTGCAAGCGGATAGAGAGGGTCGTTGGGAAGAACCCTCTAGCCTCAAGCACCTTGCTCTGGACACCTTCGGCTGAGCGTTCATCTTACTTGAACGTATTGTAATCATCATCTCGGAGAGAGAGTTTCTGCAAAGTGAGAACAGAGAGAGGGGAAGGGGAGGAGGGCCAGGAGAACTACACTTACTCATCAGGGCTATCGCTTGAGATTGATTGACTGGCTGATGTCAAGAAGAAGAGTAGAAGGATGAATGCATGAGGCACATGAGAGGGAGGATGATCCAAGAAGCAAAAGTAGATGCAAGCTTCACGTACACACTCGACTTTGTTTTCTACGTTCAACTGACTGGGACGGCTTGAGATCTTCTGGACCCTGAATATTCGCAGCAGGACCAAGTTTCATGTTTGGAGATCGAGCCGGGGGGGAGAGGATCTACGTTTGGAAACCATGCGGTCGAGTGAAGTCGGTTAGGCCAACCAGGTACCTGAGAGATGCAATGAGAGAGGCGACAGCTTGATACCTTGACCAAGCACAGCCATGGGTTTCCGACTCTACCTCCGCGGATCTTTAGGCGGGCAACCATTGTGCATCTGCGCCTCGTTTGCTGCAACATTTTATCGTTTGCCTTGTATTTCAACCAAAGTATCGCCCCAATTGTCCAATGAAGCTTCGTCCCCTTGTCCCGCCAAGGTTTCTCATTCCTTTGCCAGCCTGATTTCTTCCTTCTCCACTTTTCTTTTTTCCTTGTCCTCTTTCCACTGTTGTCTCTTTCAAATTCTCTCCAACTCCTTCCTCTCCCTCCACTCACCCATTTGCCCATTCGAAATCCCTTAGCGATTGTATTGACCCTTTCGTTATCTCGACACCATCTCCACTCCATCTCCACAACATGCTCTGGTCCTCCTCGCACTCGAGGTCACCGACTCTGTTCTCGATGTCGTCCTTGCTTCTTGCAGTCCTCTTTCTCATCTCCATGACTCGAGCTTTCCCAACCAAACACAACAGCGAAAATCACTTTCTCAATCCATCAAAATCCACCATCTGGACTCTCGGCGAGACTGTAATCATCCGCTTCAGTACGATCCTATTCCTCTAACTTCTGCTTGACCATCCATTACTCACTTGGCCCTATCCATTCACACTTCATAATATCAGAACACAATCCTCAACTCCTCAACTAACAGGCACTCATTTCTGGTTTTCTCCTCTTTCATACCGCCCACTCCATTACATTACCAACAACAGGACATGCCTTGACTGAGAGTGATAGCAGCTTGACAATGCTCTACCTGGAATACAACACGGAGCTATGTCAGGGTCCTCGACCTGGAGATGAGTTCCCTTGTGATAGTCGAGCCACCAAAGTGTCGGCCATGGGTCAGATTCATCCTGGAGCCGACTCATTCTCGTGGACCATTCCAACCACACTGGATCTACAGCTCACACAAGGTCGGTTCCACCTCTATGACAACCGTGAGCATGTCAGTGAGTCGTTCACCATCCTCCCATCACGGAAGCACCGCTACCGCGGTAGAGAGACGGTTGACGATATGGAGTTGTTGTACCTGGACGAGATCGCATTAAGGTGAATAAGTAAAGGATAGACAACTAGCACCAATAAAAGGTATTGGTGGGATTACTTTCTGCTGAGATTATAGAGGATAGACCCTTTCTTCTGAGTGAATACCCATTAGTCCCGAACAGCAGATGGGTCAATCCCATGGGACAGCAGCCAAGGGCCATTTAGCCGCACCTCTGCTTCATGCCGCAGACAGTGTTGCAGACGATGCGGAAGAAAAAATAGTATCGCTCTCAGCCACGAGGTTCGAGCATCGGTTACACACATGCCGGCGTAGGACCGATTGAACTCCCCAACAGACTTGTTCCGCTCTTGTTCACTTGAACTCTATTCGAGGATAGATACGTGCCAGCTCCTTGATCACACCTGATTCCGACATGTGTCGTAACTCCAACCGTCGTAGCACCGGACTGACAGCTACCATATATACTACCTCGTCTAGTTCAACAGGCATCTCAAGTTTTCCATCCAAGTAATAGGCCATTCCGATCCGAAGCATTTCCAGGGCAGGAAAACAGATAAACGACCCTTCTTTGGATCCAAGACCTGCTCCTCCTACCCCTCCACTACCTGCACCGCTCCAGCCACTCAGGAGACTGTCCAGACTGGTCCTATCTCCACCACTCTCGCCCTTCGACTGAGGGAATTGACCACAATAGGTTGCAGCTATCGACCGAGCCTCTCGGACATGAGAGATGGATATCCAGAGAGATCTTAGACGTGAGAGCTGTTGGACATGACCAAAGAATCGACTAAAGTCTCCTTGTTCAGCAAATGCGACACATGTCAAGTCCAGATGAGAGAGTGTATCGCAACATAGCCATGATGAATCTAGGTTATAGGTGGGTGCTCTGCTCCCAAGATTCAAGGGTCTCACAGCACTCAGTGTAAACCCAACACTCAAAGACTCGATACCTTGACTCTGTGTCATCACATCCAGAAGGACCTTGAGTGGCCATCGAATAGATCCTGTGAGATAGAGGTGCTTTAGTGGATGAGGTCCATTCAGCTCCTTCTCAAGATCGAGCCATTGTTTCCGCACGTCTGAGAAATCCGGATCGCGATCAAACTCGAGTTCGACGAGTCGCACAGATTCAAGTCGAGGGAAGAGAACCATCATCTCCTCGACAGAACAGAGATGATGCACCATGTTACTGTATCGGATGGCGATTCTTTGGAGACGTCGACAGTTTCTGGAGAGTGTGATCCAACTCTCTCCTTGAATCCCGGCCCAGACTCCCTGAAGTCCTAGTTCTTCGAGGAGTGGACATCGATAGGTCAAGGTACAAAAGACTTTATCATCCATATGAAGAGATTGTAACTCTAGTTTTCGGATTCGATAGTGATCCGATTCCAGATCTGCAACTCGAGATAGTGTTGGAATGATGGCTCTTTGCGCTGAGAGATCGTTGGTCCCATCCATGGTATCTGAAGCAACAAGTGGTACTTGTAAAAGGGGTCGCTTTTTGCGGATCGATCTTATCGGCCATGAAGATACATGGTGAGTTGAATGGGTCATGGCTTCATCTGGAGTCAAGGGTGTGTTCTCGCGACGAGGCCGGAGCGTTTTTCGTACCCACTGTCGAAGCAGACTCTGTCTCCGTCGGAGCCTTGGTGTAGGTACGGAAGGTTCATGAATAGGTTCCAGGAATAGACCATGAACAGTCAATTCGCGTAGATGATGACAACAGTCGAGAATGGTGAGAAAGATGTCTGGAGGGTAATGATCTAGCGTGCCCTTCACGGACTCGATGTTTTCATCTACATGACGGACACTGTCGCTGCCATGGCTGGTATAAAAGACATCCAAGGAGAGCGTGCTTAGACTAGGTAATTGAGAAAGACTCCAGAACATGGCCGGACTAAAATGAAGGCCATCAAACCGGATACGGAGCGTGGTGAGTTGGGGCATCCGTGAAAAGAACCGTTCTAGAAAGGCATAGTCGATCCAGGTTGAGCGAGCATCAAGTAGCACGTTGAGGCCCTCGAGTCGAGGACAATTTCGGTGGATGAAGCGGAGAGTCTTTTTGTCGGCGTGAACATAATCGAGTAGGAGAACGTGATGACCATGTCGCTTCAGGACGTTTCGTTTGCCTCGATCGTGTTCGTGTAGCTCCACGGTCGTCCACAAATATGGCTCAAAGATGCTGAAAAAAAGGAGAAGTTCAACGAAACAGAGGAGGAGCAAATTAGTTCAAAGAGGCCTTTTTGTATGCTGCGCGTTGGAGTTGGATCGTTGACAGAGTGCAAGGGTGAAAGATGCTTGCGTGAAAGGAGGAGAAGGTGGACGAGGAAAAGAAGGAGGTGAACTCATAGACAAGGGAATTGGAGAGGAGAGCGAACCTCACCTGTTCCAGTAGCGACAGACGAGAGAGCAGATCTTGATGTCTCCAAACTGGAGGTGGGAACGGATGAGGTCCTGCAGTTCCTGAATCCGAAGGACTTTGTCGCATGGCAGGGTGGAAGGCCCGAAGGATGTCTTGAGGATGGCCCGCTTCCCCGACCGGTCACTCTTTCGTGTGTGCATCAAGTCAAGTGCTGTCACGGGTAGAATGAAAGGGGACAGAGGGAATGACGACGGGCTGATGTGGTTGAGGGAATGGGTAGGGGTTAGGGTAGGGGTGGTGGCGGTAGTGAAGAGTAAGGGAAAGATTGAGAAAAAAAGAAAAAAGAGGGGGGACAAGAGAGAAAGATGGATCGAATTCATTGAATGTGCATTCAACACCCCATGTACAGTACTCATAAGGCACGTGCCCATCCATCCAATAGCCCTATTCCTCTCGACTTCTTCCCCTGCATACCCAGGACTGACCCTGGCCCAGACAGGGCCGGTTGTTAGCTTGGACCAAAGACTACGACTTTGCACCTTGGTGGGGCGCAAGATAGCCGGGAGTGTGCCAGCCAAGCGGAGCCTACACAACAAGTGCCCGTGCATTCTTGGTGTGGTGCTCACTGCGACAGCAAAGGGAGGGCCAGTCTGGCCCGTGCCAGCCCTTGCGGGTTATGGATCTGTCCAGGCGCAGAGGCCTCCTAGGCCGGATGTCTGTGCTCCGTGCCCGGTGCACTCCGGCGCCGGCGATTGCACCCGGGATCACATCACGAAGGGCGTGGCAAGGGCCCTAGTGAACAGACTGGCCAAGTGTCTCTCTCTTTGGCCCGAGTCTGATTTTTTTTTTCTTCCTTTCTTTCTTGGCTTTTTTTCTCTCTCTCTCTCTCTCTCTCTCTCTCTCGCTCTCTATTTTGGCTATCGCGCCACTTGGTTCTTTTTATTTCTCCGTCCCACCTGATCTCTCTCTCTCTCTCTCTCTTCTCTCTTCTCTCTTCTCTCTTTCTCTCTCGCTCTCTCCTTCTCTTTCTCTTCCCCATCATCATATCCATCCGCCATCGCATCTTGGCTGCTGCCATCTAGCCCTTGGCATCTCATCCCCTTTCTTCTCCTCCAACCACCACACGCCGTCCTTTATCGGCTGTCTCGGTCAAAGGACATTTATATATATATATATATAAAAAAAAAAAAAAAACCTCCTCCTCCTCTCCTCCCTGTCGTATTTTCCTCGGCTGCTCTCTACTACCCTTCCAGCCCACGCGTGCGAACCCTCGACTGTCCTGCCTGGTGTGGCACCCAGACTCCTTCTCTTTCTCTTTCTCGTCGCTGCCGCCGCCACCACCATCTCCTCTCCCTTTCCCTCCATCTCCACCTCCCTAATCGTCCCACATGCTTTCGACCGTCTCTCTAATCGATCCCACAACCCTCAACCCGTCTTTCTCAGGTCCTGAGAATGCACGAATCGGTCGACCTGCAGTCATTGTGACCCGCGCCGACCAACAGCTGGCCGTTGAGCAATTCCAAGCGTTGCTCACTAGCGCCAAAGCCTACCGTCTGCAGATGCTTGCCCTTTCCAAGGCGGCTGCTAGCTTTGGTTATGCACTCGAAAAGATTGCACATTCCAAGGTCTCGGTCATGGACCCATCGAACGTCTGTAAGAATCGATTGCTCTGAATCAAATCATGGCGACTTTTGCCTTTCCGGGCTCGGATCGATGCATGGCTCGAAAGAGAGCAAAGTCGCTTTTGCCCATCCTCATCCTGCTATTATTCTTTTTTTCTTCTTGACACCAAATAGGCTCGAGTCTTCAAGCGGCAGCAGGACTGCACTATCTCATGTCGAACCACCACCAGATCCTGGTATGAACTATTGGGCAGGCACAGGCACTGTCAGTGGGCCAGGAGAAGGCGTCATGGCTGACCTGGCTCGAAGTGAGAAGGGAATCATATGGACCTTCCCACTCCCCCTCGAAAAGGAGCAATCGTGCCCGTAACTGCTGTTGGGCCGTGACCTCGTCCACATCATACACCTTCACAAACATACACTCTCGAGAATCACATTCACTCACTCATTCACCCTGCGCACGGCGCCTCTCTCTCTCTCTCTCTCTCTCTCTCTCTCTCTCTCTCTCTCTCTCTCTCTCTCTCCCCTCTCTCTCTTTCCTTCTCTCTCTCCTGTCCGCACGAAATAGAGCGATACGCTATACAAGCAATTCGAGATCCCGCTGATGCAGCACATTGACACACACAAGGCCAACATCGAGGCTAGCGAAGCTCAGTACGAGCGATCGATGCGTGACATGAGCCAGAAGATCAAGGAGACCGAGGCCACTAGTCTCCAGAACGGACGCAAGCGACAACGAGGCAAGTCATCCGTGACCTCGAGTCCACAGTCCCATAGATCCGTTCTTTTTTTCTTCTTCTTTTTCTCCTCTCTCTCTCTCTCTCTCTTCTTTCCTGGCTGTGTTTGCTCTCAGCGTCCTGCGCGTGGGCATGGTGTGTTGTTGTTATCGTTGTTTTCTTGGTTTTTTTTTCTAGACCAGCAAACCTTGTACAGCGACAGTGACCTTTGTGCTTCTGCACCTCCTCCACGGGCCGCCAGCGGCCAGTGTTTATGGTTTTCCCTCACCCCTGCACGATGACCGATGGGCCCACCATGCAGTCCACTCCAGGCTAAGAAGGCGTCTTGAGTTGTCTCTGTCTCCCCTTACCAATCATGCATTTGAGGTGTTGCGATGCTGTTCTCCTTCTGCCCAATCGTTCCTTACTGCCATTCCAGAGACAGGCCCACACTTTCTCCCACACCTCCTTGCCCCCTCCAATGCGCGTCCGCCGTCGCCTAGAGTCTTGTGTCCAATTGGGCCACGATGCACATCGATCGTGTTCCTGGGCAACGAACGCCCTTTTGGTTACCCACTGTTCTCCCGCGCAGCGTCTGCTTTTCTCTCTTTTCTCTATTATTATTATTTTTCTTTCTCCCCCTGTTCTTACTCCACAGAAGACGGGTGGAAAGGAAATTGAAGGAAAACAGGTTATATCCTGTGGACTCGATCATGTACAGTGCCGATTCCCAGAGGACGGAAGAGACGAAGGCTCAGTCCTGCTTAGCTCAGTCTTTTTCAAACACGGTACCTCTCTCCTTTCTCTCTCTTCACATCCAACCCAGCCTTGTTTCTATATATTCCTCCTGTGCTTCCGCGGCAGAACCTTAGGGTGTACGATAGAGAAATACCGCCGACTAACCTTCCATGATCGAATCCTTCCCTTCCCCTTCACCCTTCACTTTCCCTTCACCCTTCACTTTCCCCATCCCTTCACCATCCCCCTTCGCTTTCCCTCTCATACGACACACACAACCTTTTATTTGCACTATGCTCTCTATCCCTCCCTTTTCCCCTCTCTCTAAACAGACCTTTTGCAATTCCGGCAAGCCCTAACTACCCTCACCATGCAGGTTGACGAGCTCGAGCGCATCAAAATCGGATACTACTTTAGTAACCTGGAAAGCGAGCAGTCCAACCTGCAGCTCATTCTCCAAAAGACTTCCACCATCGTCAGGGCCGAAGTCGACATCTACGAACGGATCGCCAACAAAGGCCTCAACGATCTCATTCTGGAGCCGGTAAGTGTCTCAGGTTCTCTGCACTCTCTTTTTGCCAGGAGAGAACAATGCAGCATTCTGCGGGTAACCAAATAAGTCTACTAACGCCTGCAATCTGTCCCCATGTGTCTATTGTTTCCATGTCCCTATCCAACCTTGTCTCCAATCAATGCTCTCTATCGTCCAGATGACCACTCAAGGTCCCGATCCGTACTGCATCTACCCTACGACAGACGAGTTTTCATCCATCTTTTCAATACTGCCCTCCACTCCTATCATCCCTACCAACCCTGGCTCAGCCATTGCGGCTCCATCTCAGCCTGATTTCTATGGCTATCACGAGACGAATCCATTCTCGACAGCCCGGAATCAGTCCAGCAATGTTCACCGTGATCCACACCTATTTGGCGAGGCCTCATCTGCAGAATCTAGAGAATTTATGATCGGCAAGTCTGCCACCACTGCGGCCAGTTCTGCAGCCGCTGGGTTGACCTCTCCATCGACCGAGTCAGGTAAAAGTGGGAACGGAAGGCGCTCTCCAGCGGCTATAGGTTCAACCACTATGGACAAGGACTCTAATAGTCACGATGATGCCATGGCCAACTCCGCCTCAGAGCAAAAGCGGGAGCGACGTAGCTCTGGAGGGAGCATGATCTCGTCTAAAAGTACTCAGGGCAGAGGAGACAGAGACGCAAACACCCCGCAAAATGGTGACGAGGAGGCTGAAAGAAATGAATCCGAGACCACTGAACCGGCATCTCCTCGGAGGGACGATCTGCCAGAGCAAAATGTCAATGACAGCGCAAGTCCAACATCACCCTGCCCCGGCGAACTCCCCTCGAAGAAAGAGAATGGCGACATTGAATCTCTGTCTGTAAAGTCCAACAAGGGCTTGGATCTTTCTTCTCGACCACTCCCATCACTGCAACACCATCTCCGCCGCCAACACTCGAAGCAAGAGGACCCTGGCTTTTCTTCCAGTCCTAGCGAACAGGCCACCTCGGTCCCATCCTATACACTCCGCTCCCGGTCTGGATCTGGATCGCAGTCACGAGCGATGCTGGGCTCTACACCCGAGTCCCCACCTGTACGTGGCTCGATTCATATCTCGCAGGATTCAGAGTTGCTGAACAACCGAGATTTTTCGTTTTCGTATGAGCCATCCGAGTTGTTGGAACAGAGGAACCATCATCATCTTGGTCGCCACAGTAACAGTCACCACCAATTGGGGCTTCAGATGGAGCGAGGCGGATTTGGAGCATTTGACGAGATGGACGAGGATGACTCTAGTCTCGGAGGGTTTCGTAATGGTAACCTTCCACACGACGATGGGCACCACCACATGCACGGTCACGGACTGTTGCGACAACACGGAAGCCATGGTCAGCTGAATCTTTTTGGTTCTAACCACAGTAGTTTGAGTAGCTCTGCTAGTGTTGCGAGCAGCCTGCGACGTGTTCGAAGTACTGGGATGATCAAGCAGAGTGCATCGGAAGATAACCGGAGTCTTGTGGGAGGAAGCAGCATCCATAGTAGCTATCAGCAACAAGGAGCATTGACTGCGCCCGAGGATTTGTTGGATGAGCCTTATCTCCAATCGATGCATCAGCCACAACAGAGTTATGATGAAGGGATGCCAGCCTTTTTTGCAGATGAGGTTGATGAGAAGCAACGTGTACAGGAGCAAGAAGAAGAAGAGACGACAATGACGACGACGACTACAGAGTCATCGGAGGGACTATTGAAGCGACTTTATGGTTCGAACCACAGTCTCGAATCAATCCGAGGCACGGAAGGAGGAGTCAGTCGAAACGGGAGCATGACCAACGTTTCTGTTGTTGCTGTCTAAAGATGAAGGGAGACAGTAATATCTCCTTCATCTTGCTCGGCGACATTTAATATTTTTTTTTCTTTCGCTTTTGCGATTTGTACATTATACTGCAATATAGTTCACCATATTTTTTCCTTTTTTTTTTTTTTTTTCTTTTTTTTTTTTTTTTTTTTTTTTTTTTTTCTTTCCACCCCCACCCCCACCCCTCATCCTGCTTGCCAAAAATGAAGCAGAGGGAGTCCAATAAACTGTCTTCTATTGCTAGGATCAAGATCGCGTGCGGAGGAAATGAAGGGATGAAGGAAGAAAAAAAAAATGAGGAGAGGAGGGAAACAAAAATAGATGACTTTCTATCGATTACTCGGCTGCTCGGCCTCTTGTTTCTATCGGTAGGAAACACATGCAGATGCCTGATGCTAGGAATACAGCAAAGGCTGTGTAGAGTGCAAACGAGGTACTGATCGACAACATGGCTCCTACAATCAACGGCGACAGGATGCCAGCCCTAAAATGAAAAAGGGGGTCGAGCCTTTTGGTCAGCCCAACTCAGATAGCTTTTTTTTTTCCTATCATTGTTCAGTCTTCTCTCTCTCTCTCTCTCTCTCTCTCCACAGAAAATTCCCGTCCTCTAGGACACTTACAGTCGGGACATAGCGGCAGCAACACCACAGGCGGTGCCTCGAATTTCGGATGGAAAGACTTCAGGTGTGTACGAGTACAGGACCGCATAGTTGAGGGTCGACAAAAGACTGAGGATGGCCGAAAAGACCGTCAACGCTGTGTGATTCGTCACGAGCGCAAAGAGGATGGTGGAGAGTGCTGTCCCGAATGTAGACAAAGCCATCGTATACCGGCGACCGAGTCTGGTCTCGATCATGGCTGTCGCAATCTATTATTATTATTAAAATGACAATGACAAAAGAAAAAGAAAAATAGGTAGCTTGGTTTTAGTAAAGATAGAAGATGTGGAGGGAAAAAAAAATCACAATAGTATAGAGTGTATATGAAAGAACACGAGGCCAATGATCCTTCAATGAATGAGCTTACCACTGATCCTGGCACGCCTGCGGCCGCGTAAATCATGATATCACGATACACCACTTTCAAAGACTGTTGCCCACCTTGACCATGTTCTTGCAAGAACTTTGGGTAAAAGACATTAAATGCCGTGTACGCAAAGGCAACCAAGGCCCAGATGGCCCAAATCAATAAAGTACTTTTCCTAAACCGAGGGGTCATCAGAGGTTGAAGTCGTTGGATCGCCTTTTCCAATTTGCGTCGATATCGCATTCGGTACTTTTGTAATAACAGGTTCTGTCGCCTTGGCTGTGGTAACTCGAGACGATTTCGAAACTCGGAGGACGAGGTAGGGCGTCGATATCCACTTCCTCCTGATGGTCTAGTATTACCACAGGGCTCGCCAGAGTCCGAGTCGGAAGAGGAGTCTCCTGAATGGAAAGTATTATCAACACCTGACTGATGAAAAGTCGGTTGATGGAAACGTGTCGTCAACGTTTCGAGATTCTCCTCAAAGACCTCGGATCGAGGTTCATTATGGTTGATCTTGAAGATCCTACTAAGGACAAGCGCCGCTTCTTCATGTCGGTTATGATTCAACAAAAATTTGGGCGACTCTTCAAGTCTAAAGAGAATTACCCTGCCAATCACCATGGAGAAGGTCTAAACAAGCATACATAAAAAAAAAAAAAAAAAAAAAAAAGTGTTTGAGCCAATGAAATGAGGCCACCAAGTCATGTCATGTCATGAATAACAAAGACTCTCTTCAGGAGACCATGACAAGGCATCTGTACTAGAGATTCTTACCATTCCTCCCATGGCAAGAAGCATATATCTCCATCCTTTTCCTTGACAACCTCCCTCTACAGGAGCCTCACAGCTATAAGGTGGCAAAAGGATATATCCAAGGATTGAAGAGGCCACAGCGCCAAAAGAAAAAAAGATGGAAAGGAATGTAAGGAGGTACTGGTCCTTCTTTGGTGTAAACTCCAGGAAGAGTGCCCCTAATGCGGATGAAATTTCAATCCAAGGAAACAAGTTTTAGTGCCTCTCCTGCCTGAAGACCCTTTTTCTTATTCTTTTTTGTCGGTCTATTCACATTCTCACAAAAAAAAAAAAAAAAAAAAAGGCCAGTCCCGCCACTCCCACTCTCCACTTAAATAGTCCCTACCGTCAACCTATGGATTAGGGAAAAAGAAGAAAGAAAAATAGAGAGAAACATTTGGGGGAGTATAAGGGGTGAAGAGAGACTGTTCTGTTTAACACATTCACCAAAATCCAAGGAGTAAGCAACGTTGTAGACAGAAGCAGCCGTATATCACGAGAGAAACGGAAAAGAGATAACATGCACACAAAGACTAGAGAGAGGGGTGTGTGTGTGTTAGATCATGGGACCTTACCGGCATGTTTCCTCCAACCTAATGACAGATCCAACGCGTAGAGAGATCTTGTTAGAAACACATCTGGGGAAAGGAAGAAAGGGGGGGAGGGTCTGTCATCTTGCAAAAATTTATCCATGAAAGTCAATTTAGCACTATGTAATGCAAAGTGCTTGAAAGACAGACAGGTATGTAGACGAGCAGACATTGAGAGAGCGAAAGAGAGGGGGAGGGAGGAGGAGAGGGTGTGTAATTCTCCTCTCCCTCAATGATGTTTACCCCAAAACCAAGGCCCAGCAACAAGAGACAGAGGAGCCAGTAAGAGTTGGCAAAACTGGACGAAACTCCAAAGATTGTGGTCACGATCAATGTAAAGTTAAAGGCCTGCTTCCGACCATAGCTATCAGCGAGCATGCCCCAGAACATGGCGCCGAACATCATGCCGACAAACACAGAGCTGGAAAGGATCCCGATATATTTATCAGGGACTTCAAATTGTTCTGCAAAGTTGTGAAGGTGATCGAGCAATGCAGGAAAGAAAAGAAAAGAAAAAGTCAGAGGAAGAGCAAATCGACATGGCGGCGCAAACCCTATGCATGACTAGTTTGTACAGAGCCCAATACCTTGCACCCGGGGCAGGATAGAGGCGATACACTAGTCCGCGAAAAGTAATAAAGAAAAAAAAAATCAAGGGGAAGAATGCCCAAACAATTCGCCCTTTGTCAGTGTATCTCTTAATATTCTCACGCATTTACAAACACCATTCCTGCCGCACCGTCGCCGACTTTATACCTGCAGCCACATCTGTGTGCAAAAAAAAAAAAAAAAAAAAAAATTATTGCTCAGAGAGAAAGCGAACGAACCGAGATCCGGGATCCAGGATCCAGAGGGGATAAATGAGAGACAAATATTCGAGATCGCGATTCGGAGCATGAGGGTATCAAGGAGAGAGGGAGGGAGCGATGTAGGGTTAGCACCACCTTTGGATCGAGCGTACTAACTTCTCCTAGCCAAGCAAATAGAGCAGTCTTCTCCTGAAGGGTTCTGTTCCTCACATTGTCTGCAAACCAGCCTAGCCCACAGAGTACCTAGAAGGAGGACATTGTTCAAAATGGACCTAATGATTAGCTCTTTCTTTCTTTCTCTTTCCTTCTTTCTCTTTCTATCTCTCTCTCTTTCTTTCTCTCTCTTTTTTCTCTCTCTCTTGTTGCTTCAGAGACCCTTGTTCAAATAAACCATGACTGCGTTCATGTTCAAATAAATACTCTCATGAGAAGGAAGTGGGTGGTTGCGTTACCAGAAGCTGCTTCTGGAACTTGCCCATGCCGATGTCATCCATGATGTTGTCCAGCAAGGTCAGCTGCGCTTGGTGTTCCTCTGGCGAGAGAGGCCTTGGTTCGAGCGGAGAAAATTGGACGGTAGTGGATGGTTGTTGGACCATGGCCCCTGGAGAGGGCCGTTGGTCAGTGCTTGTCGGGCGGGCCATTGTATGGTGGTATTGAGAGATCACGGACGTAGGGGAGGGTGATCAGACAACTACCGATAGAACAACGATTTCACTCTTCAGGGCTGAGAGCGTTTGTATTTAAGTTGGTCGGAATAGCAAAGGTGGGCGCAAGACAGCAAACAGCATGCGGGGAGAGAACAAGCAAAGGGAAATGCAAAGAGACAAGGAGTACTGCTGCGGATGGAAAAACTGCCGTTCCTGCAGTGAAATCAGATTAGTCAAAGACAAAGCAATGGAGATGAGAGTGAAAGAGAGAGTGGGTGGGAATGGAAGGAAGGAAGGAGAGAAGAGAGAGCGAGTGAATGAATGAAAGGGGGAAAGAAAAAAAGAGAGCGCAAGCCGGTGTGGCCGTGCAGTATTTTTTAATCGATATTCAAGCGCGATTTCGCCGTGTCGTTGAGAGAGAGAGAGAGAAACGTCGCTGTGTGTTCTACGCTGCATTCCGGCGTATCCATTGAATGCTCAATATTTTTGCATGGGATCCCCATCCTCAACTCATCCCCATCTCGCTCATTGCCTTATTCCTAACCCAAACTGTCCTCGAGTACCCTGCACCCCCCTACCCTGCGCCCTTTACGTTAGTTCAAAGCGTCTCCCCTCGCCCTTTCTCCTTTCCTGTCTCTCTCACCGTTCCTTAACACAATATGCAGAAAAAAGAAAAAAGAATTTATTTTGGGCGGGGAGTACCCCTGCCCAGAGTGTGCTCGGGCATCTCCTGCTGCTTGACTCCCTTAGCGGTTGCTGACGACCAGCTCCAAGAACTATGTAGACAGAAAATCAAAGCAAACAGGAGCGTGGTTTAGTGGCGAGCGTTCGCTTACAAATGAAGAGAAAACGAATCCCGTGATGATAAGAGGATCCCTTTACCTGCTCGTATCCGATGGTGGCGTATCCCTTGCGTTCGGTGTCGATTCTCATAAAG
Source organism: Mortierella sp. BCC40632 (assembly GCA_011634665.1). NCBI lineage: Eukaryota > Fungi > Mortierellomycota > Mortierellomycetes > Mortierellales > Mortierellaceae > Mortierella > Mortierella sp. BCC40632. The sequence goes on from WAEK01000003.1 coordinate 2,038,999, forward strand.
GCGTCCGTCAAACTCTTGACGGTCACGGCAATCTGCACAAAGTTATCAAAGGACACGTCTCCACGGCCTTCGGAGTGTTGTTTGCCTACAACAGATCAGTATCAGACACAAAAAGCCTGAGTCACGGGGAGAGAGGAGTGTAGCTGGGGGCCTGCCTGTTTTTTTTTTTTTTTTTTTTTAATGGGGCATAGCCTCAGCTACACTTCTCTCTTCCCCTCACGTCTCTGTGATTGATCACATCATTGCAAATAAACACACGCAGACATGGAGCACATCGGCTGAGCAGTGACCTACCTCGCTTGTCATACTTCTTGATAAACAGCTTCAACAGATTGTCCGACAGGTTGTAGCGGAAGGACTGCATGGCCGTCTTGAGCTCGTTAAAGTCAATGTAGCCACTTCCATCTCGGTCAAAGGCCCGGAAGCAGGTGCGCCATTCCTCGATATATCTCCACAATCCTGCAAACTCGGCAAAGTTAATCAAGCCCGAGTTGTCTATTCCAGAGCAGTAATAGAGAGAAAGAAAGAGAGTGAGAAAAAGAAAAAATGTTAAAGTGGGCGTCAGGTATCAGGCGTCAGACAAGAGAGCAAATTAGCTCAATGCTGCGGGGGAACAAGTTGGAGCCGGGGGGACACTTCTTACCAGAATCAAACATGTTCATCATCAGACGCACCGTCTCAATGTTGAATGGGCTCCAGTCACCTAGAAACACAAGGTGCATCAACAAACAAGAGAAAGACAAAGAATTAGCACACGACCATTCATGACACGAGCAACATCAGGTCTCACTATGCTTGGTTCCCACCCTCGACATCTCTCCCATTGCGCGTTTTTCTTGGCTTCAATGACACAAAGGGCATGATTACCATTTACAAGAGCACGTTGAAGCTCCTCTGTACTCAGCTGTCCACTTCTGTCATGGTCCACTGCATTGAACCACTCGCGCAAGCTGGCCTCAGGTGTGGTCGTGGGGGCTAAAATAGTCAAAGGAATATAAGGAAACGCGTGAGCAAGTGAGATCGAGTGAGTTCATCCACCACAGCAAAAAAACGAGATGCAATGTCAGGACATGGCAACCATACGTGGGGGTGGTGGAGGCGCCTGTGGAGCTTGATAGCCGCCGCCGTATGCGGGCTGGTACTGGCCATAGGGAGTCTGCTGGGCTGGTGGCTGCTGACCGTAGGGCTGCTGGGGTGGAGGCTGCTGGCCGTAAGGCTGTTGCTGGTAGCCGCCGTATCCTTGGTTGTAGGCCATTGCGAAAGGATGAGAGGAATGGGAATGTGAAGGCGAATGTGGTTTGAGAAGGAAAGCTGGAGAAGAAGTTTGTGAGAAAAGAAAGAAAAAGGAAAAAAGAAACCTCTCACCTCGCCCGCAACAAAAATAGCCCGGTTTTCCACTTTTCTCTCTTTTGGGACAGGCTTGGCGGCGTGTCGTCGCATTGTGTCGTCGTAGCCACACTCAATCTGTGGCCTGGTGGCACGAACCCATTACCGCGCCACAGGAACAACGCGCTGGCAGGGTCGTCCTTCTATGCCTCACCTTCCTCAACGACACTCATGCCCGCACTGCCACTGGATTAGTGACCACTCGCAACTCTGTGCGATTGCTTGCTTCTGTTGACTGATGAAACCGATCCATTCCTTGGCACGTATTCGCCCGAGATGCTCTCACTGTCTGTTATCCTGGACACGTTGGTATTGAGAACCTTCTGTCCTTCCTCCAGATGCTGTGGGCCGAGCATAGCCAGGCCCAGATTCATGGACAGAAACAAGTTCATTGGGCATTGCTATTCTCTTTCTTGCCTTGATAAAACACAGAAGAATTAACCCGTCGATCTGGCTGTACTTTTCCCTGGTATTCTTCACTCTTCTCCGTTTCATTGACCAATCACGAGACTTTCCTGCGGGGGCAAACTTGCTTTTTTTTTTTCTAGACAACATGACAACGAACGATCCCAAATGTTGATTTCTTAGGTGTTTGACATTCAGACCACTTTTCCTGTCCTGTCCACTGTTGACAATGTTATCGAAGATCCACTCCACTCACCCACCTGCTTGGAAAATATGGGGATAACAAACGAGTAGCAAGGGCTATTAGGTGAACATATCGATGAGCTCTCAGGCCTCAACAACGACATCCTAAGCGAAGAACCGCACCTGGTTCAAAACACTGAAACCAGCATTGGCTTTATTACATTGACGACTACCAACCGCCTAGGAGTCCACATGCCACAAATTTACCAGATGGGGGAGTTGCTGTCTTTCATTGGCCAAGGCATGTGGTGAGACAAACATTTCAGGCAGCAAAAAAAAAAAAAAAAAAAAAAGTGAGAGAGAGAGAGACCGCCATATACAACTTTTTGCGAGAGACTCCAAGAGTACTTTTGACACCAATTCTTCACTTCTTGGTCCTTTGTCATTTGAGAACACCTACAAAAAGATGACTGTGGTCATAATGGACCAGCTTTGGTAAAATCTATGCCCAAGCCCCCTCCCTTAGAAACGACTGATCCCCAGCTGGATAATCGGCCATGTCTTCTGGGACTTTTAAGAACTGGTGGATTGCCAGCGCCTCTCCACAGACATTGCAGATAAGCGACAATGATCTGTCTATGAGTGAGTACAGATAGGTGCACGAATATATTGACGGCGAACAGTCAAAATGCAGTAGATTCTCAGTGACCCGACCATGGGCCTTGGATCTCTTGATCACTAGCATCTTGCCCCCCCTTTTTTTTTTTTTTTTTTTTTTTTTTTTTTTGGAACTGCGGCCGTGGCATGCAGACTCAAGCTAAGGTTTATTAAAGAGATGTCTACGAATAGTTGGAAGCTCTAAAGAGGTATTTCTCTTTTGAATAGAGCAATACCCGACCAAAGAACCCACGACGTGTCCTTTGAGCTTTGTTGAAGTGAAATAGCCAAACCCATCTTCACTAAGCTACTGACAAGAGTAGGCCACACCAGTGAGCAACCTTAATGCCAAGTTGGTATAGCTTGGGTTATGACTTTCCTATTCTTGGAATGGGGCAAGCAGTAGGCAAGGGGAAGGGGGGAGACAGGGGAGAGGAGATGCGGCTTTTCCCCCTTAGCAACACAAAAGCATTCACTGGCCATCGGTTACTCTTGAAAACAAGGCTTGTTCCGCTTCAAACAGAATTCTTCGTGAGTTCTCGAAATGTCGGCGTTACTTCAGTTGTTACCTCCATAACCGAATGGAGCTTTTTCAGATCTTTTGCTCAACTCTTTAGGAAGTGGATGAGTGCAGGAGAGAAAAAAAATGGTTAAAGTTGCCTTCAGGATCATTCCTAAGGTAGCAAGGCCATCTTCACTTCTAGATCAGCCTCAACAAACCATGTCCATGCTCTCGCCTCACAACAGTGCGGATCTTCCATTCAAACATCTCTATCTACACCCAAGGAACTCGCTGAAGAGGAGATAACGATCTAACTCTGGTAACATGGTCAAACTGAAAGGTGGGGGAGAATGAGGTTAATCAGACAATAGAGGGAGGGAGAGAACTAGGGTTCGCCAACCCCTACTCATTTTTTCTGTTGTTCTTTATACCTTTTAACCACATCTGCGCTATTTCGCAAACATGACCCTTGAAAGAGACGACAGGGCATGTTATCTTTGTTGAATGCTTCTCTCTCCTTGACACAAAACACACCACTAGGAGACTCGGAAATGGCTTAGCATTCAGTAGTCCAAAACTCCTTTTGCTTCCCTTATTCTCTTTTTCTCACCTTCTTCTCTTCTCTTTTCACATATCTGTCCACCAGCCTGCGCACCACCTAGTCCACAAATACTAGCTACCATGACCAAACTAACACAAAGTCTGTACCGCAAGCTCTGCCTCTCGCTTGGCCTCGTCAAAAATATTGAGATTGACTACATGGAATTCGACGTCCGCGAGCTGGACGAAGCGATACCCAAAAAAGAACTTCAGGACGAGCCTCTTTCTACAACCACCTCCACCACTAACACTGCCATAGTCAAGCCCATTCGTTTTCCTTCCAAATGCAATCAGGTTTCCGTCACAGTGTTATGCCGTGTCCCGTTCGCTACTCTACGCAAGTTTCGTTTCAAGGTAGGTCCTAATCAAACGAGAAAATTGGTCTCTTGTTCCCAGAGAAACCTGGGCGGTGGCAGTGGTGGTGGTGGTGGTGGTAGGGGGAAAGGGCGAAGGGTTGCCAGAGCAAAACACCCTTCTATATCTCTCACTCACGCTCTCTTTCTCAATTTGTATTTTCTTGTTTCTCACCCTCCTGCTACTTTTACCACCCGTTCAAAAAGTCCAAAGTGATTGTAAGTTGATCTTTCTTTTTTTTTTTGAAGTTTCTTTTGCTCAGATGTTTGCTTAGACTGACTAACATAGCTGCTTTCCTACCTTGGCCCCTTTGAAAAACAGTTTGAAGGAAAACCTGCAGGAACATTTATCACAGAGTATTCATTAGGAACGCTCCAAGGCGACCAAATCACTGCCTCTATCCCCGATGCCATCTTTGAAGTGACTCCCGAAGAGATGGAACACTGCGCTCGCTTAATCCAGACATCCTTTTCTCAGGACAAGTTTGAGATTATGTTTGAGGGCTCAGGGTCAATCGTCATGGATTTCGGGCGCATCATTGGGGTTCGTACGATATCAAAGATCCCTTTAGTCGCCTCCTCCAGCCTTCGAGCCGGTTGTTCCTTCCCAGGAATGCGTTGTAATCTGCTTGAGGTGATCCCGGATGCCTCTTCACAAAAATGTTCTGTTGCCTCAGTGGACCTGGACAAGAGTTTGGTCGTCAAGGCAAAGCATATTCTTTTGAATCCGGGTCAATTCGTAGTTTTTATGGGTGAAATGAATCTCGCTATCTGGACTTTCCAGGAGGATGGGACTGGACAAAAGATTGGTGTTCTTTCCCACGAGGATATATATTTTGGAACGGGCGAGGTAGAGAAGACGGCAACTATTTTTTTCGATATGACACTCGAGGCAACCACAGTCTTTCTCACCAATCTTGCAGAGGGAGACCAAAAAGCGCAACTCCAGGGCTTCTCCGAATCATCCAAGAGTCCGCTTTTCAGTTCTGCGATGACAGGGTTAAAATCTGATACCACATTCAACCGATTTGATTGTGATATCATCAGGAACCTCGGTATCAAGGCCAGACAGCCAGAGGAGCTGGTTAAGGTTAACATGCCATAGTTTCATCACCACCTCTAAGGGACATAAGTCTCGCAGATTGCGAGTATAAGTGATAAAGATCACCATGGAGACATATTTTGAAGTGAACCCGAGACTATTTGCCTCTGCGGATCTCTCTCTCTCTTTTTTTTTTTTCAGGGCAGGCTCCCCTCGCCCTGACTCTGGTTTTCTTTGTCTCATCTGACCATGCTGACTTTACAGGGTCACAAAGGAAATTAGGAGAATAAAAAAAAATAAAATAAAATTTGATTTATTGACAGAAGGGAGGGCGTCAGATACGAACCGGTCGCAAATCTTCATTCGTCACACTCCCTGGTTATTTGATCGAGATCGCCAGGATCTTCAAAAGTTACTTTTTGGTAATTGATGTTTGGACCATGCAAACATTCCTGTCACTCTCCTACTTTGTTTTGTTTTGTTTTGTTTGTCGAACGCTTCGTATGTGCATGTTTTGAAAAGAGGGGTGAGGGGGAGGGGGGGGGACCTTTTTTCTTTCACTCTTTAGACCTGGATCCTGTCAAGGATAGCAGCAAAGGCAGCCCAAGTTTCCTTGCCCGAAGGAATAATCTGGTCAGCAGGCAAGTTGAATCCAGATCGACCCGTGTCACGGAGCTCGACCGCGAAAGGAGCACCGACACCAACGCTGTAGGCGTAATCGGCCGAGTTACCCGAAGCCTGGTAGATCGTGTTGTAGATATCTCCGGTTCGGAAGCTGACACCGTTGACGTTCCGGAGGGCCGTAGCAGCTGCCTGGGCAAGACCGTTCAGGTAGGCATAGTTCGAGGGACGGGTTCCAGTGTATCCGAAACTAATCGATAAGAAAAGAATGAAGAAAGGAAAAATGTCCGAAATGTTAGCACAGGATTGCATTTTTTGTAATTTTTTTCTTTTCTTTCCTATTGTCATGAGGCAAACAAAAACTGTAAAAAAAAAGGGAAGAAAAAAAATATTTGACTTACGGAACCATCCAGAGCTGAGAGTAAGAGTGGAAGTCAATGTAGCTGACAACCTTGGGGAGCGAGGTGAGGTAGTTGGCGATGTTCTTGGCCTCAGGGGCAGAGAAGGCGCTGGGTCCCTTGTAGTCATCAGCGCATGGGCTCGAAGACGAACCACCAGTGCCCCACTTGAAGCCCCAGTTGCGGTTGGCTGTAGAAAAAAAAAGTGCAGAATAGAGAAAGGTGATTAGTTGATGGTCATCGACTCCCGTTATGCTTCAGAATGTTTGAGAAATAGAAGACTTACTGTCAGTGCCAATGCATCCGCCATTGACCTGGGCGTTCTTGCGGTGCATACGGTTCGAGGTCTGGGTGATGACAAAACCATCGGGGTTCATGACGGGGATGATGTGGAAAGTGAACTTGGACAAGTAACCGCTGACACGAGAGTCGGTACCGACCAAGAGCTCATTGATCAAGTACCTGTACAAGTTGACGCATGCAAGGGGAGAGGGGGAAGAGGAAGGAGTGCAAGGGAACAAGGTAATCCGTTAGCATATCTTCTTGGTATCAGACTGACATACATTTCATAACATTTCGCGAAATTTCAATAGGAGGAATAACAAAAGGGCGACGTACTCGACGACCATGGTCGTGATCCACTCACGGGCGTGCTGAGTGCCGTGGAAGACGATATGGTTGGGACCAGTTCCGATCTTGATACCGTTCTGGTCACGGCCCTGAGACGACTTTCCAGCACTGATGGCTGAGGCCTTGCCTGGGTTGTTGGCAATCTGAGACTGGAGCCAAGACTGGTGCTCAGCAAAGCTGTGGTAACCCAAGAACCAAGTGTCAGCAGCGGCAGCAGCGAATGCATCTGCATTGCCAGAGATCTTCTTCTTGTTCTCCTGGAGAGTCTTCTGGAAAGACAATTGGTATTGCTTGTTTTCGTTGTTCTCGGCCTCGACCAAGACCTGGAGATCAGGGATCAAGGTCTCGTACTCGAGGTTGAGACCCTTGAACGTCTCAAAGGCCTGAGGTGAGATCCGGACATCGACATGGGCACCGACAACCTTGTTGTGCGTAAAGTAGTCGAGACCGAGGGCATCCTCGTTATCGGTCAAGGCCTTGAGTGCAGCCTCGTCACGAACTTGGATACGGATCACTTGGTGGTTGTTGAATGTTTCAACGGGACCATCGTAGGTGATTGGGACTCCAGTGGGCAAGGCGGAGACCATGGACAAGGCAACGACGGCCGTAAGAGAAAGAAGAGAGAACTTCATTTTGAGAATGTGTCGAAGAGTGATTGATGTTTCTTGAAGGTGGTCAAAAAGTTAGGAACGAAGTCCGTTAGTTGAATAGGAAAGGGGATTTTGGCTGTACAGGAGAAGTGATGTCAGAACAAGGTAGAGCGGTAACGAAGAAAGACAAAAGTCCAGTGGACGAGGTAGCCTCTTTTATAAGAGGATTGACGACCGATGTCGGGGTCAGGACATGCGGGAGGGAGAAGGGGGCAAGCCCTTCTCATTTCCCATGAGAACGGCCAGGGAAAGAAGAGGAGGGGTGGTTGCCTTTCAGGCAGACAAATCACTACGCCGGCGTTAGGATGTCAGTGGGTAAACTCTGCCACGCCCCCAGCTGTTTACAAGTGGTCCATGACATGGGTTTTTTTTTGAGCCCTTTTGCTTACTGTACTTGCACACAGACACAAGACTTGACTCCTGTATGATTCAATCCGAAGGACTGAATAGTAATATAGTAATCAGGGGAAAGAGAGAGAGAGAGGTCGCTTGTACAGATGTTGTGTCCGGTACAAATGCGCGTGCTCTAGCTTCCCCGTTTCCACCAGTCATCGTTGATTGTGTTTATCTCTTTCTCGCCTTTTGCTTTCTCTCTCTCTCTCTCTCTCTCTGATAGAAAGCCCTGCATGTGTAGCCGTGCACTTGCTCTGCCTTTGTGGCGAATGAGTTGCCTTCAGGTACAATGTTTTGCTATTGAGTGATATACCCCATCTGTAATTTAGGGCCAAATTAACGCCTCTTGAGCACCCTTTCTTTATTCTCTTCTTCTCCTTTCCTTTGCCATTCTCCTCGATCAAAATAGACTGCTCCCTTTTTAGATGTAGGAAGAGGATGAGAGGAGAGAACCTTCGGATGCAATGCCAGAACCTCAACTGACGACAAGAAAGAGGGGTTAGGGGAGCTGAAGAGTAGCAAAGCAAAAGAAAAAAACCACGCGTTGAGCTAGGTCTATTTCACCGGGCCCTTTCTTTTCGTATGGGAAGGAATTGAGCACCTCCCCCCCTCCCCTACTGTCTTGTGAGCAGTAAGCGAGGTCTAACGCCTTTTCAGGAGATGGTAGAGAGGTAAAAGTCAATAGGTAGAAAGAACGTGCATGCTTATCCTTGTCAGAGTGATTGGGTGTATCCGTCGGGATTCCATTAGTAATGGGAAGTCGTCAATAACTCTCGAGCTTTTCCCAAGGATAGCTTTCAAACCAATAAGACATTCTTTGGCCAAGTATGTTTGTTGACCTGCTGTCAAGCAAACTCGATCACCCCTTGTTTCTTCGGCTGCAAGCCAAAAGACGGAAGAAAAGGCGTATCATGTCGAGTAAGATTCTAGAGTGTAGACCTTTGCGCCAGACCTACAGTCTGTCGAGTAAAATGCCTCCGCCTCCTCCAGGGTCCATAGCCAAACTCAAACTGTGTCAATACATTCCCCATGCCTACGGACAGAGGATGAGTGGCCCATCGTCGTGATACCGTCATACAGCTGGCAAATAAGAGTAGCGAATATTCGCTTTTGGCCGCTTGGCCGCTTCCTCAGGAGGCTCATTGAACTACACTCAATCCGTCTCCCGGTATGGCGACATTCTCGTGTGACAACAAAAGACAAAAGCGAGCTGTATTGGACTGGAAAGAGTGAACTTCTTCTACATCCTTCATGAAGGGAGGAGGGAGTCTACTAAATGGACGAGCAACTGCATCAGGAATGGGCGACGAGTTGGCTGATGGACAGTGAGCAATATCGATAAGATGGAGGATAGACTATGGCAACCATGCAGCATGGATCCAGATGCTATCACAAAGGAATCAAATGGGGACAAGGAAAGTCGTATGGAAAGGGGGACAATTTTTTGGTTGAGGAAGAAGAAAGGAGGGGTGTATGATTACCAGAAAGAGCGAGTGAGCGGTCTTGTGGAAAATTCACCTCCCTCTCCCCTGCCTGTCCACTCCATGTATGATGAATGCATGTACTTGAGTCGAGGTACTGGTCTGAGGAGGGATGAGAGGGTCGAAAGAGAGCAATGATGTTGCAAAGCAAAACGTGGGATCCTGAATTGAGGATCGCTCCAACTCTTGCTCACTTCAACCTACGATCTTTATGTATCTTCTTCAGTCCAGGGGCAACCGATTTCTGACCTTTTCAACATTGTGGCAACGACGGGTCATAAGTGGAGACAGGGTTTCTGGGGACCAAGTCTGAGATTTTCCAGGCTAATGCCATGAACCAGGGACTGTTGGTTGTTCCAGGAATGCTGTCCGTCGTTAAAGACTTAGTAGCGACGTCCTGACAGCGGCGCATTCTTATTATTCATTGTCTCTTTTGCTGAATGACTAGATGTGTTGCTCTACATGATATTGGGTAATATACTTTGGGTACCAATGTCTTCATATTTGCGCTATCATGTATTTCCCACGTCTTTTCGGTTAGTCTATGGTCCGTGTTGTTTAGGATCTAGTCCTCTCCCAACAGCAGTTTCTCTGCCCTGTTGGTAAGCTCTCACGCTAGTCTATTGGACATTCAGGCTAACCATCTTGCCACGCATAAATGATGGGAAAGCTCCCACCAGCACACATACCTACTCCAAAAAGTGAAAAAAAGTATCCAGGGCAGAATAAAAACAACAACAACCGTGGGATTTGGGCCGTTATGCTTTGGCATGTTCCCACCTTAGTTGATATAAACAAATCGGGCTGCTCTGAATGGTCCAAAGACTTTCTCACCATTGTCGTTATCCGTTATCCGCAATCCGTGAATCTGCCTGATACCCAAACAAACAAATACGCTTCGTACATTGTACGAGGGAGGAAGAGGAATAGAGTGGGAAGGAGCAACAGCGAGAAAGGGGTGGGGAGTAGAAGAGATGAGAGGCCAACGGGGATAGAGATCGATAGAGAGGAAACTCCACTCTTGTAGCCGAGAAAAGGTTCCTCATGAGATTTCGGAACCAAACATTCTGTCCGCGCGTGAGAGAAAACGCTTGGCATTGGATGTTGTCCGGATGCGTGCTCACTCACACCTACATAAACCTCTCACTTTCCGCTCGGGACCAAGAGCCGACATCCTGGCGAAACTGTCGTCAGAAAACAGACAAGTGATGGCATTCTACCTCTCCCCCGCGTTTATTTTGCCCTTGTCCTCTCGCAAGCATCCTGATGAGCAATGCGGGCGCGGAATACCCTAGGCCCATTTTTGGAGACGAGAAAGGGAGAGAGAGAGAGAGAGAGAGTCTAAATGGAGCGTAAACAATAAGCGAGACCCAGGCTTTGGAATGTGAGCGACCAAAAAAAAAAAAAAAAAAAGTAGACTCCATGAACAAAAAAAAAAAAAAAACCTTGGGCGTAGGCGCGTGCGTGCGCGTGTGGAAACCCCTGAGCTTGGGTCGAAACGAGCCAATCGATGGTTAGCCTGCAAGGGAAACACGAAGCGTGTGACTCTGCAGCCAAAGAGAGTTTTGAGCGGCACAAAATGCATGCACACTGATGGGATAACAACAACCCTTCGCCTTTCTCTTCCCTCCTCACTGTCCGATCGTGTCACCTTTTCAACTCACTCTGCGCGCTTCATCAATCGACTTTGGGGACTGGAATGCCAAGGTTGCTTTTCTTCTTTCTCCTCCGAGGGCACACAAATACTGCTTGACTTTGGGGTTGGTCAAGAGATGAAAAACTGTTTCATGGCAAAGCAAAAGTAATAATAATAAAAAAAAGGATTTGCCTCCGAACCACAATCCATATCCTTGCCCAAGTCATATCACGAAAGTTGACTCCATAAGCGGATGGTACGACCTGATCCTTTGAGCGTGTGAAATGCGCCTCCAGGATAGAGAGGGGAGGAGAGGCATGTCGCGGATGGTAGCCTTCTTTGGAATACGTCCTTGAGTGCTTTAAGCGTCATAGTGAAGAGCACATCTTGTCTTCTTTTGGGTGATCGGGACCTTGTTAATCACGCGGATAGGTGGGATGGGGGGAGAGAACGCTTCGAGAGCGCCGCGACGACACGGCGGTGTTCAATAAAATAGACAATACTTCTAAAAGCAACGGGTGTTACCATTGAGCAGGAGCGGTTCCGATACGATGGCTTGATGTGCACTGGTTTGAGATGGACTAAAAAAAAAATTGTCGACCTTTGAAAAAAACTGTGAGGCTTTGCCTCGATTTCGATCCTGGACAAGTTTTTTTTTTTTTTTTCCCTCTAGTGATCCCGCAATTGTCGATTAAAAAAAAAAAAAGGTACGTCCCCAGCAAGACAGGGGGTTTAGAAAAAGCAATAGATTGGTATTTTCAAGCTGGAAGGTTCTTCTCCTCCCTTGCCGCTTTGTTAGAGATGCTTAGAGATGCGATCTGCCCATGACCTCTTGACATTCAAGGAGGCTCTCATTCGCGACATGCTCCAATGACATCGTACATGGAACGCCAACTATGGTTCGCCAAAAGGGTGTGGCTTGGATAGATCCATGCTCTACCAACCCTTCTCGTAGAAAGAACAGCCAGTGCCAAAGAACAGCCAGCCATCCAGTTCTAGTCTGAAGTCAAATATAAGCTGCGGGCTTCACTTGAAGCGCTGTATTCTTTTTTTTTTTTTTTTTTTTTTTTTTTTTTTTTTGTTGTTGTTGTCTTGGAAGCGACTCCAGAAAGGCCATAGTTTTCTTGTCAGAGATATCTCAAGGCGTATATTCTTCATCTTTTCATCTACATACTGAGGGAATAGAGAGGTTGGTCTTGGCCTTTGCTTTCATGGATCAATCTCTCACGAATACATTCTCAACACGACTCCGTACTAATCCCCCTCGCACCCTTCTCTGCTTCTTTCAGTCCTCCTGCACTAAACTGTTTCGTCTTTGAATGGTAACCCGAAGGGCTAAGGGGGTAGCTATTAAAAGTGACATTTTGACATAGTCCTTCCATCCAATCATACAGTGGGATGTCCCAATTCACTGTAGTCACTCTGGATGAGAACAATCGGTAGGGGTCAGTGCCAGCGAAAAAAAAAGAGACCAGTTGAGGATCTAAACGTCCTTCTTACTTGGCGTTTTGGCACTAAATGGCGATCTCCAGAGGGGTTCAAAAGATCTACCCTTTCATAGCTTCAGGAGACCGTCCTTGCTTGATATGTGAACGGACTACTCCTCCATGGGCACTTTTCACAATTTTTCTTTGTTTCAAGATGTTGATCTGGAATTCACTCCAAAGTGTGAGCACTAAAAAGATAAATTTCATTGTTCATTTCTTTTTAGTGCCATCTCCGTGCAGGGAGAGGAGAAGTAAGGGATAATCTGAGCACGGGAAAGGGATATGTTGGATCGATTGCTAGTCCCAGCCAGGACACTGAATGGATGCATCTGTCCTTTCACATGACGTCTTTTTTTCTTTTCTTTGGGCAACTCTTCCACCCCGAGTCTTCGTCCATTGTGAGGAATGTCCCCTGGCTCAGTTCTTTTTGTGTTCAGTTGAGTGATGCATATCAGAAGTACGCAACAGTCTCAGAAACACTCTAATATAATGAAAGGCAGTGTCTAGACAACTCGGCAAAAGGAAAAAGAAAGATCGGCGGAGAATTTGTTTTCAGGGACTGTTAACACCCATGCACGATGTGGGGTAGATCGTCAATCCACGGCAAGAGGGACACCAGGTCCTGGCCCAAATTAGGTAGAGATGCATGGCTTTAGGCACGAATTTTTAAACGGTGTATCTCGAGTATTGATGCAATCGAGACTATTCTTCTCACTTGATTCTCAGCTTTTGAGAACTTGGTTCAATCCTTGTAGTCTTAACCTCGCTCTTCTTTGGTGACTGTGTCATTGCGATGTCATCAGTGTAATAGACAACAGATGGGGAAAAAAACCTGGCATTGGATAGCATAATTGTTGCCATGAGCTCGGAAATAGAAGGCATGACTTCCACCCCGACTTGATACTAATCGATGCCTAACTTGTCCACTGATAAGCCTCTCACTATGACCAACGACCGATTCATCTAATGAGAAGGAAGGGCCATCCTAGTGTATTGGTCAGAGGGAGGAAAGAAAGCTTCCACCACTAATAGCTCAATACTACAATGTTTGGAGCGACCGAAAGGAGACGAGTACGGAAAGAAAAAACGCAGAGAACACTTGATAGGCCTCTCTTTCTCTTTCTCTCTCTTTTTTTTTTTTTAGGCCAAGTGTCTACGACACTTTTCTATACAACCCTGGAAATGCGGAGTAACTGATAAACTCCACCAATTTTTCGGAACAAGACTCATTCCATGGGGCGGAGCAAACTTTCAGAACATGCTAGCAGTCCTCTCTGAACCCGCTCTCCTTCAGAAACCCATCCGACTTTGTCAATGACTGGCTAGCCCTCATCATATCAAATGAAGTTTTCGTTCTACTACCCACAATGCACCAAGAGTCTCTCCTCTAGCAGTGCAGCTCTCGGTTCTAGCAGTATTTTTTTTTCACCCTTCTACTCAAGTCGAGGAACATGACCAGTACAAAGATGAACGTTTCTAGGTCAAATCTCAGTAATAATTTGTTGGCTCCCTCTACAAGTGTACGGAACATAGATAGGCAATGCAGACTTTTGGTATTTTTCAATGCTTTCTTTTTTTTTTATGTTCTTCACATTTTATTGATGAATTAGCTTACAAGTAAATGAATCAGTCTCCAGTCTCTCCTTTCTCTCTCTTTTTCTGTCTCTTTTCTCTCCAAGAAAGATTACCATGATTGGAGATACGACCAAGAACAATGTAGGGGGGGGGCATATCCGTCAGCGAAATAAATAAAAAAGTAGACGAACTGGTCGAAATTGGGTCAGAGCAAAAGTCAAGGGGGCCTTGTCACTACGGGTTGTCCATTCGTCAGTAGCTTCTCCAAGAGATCAATAACCGGAAAAAGAGAGTGTCGTTTCAAATTGGGTGGGGGTTTTCTTTAGGCAAGGACGACCACCGAGGCGACCAAAGTGATGGCCATCAGGGCGAGTGAGCCAGCATGGAGGTTCGAAGCAGCGGACTCGCCAGGCATCTTGACAGTGTTGGGTCCAAAGTTGGCATTGCACGAGTCGACAAGCTTCAGAGTGCTGTAACGCTCCTGGATCTTTTGGCTCTCAGCACCACAGAGGAAGCATGGGTCTAGAGGATCATCAGACGGTAAACAAGTCATGGATATCCGGTAATGTCATGAGCAAGGAGCAGGGCGGAGAAAGGATATTGTAGAAACGGAAGAGGGGATGTTAGCAGGATTGCTTTAGGCGGCTGATCACCCTTTTTTTTCTTTTTTTCTCCAAAGCCGTGCGACGCGAGATCTCTCGCATTGAAAAGGAGTCTAAAGGACAACTCAAGGGACGTGTGCCATTGTGGGGACAAGGACGAGCAAGGGGAAGGGGTTGAAGCAATGCAAAAAGAAAAGGCTTCGGCGGGAGTAGCATGGTCATACACACACGACCCTATTCTGCAAGTGACGCGATCGGTTGATCCACCATGCACGTCCAAAAGGCCACTGGCTTGTCCCTTGTACTCGGCCACCCCTCTTGCTGCCTCCGAGGACGCTTCAAATGAGACTTTTCGCTCATCCACACAATGTCCGCGTGGGTCATCCAGAGCTGGACTTTTCTTCTCTCTTCACTCCCCCTACTCTGCTGCCCCTTTGACTGGACTTTTACCGCCACAGAGTGAAGGGCGGTCTCTGCAGTTTAGCAGTATCCTCCAGACCCCACAGGACGGAGCGGAGTCAAGTGCACTCCATGTTGACCCATTGCCTAGGCTACCTGCTCACTAGAACAGCCTTACTGCCGACCGATGATGTCTTTGTTGTAGTGCTGCATTTGTCATAGCCTTTGTGCCGTAATGGTGGGAGTATAATACAACGTGTATAGAGTGTGGGCTCGGTGGGTGTTCATAGAGGTGATAAAGAGAGAACGAGAGGGAGAGGGAAAGCGAAGGGGGTGGGGGGTGGGTAGTCGGGCGCCGATGAACGGAGGAGCAGGACGGAGGAACAAGAGGGAAGGAGAGTGCAGAGACACAAGTGCTCACTCACTTACTCACTCACTCTCTCTCTCTCTCTTTCTCTGCTGACTATCGGATGGCGGCTCTCACATGGGCCCACGGCTTTCTGTAGGTAAGCTTCGGGGAGAGGGCTCGCCACCCCCTACCTCATCCAGTCCCAGGCCAATCCAGTCTTTGTGCTCCTTCCCTGGCCCAGCTTGAGGGCCGAGGGGCAGTTCAGTTGGTGGAGCATGTGGGACGCATTAATTATTAACAGGGAGATAAAAAGATGTGTCTGTGCAGGAAGGTCGGGTGGAGTGACAGGTTGACCGGGCGGAGAGAGAGAGTGAGAGAGTGAGGATGAGAGAGACAGTGAGGAGGGTTCAGTCCGAGTGGGAGTGGGCGACGTTATTTGCGGCGGAGAGTGGAACCGAGGGTGCGCAAACGCGTCTCACTCTGCGAGATGGGTTGATCTCACTAGAGAGAGAGAGAAAGAGAAAGAAAAAGAGAACGTCGCATTCACCAGAGACCACACGTCCTGCAGTTCATTCATCCCAGTCCATGGCCAACTGCGGATGTCTGTCTGTCTGTCTGTCTGTGTAGTGAAATGATGTCTGCGTGGGGGAGGGAGAGGAAGCGAGAGCGAGGAGGGAGTGCAGGCAGAGACATTACCATAGGCATTGATAACGGGCTGCTTGCAGAGACACTTGTCAGTTTCTGGACCGGCAGTGGCAGGGAACTTGATGTTGCCCTTGGGGTCGACGCTGATGTTGCATTCCTTGAGGACTTCGATCAACTTTGAGCACTTTTCCTGGTAGCAGGGCAGCGGCTCCTGGGGCTGAGGCGAAGGGTTCTGAGCCGAGACGGCGACGATGGCCACAATAAGGGCAACGAGGAGAGCAAGGACAGAGCGCATGATGAAGTGGAGATGAGATGTGGTGAGGATGAGCTGAGTAAGAAAAGGGAGTGAGATGTGGATGGGATTGCTGCTGTGGGCGACGACGAGCAGGCGTGGGGGAATGGATCGTGTGGGGGGCAGACAGAGATCAGAAGGAAAGGAAGAAAAAAAGAGAAAAGACGGAAAAGAAGTGCCAGTAGCTCTGTCATATACTATCTCTCTCTCTCTAAGAAACCAAACGACCTTGCCTCGCCGTTGCAGCCGAGGTTGACCATGTCAGGCCAGACCTGCCTTGTGCTCTTTGGTTCTCCTTTCTAGCGCAGACCAAACGCCAGCACAGATGCATGCGATGTATTCGTGCTCCGTCATGTCCTTGCGTTCGGCCCTACACACCTACCGTCGTGTCCTCGGCTCCACTCTGGCGGTTCGTCCTCACCTCGTTCACATATCATTCTCCCATCCTTTTTCTCCCACAATGGAACCCCGAGTCCGCCGAGTTGGCGCCGGTCTCTTGCTCTATCACCTGCGCACCTCTTTTCTTTTGCCGCGTGCTCACGGCGCCTTCCATCGATATTCCACCGCTCTTTTTGTTCTATTGTCCATTCCCACTCTCTTTTTCTCTCTCACTCTCTTCCCCCATCCCATGGGTTTGTTTGAGAGCCTCAACTTTGCTTCGGGGCACCTCAACCGTTCGGTACTCGAATCTCGTCGGGGAACAGCTTTTCTTTCTTCAAAGTGTATATGCACGCACACGCACACAACACACACAACACACACAACATCGACGCTCAGCAATACAACGCACGCCCCCTTCAACGATCGTGGTGGATAGTCTAGTAACGGAATGTGGATGTGGTTCGCAATCCAGTTCATCAACCCTATCTGACTCGCATTTTTTTTTTTTTTTTTAATGCTTATCCCACTTGCTAATGCTACCGGACCCAATATTTTCGTCCGACAGTTTGGGAGTAAGGGGGTGGGGCCAGCAACATTATCGATCGGACTAATTGTTACGCTATTGCACTCATATCTTTGGTATAGCCTTTTGTCAGATGTGAAAAAAAGTACACATATTCCTATGTACCGTTGTTGTATCCCACAAAAGTTTCTCTTTCTCTCTCCTCACTCTTTCTGCTCCCCCTCAGGCTTGATTTCCCCTTCTCCCCCCCCCCCATGTGCCAGACAGGAGACCTTTTACACCGACACCGAGAGGGTGGCGAGGGAAGGGAATAAAGAATGTGAGTAGGTGCTCACAAGGAGAGAGGCTCGACGGGCGCCATGGTACGCTTTGTACCCAGTGTTTGTCTATTAAGGTTAATGGCAAGGTTTAAAGAGAGCATACTTTTGGTGTATGACCTGACTGGGCCGTTGCTCCCCACTCCCTCACTCCTCACTCCCTCACTCTCCCTTTCCCTAAGCCATTTGCGCCGTGTTCTCGACCTTACGAAAGTTGCTCCAGTGTAGAGTAGGGCTTACACGATCAAAATTTCTGTTGCTCATGCGGTACAGTGGTCTTTTTTGGGTATGGTAGAAAAAGAGAACAAAGTCGGAGCCTTGGCCCAATTGTAAGGTTTGTTAGCCAAAGTAGAATCTCGATCGCGTGTCAGAGAGCAATTCTGAGGTTCACCTAGGCAGCGAAGAAGGGGCAGAGGGAAGGAAGGAAATGGGTGCAAGTCCAAGCCTCTTCTTCTCCTCTGCCAACTTGTCCAAATGCGTATAGAGTCACTACAACAAACCGTATTGCACAACAACACACACATTTATAGTCTCTCTCTCTCTCTCTCTCTCTCTTTTTTTTTTTTTACCCCTGGATCGCTCTTTCTGATTGGCTAAATTGTCTTGGAACCAGCTCAGACTGATCGATGCTTCTTTGCCTACTCTCTTCTTTCTCCACAGTCCAAAAAAAAACACGACATTGATCAATGCAAATTGCGTAAGGAGTTTATATAAAAGGGAATATACACAACTACAAAACTACAATTACAATGCTTTGTGAAGAAAAGTTCTTTTTTTTTTTTTGTTCTCATTAAGATGGGATAGGATATGTTTGCACGCAAAAGTGAAAGGGAATGTGTGAGATGAAGATTATGCAAGGAGCATCTGCTTTTCCTTAAAAAGCAAGCATAGCTGCGGCACCAGCAACAATGGCCGAGGCAATGGCAGTGACACCACCCAAAGTTGAGGCAGCGCTCTTGTTGCCAGAAGCAGTGGCCTTGGGGTCAGGAGCACCAGTGGAAGAGGAGGTCGCGTTAGCCGTGGGGGTAGCGGCAGCTGTGGGCGAGGGGACGATGGAACCGATGGCACCGGGGTTGGTGTTAGGCTTTCCATCTACCAAAGAGGGCTTCAAAGTACCGGGGCTGCCGCTAGCATCGGTGATTGTGAAGCGGGTAGCCCAGGCCATACCCTTGCCGTCTGTGCGGTCCTTGACCTTGAAGAGCAAGAAGTAGACTGGTAGAAGAAAGGAGAGAAAGAAACAAAGAAACAATGGTTAGCCTCAGATTCTATAATGATTGTTGCTTTGTATCTCTGTTTACGGCCCAACAGCGGTGGTTTGAGGGCACTCTAAACTTCCTTGGTGTGGTCAATGCCTGGTGTACGAAGAAATCAGTCTGCTCTCCTCTCTTTTTTCGACCTTTCACCCCGTGGACGGGGCTCCGACCCTTTCTTCTTTCCTCCTCCTCTTCCCCTTCCCCTTCCTCACACGACCCGCGACCTGTGCCGATGCAGTCTCATCGACTCCGTTGGGTTTGTGAAATCCGGGTTATTCGGGGGTAGTGCGTGGGCTATCGGCTCCTGATTTGTTGCGCACACAGGCCACATCCCTGACGGTTGAGGAGGTGGAAGAGGGATAGCACAGGAATCTGTGTTGTTGTTTTTTTTTTTTTTTTTTTTTTTGGCCGACTTTCTTTGACGGGGACGCGCGTTGCTCTCATATATGTTCAAGATCCTCTCTGCATGCTTCTCGGTGTTCTTTTTCACTCGGGAAAAAGCTGGACGAGAGGTGCAAGGCACTCTCGGCGCTCGACATCAACGAGTGCTGGCTGGTTCGGCGCGCCTAAGGAATGTCCGAGTTGGTGTAACTGATAGTGTGATCCTCTCCTCCCTTTTTTGCTCCGTGCTCTCGCCATCCCCACCATCGACACATATTACAGACATCAGTATCTCTCTCTACGTCTCTCTCTCCTTTTGCTGGTCTGCGCTTTCTCCGATATCAATATACTATACTAGACTGGGCACACGACCAGATCCAAAAGAAGTGAGCCAACGCCGTCGCTGTTGCAAATTGCACCGTCTGTGGCGTTCCGTTTGCTGAATTCCACACACTCGGGGAGGGGAAGTGGGGGGGGGGGAGGAGGAGGAGGAGAGAGAAGAGGATGAGGCCAGACAGAAGCTTCTGCTAAATGGCTTGACTTTGGCCAATATCCTCCAATTATTTCACTGGACACAAAGTTTTGAGAGATCAAAAAGGACTTACTCTGACCGGGAGGCGAGACATAGGGGACGGTGTACTCGAAGGTGGTTGTCTTGCCGCCCTGAACGCCAGTGGCAATGGTAGCGAGCTCAACCTGAGTCTGGTCACTGCCAGTCATGAGGAAGATATCAAAGACTGGGTTGGTGGAGAGCTTGGGCTCAACGTTGTCATCCTGCCAAGAGATGGTGACATTCTTGCCAGGGTTCCAGACATCAGAACCGATGGGGTGGATGGGCGAGACGAAGGCCGAGGCCATGGAGGCCATGGACAAGGCAGCAGCACCGAGGAGAGTGAGGGACTTCATGTTGAAAGAGGAGAGGGGGGGGTGGGGGATAAAGAGGATGTTGTTGTGTGAAGAGACGAGAAAGAGGAAGAGAGAGAGAGAGAGAGAGAGAGAGAGAGAGAGAGAGAGAGGCGCAAACGAAGGAGGGAAGAAGATGACGGTGAGGAGGGGATGGACGGGATGGGGAGTCAAGAGCTGAATGAAGATCAAAAAGAAGAGATGTGATGGTGAGAGATGGGCTAGCCTTTATGCGTCGAGGCAGTGCCTGGGACGGACATTATCCAATGCAATTTGCGCGGATGCACAAATGAACGCGCGCCTTGCTGTCTTGGGGACTGGTGAGGGTGGTAATAATAGACTTTTTCTGTCAGTTGTCTCTCTGTGTGTGTATATCTGCTTCGAATAATTGCTCTCCGCTCTCGTTTCTTTTCTTTTCTTTTCTCTCTCTCTCTCTCTCTCTCTCTCTCTCTCTCTCCCTCTCTCTCTTTCTCTCTTTCTCGTCCTACCCCTCTCTCTTACTTTTCTGCTCACTTGCTCCATGCCTGGGATGTGGACCAAGCAGGTGTGGCTGCCACCGAGCCTATCCAAAGGTGCTCTCCCTCCTGACCCTGTTCAGGCCCCTGCTTCCTCCACCGTTGAAGAGTACCCTACCCCCCCTGTCTCTCCGGCCACTCCTCGGATGGCAATCTCTGACCCTAGCTTGTGTAAGCTCAAAGTCAGGCCGTCCTTCACAAACGAGCCCAACAGCCCCATTTGTTGACTCTTTGTCGTCTCTCCTTTCTTTTTCACTGCCCAGCCTCTTTTTCTTTGCGGGACAAGGATAGGGCAATTGGTATCTTACTCTAGTAGTCTTGAGGACCTTCTCAATGGTGTCCTGTGTACTGTACAGTACACTATTTTTTTTTTTTTTTTTTTTTTTTTTTATTTTTTTTTATTTTTTATTTTTTGTTCTTCACTGCGCCCTTTGCCTTTTGGATTGAACTCATCTAGGGACATACCCTTGCAGCTTTGGGCTGAGAGCGGAGATGTACCTTAGTGTTGTGTGTGGACTATTCCTATTCATAGAGTCGCCAAGACACCCCTGGCCCCCGGTACTGGCCACAAAAGCCAACGGTAAAAACAAAACTCAGAGAAAAGTGACGCCTTGCCATGTGGGACAGACGCCCACTCCCCAGAGGCAGTCTGCTATCGTGTGACCAGTCCAGAGCCATATTTGTTTTCGAGCTGTGCCATTTTTATTTCTTAGTTTTTGGGAGTTTACAGACAGAGGAATCATTACCACCGCCTCCTCTCGCCTCTGTTGATCGTACCTTCATCGTCACTCTCATTGCTGCTGTCGCTGTTGTCACTGTCGTCGCTATCCTCGCTTTCATCGCTGCTGGTCTCCTCTTCCTCATCCTCTCCAACCTTATTACTAACAACCACTTCCCGCTCGAGGCTGTCGCGGAGAACCTGAATAATGTCGTCATAGTCCTCACGGACCCTCAACTGGTGTCCTGCGCCGTTCTGGCTCTGGTCTTGCGCAACCGCTGAATCCTCCTGGAGCTGCTGATATTCCAGTTGACGCTTCCATAATCTCTCAAGAATGAAGATGGCTCCTTCCTTCTCAATGTCTAAACTGTAGTATTTTCCAAGCACCTCGTCCTTGTCTGGAAGTTCGCCTACCCCTGGACCTTCACTTTTGGGCGTTGTTACAAATTCCTGAAAAACCAAATATGGATCTAGAATAGGAAGAAAGGGTACAACAGCCCAAAGCTTAACAATTCTAAATCCACCAAAGAGTTGGCCAATCATACCTTCCAAAAAAAAAAAAAAAAAAAAAAAAAAAAGTAGGTTATCGGAACTGACCTTTAGCCTTGTCACCGATCGCCGCATTCATAATCTTTTCTACACGGGTAATGAGATCTAGTTCAGCCAATCGTCGTTGAGCAACGGCTTCTGGAGAAGTATCAAGCTTCCAATCCTGTCCAGCATCGTCATCGTCCTCCTCCTCGTCATCGTCTTCTCCGCCATCGCCATCGGCTGCAATTTCAGCCGCAGTGGCAATTTTGACTCCATTTTTAAATCCCATGATTGAGGATACGACAGTCCCTTGCGGTTGCTGGGCTCCTTCCTTTAGGAATCGAGATCTACATTCAATGGGTGCCAATCGTGAAGGCGTAGCCAATCATAATATGTTAGGAAAACAATTGTCCTATGCTGGACTACCTATGGAAAGACGCGTATCTATTTTTAATCGATCCCAATTGCAGTATAGACTTACTTTACAGGGGCAACGAACGTAAAGCCGAATCCCATACCAAACTCACGGTTCTTCAACACATATCGTGTCAGTTTGGAGAATCTGTCGCACCGTGTGATCTGCCCACAGGCTCCACATTCTTTTGTGATATAAGTTCCATAGACGGTCAAAGCAGTCTCTGGGTTCAGACAAACAACACAGAGAATGAATCTTCGAATGAATTTGTCCAAAACTAGCTGCAGCTCAGACATTGTTAGAACCCCACCATCCTCGAGGCGGAGGGCCCTTGGGGGGCGATCATCCAGATGACCACGGAACTGCAGCTCCAGTTCAAAGTATTTAGAGAGGTACTCAAGCGGACGGTTGAGTGCCTTGGAAATGGCAATGAGGTTCTGGATCTGGGTTGAAGCTGGGATCTCGACAGGTACTTTGCTTGGGGGGATTGTCCTCATTCGGGCGGGGTTGATGCGAACCTCTATTGCTGGCCTTTTTTATTTATGAAAAAAGGGGGTTTTGAAAGTCCTGTTAGAAAGAATACGTCGTGTAAATGTATACAGCCATAAGACCTTCAGGAATTCGGGCAAGAACCTACATTTTGTAGCGGTAGTATGGGTCTGGGTTGGTGCTTGGGATGTTGACCATCGAGTTCATGAGGACGCGTCTGTTACCCTTTTTGGGGCGTGCTTGCTGTGGGCGTGGCATGGCTCGGCTGTTTCAGCGGCTGAGTGTAGCTCAACCAGAAGGAAGGGTGTATTTGGGAGAGAATGGAGTATGGTGCTGATGCGAGGTAAGATGGGATGATGAGAGACGCGTTAAATAAAAGATGGAGAGATGGGTCATTATGGCTGTGAAGGAGAGGTTGGGCTGCGGCCGCCCCCCGCAGTTCGCAGTCCAACTTGTGGCGGACTCCTGCAGGGACCTGTCAAGACGGGGGAAATTCTTGTTTACCAGTCCCGAAAAAGCCACTCAAAAAAAAAAAAAAAAAAAAAAGCTCTGCATCTCCATGGCAAATGCCTCTCCATCAGACTAAGGCTCCTCCTTTGGCATTGGCCTCATCTCGTTCACTCGCCTGCTCCTCTTCTTTGTTACTCCATTTCTTTGTCTCTTTTATATTTTCGACATCCTCTCCTTGCTGTCGACCCATTCCTCCTCATTTCTCTTTTGAATACCCCCTCTTCTGTTCTTTGCCCGTATTAGGCCTTTTGGACACTTGTCCTTGCAATCACTCCATCTCATATCTTCATTAGAAACTATACAACATGGGAAAGATCCAGAAAAAGACCGGAAAAGGTACGGCCTCATTCAGTCGTTCATCCTTGTATCAGTACCTTAGTGTTGGCGACTATGGCAGCTCTCCAAGTATCTATTATGGGTAGTCAACCATTTCTAACCTTGCTGTTGGGAATGATTCTTAGGACGTTTGGATAAGTACTACCACATGGCCAAGGAACAGGGCTATCGTGCCCGTTCCGCGTTCAAGTTGGTTCAACTTAACAAAAAGTACAACTTTCTTGAGCGGGCCAAGGTGCTGATCGATCTGTGCGCTGCCCCAGGTGGTTGGTAAGTTTTGATGCAGCCCTGCCCTGAAACCAATGATGTCTTTTCTAGGGAGCAAGAATACACTGGATCTGTGTTCTGACTGTAGATCTCCTCCATTTTTATTTTTCTCAATGTGTAGGTTGCAGGTCGCATCCAAGATGATGCCTGTGAGCAGTTTGATTGTCGGTGTGGATTTGGCGCCGATCAAGCCCCTGCCCAATGTCATTACTTACGTCGAGGATATTACAACAGAAAAGTGCAGGGCGACATTGCGCTCAACTCTCAAGACATGGAAGGCTGATGTGTATGTTCAAAGCTCTGCATTATCTTGGCTTCACAGGAAGCCAGTTACTTTTTACCTTGGTATCTGGCAACATCAAGCTAACATACCTTGTTTTTACTTTCTGCTTTCCCCCTTGACCCAAACCCTACTAGTGTGCTTCACGACGGTGCTCCCAACGTCGGTACTGCCTGGGTTCAGGATGCTTTCACACAGTCAGAGTTGGTATTGCAGTCGTTGAAGCTCGCCACAGAGTTCTTGAACAAGGGAGGATGGTTCGTCACAAAGGTTTTCAGATCTCAGGATTACAACAACCTCATGTGGGTTTTTCAACAGCTCTTCCGCAAAGTCGAGGCGACAAAGCCCCCCTCCTCCAGAAATGTCTCTGCTGAAATTTTCGTCGTCTGCAAGGACTTTTTGGCACCAAAGAAGATTGATCCCAAATTCTTGGATCCCAAGCACGTCTTCTCGGAGATCGACACTGGATTGGTAGGACAACCCGTGGATGTGTTCCACCCAGAGAAGAAAAAGCGTCAACGTGATGGTTACGAGGATGGAAACTACACGCTCCACAAGTCCATGGATGCCTGGGAGTTCATCACAAATGCTGAACCTGTGGTAGCTCTTGGCAGTGTCAACAAGTTCTCATTCCAATCGGATGATTCAAAGAAGATTCTCAAGTCTGCAGAGACAACCGATGAAGTCAAACTCTGCTGTGAGGATTTGAAAGTCTTGGGTAAGAAGGATTTCAAAAACCTACTCAAGTGGCGAACCAGCATTCGTCTCGAGGTCGGACTCGACAAGAAGCCTGAGCCCAAGCCTGCAGTCCAACAGGAGACTGTCGAGGTGACCTCACTGGACGACGTTGATGCAGTTGAAGAGCACGCTGCGGTAGCTGCTGCAGAGGAAGCTCGTCAGGATCGTATTCGTCGTCGCCAGAAGAACGAGCGTGTTCAGAAGAATGTTCAGCGGATGCAGCTCGGAATGATCGTCCCCACAGAGATTGGTCTTGAGCAGATCGGACCCGATGGTCAGTCTCTCTTCTCGCTCACTAACATTGAAAAGGCTGGAGGACTGAAGATGGTCCGAAAGGGCGACACTGAGATTGATCCCGAAGAGTTCAATGCGGAGATGGACCAGGATGATGACATTGTCACGGGTGGTGGAAATGATTCTGCCAAGGTCCTTTCGAGGCGCAAGGCCAAGAGTATGGTCCGGGAGGATATTGATGCTCAGTTTGTAGGTGACGATGAAATTGAAAGTGATAACGATGGAGATGAGGTTTTGGTGCAGGAGCTGGACGAAATGTATGCGCAATACAAAGAGCGTCAGCTGGAGCGGGATGCCAAGGCCCGAGCCAAGGCCAAGCGAGAGGATAAGGGCGAATGGAAGGGATTCAAGAGAGATGGAACCGAGGATGATATCTCAGACTCTGAGGATGAGGAGCTTGCTAGGGCAATGCAGGCAGGCAACAAGGATGACGACACCTCAGACTCGGACTCGGACTCGGACTCGGACATGGATGAGGACAATGAAATGGAGGGCGAAGATGAGAGCAGAGGCAAGAAGACTATCAACAGGGGCTCAAAGAACCCATTGTTGGTCGGACTCGATGATGCTGAGCAGGCTGAGCTTCGAAAGAAGACCTCCAGCGGCCTGACTAAGGGCACAAAGATGTTCTTTGACCAGGCCATGTTCAAGGGCCTCGTTGGAGAGGATGAAGAGGAGGACGAGGATGAAGAAGATGAAGAAGAAGAGGAAGAGGAAGATGATGATGAGTCTGAGCAGGATGTTGAGATGGATAGCGACGAAGAAATCCGTCAGCTCAACAAGAATCGCAAGGCTCTCAAGCGCAAGGCCGCAGAGGTGAGTGATAAACTTGGATCAGACTGTTTTACCAAAGCTTCGATATCCAGGTGGCGACAGACTTTGCACATTAGATACTAACCGAGAATGGTGTCCATTTCTTTATTTCTTTTGAAAAAAAAAAAAAAAAAAAAAATCAAGCCTGCTGAGGGTGATGAGGACGATATTGAAATGGTCCCGATCGTCAAGGATGAGGGTGACGATGACATGTGGGATGGCGAGTCAGATGAGGAGGATAGCCGGAAGCGCAAGCAGCTGAACGAATACTCTCTCATTACCGCCGAGGCCATGACTCTTGCCCAGTCGCTCGTCAACAAGACTGCAACCAAGTCGGAGCTGATTGATCGTGGATTCACCAAGCAGGCGTTCAATGACGCTGACGGATTGCCAGCATGGTTCTTGGAAGATGAAAAGATGCACAATGAACCCAACCTTCCAATTACAAAGGAGGCTGTTCAGATTATCAAGGACCGCATGCGTGCTCTGGACGCACGGCCGATCAAGAAGATTGCTGAGGCCAAGGCCCGCAAAAAGTACAAGGCAGCTCAGAAGTTGATCAAGATCCAGAAGAAGGCAGATGCGATCAACGAGACAGAGGATATTTCCGAGAAGCAAAAGTCGATCGGCATTGCCAAACTGTTGGCTAAGGCTGCAGGCAAGAAGAAGCCTAAGAAGGAGGTACAGCTCGTTGTTGCCAAGGGATCGAACAAGGCATCCAAGGGACGCCCCAAGGGTGTCAAGGGAAGGTAAGGAAAAAAAAAAAAAAAAAAAAAAAATGCGACTAGAGAGTGGCGTATCGGAAAGTTTTTTCCTTCTGTCCGCTTTTCTCACATTTGTTTACTCGGGTTAAACGTTTCTCAATCTTATGCAACATGCATGATGAACTTGAACACTCAACGGCCTATTTTCTTCCGATTTTTTTTTTTCATTTCTTAAATCAGGTACAAGATGGTCGACTCGAGAATGAAGAAGGAGCTTCGGGCCACCAAGAGGATAGCCAAGAAGGCCAAGGGAAGCAACCGCAAGAAGTAATGGTCTCCGCCCGCGAGTCCTCTCTCTCATCTGCCAGGCACTGAGGTGTCGTCATACTCCGATGGATGACAGTCGTGTTCAATGTTATGTTCCTAGATAGACCCTTGCAGCACCCCTCTCTTTCATGTCCAATCTATGTATTAGCATTCTCTTTTTCTTATTTTCTACTATTAGCATGTCTTTTTCATTAAAACGTTACGCGTATCGAAACTTGCTTGGGTCCCCCGCTCCTGGTGAAGAGTGGCTGATTCTGTGGTATCGGACAGGCCCGTATACAAGAAGGTGTAGTGCGGGCATCCCGTTCAGCGTGCTCAGGGCTCTGGCGCTTTTTCTTCTCCCCCATCACTTGCCATTGTTGAGGACCAAGCATACGGTTACCTCTTTTGGGAGGGCGAGAAGAAGGGAGCATGAGCGATAACAAAGTGCCACGCCCTTCAATCCCGTTTGGTCCCTTTTAGTAAGAGTGAACGGTTGGGGGAAAAAAACAAAAGCAACCACAACTGAACCGCCCTTTCCCTGGGCCCATGCGGAGAGCAGCATTCGACAGAGCAAAAAACGTGACCTAGCCTAGTAGTAGGCGGGAGATCACGGAAGAGAGAGTCTGAGAGGCACTCATAGTACGCCCCTGTCATTCAAGGCCACTGAGCTTAATCAAAATCCCTGCCTCTGTCAACCTGCAAACAAGAGCGAGCACAGGTAAAAAAAAATCTCGCAGAGTTAGGCGGCCGAATGAGAGGGCTCCCCGCACTTTGGGCACGAGTGTTCTTCCGAGGCCCAACTCATTGTACTCGCCGAAGGGGAAGAGGTGTAAATTCTTTTCGACGGCTCTCCACAGCCTATGAGTGGCTGCTGTCTCGTGCTTGTCCATGACTTGTGCCTTTAGGCTGGTCCACGCGGATCGATCCGCCCGATAGTCCAGCGGAGGAGAAGAAGAGGACTCGTATAAAAAGGGATCCGTCGCCTGGGTCGCCCACGTCCCTCCTCTGTCTCTTTGAACTCGTCTCCCTTCCACATTTCCCCCCTTTCTTTGTGCAATTGCATTCCTGTACATAACACACTCTTCACTCTTCAATCTCTCCTTCCTTTGCAACGTCGAGCTGAACAATTTGCTTTCTCACACTCTCCACTCTCCCACGATCAACTACTTCATCTTTTACTCCGTTTAACAAAATGCCTTTTGATTCCAAGGTTCCTGGCGTGACTATTCTCGCCACTGTCACTCCTGCTCAGGCTGAGATTCTCACTCCCGAGGCTCTTCGCTTTGTTGCTACACTTCACCGTAGCTTTGAGAAGACGCGTCAAGAGTTGCTCCAGCGTCGTCGTGACCGTCAGGTGGAGTTGGACCAAGGCCGTTTGCCCGATTTCTTGCCCGAGACTCGTTATATCCGTGAGGACCACACCTGGCGCGCCGCCAAGCCTGCCCCAGGTCTCCAGGACCGCCGCGTGGAGATCACTGGACCTGTTGATCGCAAGATGGTCATCAATGCCTTGAACTCGGGTGCTGCTACGTTCATGGCTGATTTCGAGGGTGAGTAACCTTTTTTTTTTTTTTTTTACTTGTGGAGAGAGCCACGGATCAGTTTTTTCATTTCGCCCAGGCAACAGCAGGAACCCTGTTCTTTTTTTCTTTCAGACTTTCTGAGCACAAGGTGGCGACGGAAACCTTAAAAAAAAAGTGGACCTCGCAGTTGGCTCGGTGGAAGACTGCTTTTTTGATTCAAAGGAGAAAAAAGCTCCGGGGAGAGAGGGAGGGGCGAGAAGGGGGGGGGGCCTTGCAATTGTACGTATGCACGAGGAGAAGGATCCCTCATGTGAAAGAAACCAACAAGACTGACCAACCTCTCTACTCTCTTTCGCTCTTCTCAACCATTGAACAATAGACTCGAACGCGCCCACGTGGGAGAACAACATCAGTGGCCAGATCAACCTCAAGGACGCCATCCACCAGCGCATCTCTTACACTGCCCCCAACGGCAAGCAGTACAACATCCGCAAGGATGGCAAGATCGCCACGCTCATTGTCAGGTGAGTTCTTGCATCCTGTTATCCTTTTGGTTTATTCGTTACTTCTGGTTTGTATACTGACCTTTCCTTGAATTGACATGTCCTGGATATAGACCTCGCGGCTGGCACTTGGATGAGAAGCACGTCTTGATCGATGGCCAGATCACCTCGGGTTCGCTCTTTGACTTTGCGCTCTACTTCTTCCACAACGCCAAAAAGTCGGTTGAGATCGGTATCGGTCCTTACTTCTATGTGCCCAAGATGGAGTCCCATCTTGAGGCTCGTCTCTGGAACGACGTCTTCAACCAGGCTCAGGATTACCTCGGTGTCCCCCGCGGCACCATCCGTGCCACTGCCTTGATCGAGACCATCCTGGGTGCTTTTGAGATGGATGAGATTATTTATGAGCTCCGGGATCACTCCGCAGGATTGAACTGCGGTCGCTGGGACTACATCTTCTCATTCATCAAGAAGCTCCGCTACTCTCCCGAGTATGTCTTGCCCGACCGCTCTGACATCAGCATGACAACTCCTTTCATGGATGCCTATGTCCGCTTGTTGATCAAGACCTGCCACAAGCGTGGTGTCCACGCTATGGGTGGTATGGCTGCTCAGATTCCCATCAAGAACAATGAGGCTGCCAACAAGGCTGCTATGGACAAGGTCCGCAACGACAAGTTGCGCGAAGTCAAGGCTGGCCACGACGGTACCTGGGTTGCCCACCCCGAGCTCGTCAAGATTGCCCTTGCCATCTTTAACGAGCACATGCCTCAGCCCAACCAGCTCCATGTCCGTCGTGAGGATGTTCACGTCGAGGCTGCCGATTTGTTGAACACCAACGTCAAGGGAGCTATCACCGAGGTCGGTATCCGTGCCAACGTCTCTGTTTCGTTGATCTATATGGAGGCCTGGCTCCGTGGTTTGGGCTGTGTCCCAATCCACAACCTGATGGAGGATGCTGCCACGGCCGAGATTTCGCGTTCGCAGCTGTGGCAATGGGCCAAGCACGGTGCTCGCACGAACGATGGTGTCCAGGTTACCCCCGAGTACCTTCTCCGTGTCTTGGATGAAGAAGTGGACAAGTTGGCTAAGGAGATGGGTGACCAGCGATTCAAGGCCTCGAAGATCCCTCAGGCCAAGGCTTATCTTGCTACCCAGATCACTGGCAAGGACTACAGCGACTTCTTGACTTCATTGTTGTACGATGACATTGTTGAGCTCGAGCAGGTCAAGGCCAAGATCTAAAGAGATCTCGTTTCGTTATTTTCATCCAACACTCTCAACTCTACTCATAACCCTCTGTAAATTAAGGCTCTACTCAAATTTGTACCACAAATAAAAAAATAAAAAAAAAATTGTTAGAACGTGTATACTCACCACTGTTCGTTGACGCGTTGATGTTGGAGGCAACTTAAATTCCAGTATCAGACTTGTATTCTTGGAGGTAGGAAAGGACATCGACTTGGGAAGCCCTTGACAACGGCCCCAGGACTTTGACATCAAGCAATAGGGAAACCCTCGACCAGCTCAATGCTGGCTCCAATAGTCTCACTCATAATCCTCGGACCGTAATTCGTGCCTCCCAGAACGACTGTGCAAGGACTCCCGTCATGGCTCTTGACTGCTGAAAGTGGTGAAATGTTCAGCTTCTCTGTTTTTTTCAGTGACTGCAGAGTTTCCCAGGTACACACAGTTTGGACTGAAGCTTGGAGAGTTGCGTGACCACCAGGAGCCTTGGCCATTTTGTTGAATCGGCAAGTCATCCTCTTGAGCGTCTCCATTTGTTACAAGTTTCTGTCTTGCGTCTCGGACATATTCATTCAGTGGATCTGAACGTCACCCATGTACTAAGAACATGTTGGTCATCAACTTACGCATCTAAGGCCGAGTTTGATTACTTTCCCTCCACCTTTGGGCGGAAATCTCGCGGTGTATCTTGGCTAGGAAGGACTCCTTGGTAGTCTTCTCGATGCTGGTTTTTTTTTTCGGGCGGAGAAGCGAAATGTTCTGTCAAAAAAAAATGGGTCTGATGGTAACGAGAACAAAAGTGGGGCAAAATGACACTGCACCAAAAGCTAGGGGGCAAGGTAAAAGCCATAACAGAAGACGTAAATGTTGATGTTGAACTTTTAGCACAAAGCCTCCTAAAGGTGAGACGACCTTGACGATAGTGATATCCAAGTTTTCTGGGTGGAGAACGATTGCTGCTTGATGCTGAAAATGAACTCGGTTTTGCATTTGTAGGGGTCATTTAGTTAGTCTGCAACATACTGAGGGAGAGGCGAAGCAGGACAATGAAGTAAGACAGTGAGCATGATGGAAATTGATTTGAGAGAGTGTGAAGTAATAAAATGGGTACTATAGTATTATGGCCCGCGCCCTTCCTCTAGGTTTTGGTATGGAGAAGGGCACATAGGCAACCATACCCGTACTTATTATTGGAGACGGGAAAATTACGACGATGAGAGGAGGCCATGTCAAGTGCTACAACGCAGGATCCAGTATGGCCAAGGCGAGTCAGCAGTGGATGGCGAAGCTCTAGTGGCCTGAGGAGCTGGATCGGGGATAGTGTACAAGATACCACCTCTAGAATACCAATATGGCAGTTGTCAAGTGGATAGAAGATTTTTACGACCTCTCCCGGCAGCTTCATTATGTGTAAATAAATTTTGCTTTGATCCTCTGCTCTCCGACCCAACCATGGCTGCTTTGGACTCTTCATTTTATTTTCCCAAGAGGCCCCATTACTAAAATACAGTCCACGCAAGGTGGTATGCAACAGAGAGAGAGATGATGTGTGCACATACGTTTGTGTAATGTTACGGATCAGAGTGCAATGGGCAACGCAGTTGCTAATTTTAACTTTTACAATAATCACCTACTAGACCCAGATCTCCTTCGTCGATGACCATCTCCTACATTATCAGCACTTCCTGTTTCTTCTTCAGCTGTGGCTTCTGTCGATCGCCCTGTCGTTGGACCCATTACATCCGAAAAGATAGCCTGTGATTTGACCTGAACAAAGAACAGGTGACAGTCTCTTTTGCTCGAAAGATTCGTCAGACTATACTGATTGCCTCTCGGAATCATGAATCGTCCACCTGTCGACAATACAAACTCTGTATCGTGAACCTTGACTAAAAGCACGCCACTGACCACGTAAAAGACCTGCATCGACACATACACGTCCATGTAAAGAAGAGAAACAACGCAGAAAGTCAGATAAAGCTACATGAACTAAATTGCAAAGAGAAAAGAGAATAGAAGAATGAGATAGAAACAACTTACGAGCGTGTTGCTGCTGCCCTTGCTCATGGGTTTTTCGCCATTGGGGATGATTCGCATGGTGCCAGAGACCATATTCTCCTCATCTTCAAGACCACGGTGGAACTGATATTCACGTCCTTGAACTTCTTTTAACCGCACTGCATGCTTGGACTCGATAACGGCTACATTGAGGGAAATGAAAAAAAAAATCAGTAAAAAAAAGGCCCAATGTCCTACTCGATTCACCCTGATACAAAAGGCAAGGAGCACTCTTTCTTGCAGACTTACATCGAGGAACAACCATATTGGATCCAAAGACGACTGTATCGACCATCTTGATATTCTCCTCCTCTTTCAATCCATACTTTTCTTGAGCCTCCATCAATTCCGTCTCTGTATCGTTCGCATACTCTTCCATCTCACTCTCCATTTCATCGCCCCCATTAGGATCCCCTCCAGATCGACTAGCCCTCTCCAAAGGTTTCTTCCGCATTCCCGCTCGGCGAGTTGGTTGCTTTGTTTCAACCATCCTTGTTCGTTTACGCTTTCGTCCCATGGTGGACCCATCCTGGCCAGAAGCTTTCGACGGTGTGGCTCGGATGATGGCTTTGATTCCCGGCATGGATTCCGGTCGATTGTATTCGACCTTGCCTAAGACTACCTTTTCATTCTTCCAAAACTCGAGAGGGGCCATCCTGGTCCTGCGACTTCTTCGGACTATTCTCAACAACCGCACCAACAAGACACACACCAATAGAGGAGTTAGTTACTGATCAAACTTTTGTCACATTTGGACTCTATGAACTGAGGAGAGGAAGGGAAGAAAAAATAGAGAGATAAAGAGACATCTCTTACCTCCACTGTCTTCATTATCGCCAACATCAGGAACTGTTGGGATCTCCTGAACAACAAGCGTAGACGGTCTCTCATGCGGACGAGCAGGTGGTCGCACTACTCTAGTCCGAGAGCGTCCTCCTGAACTACTCTCTCCTTCATCCTGATCACTGTCTTCTACGACCTTTTTCTTCCTTCCCCTGCGACGAGTCGCTGTAGAAGCCTGTGCTTTGGATCGAGGGACGACTCGCTCCTCTTCATTTCTATCCTCGTCGTCATCATCATCACCATCTTCTTCTTCTCTCCCTGCAGCTGCACTCCGGCCTGCTTTCCTGGATGGCTGAACCTTCTTGCTTGATTTGGTTTTGGGTATATCCAAACTCGAAGGGTCCACTTCCGCAACTTTTTTGCCGCGTCGAGTCACTGTCTTTGGTTCCTTTGTACTCGCAAGCCGTTTCATCTGAACAGGGTATTTGATTTCCCGATGTTTATCCTTTCGAGGGTCCTCCAGTTCTTCTTCTTCTTCTTCTTCTTCTTCTTCTTCTTCTTCTGCCTCTGCTTCTTCTTCATTATCGTATCCATATGAAGGTCCCTCTTCTTCATCCGAGAATCGGAGTTGGTCCAATGAAGGTGGTTCCGCAAGAACAGCTGCTTCAATGACCTTTTTGCGTCGAAATTCGGCTGGGGTTCGATGCGACGCTGGTTTGGAGCGCGATGATGATGCTGCGGCTTGTGGTGGAGTTGTTTCTCGAGTGTCGACATTGTCATCATCATAGCCCTGATCCTGTTGGTTCTCAAATAGATCGTTGTTATTTTGAGTATCGTCATACTGACTGTCATTAACATCGTCTAGCGAAGCGAAATCGAACGCCTTTGAGGGATCCGCAGCAATTGAATGTCGGCCCTTGCCCACTGCCCTTGCCATAGATGGTTGTTTTTGTCCTGTTCTAGAGGCAGAAACGGCAGATTTGTTGGTTTTAGTGGCCCCTGAGGTTGTCCTTGTCGGTTGTTGAGTCGATTTTGCTCCTGCAGCTACCGAAGAGTTTTTCGTTGTTGTTGGTTTGGCTGCTGCTGCTGCTGCTGCCGCTGCTGCGACAGATGGAGGTAATGTTAGAGACCAAAGATTGGCTCTTGACGAATTCTCGGCAATCTTGGCCATCTTTTGACGAGAATCAGAGAGGAGTTTGTCTAGTTTGGGTGATTTCAAAGTAGAACTAGCTCCTAGTCGTGCTTGAATTGAGGAAGAGTGAGAGAGAGGTTGTTGTCCCGAAGCGGAGGATGAGAGCCTTGAGTCGGGTTCGCCTTCGGAATTGTCGTCTGCCGTAAAAACAAGTCGTTTCTTGACAGAATGGAACGAGGGCGAGCGATACTCTTCCGTCTCTTGGTGATATGTCCTACCTGTTGGACAAGGGATGACATGGTAGCGACTGGGTTAAAGAGGTTGATCCGATTGTCCATTGCTTAAATGTTTCTAATTCTTCTTCTTTTCTTTTATAATCCCACGTCAAATGCCCTACCATCTCGATCAGCACTTGTACTTGACATGCCAACTGTACGCGATCGACGCGAAGTTGGAGTAGCCAAGAGCTCATCAGGCAGTTCCTGTTCATAATACAGCTGTCGATGCATCTCTCGTCGTTCCTCTGACCTAGGACTCGTTTCGCGAAGCCGTCCATCAAAGGGAGGTGTTGAGGACGAAATCGGATAGTGTCTATTGCTGTTTTCATCGTCGTTGTAATGACCAAGGCTCCTGCGCAATTCGTCGTGGCCGTCATCCCAAAAGTCGTCAATATTATCGAGTCCGTCGGCATCCTTTTTGATGTTAGCCTTCATAGTGATCCCTGTCCTCCTGTAGGATTGTTGATTGAAATTATGCCCGCGAGTATAAAGAGTCGAGAGGAGAAAACCAGTCAGTTCAAGCAGTGGACTGCACACACCTCAGGAGTTGGTGAATTGGCAAGGCTCCATTGCTTTAGCATGAAGAAAAGAGTCGAGAGATGGACTCACCTTCCAACGACTCCGACATCGAAAAAGTTGTTGATCCTTGCGCGGGATCCTGCTCCTTGGTCCTATACGATGAAAGGATTCATCATCGATGCGAGTCAATATCAGAGCATGTCGCGCCATTGCCGAGGTCAGAAATGATGCAAGGGAGAGAGAGAGAATGAATCCAGTACCTTGCTCATCGTAGTCTAGATGTAGATGTAGAATCTGTTGGAGAGATAGAGAGAGACTGAGCAGAGAATGACTGATCCTGATCCTTGCGTTTGGGCGCTAACAGCGATCGTCCTTTGAGAGAACGCGATCAACGCAATGGAGAGAACGACGTGGTTTGCTGTGGTCTCCCATTTGAATAGACAGACAGACAGAAATACAAAGAAAAGGTCCCGTGATAGAGTGATTTTTAAACTATCAAAATTTTGGTCCCATTGAACCATACCCAATCACAAGGCGAGGTGATGATGCAAGTCTCAATTCACGCTTGGCCCGTCTTGATGTCCCTTGACCCCTGCCATAATCATCGTTCCTGCCCTTTAACCAACCCAAAGCCAAGCTTCAGTGCATTGGGAAGAAGAAAGAGGCATGATAGCCATTTAATGAATTTGAAGATATGAAACGGAGGAAGACTCCTCCTTCCTTTGTGCCACGCTGACAGATTATCTCCTCACTCTCATCCACCAATTTAATACTATTTACACATTCACCTGAAAACTAGACAATAAACGCGCCTCTCTGGATGGCAGTGGAGAGTATCCCCTTAGAGTTCGTTTCTAGCTTCGTTGGGTCTCTCATTCGACTTCTCGGGTGTCTTTTCGTTCGACTTTTCCTTTTCATCCGTCTTCTCCTTACTCTCCTGCTGGGTCTCCTTCTCGGTCGCCTGGCTCGCATCCTTAGCCTTGTTCTCAGTGTTCCCGGTCTCAGCCTTGGTGTCTCCGGTAGCCTTCTCATTATCGCCCTTGACCTTCTTCTCGTCTGAGCCTTCTGCAGCTGCAGCCTTATCTTGGATCTTGGTTCCTGCATCTGCAGCAGCATTAGCCTCAGCTTTATCTTTGACATTATCAGGCTTGACCTGGTCTTTGGATGGCTCGGACGCTGCCTGGGCATTCTTGGCTGCATCTTCTTCCTTCTCTTGCGATACCGCCTTGCGGGCCTCTTCGGGGACTTGGAGCACCTTTTGTGCTGACTCGGGCACCACCTTATCAGCCTGCTCGGGTGCTTCCTTTTCCTTTGGTTTCTCAGCAGTCTCTTTCTCAGTAACAGTGTCCTTCTTGTCAGCCTCCTTGACAGCCTCCTTGACAGCCTCCTTGTCCGCAGCCTTGTCTGCGGGCTTGTCTGCGGGCTTGGCTGGGTCAGAGGCCGGTGGGGTAGAAGACTCGGGGCAGAAAGCATACTTGAGAACATCACCAATGTTGTTTGCATTCAACACCTCTGAGCTGAATGTCACTACATTCCGGAGCAATGGAATCGACTCGAAGAACGAGTGCTCTGCTTTCGCACCTGCGCCCTTGGTCACCAAGATGAGGGCCGCTTCATCCTGGAGCGACTTGAGAATGGCCTCGGGGATGTCTTGAGCTCGACCTTTGCGAATCAGATTGTTCAGATCCCGAGCCATTTGAGCCATTGGGGATTCGACTGATTCAGCTGCCAAAGCCAGGTAGGTCATCGTCCGCACTGCAATGTCCTCAGGCTTCAAGTCAGCCACGCGTGCAATGTTCTGAGAGAGCTGAATATCGATCGCCAGTTTGCCAACCGAGGTCAGAATGGTGCGTAACTCCTCTGTCGATTGAATAATCGACTCTAAAGCCTCAGAAAGTAATGTTCCGCCAGCCAACCCATGGGTCATGCTCGAAAAGTAGACAAGATCGTCCACACGCTTGAGATAGTCCGTGTTGGTCGTCTCACAAATCTGGGCTGGGGTCACAACAATGCCCTTGGCTTTCTTGACCGTGTTCGAGGACGTGATCAGACCGAGGCCCAGGAATTCCCAAATCTTGGACTTGACTGGACTTGCGGCACTTTCGGTCTTTGGTGACTCAGCAGCAGCCTTAGGTTCTTCACCCTCGGGAGCTTTGGCATTGGCGGGGTCTTGTGCCTTGGCTTGTTCTGGTGGCGTAGCAGCATTAGCTTTGTCAGCCGGTTCCTTCGTGTTGACTACCTCGATCGAATCCTTGTTCTGAGTGGACACAAGGTTAATGACAGCATCGTAGATCGTGTTGACGACCATGGCTGCACGACGGGTGTCGAGTTCTGAGAGCTTGCTATAGGCAGAGAACACATCCGCGCCTTGATCCTTGATTAACTGCAATCGTGCCTTCTCGAGACTAGACCAGTCTGCGGCCCCAGGCGTAAAGATACTTAACGAGACAATCTGGACAATGTCGTCCAAGAGTGGAATATTCGAGTTTGGGAGGAGCGTTTGTGCATCCTGGGAACCAAAGGTCTCGATACCTTTGGTGTTGATGTCCTGGATGAGGTGCGGGGCCAGGCTTTGGATGTCGCTACTGGCAACAAAGTCCGAGATGGTCATCCGCGCCAATGCGGACGAGGACACGAGCAGGACGGCAAACGAGAGTCGGAGGAGCGCCTTCATTTTGGGGAGTTTATCGCTTGGGGGAAAAGATGTAGTGTTAGGAGAGTGACAAAATTGTACGGAGGAGCGATCGAGAGAAGCTAAAGAAAGGAAAAGAAAGAAAGAAAAAGAAAGAAAGAAAAAGAGGAGAGAAGAGTCTACGTGGCGAGTCTGTGAGAAAAATAAAAGTGAGCGAGCAACAAGAAGGAGGATGGGGGTCGGGGGAGGAAAGGAAGCACTCCAAGGCGACAAGACGAGCGAGAAGGAGCCAAAGAGAAGGGGTGACGGGAGGAGGAGAGGGGCAAAAAGGAGCGCAAAAAAGGGAGACTATCGCAGCAAAGAAGGCGCTCGAGCACTCTCTTTGTCGCTTCACCCCTCTTCACGAATGAAGAAAGGGGTCGCCGTAAATACGCGAATGTATTGTCGAGCCGATGCCTACTGCAATATGCACGCGCCGATGCAAATCAGCTCTATTCATACCTATTTTTTGTTCTTTTTAACATTCTACGCGCAGCTCGAGGCTGTGCAGAGCCGTCGCCACCATGGCGGCGAGTGGTGTTTTATTAAGAGGTCATAGTTTGTTGCTTTAGCTAGCGACTGCTTGCCTGCCCGGGCTTGCAGCTTACATCACCTTGCAATTCTCGTCTTCGATACCCTGTCCGTTCTGGCGACCGCGCTCGTGCCGTACGCGTCTCATCGCACCGAGCTTCTTCATGTCTGTCAAGCGCTTCTTGGCCCGGTGGTTGCCCTGTGCAGCCGATCGCAGGTACCAACGACGCGCCTCCTCCAAGTCCTGTTTCACTCCGATGCCGACCTAGAACAATAGAAAATACGATAACAACTCGAGTTAGAAACTGCCTGCTCAAGAAACACTGTCAGGGAACCTTGATGGTGCCTACACGAAAGGAATGTAGGGAGCTAGAAAGAAAGAAAGAGGGAGTCTTTACCTCCGAATAATATCCGACCGCGTACTCGGCACGCGCCAATCCCCTGTCTGCAGCCTTACGGGCCCAGAGGTAAGCCTCTGTGTCGTTCTGCATCAATACTCCCTCGGACCCTGTCAGGTACCAGCCAGACAGTCCCAGCTCGGACTCGGAATCGCCTTGCTCAGCTGCACGAGTATACCAAGCGATACTCCTCCGTGGGTCGACAGGACATGTCAGCTTGCCATATTCGTAGCACTCTCCCAATTTAAACTGACTTGGAGCATATCCATATCCTGCCGCTTGAGTAAACAACTCACGAGCGTAGCCCTCGTCTGGAATCACAGATGGGACTCCAGCCTTCTCATAACAGAGTCCCAGCTCGTGCAAGGCATGCGGATTGTCCTCATCAGCATTATCGGCAGCACGCTTGAGCCATGTGATTGCCTCTCGAGGGTTGCATTGCTGACCTAACAGACCCTTCAGGATCACCATACCAAGCTTGTACATCGCAGCTGTATCGCCCAGCGATGCAGCCTTGCGATAGAATTGCACGGCGCGACTATGGTCTCTTTTGGTGCCCGCACCGAGCTCATAACAAACCGCCGTACGATATGTGGCAGAAGGGTGGTTCTGTTTCGAGGCCTGGACATAGAGATTGAAGGCTTTGTCGTGATCAATCTGCAGTCCGAGAGAGCCATTGCCGTAGCAATTCGCAAGGAAGAACTGTGCATCCGCAAAGGCAGGCTTGCCAATCCCGATTCCCGTCGTTGCCAGTCGCTTAATGATCTTGAGTCCCTCCATAAAGAGAGCCTCCTTGTTCTTCTTCTGACGCTTAGGATCTGGGTCATCGTTGCCAAAGGTCACTGCTGCTTCGATCAGGGCCTTTGCATAGTCAAGCTGAGCTCCTGGATCACCGCTCATCTTGGCATGTTGTCGCATCTCATCCAAGAGCTCGATTGTCAATGGTCGCTTTGGGCGTGCACCACGACTAGCCCCGCTCAGGCTGTTGCTAGAATCTCCACGGTGCGGTGGGCGGGCTCCGTAACCACCGGGACCCATGGGAGGGCGGGGTCCGCCACGGCCAGGAGGACCTCGTACCGAAGGAGAATGTTGCAGATTGGCTCCACCAGGGCCTCCTGGACCACCAGGGCCACCAGGGCCACCAGGGCCTCCAGGGCCTCCAGGGCCTCCAGGGCCTCCGTAGTATCCTTGTGGGGGTCCATATCCTCCTGGACCGTGGGGGCGATATCCTCCACCATACTCATATCCGCCTCCTGGTCCACCATAGCCGCCGCCATACTGCTGCTGCTGCTGATATTGCTGGTCCTGATAGTAATCTTGACCGTACTCAGATCCGTAAGGCTGTCCATAGGCGTCATACTGTGCATCCTGGTAGCCTGCCTGTGAGTAACCTCCAGGACCACCGTATCCTGGATACTGTTGCTGTGGACGATATCTGGGGTCGGGATGTTGACCATAATTCTGTTGCGACGGCGGGCCACGGTACGAAGGATGCT
The DNA here is from genome assembly GCA_011634665.1 of Mortierella sp. BCC40632. NCBI lineage: Eukaryota > Fungi > Mortierellomycota > Mortierellomycetes > Mortierellales > Mortierellaceae > Mortierella > Mortierella sp. BCC40632. Next base: position 2,079,102 of record WAEK01000003.1, read on the forward strand.
GGCCGTACTCTGAGCCACCATGACCGTACTCCTGGCCGTAGCCACCTTGCTGAGAGCCATTGTATCCTTGATAATCTGGCCCTGCTCCAGCAGCGCCGCCAACGCCATGGCTTGATGCTGATTCGGAATATGTGATGCCATTAGGATTGGCGGCGGCATATGCACGAACAGCAGAATGGGTCGAGTCAACACTAGCAGTTCGCTGAGGCGCCTGGCCCCCCTCGGACACCGTTACACCAGGTTCAAAGGCAGTAGCCACTGCTCCTTCATTCTCTTCCTGGCCCGCCGCCTCGTGTTCCGACTCTGGGTGTCTAGAGTCGTCTGCGTATCCTGAGCGCTCGAGAGGCTTCCTGGCCTGCGAGTCGTTTGATAAGTGAAGAGGCAATGAGTTCAGATCATCTCTTGAGCCTCCGTTGGGATGGCCACTGGCACCATTACTGCCATTGGGATCATCAAGCGAGAGCGCACCCAGATCCAGATCCAGCGAGGATGGTGCATCAGCAGCACCATAGTCATCCTGGCTGTACGAGTGACTACTGTACGAGTGGTCGGGGACACTGGTTGGGGGACCGCCGGGATGGTTCCAGCTCGAGGATGGATATGAAGCAGCTGTTGGGGACTTTAGCGGATGGGGACTCTCGGTCCTTTGCTCGGGTGCGTATGGATCGTAATCACTCCGTTGTTGATCCCCGCGTGGCGACAGTGGCGCCAAAGAGGCGCCCGGGTGTGGCACATGACTGTCGTTGGTCAGGGAGCTTCCTCTGACGGGGTTGGCCATGGAAAGCAAACAACCTACTACGGAGGCAAAGAAAGTAGAGCAAGAATGAAAGCAGAAGGCGCGTTAGGAAGTGGTCGGACCTCGATGGTTGCACAGAGGCGCGTACTGTTAGTCCTGTGAGACATTCTCCTGCCGATGGCCGTAGTCCAACCCCCGTCGACCGACGGAGATGACACCTGCTTCTGCGCCACCTCGAAGCCCTGCGGACTCTCTGTCCTCGTACATGATGGGGTGAGTCCAAGACTAGGGGCGAACAGGGTAGCACGGGATTCCAATATGCGCTGAGTGGAGGTCGTTCACTCACAGAGCAGTCTGAATACAGAACGTTGGTGCGGGCGATTGGAAGATGGGAGGGTGCGGACCGGGCACAAAGCGAGCGCTGGGTACGAGCAAGCCAAAAGCCCTTTAGTCTGCTTTGCCTTACGACATTGCCATGGTTTGTGGTGAAGCATCGCTGGTTCCTGAAACGTCCCTCTGTGAGGAGAAACATAGCCAGTCGGTCATGGCAAGCAAGGGACACGGCAAGTTTGTTTACCTTGAGGTAGACTGAGCTGAGAAGACGATGAGTGTATGTGCGTGCGCTGGACTGGATCAAAAGATATCCAGTGGAATGAAAGGCAAGAATGGGTTGAGTGACAGGTCTGTCAAGCGGCGGGAGGTGGATGGGGCAACCGCAAGATGGCACTGGTGGTGGGTGCTGTGGCGGGATCAAGTGGGGGCCAAGGCTAGTGAGATGCCTTGTGTGGATGATGGCAAAAAAGAAACGAAGGCGGGAGAGACTGATGACGACAAAGATAGAATGGAGATGATGAAAAGATGGAGATGATGAAGAAGATGAAGAAGATGATAAAGATGAGAGATGACCAGAGAGAAAATAGAGCAGAAACAGAGGAGAGTGAGTGAGTGAGTGAAAGAGCGAGACTGCCATTTTAGGATTCACCCTCCCGCCCAAGGCTCTATCACCAGAGCGAAGGATAAATTTGAAGTCGCCGAAGGCACGACGATGCATTGAGAGCCTCTCTTCTCCGTCCGTCTGGCTGTCGGCAAGCATGGAGCGCCAGTATTGAGCTGTGAGCTGTACAGCGGGCAAGAGCGCTGAGCATGGGGCTGAGAACACGGCGCCCAAAATAGGCTGGGTGTTGCGCGCCGCGCACCAAACAATGCCCAATTCTCCAAATGCCCATTCTACCGTCCTAACGCCCCGTCATCCCCCTGATTGTCCGCCATGTTAGTCTTTTAACTCTGCCAGGATCAAACTATTGCATGCACTCTCCAGGGTCGACGTGGAAGATGAGTCTTCTGCGCCATCCATGCGATCTAGTCTACTTGGGACAGTAGCAAGCAAGTTTGCAGCTGAGCCCCTTGTTCTGTCCTTTCATCCTAGTTCTGCCAACTCATGTCTCCATCGGTACGCGTTATTGTTTTTAACTTGATTTCCTGTAAACCCACCTGCTACATTAAAAAAAAAAACTCGAGACCTGGTTTTGGACTTGTATCTTCTCTGCCCCCGATCATTTATGATCCGCACAAAAGTTTCTTGAGGTCGCATTCGAGGTCACTCCAGGACACTGCTGGATGGCCACAGCTTCATGGGAGGAGGGGGCTAGCAGCCTAAAAGAAAACTCAATCGGACATCCGCAAAGTGACATTAACACCATCGGGCCTAATTCCCACGAGACCCAATGAGGCTCCGACCTTAGTCTTCTCAAATTTTTCTACGAGATGAGAAAGGATTAGACTGGCTCAGCGCTCTCCTGGCTTGCTATTCATCCACTGAGACCTAATCGGATTTCCGACGCGGATCGAGCCAATGTCCAATAACCTTCATGATGGATAAGCGAGACATGAAATTATTGTATGCATGGGGATGTACCTCATCATAGAATACCCAAAACGTGATTTTGCTTCGCCCACACAGCCCAAGCCTGTCCTCCCCTTCCTCATAAAAAGCCAGTCTGGCGATCATACTTTCATGAAGACTGTGTCGAGTTACTTGATTCATAAGAAGCCCCCGCAGGTTCCTTTCACAGATTCATGCTGAGAACAAGGTCCACTAAAGCCCAGACTCGTCTGGCGATGCAAGGGGGTGAGTTTTTTTTTTTTTTTTTTTTTTTTTTTTTTTTTTTTTTTTTTTGCTCCGTCCTAATCAAAGGCATCCCTTTCGTATTTTTTGCCCCTGCATCGAAATGCCATACATCCCAGCTCTTAGAGACCCAGCACCTTTTTTTTCTTCTTTTTCTTTTCTTTTCTTTTACCCCCTCTCTTGCTTCAGCAAATTAGACTCATCCACTGCCCTTTCCTTTCCTTTCTGCTTCCACCTATCTTCTGATCCTGAACTCTCCCTTCTCACAGATAACGACAACTTTACGAAAAATGGTCTTGTTAAATGGCTTTTTACGCAAGCGACTCGATGGCGTATTAATCAGGAAGATAGAACTGTATCAATTCGGCATTGGCCTCCCCTCCGGTTCTGACGTTGTTGCTGAGGACAGCTTAAGTCATTTTCCGCTCTGGGACTGCGATATCGGAGTCCCTCTAGCTCTAAGACTCCCAATCCGTGCCGTCAACCAGACTCGTATCGATGTAAAGGCATTTTTTTTAAATTACATCTGCAGGTCTGTAGATCAAAAACGAATAGATTATTCAAGATACTAAATCTAATCGTCACTTCTGGTACTTGTGCGAGGGGGGGTTAGGCCAAGCTATCGGTAAGAAACCCTGTTTCTTCTGGATCAAAAGTGACATTTATTATTCCTTCCAGTTCTTTGCTTACTCAATTCGAAGATCATCTTGTGCTCTACGTCTTCTCTCTTGTTATTTAGTTTCAAGGAAAAGAGTTTGGAATGATTAAAACGGAGTATATTCCGGCAACACTCAAAGGCAGAACCGTTAAAATCTTTATCAGCAAAAGCTCCATCCAGGTCCCCAATTCCTATGTGGACAACGCAGTCATGTTCACTCAGACCGGTATTAAGGAAAAGGAATTCACGATACGATTTACAGGAACAACGGATGTGGTGATCGATTTTGGGTTCTTTGGAGTTCATACGATCGAAGGTATCCCCTTCTCTAGCGATGTCTTGATCCAAGGTCTGAACTCCCTCTCAGATCTCTGCTGTACGTCTTTGGAGCATTCAATCGCTGCGGAAACGGATTTGACCCCAGTCCCCGACTCTCTGGATAAATTAGCTGTCCAAGCTGACCCTGTTGTTGAGAAGGAAATCCTAAAATATGAACAAAAGCTCATTAAGGAAGCCGGACCCAACCACTTTGTCCTCAAAGGACTTTGTCAAGCAACCAATACCGGTCAGTTCACTATTGATGTTGGAGAGGTGGAAATGGAAATGTGGACGGAACCAAAAGTAGATAATCCACATCCTGGACCTCACAAGATCGGACACTTTCACATCAATAATGGCATTAAGTGGAAGCTAGGGTTGACCACCAATGTTCCATGTTTCATTGTCCTTGATCGGAGCCTCGATACTACTGTTGGCTTTCTAAAGGAACTTGAAAAGTCTGAGCAACGAGTAGGACTCCGTGGGTACGAAAGGCCATATCTGAACCGAGTTCAGTCCAAAATATATGTGGACCTCAACTTCAGTATCTCTCTACCTCGCTTTTCTTGCTCTTTTCCATAGGCTCCAGTACCACCATATCACCTTGTCAATATTAGAATTCTTTTATAAACGTTCGTCGTCCATGCAGTTTCTATTTGAAAAATTTCTTGCCATCGTAAAAAGATGACCTCTTTTTTGTGTAAACAGTCTGAGCCCTGCCTTGAGGAACAAGGGCGACTAAAAAACTTTCTCTTCTGGTGGTGGCTCCGGGGAGGGAGGGCAATTTTAAAAAAAAAGGTTGGCTCTGTCCCCTTTCAATGGGGTTTGCCGCTTCTCCTTCAAATGTGCTGCGAGTAGGAAAAGAGGAAGGGAGAAGGGGGAGGGAGGCAAAAAGGCTACATGATGATTTCATTCAAGAGGCCTTCAAATCTGGTTACTTTACACCCTCTTGCTTCATCTTTCCTTCCTTCTTTATTTTTCTCCCCTACTGACTTCATACACCAAATCACTGCAACCATGTCTGCTCTAGTCAACACTTTACGCAAGAAATTGGAAAGCGCACTTGTTAAAAAGCTTGACTTGACCCATCTCGGTATTGACCTGATCACAGAAACCAAAGATGCCGACGGTCATAGCATATTTTCGCTCTGGTGTAATAAAGCCATTGTCACTCTTTCTTGTAGGATTCCTGGTGTTTCCCTGACACAGCTTTCGTTCAGTGTGAGTACTAGTCGGTCCATTTCGTCAAGTGGGAAAGCCTGTATTCAACATGTTCACTCACCCAACATCTCTTTATTTAACCTTTTGTATGTGATAGGCTAAGGCATTGGTAAATCATTCTAAGTGCTACAACTTTAGTCAGACAGAGTTGTGGTTTTGGAGTACTCATCCAATTGAATTTTATTCACTCTTGTCAATAGCTCAATGGAAAGGAGTTTGGTGTCATCACTTCACCTTACTCTCCGTCAAAACTCAAAGGAGCTGTCTTGGACGCTACTGTAGAGAATGGCAGCCTCAGAGTTGCAGAGCCACACATTGAGTCATTTATGTCCTTTGCTGGAGCCCTAGTAGCAAATAAGGAGCTTACCATCAAATTCATCGGAAAGGCCGATGTAAAGGTGGGTTTCGGACCACTAGGCAATCATGCCATCAAAGGAATCTCATTCTCGAGCGACATCAATATCCTCTGTCTGGATTCTTTCCCTGACCATCGATGCACTTTTCTAGAAGTGGCTCGACCTGCTGAGATTACCTCTTCATCCTTACCTACCCCAGTATCATCCACATTGACTTTGAACACTTGTTCATCCATCCCTGTTAACCCTCTGGCTGATAAGTTTGACCAAGAAGCCCTGACATATGAACAAAAGTTCCTCCAGGGTGCAAAACCGCACCATGCTTTATTCAAGGGGCTATGTCAAGCCAGAAATAACAGTCAATGTACAGCTGTCCTAGGAGGCTTGGAGCTCGAAGTGCATATCGATCCCAAGGGTCCCCTTGGTCATCTTGGATCTCAACAAATCGGATACTGCTCTATCCAAAAGACAGATATCTGGGAACATGGGCTGATCACCAATGTCCCCTTCTTCATGAGCCTGGACTTGAGCCTGGACGCCACGATCCAGTTTCTGAATGAACTTGCCACTGCTGATCTGATAGTCGAGGTCTATGGAAATGAAGGCACTCTCCAGAGCGGTCTGGTATCCAGGATTATCTCAGGCCTCCATTCCAAGATTGTTATTCCTCGTCATGTCTACCCTATCCCTCGAGAGTTCATTTCTTTTATTCCTGGCATTGAACCATAAGATCATAAAGTTAACTCCTTGGACACTTGTTTTCAGAGCTGTCGCTTCTTCGTCAATCCTATTTAAGCAGGGAACTGTAGTGTTTAGACATACACTTGGTCGTTCACGGTCAGTTTGTGATCACAGCAATCCCTTCTCTGTGGTCTTTTTTTTTTTTTGCAGTGAATGAGTAAAGCGACTCTCCTCCCTTTGACGATATTAAGAGTGTGAGCTGTCGTTGTTTCTTCACACTGTTTAACACTTCTTTCTTGCTATCCGATTGAACAACAGTCGGTCTCTACTAGTCTATTGATTGCATGATGTCATTTCTCAGTCGCACTATCGGCCTCTTCTCCATCTCACACTCGCTTCTCCTTAAAAAAAAAGTAGTCCAGGCTTTGAATCTGAAGAGAGAAGGCGAATAAAGCAAATATACCGCTATCGGGTCCAAGAACTCTACTACAATAATGGACGATTTCCTCAAGCATTTTCTTGTAGAAGCGGGAAGGGTATTCTGAAAGACATGGATGATAGGAGTCTTTTTTCTTTTTTTTTTTTTTTTTTTTTAGGTCAAGAGTACCTGTCGGTGAAGAGAAAGGGAGAGGGGGAGGGGTTCAAAAAGCCAATCTTAGATGATCTCGGCGAGGGATGGCCTACCCCTTTCAATGGTAAAATCCCTCCCTTTTCTCTAGTGTACCGAGATTTGAAGGAGAAAAAGGGTGAAAAGGAAGGGATTAAATCCTGATTTTCGCCAAACCATCTCTTCTCGATACTCGATACTCTCTTTCCTCACCTTCCTTTCTTCCTTCCTTCCCCTCTTTCTTTCTTTCTTTCTTTCTTTCTTTCTTTCTTTCTTTCTTTCTTTCTTTCTTTCTTTCTTTCTTTCTTTCTATTCCTTATCCTCTGACTTCACTCATCAAATCAATCGCAAACATGTCTGCTCTGACCAGCTTTATACGCAAGAAATTGGAGAGTGCCATGGTCAAAAAACTCAATCTGGATCACCTCGGCATCGATCTAGTCGCAGAAACCAAAGATGCTGACGGCAATAGCGTTTTTCCACTTTGGTGCAACAAGAATGTAGTCCTTTTTGCTTTCAGGTTCCCTGGCCTCTCCTTGACGCAAGTTCGGATCAATGTGAGTTTCTTGGGGTATTTTGGGTCGATTTGTTTGGTCGGGGACTGAGAGAATATCCGATCGTCTACTGACTATTCATTCATCTGACAACACACTCTTTTCAATAGTCCAAGGTTTCAGTAAGTCTCTCTCGGTACAGGCGTCATTTAAAACATCGCCCTATTCAGTATTCAAGTTACTCGTGGAGCTGACATGCATCTGTCTTTACTAATAGCTCAATGGAAAAGAGTTTGGTGATATCACCTCGCCTTTCTCTCCATCCAAGCTCAAAGGGCGTGTGTTAGATGCCACAATTGAGAATGGCAGCATCAAGGTCACAGAGTCACAAAGCGACGCCTTTGCGACTTTTGTGAGAACCCTAATATCTGGAAAGGAGTGTGTCATCAACCTCAGTGGAAAGGCGGATGTCATAGTGGACCTTGGCCCACTCGGCAGTCATGTTATCAAAGGAGTCTCTTTCTCGAATTACATGGACTTTCGCTGCCTGGAATGTTTCCCTGACCTTCGATGCACTGTTCTAGAAGTGACTCGACCTGCTGAGATCACCTCTTCATCCTTACCTACCCCAGTATCATCCACATCGACCCTCAGCATTTGTTCACCCCTCCCTGTCAGTCCTCTGGCTGACAAGTTTGACCAAGAAGCTTTGGCTTATGAACAAAAGTTTTTCCAGGATGCAAAACCACACCATGCTTTGTTCAGGGGATTATGTCAGGCTAGCAGCAAGAGCCAATGCACACCCGTCCTAGGCATTTTATTATTCGAGGCCTGGGTCGACCCCAAAGGTCCCCTTGAGCACCTTGGTCCTCAAAAGATCGGACACTGCTCCGTTTTAAAGATGACTGCGTTGGAGCAAGGTCTGACTACAAACGCCCCTTTCTACCTAATACTGGATTTGAGTCTGAAAGCCACAACCCAGTTCCTGAGTGAACTCGCCATGGCTGACCAAGTGATCAAGCTCCGTGGACACGAGAAAACTTTTCAGAGTGAACTTGTATCTAGAGGCATCGCGGGAGTCTACTTTTCGATTATTATCCCCCGCCTCGACTATCCAATCCCAACGACCCCCACCTCTTTCATTCCCGAGAATGAACCATAAATAAAAAAGTCGAGTTGACCGTCTCCCTCTCCTTCAATATCTGTCAAATATTCTCTTTGGGCCACAATGGACAAAAGATCCTCATCCTAATCAGACGGGGAGTAAAGTAACCATAAACTGTCTCTTATACATCGCTCATACTCCAACATGCTTTGGCTTAAAATGGGAATGATGTACTTGGCCATTCGTCGTCAGCATATACTTGTTCGCTCTCGCTCCTGGTCCGTGGATCATGGCTGCTTGCATCTCTTGTTTCGCCACTACATTTGTGCAATGACAGATACTGGCCACCCATTCGTCTCCAATGATCTGATCAATCGTCAATCGTTTCTGACTATCGGGCTCCAGGATCGCATACAGGATTCGGCGACAGCCTGGTAACTCAATTCGGTCAATAAACTCGTGGCCTCCAATGTGGTCGTTATAGGCAAAGGTGTTATAAATAGAAGAAGGGGTCGCGGTTCCAGGGATCACAGAAGCATCGGAGGAAGAGGAGATGGAGTGGTCCTTGGGACGACTGGAGGGTCGTTTGCTGGAAGAAGAGTCATTCATTTCTTCTACCGAGGTTTGTGGACTCCCAAAGTCACTTCCTGAACCATCCCGACCGCAACTCAACATCGAGGCTGAACCTTCGGACGAGGTCAAGCTTGTGGGAGTAAAAGGGGCCTGATGTTGATAAACCGGATGCTGGTGAAGGTTGTACATTCGAGAACTGGAGCCAGTGTCGACCATTCGGTGGTTGTGCTCACGGCCTTGTTGATTAAAGTAGACTTGTCGACGTTCATAATGTAGTCGTCTTGCGGCCTCGCTCATTCGGTGGGATGAGATATCATTCCAGAACCTCGCAAAGCGTGCGTCCCTCTTTCGATCCGCGCGTGCCCAAGGCATGGCAGAGTAGTACATCACATAAAAGATGATCCCACAGGCCCATACATCGACTGCTCGTGGGTCGTATTCCGTTTGGTAAAACTCTTCTGGTGCAATATAGGGCTCTAATCAACATAAAAAAAAAAAAAAAAAAGGTTGGAATGTCCAGAAGCGGTTCAAATTAGCCCAATCTTCTTTTTAAAAGGGTTTAGATACCCACTCCTCCGAGACGAGAGCGTGATATGCTAAAGCCTGCTTACCGCTGCCGATGATTCCCCTACAAGGAAGGGGAGCAGGGTCCCCCACGGATCGAAAGACGTTTGCAATACCGAAATCCGTAATCTTGAGGATTCTACCCGTTGCATCCAGTAAAAGGTTCTCTGGCTTTAGATCTCGATGCTATCCGAAAGATAAATCCGATGAAAGAAAAGAGAAATGAGTTGGCTACTTTTACCCTCATAAGAACAGAAAATTCCAGAGAAAGTTAAACATAAACTCATTGGGTTATTCCTAAAAAAAAAAAAAAAAAAAAAAAAAGAGTAAGAGTTCAAGGACTTACAGCAACGCCCATGCTGTGCATGTACTGCACACCGTTCAAAAGCTGTCTCCAAAGACAGTGCTTTTCCTGGAGAGAAATCGGTGGATAAGCTTTGGTCAACAGGCCGAACAAATCTCCTCCTGCAGCAAACTCCATCACCATGCAGTATTCCGGAAAGGTATTTTCGTTTCGGAATAAAGAAAGTGATCTAAAGCGATTTTGTTGTTGTTGTTGCTGTTGTTGTTGTTGCTGCTGCTGCTGTTGTTGTTGTTGCGCCCCCTTTATTTTTTGCTGCTGCAGGTGCTCGTACTGGAGTTCCTTAAGCCGCTCCAGCTCTCGTTTCCGGAGCTCATGCTCTTGTTGTTGCAACTTTCTACGAATTTCAGCCGCCACAGAAGAGTTCCTTGAAACAGAGGATCCTGTAGAAAGGACAGGCGATGACCCTCGGGAACATTCTTGACCCGCTACAATAGAACCTTGAGGAGGTGAATCACCACATCTTCGACCTGAAGTCGAAACCAAGTCAATAGATCGCCTAGGCCCTTGTTTCGCTGCGATGGGCTTTCTTACGCCAGGTCTCCTCTTTGTGGAGGGTCCATAGGATTCTGAAGAACGTCCATGACCATAGGCGACGGATCGAAGTTCACCCGCGCTTTTGACACCTCGGATGTACCGAGAGGATTGACGAAGGCAACTACAGTCACGACCATCATCCTTGAACTCGAAATCCTCATCATCGTCCAAGTCGTCTTCAAGTGTGTCACTGTACCCATGACTTTCACTTGAGCCGTAAAAGCTCTTGCCCTGCTCCTTTGAATTCGTAGAGCCTTGATTGGTCTTGAGAGAGAATGAAGATGGTTTTTCTACCAACTCTTGACCAGGTTGATCCCGAACGAGATCAATGGTTCGAATGATATTCTCATGATCCATTGACGTCGAAATACAAAACTCGGCACATACTTTCTTGAGGTATTGGCGATGTGTTTCATTCGCTCGAGGCGGACGGAATTTTTTGATGGCATAAATCAATCCACCACTCTCGCTGATTGACAAAGTACCCGTACTCGTTCTTCTCAACAATCGCTTTCGGTATGCTTCTCGTTGTTCTGGGGTCACTTCGTCTTCAGTGGTGGTCATGAGCGTTCCAGATCGAGATCTTGGTCTCAAAAAGGTCTCTACTGCGTCCTCTGGCGAAAGAGAGCGCCTTGCGGGAGAAGGAGGGAGTCCAGGTGATGTAGGTGAAAGAGGTGAAAACCGACTGGAGGCAGAAGTCGTAGGGTTCCCCTTCCCTGCATCAACAGCTCTCGAAGTCAATGGGTATGATGATCGCGCTCTGTTGGCAGATCGGACTCGGAGTAACATCACCTGTGCTTGAGTACCTGCTCCTAACTCCTTGCTAGGAACGCCGTATTTGGATTGAAGCGTTGGTGATGGAGGTGGTAGGCGTGGCATGGTCGCCGCACGCCGACGAATTCCGCGATTCCTACGTCGCTGTATCCTTTGACCTGCAGGGCAGGAGTTCTCGTGTTCATAGTCTGAAGGCAGGGGCTCCATAGCATCGTGGTCAGCAGATGGATCAATAGAATATTGAGTCGCATCTTTTGTCTGGTTAACAACCTGTAATCCCATCATAGGCGAAGACTTGAGCTTTTTCATGAATTTCGCTCGGAACCCAAGCGTGTGCGGTGGCTTTTGTAGAGTGGTCTTTGGAAGAGCAGCAGCCTCAAGTGGTGGTTCATAAGTCTGAGGATATTCCTGCTGAACATTCCTGTTATCTATTTCCAATGAATCTGATGGCGGTTTGAAAATCCTGAGAAGACGTTTGTAGAGGCTTGGATAGGCCGGCGCATTATTGGAGCCTCGAGACGAGGAAGAACTTTGGCTCTTGTTACTTCGACCGCTAACTGGCTTACTACTCTCTATCGGCGCATCGTCTTCACCAAAGTCGGCATAGTCTTGCTCAGGATGGTCTGACTCCTGGGAAAATTCGAAATCTAGTTCTGGTGTTATCCTTGAGGAGCTGCTGTTCGTCGCGGGTTGTGGTGCTGGAGCTGAGAGGGGTTGCTTTGAAAAAGATTTCCGCCCTGTTGGGCTAGCTTCTGAGAATGATGCCGAGTCCAGCTCCTTTTGGTCTGGAACCACTTCTTCAGTCTCTTCTGCATCGAGTTGTGCAAGGTAGGATAGCCTATGAGTGAGCCGGGTAGGGGTAACGACGCCCATAGTACTGAGGTAGGTCGTTGTCCTCGATGGAGCGGGTGCGTGTATCAAGGTGGTCAAAGGCGTAAGTGGTGACTCCAGCACCACAAGTTGGCGAACCACCATTTCATTGTCAGGGACATCCATGCCACCATTGTCTTTGAGACTAAAGTCACGACATCCGTCACTAACTCCTGCGCGGAAATCTCGGTCCATGCGAGAGGTGGGATGTGAGGTGGGAAAGCACTGATAGTGATCCCTTTGCTCAATGAGGTGCTGGACGCCAGGGCTGTGGTCTCCTGGCCTCAAAATCTTCGATTCTGTACTGGGGACTCTTTCAGCTGACAGTGTTTTTTCTACGTCATCCCCTTTGTTAACTGGGTGTGTGTTCTCCTTTCCAGAGTTATCGTTACCGTCAAGTGCTTCTTGATCCGCTACCGGCATTACCACAAGACTCGAAAGTGCCCTTGAAAGTGGTGGTTGTTCAAAAGACGACAACCGACATGCGGGATGAAGAGAGTCTTGGAGTGAATGGACAGGCTGCTGTGGTGATTGCCTCTGTTGTTGTTGTTGTTGTTGCTGTCCTTCTTGGTCATGATAACAATGGGGATGATGACGAAGGTTGGGATGCGAGGATTGTGACATGTTTGCCTTATGCGACACAGGCCCAGCTGAGTGGAGGCGTAGAGTGGCTGCACTGGTATCGGCCCGCACTGATGCTGGTAAGTGCCGGTGTCCGCTCATGTGCAACTTCCTTGAGCAACTGTGATCGTCTGAATGGTCCATCCCTGGTAATTCGGCATCATCGTTATGGACCTTGGTAGATACTGGCCAAGAGTCCTTATTGTGAGCGTTCTGAGGAAGTGGAGGCAGGTCTTTCATCTTTCCATACGAACACAGTTGATCCGAGCCCATGGTGGGATGGATGACAGCAAGACCTTTTCTTGAAGATTTTGCATCATTAACCAAATTCTGAACTACGAGAAAACACATAAAAGCGAGAAGGGTTCAATGTTTGTTGACGCCCCCATAGTATAGGTGTCGGAAGGTTAAAGAGGTGGTAATCCAAGCAAAAGTGCGGAAGGGGATACAAAGTCTTGTCCTGCAGCATTCGTTCTCTGATATCATATTTTGTGCACTGGGAGGGGGAGAGTTGGAGGACAAGGCTTTGGGGGACAAGGCGCCAGCCGTCTGATACAATCTCTACACTGAGCGCGGAGGTGTATGCAGAAGTCCTTACCATCGAGAGGGCTGGAGCCATGCCCTGTTAGATTAAAGGTTTCGTATCCAGTCTGATGTTGCAACTGAGGCTGCTTCGGTGGATGAGGCGAGGCTCGACGGCGATCCATGGTCATGTTGCTGTCGACAGGAGTATTGACTGAGGGCTGCCCTGCAGAGGACACAGTTGTTGTCTGTGAGGAGAGAAGGGAGGAGACTGATATAGTAACGTGGGAAGAAGCGATCCAAGATGTCAGAGAGCAGCAGCACCCTAACAAAAAGAAGGAAGAAAGTGTCAGAACAGATGAGGAGGGTGTATGGCAGAATGGAGTGGATAAATGGTGGTGAAGGCTAGCAGGGTGAGGATGGGGTGTGAAGAAGGGAAAGAAGTGCAATTTGAGCCTCAAGGAGCACACGAAGATCAAGGTGTTGTGCACCAAGGGGAGAAGGGAAAGAGAGAGAGAGAAAGCGAGAGGAGACCCAAGTTCCTGTCCACCCTTGCCAGTTCCCAGCCCTCTCTCTCTGCCCTCTGTGGATTTGGAGACCTGTCAGGGAGCGGAGACATGCCCCGCTATCACTCGGCGCAAGGTCAATGTATCTGAGATGGGGGAAAGAGTCAATGACATGAGGAGAGAGGGAGACTGCAGGGTATGAGTGTGAGAGGCAAGGGCGGGTAGGACGAGGGCGAACAAAGGGGGGTGGGGAGGTGGATGCATGATTCGACGTGGTCAGGAACAACGCGTCGAAAAAGGAAGAGTAAGGAGAACCGAGCAAAATTGAGAGACAGGTCATCGTGCTTTAGCCCAACTTCCCCCTTGTACTAGTATCTCTCTTTCATCTAAAGTTCACAAGGCCATGACGCTGTTCGAGAAGATATCGAAGAAAGCCCAGACTTGAATGCATAGTGGGTGAAGCCCAAGAGTCAATATTAAGCCGGGGAAAGGAGCGCACCTGACCAGACCAGACGAGTAAGACACGGATGAGGTTGCGACAGGGCTCAACACACGGGAGATAGTATTTTTTTTTTTTTTTTTTTTTTTGAAGAGTGAAGGGGAGAGAGTGTTGGGATGGACAACCAAAGACAAAGCGGAGGACGGGGAAGGGAGCAAAGAGAATGAAAGCTGCAGGCCGACAGGAACAATCAGGAGCAGAATATATAGTGTCGCCGAGGGTAGCGCCATGAATGGCAGTGAAAGAAAGGGGAGTCTGTAGCCGTACTTCAAAGTGGTAAGTGAACCAGCGGAGAAGAAAAGGTAATAACGGCCATCCTCATATTCGCCTCCCATAAGTCCCTTACTCCATCTACGGCCATTATTGACTACCTGTGCGGTTTTTTCAAGAGCTCGCCATGTCTTCTACCTGCAGCCCCTACTTGCTTTCTCGCCCCATCTTCCTCTTTTGCAGGAGAGAGAAGAGCATCTTCGACACATCCTGCCCATCCGTGTTGCTCTTCTTGTGCACGGAGCTACGAATCAGCCCGTTCTCGGCTTGAGCTGGCCACTGTTGAGAACGACTTGCATGAACTGTATCCGAATATCAAATAGGCAAGTGGGGAGGGATGAAGTGAGCGTTCGAGATGTTACTGCGCAGGTGAGAGAGTAACTTGTATTGTACAGGTTAGCACTGTATTGCCCTACCCACACAGCTACAATATACTCTAGGGATAAAGAAGAAAAAGCACAGCGTATCCATGGTCTTTTTTTCCTTCCGCTTATTCTGAGAAAGTAGGTTCATTGCATGTACATGGAAAGTATAAAAAAAGAAAGTTCATCTGCATCTAAAGGTTCTAGGTCGCAACCAAAGACTTTGCCTTGTCAAAGAGATTGTTACAGCCACAATTAAAAATAGTGGTCCCTGAGTGGTGTTCGTGTGGATAATTTTTCTATCTATCTATCTATCTCGCGCTTTCTCTCTCTCTCTCTCTCTCTCTCTCTCTCTCTCTCTCTCTCTCTCTCTCTCTCTCTCTCTCTCTCTCTCTCTTGAACAGCCCCGATGCATACATGCTTCTGTCGCAAAAGCAGTATCAATATCCTAATCCTATTCGTCCAGTACATTAAAACTTACAAGTAGAGTAAGTTAGAGAACTGGTGAGAAGAGTGGCATCCGTTGATATGTCGAGCACCTTGGGTGAACGGTTACGGATCGCACTCTTTTGCTCGAAAGCCGTTCCTAAAGCAAGTTGGCAGGGCAGTAAAAAAAAAGGAGGACTGTCTCGTATTGCAATCTCATTCGTTCCCATTCCAACACAAACTGGGTGTTTATGCCTCGTCTTGGAACTCGAGGACATGCCAAAATGACTTATGAGCTTTTGCTGATCAGCGATATTGCCTCTTTGCCTCTTCAACGGATGCATGAAAGTGGTGCTGGAGCCAATCAACTCACAAAGGCAATCCGCAAAGGCGGCTAACCTTAATACAAATAAGCTACAGGTCGAGGTGTGTTTGCACTCCGATCCATAGTCTTGCTGTGCCCGTGATCCATAATGAAACGCGTTAACCTTGTCAACCAACCCCATAATTCAGGTGTAAGAGCCCCTGTAAGACGTAGTGTCAGAGATTTCATTTACTGATGGAGTAGCATGAACTATGAATGCAATTATGGGACTTAGAGTGCGATGAATGTGTCATCTTCGACAGAGTCTACCCTGTTCGAGTACGAGGGATCATCAAGTGCGTCGGCAAGATCAGAGACAAAGAGGACACGGTCCATTCCATCGTCTTCTGTCCACATGTTCTCCATCCGATGTAGATCAGAATAAGGTTTTTCAGCCCCTTGTCCCTCATCATCCGAGGACTTTGTTTCAAACATCAGCTCGTGGTCCCCAAAGAAAGGTGGAGTCTCTTCCATCACCCTTCCCATTTCAGCCTTCAGACCTTTCTTAGCGTTGACAACTATTAACACTGGTCTTTCAGGCCGGGGTTTGCGATCCAATGCAGATTCTGAAGAATACTCGTCCAAGTATTGTTCACCCATCACTTCAAATCCTGCTTCGCGCGCGGGTCGC
This sequence comes from Mortierella sp. BCC40632, assembly GCA_011634665.1. Lineage (NCBI taxonomy): Eukaryota > Fungi > Mortierellomycota > Mortierellomycetes > Mortierellales > Mortierellaceae > Mortierella > Mortierella sp. BCC40632. The sequence continues at coordinate 2,095,283 of WAEK01000003.1, forward strand.
TCGACCTTTTGTCTTTTAGCCCAATGTTGCCATAGGACGAAGGCTTGCTTCAGTTTCTTCTCGCGACTCTTTCGCAGATGACGCACCAGGCGATCATGGACGCGCTTCTCAGGCCTACTGAAGTTGGCCAAAGCTGGTGGTATGATCAGCTCTTCCCCGTTCCTGGCTTTGGTCGATATTCGAGGATTCATGGAAGGCCTATGAGAGTGGCGATGCCCCGTGTGTCCTGGCACAGCTTGATAGCTTCCTGCCAATTCGAAGCAATGTGAGTGCCAGTGATCGACTGGAGATAATTTCCGTTTAGTCTTGCAATGATACACAAAATCGTCCTCGATAGAAATGGTAGATAGTGCCAAGCGTGGATCAGGAAACAGTGGAGGCGCCATGTTAAAATAGTACTCTGACCAAAGAGATAAGTATCGTCCTCCGGTCTGAACCTGCAAAACTCGCTCCCTCCAGGCTGCCGTAGAGTTCATGGCCTCAGGAACATAATCTCCATTGGTGAACCAGCCACGATGTCGCCCAATCCATTTCCATATAGATACTGTCCGCTCTCTGAGGTTGCTCCTTGCCCTCTCCTGTTCGTTGTTGTACATAAAGTCTCCAAATGGCGAGCATCCATTGACTGCACGAGCCAAGACAAGCAGTAGGTAGTCATTGTATTCAAATCGATTTGGGTTCTGTTGAACGATGTGATGAAGGCACGTCAAAAATAGCAAGAACACTGGGGATGGTGCTATTGCCACATGTCGCGAAGACTGGGTATTAGTAGACTGTGGTGGGCACTGAGACGTAGTTTGTGGTGTGGTGGAGGGTGAGTAGGAGGGCTCAACTTGGTCCCATTCACTTGTTGAGGAAGGCGTTGATTGGTAGGGCATTTGGTAGTCTCTCTTTTGTTGTGAAATATTTGGAACCGGAGATCGTATCGAAGTAGGTGAAGCTGCTGGTGATGATGTAGAAGACCTTGCCCAGTCGCCGTTGCTATCTTGAGCACTCTCAGACTCTGCCCCTGAATGCCCCGGTCGATAGGTAAACGGCGGTATTGCCGTGGGGTCAAACTTTGGACTCGGGCTTGAGAATCTCTCACTCTTTGGACGCTTAGAGATAAATGTCGATCTTGCACCATTTTTGTGTTTGTTGTAGCGCGTCATAGGGTTAAACCATTGTTCAGTTGGGGCCTCCTCCTCGTCAAGGACGGTACTCGACTTCTTTTCGCCTGGTGAGGAGTCTGTGCGGGACCTGAGTGGGTGGCCGCAAGAGAGCCACTCCTTTTCAATCAAGACTCGAAGGCCCTCGATGGTTCTGAAGTATGGATCTAGTAGAACTTGAGCTAGAGAAACCAGCTGAGTCGTACGGTCCCACCCATCCGTGCAATGCTAATAGTAATTTTTTTTTTTTTTTTAAAAAAAAAAAAAAAAAAAAGGTACCCGTTGTTTAGATGCAGAACGTAGACGCATAACAGCATTGGCGATAAAATATACCAAAGGGAACTTACAACAAGTATAGAGCAGTTGTCATACAGCATCTTGCCAACAATGCCATCCCGACCAGATGCTGCCTTCAACATCTCTGCAACGTGATTGAGCCAGCCCGTTGATCCGATTAAAGGATGCCAGTTTGAGGAATCGGCGTGACTTGATACCACTTTGAGTACTGCCGCATGTGCCGAGGCGATAGAATGAATATTTCCAAGGTTCATGTATGATATTGTCGCATTCGGGTAGTGTTCTAACGATTGTCCAAATACACAAAATTAGTGGTTCCTCTCTAGTGACTCTGATGGATATACTACCCGCTTATTCAAGTCTCCAAGGTGTTTAAACGTACCGGGATTCTCGTGACCGCCGCCAACGTATCCATTTGCGACAGCGGAAGTATAGCCGCGAGCATCAATGATGCAGAGTTTTAACGGGGACTGTGAAGAGAAGGGTGACCGGTGTTGCTTTGCTGCAGTGCTCAGAACGAGCCGGACATAGTGTTCATCCTCAGTACCTCTAAGGGTTTTGTTGGTCCACCATGTGGTTCATCAGTGTCAGAAAATGGCAAAAAGCTCAGAGACAAAATAGCTATAGGAAATCAAAAGTAATTACCTTGATCCCAGGAACCCTACCATCGGCTGCGCGCTTCGCATAATCACAAGTCCTGAGTCTGGGGCCTTCCAACAGATAAGTGGGAATCGACCGTTGGAACGAAAGCTGCAAAGCTGCTTCAGAAAGGCATTGTTCCTTGGTCCCTGGATTAAGTCATGCGGTGCTCTCTCAGACTCTCCTATTTGTTGTAGAAAAACGGCTGGCATAATGAACCATTCAGGGTATGTGGGTGAAAGTCCAAAATCACTGTTGACGTGCGCTATGGACCTTTGACCAGACCGATTCAATTGCACAGGGAAATGGCAGGTTAGATACTAATAAGAGAGAGAAAGAGAGAAAGAGAAGAGAAGCAAGTAGACGAGATAAGAGTTCGAGAGATGTTCAAAACCTGCCAGTGTGAAGGATCAAATCCAAGTCGGTTAAACTCTGTAAAGATGTCGTATCCCCCTGACCACCCAAGCAGAGATCTTGTATGCCTCCTGCCCTCTTTGCTTGAGATATCAGCTGTGTTTCCTCTGTCTCTATCGGAGAGAGCGTTCTCCCGTGCTTTCATGTCATCTTCACCATCAAAAGGGAAAGTCAAGATTTCTTCCGCCGTCCAAAGGCGTCTACTAAACCATCCTACAGTATCTGGTGATCCGTCTGTGGTTTGTTTCGACGAGTCCAAGGTTTGAGGGTTGGAGAGAAAGGCTTGACCCATCCGAAACGGGAACCGTGCCGTCACATCGTCATTGAGAAAGATCAGTTTTCTTAATATGGAGACAATCTCAAGGATCATAGGTGACTCCCTTGACTGTTGCTGGATAATGTACTGCGCAGGATCGAAACGGAGTGACAGTGTAATCTCATAATCCTTTCGAGCCATAGAGGCAATGGACCCCAGTGGGACCTGGACATGATCTTTCGATGAGTGTTCAGGATCGTGGGATACATAGGAAAAAATACGGAAATTGGTGATCACTAGATATGTCTTTTCTCTCGAGGCATTCTCGGAAAAGAGCTGAGGAGCGTTTCCTTGTTGCTGTGCGTCTAGTTGAGGAGACAAGGTGATGAAAGACTCGCCATTTGTGCTGCTTGAGTCGGCACTAGACCTGTCTGGTGAAATCTGGGGTATCTGGGCTCCTGCGGCGGAGAAGAATGCAAGAGCGCTATTGGTGATGCTTTGGGGTAAGGTCTTGGCAGTCCGCCCGAAAGTGGCTGCCGCAGTGCTCGCGTAGCTTGGCACGGAGTGTCTTGAGGAAGGCTCCTTGAGATGGTCAGAGTGAGCGTCTACTGATGGGTCGCCTACGATACCCAATTGGAGAAAACTGATGTCATGGCTCTTGAATGAAGCCTGAATGGTCTCTCCGGGAAGCAGAAACAACGCAGACCTTGCTGTGCTGCTTGATGTCATGGGAAATGGGTCGGGGAGTGAATGAAACAAGATGAATGAATGGAGGAAAACGAGGAGGGAAATAAAAAAAAAAAAAAAAAAAGGACTGTCCTGCCAGTGGCGAATTCTGCGTAAAAAAAAAAAAAAAAAAAAGGGTTTACTCTGGATTCAGGGCTAAGTGTTTTTGAGTCTGCAAATGAGAACCATGGTACATCATGTGCAAACGTGGCACCTCCAGGTCCTTGGCAGGATTCAGTGACAATGTGCAGGACAGAAGAATACAAAAGGCCAATCACGAGACTTTCTCTGTTTGGGGGAGGGGGTGGTTTTTTTTTTACTCAAGCTTCAGCTATCTATCACGCATTTGTTTTAATGCTGGGAAAGTTCAAGCTGGCGGCGGACCTCATAGTGGATATATTCCTGAAAGTCCTTGACTTTCGTGGGCTCTGTGGGTTCCCATCCAAGGAACTGTCTTGCCTTGACCGCACGCGACCTTGAGTTGCCTCCGACATAGAAACTAGAGACTGGTGAAACGTATTTCTCAACCTCGACCGCGTTGTCCACATCCACTTCCCTGACCTCGCCGGACGAGTTGACGCCCAATTCTTTGAGTGCCACTGCAATCTCCTGGGACACACTGCCGTACGAGAATTCTTGATCCTCAACAAAGTAGTATCCTTCGGTGTTCTTGGGGAGGGTACCAACCACACCTGGTTCCTGGGGCTCCTCAAGCGCTCGCTCCAGCAACTTGACAAAGAAACGGCCAAGGTCAGCGATATGGACGCGGCTCCAGACATTGAGACCCTTGCCAATCTGGAGAGCCTGCTTGGCCTTGATCGAGTAATAGGAGATGTGAGGGATCTGGGCCGAGTTCTTTTTGACAGGTCCGGTGCCGATGCCCCAGATTGTTGGGGGAGAGACCACATACACATCTACCTTTCCAACAAATTCTTTCGAGAGGATCTCGATATCGACGTCTCTGTGGGGCTGCTCGATTGAAAGCGCATTCAGTCTGGCATTTTCATCGTCTCTGAAGATCTCCTCGCTCTTGAATTTCCCATCGGCCTTGTCCAGGAGCATACCCGTTCCACTGGTGTGGATGTAGATTGGTCGCTTACGTCGCCTGCCCTCGACCGACTTCTGCTGCAGACCCCGAAGAATTGCCCTAGCGGCGGGTAGATGGTCTGCATCGGCAAAGTGCAAGACAACATCGGCATTAGCAGATTCTTGCTGAATAATATCCACATCGTCAAGAGAACCAATCACAGGCTCGATGCCCAAAGGGCGGATAGCTTCCTCAGCCTTCTCAGGAGAGCGGACAAGAGCGCGGAGCTGGTACTTGGTCTTGGTGGGGTCCGTCTTGAGTAGGTGATCTATGGTGCTACCGCCAATATAGCCAGTGATACCGGTGACGAAGACTTTGGTAGTAGCCATGATAGAAGGTTTAGGTGGTTTTTTTTAGAGAGAGAGGTAGGAAGCTGGTTTACGCGAAGAGAAGGAAGAGAGGGAGGTAGAGCGCAGCAAAGGGTGGGGAAAAGAACAGGATTGAAATGTTTTTGTTAGTTGGGAGAGACTTGAGCTATCTCCCTTTTAAATCGGAAATGGCCCGTGGGAGTTGTCTCGACCATCATCTTGATTATTAAGTCAAGGAGACGGTGGTCGAATTTTTTTGTGCTCGCCTAGCACAAAGCAGAATCGCACACCATCGCCCACTGGTTTTGTAGCGATTTTTTTTTGTGCACCACTTTTGGAGTTTGCAAGAAATAGTAGCGGGACTAGTGAGTCCTGCCGGTTAAACAAAGTGCTTACTAAGACTTGGTGAACAATACGGTATGTCGAGCCGGCTAAGTTATCTTTGATACACATAAGCGCATCACTCAAGTGACGAGCGTGCTTGCCAGTCCGTGCCCCTTCAGAGAAACTAGACAACATTCTGAAGCAATTTCTGTTTCTTGTATAGCAAGATACCTTCTTTGCCTAATCTAGACATTTCTACGAACCTATCTTAGCCCTCTAACATTTCAAGAGAGCTATAACCTCACTTTCCATGGGAGAACTGAAATATAAGCTAACCTCATCGTCCTGCAACTGTACGCCTGCATACTGCACGCCGATGCCTTTCCGTTTTCAAGAACCGACTGGTTGCTGAATAATCTCAATTGACTCTGCTCTGTAACTCGACTGAAGGTCGTTCCCTTGAACAGGTCTGCTACATTCCTCTTGGATCCGTCATTTGGTTGTCAGAAGAGGGTGTCCGACCCATGATCCTTATTAAGATGTCGAAGATCGGGTGGAATACAGGCATTCAAACTCTCTCACTACAGCTCTCTGGTTTAGCTCGTCGAGAGGTTGGCTTCGAAGTTTGTCAGCTTCAGCTAGACTTTAGTTCTTTCTTACTCCTCTCTAGTACTAATTGCCCATGGCTACATACTTACAGTAATTCATTTTAATGTCGAGTTGGGCCTATGCCTCCACTTGCTCAAGAATGCTAACGATCTATTTGTTAGTTTGCTAACCAGGCTACTACAACATCAAGGGCTTGAGATTCTCACGAGCTGGTTTATATGAATGCAATGCTTCTTAGTAGCATCCCTTGATAGCCAGTCGGGGGCGCTATGGCCTTGGAATCATCTGTATAGCAATATCCCACCCACTCACGACTCCATCACCACAACAAAGATATTGGCAGAAGTGCCTTGACCAGAAATCTGGTAGAGTCAATGTCGCTATTGAACACCTACCTATACTTATTCTTCATCACTTGTCGAATAATGAAATGCAATACCTTACGATTAGTTAAATGCAAGACAAAATACGCTGACAAGAATGTTGCGCCTGGTTGTCAAGGCAAAGACTACATTTATAGACCTAGGCTAATTCTCGACTCTCATCCTGAGAGAGATGTGTATAGGGCCAGGTGATGCTGTGAGCATGGCGACTCTTCATTTCGAAATGGAGCTCGAATCAACAGGAGTCTTTCTTTTCCAATCTTGCTCAGGGTGACCAGAAGGGCTCCAGCTCTAAAGTTTCTCAGAGCTGTCCAAAAACCAAGGAGAACTGCTTTTTTTTTTGTTCTTTATTCCAACACACCAAATGTGAGCCCTTTCAACAGAGAGACTGTGCAGCAAACATCCAATAACTCTGCTCTGTTGTCATGAGATTCATTTCGGAAATTAACACCTCGCCAGTTGACTGTGATAACTGGCCTCGAGCTTGAAGCTCTTGGTCCTGTTGAGCTTTTTCATCAAAGGCCAAAGCATTTTTTTTAACTTATTTAGGTCGAGTCTTTTGTCATATCCGCTGTCGATCGTGTCATCCAAAGAGTCACCCGACTTGTCCATTCATTCAGAAACACAAAGGTAACACATGAGTAACACTCATCACCTACGAGTCCGATTAGTGGACAAGCATCAAAGGCCAATGTCGATAGTGCTTGGGTGAACAAAGGAGAACAAGAGATCTGAGGCCTCAAAACCTTTGTCAGGTCAGGAGAAAGGAACCCCAGACAATAGACAGCAGTGTGTCACTCGAGACAAGTCCTTTTTAAAATGGATTTGTAGGAGAAAAGAGTGAACATAATAGAGTCGAACGATTAAAGCATCACACAAAAAAAGTAGATCTCTCAACATCACCGGCAAGTCGAGGGTTTACATTCAGCTTCATTCGATACTTCTGATGACTGAACTAAACTAAACTAAACTAAAAAAAAAAAAAAAAAAAAAAAAAAAAAGATAGATAGATAGATAGATAGATAGATAGATAGATAGATAGATAGATAGATAGATAGGTAGAGAGAGAGACAATACAAACCGATTAAACTCTCACTTCCTATCTAGACTCGGGTTCTACATCGGTGTTGTTCACCGGCAGCTCTGCCCTGGAGATTTCTTTACACGATAAAGCTGTTTGGATTCCATTCCCATAGGGTGTCCGGACCAAAGTTTCATCAAAATACATACTCCCTGACACCCTTGAGCCTGCGAGACTACTTCCCATACTATTGACTGGTCCACCAAATCTGCGTCCCATCACTACACCGTCGTTGACGATCATCGAATGTCCATCATCCTCGGGACTGTATTGGATCTTGTCATAGCATTTCGACTCGTCCAACTCACTGCCAGGCGAATATGTCGGTGGCAAATTCAAGCCTTGGATCAGCATGGATGGCAATGTGGAGGTTGCAGCAGCACGATATGTATCGTTCCACTTTTCTTGGTCCAAATGGTCCCACAACCATTGACGCGAGTCTCTCTCTGCTCCAAAAATATTACTTTCGACCAAGCCCCTGTCATTACTACCAGAGGACTCGTTTTGTTCTCTGTCGTTTTCGATTCCATGTCGGCTATTGTCCATGGTAAAGATGCTGGGCTGCTGACTCCAAATTTCATCGACAGCAGTTAAAGATGGCTGTTCTGGAATATTGCTTGAGGAAAATGGTGGTCCATAGTGGTTAATGTTATTGGTTATGGCTGTGGACCACCTTTGCTCTTCTTGTTGCTCCTGCGGTTGTTGCTGTTGCTGTTGCTGCTGTTGCTGCTGTTGCTGCTGTTGCTGATATTGGTATTGATGTTGGTATTGATTTTGTATTGATAAATGGGTAGTACATGTCCTTGGGGTGGCCGCGTGTTGAGAGAACGCGGCAGCCGAGAGTGAAGTCAGTGAATGAATCATCTTGAGCATTGGAGATGGGCACTCTGACGAGGCGCTGGAATGTTCGTTCGAGTCTAAGTGTGATCCAACCTCCGAACCATAAGCTGGGGTTGTGAATGAAGTAGAGGATCCTGCAGTAGCAGAAACAATCGAATCTGTCCCCGAAGTCTCAGATGAAGTGCTTTTGATCCATGAACGCTTGTGAAGGATTGGAAGCAATGATCGGGCAGAGTTTCTACTGGGATTTGTGCTCTCGGTTGAATGGGCTGGCATAGTTCGTGGTAGGATCGGCGATGAAGTTGATGATGCCGAGGTCGTGGACTCGCTAGCGTTTTTCCGTTTATTAGTGTAATTATGACTCGCTATTGGGTTGTCAAAGGCATCTGTGGACCGCGCTTCTCGAAGCCTCGGCATTTGCTCTACTGAACACAGGAATTCCTGCGACCTATGACCTGACGGGAGTCTACACTTCATTAGGTCAAAAAAGTCCCGTGGCCAAGTGAGGGATTTTCACACGATATGTAGCTACTTACGATCACTCTCATGCTTCTTTCGACTATCAGGCTTCTCTATTCCTGGGACTGGTTGGTCTGCCGAAGAGGCTGTTGTATTACTGCCCAGGAACCAGTCGCGGAAGGTTTTGCTGATACTTGAGCTTGTAGAGTGTCTTGGAAATGACTCGATACCAGATACGGAGACATTACGCGAACGCACTGATGATGTCTCTAGACCTTCATTGTGCGAATGTGAATGCGATATAATCTCGGACCTTATTGAGGCAGCATCACATTGAGAGGAGGATGGCGAGTGCCCTCTTGGCTCCTGTTCTCGGAGACCCCTTAGCATTAAAATATCTACAAAGCTCTGGATCCTGCGATGGCCACTCCTGCCATCCTTTTGCAAGATCTTTGCAGCCTCTTGCCATGCTAGAGAAGACTCGCGACCAAATTTGGAGCTATCGTAGGACTCACTTCCCGCTCCCGTTGAGTTGACTTCTGTTCCTCCGCTGTGGAGAGATGCGCTGCTCGAGTGCATAGTCGAGCTGGTATCATCAGCAATTCTGGCATCAGCAGCCTCTGCTTCTTCGGCGATGGATAGTAACGTAGAGTAGATTGGAGTTGTATCCAGACATGCAGAGGCCGTCAAAAAGGACTCGGGGCGCCGCCGTGAGGCTTGACTCTCTGTGTCCAGAGTCGGCATGGGCCCTTCAGACCATGCAGGCGTCCGTTCTGGAGGTGCAAGCTGTGACAGTTGTCGGATCAACACAGGTGACCTCTCTGCGATTCCTGCGGACGTAATTTGTCTGCTCCGGGGCGTGCTCGTGCCATCGCGCCTCGTCTCCGGTTCCTCCGCCGTAACGTCATGCTCTCCTTGTTCGGACGGGCTCTCCTCATCTGCGCGGATGCTTAGTCTCGATGAGGCAGACGAACGACTCTGTCGGTCGAGATCATGCGTTGGGCTATTGATCCTCCTTGGCTTTGAGGCGACTGTGCTTTGTCCCCTTTGTTTACTAAGAGTCGAGTCCCTGTCTGAGACCCTTTTGACATTGACCGACTGTACACTGCCCCTCCTTGCGCCGATACTCGACTTGATCGGTGGGACTAGGGGAGTGACGGCCTCTACACGAGCAACACTATTCCTACGTGCAAGATTTTGGCCGATATCGGGGGCGGACCTTCTCTTGAGTAGGCTAGATGTTGTATCAAGCCTTCCTGGGGTTGGCGTAGCTGGGGCTGGACGAACGGATGCTTGGCGTGTGGATGAAGTGGACGAGGAAGATGTGGATTGTGCTGACTTTGTAGAAGAGTTGGAGGACCAGGCACCAACCCAGCGTGGGCGTTGTTGTTCAGATGCTGTAGCCCGACGCTGGGTCTTGGACCGCACGGACTCGTCGTCTCCCCGTGCTGTGGAAGGACTCCTGTCGTGTCCCCTTTCCTGTGGTTCTGCAGCTCGGCGCACGGGCAGCCGCGACCGCTCCTGCAAGGAAGGGCTCCCTGGCCGATGGTGATGTGGTCTCCGCTGCAGGCAAGCAGTACATTTGCGGGGGGTTCCTCCTGTAGTGGAAGTGGCGGTAGCTGTTGTCGTGGCCGAAGTGGTAGCTGCAGTAGTCGAGTAGTTGGACGCAATAGAAGCCCGTCGTCCTAGAGAGGCTGTTCGAGAGCAAGGAGTGAGTGGCACGTCAGGGTTTCAACTCGAAAGAACACTCACGCCCACGCCCACGGAGCGAAACGCACCCACGCCGTAGGGCACGCGGGGTGTGTGAGCAATGAATGGGGCAATCAGGGGGAGGAAGAAGAGGAAGAAGAGGAGGCGATGGAAGGGGACAGTGGGCGTCCCTACAGGGAGCACATACGTTCTTTATCGCGCTTGCATGCTGTGGCAGCCAAAACTGGCTTGATATCCTTGTCGTGTGGCGCGGAGGTGTGGATCATAGAGACTTGAAGGGTCATGGTTGAAGTGGGAAACAATCAGCTGTGGCTATGCCTCGGGTCGTGCGAGCAGCCTGTCTACAGAGTGAGAGAAACAGGTAAAAGAAGTATTAGAGAGAGAGAGAGCATATTCCTTCGAGATGACCAGCCCACAGCCTCCGGCGGGTCTGTAAAGGCGGAGACAAAAGTCGGCGAAGCAGCCTTTGCTCCAGAGAGTATGGTGATGGGTATGTTTGCTCCTGGGGCACGGAGAGAGAGAGAGAGAGAGAGAGAGAGAGAGAGAGAGAGAGAGAGAGAGAGAAAGAAAGAGAGAGAGCAATGTGTGACCAGGGGCAGGGTGGGAAAGGAGCGCGGGAAGATTGTCACACAAGGGTGCAGCGAAGCCGTTGCACCGCCTGCACCTGCACTATATTGCCTGAGGGGTCGAGCTGGGATCGTGTGTTGCCGCCGAGCTGCACTTGCTTACCTGCAGGCGGGCGAACTCGGGCTATTTGAGTATTTGACAATGAGAAGAGGGTCTGGAAGGTATGGGGGGAATGGGACAACGAGCGGTGGATGGGTAGTGAGGCCGAGCGAAGAGTGGGCGATAATAAGTGATGGTCAGGAACGATGTGGTGAGGAAGAAGGAAGCGAATGGTTGGACAAGAATGAGACAAGAAACGAGCGGAGAGTGGACAGGACGCAGATGTGGGGTTTGGGGATGAACTGGGAGAGAGGATGCAGAATCGGGTGAGAGATTGTGGATGGGATCGAGGCGGTGGTGGTTGGATGATGTCGAGCCAAGTCGGTTGAGTGAAGAGGATGATGCTGATGGAGAAGCAGATAAAGATGGAGATGAGAAAGAGAGAGAGAGAGAAAAAAAAAAAGAAAGGAAAAAAAGAAAAACCCCAAGAGAGCAACGGGACATGGATATGAGCAGGGCGGAGGAGGCCAATGGGCGAGGTAATGCAGTAGTCGCGGCAAAGCTGTCTCTCTCACTCTCACACACACTTTCTCAATCCCATCTCCTCTGCCGCACCACAGCGGGTCCACGCCCCTTCGGTCTCGCCTCGGCCTCCTTTCTCGCCCTCGGCAGCACGGCAATGCACTGGCGTGTGTTCGCATGGCATTCAGAGCTGCATGGAATTCGCCATTCGCCATCAGCCATTCTACTTCACACACTCACACCAGTGACCGTCCTCTACCCCCTTTGGTCAAAGAGCTTTTGAGCTCAACTCGTTTCTCAGTCTTATGGTTAACCGACCCCTTTCACTTTGTGGTCTTCTGCAGTAGGGCATGACGCACCTTGCGAGCCGTAGAGAATATGAGGATGGTCCCAACAGTCCGTTGAGCCAGATGCATGCTCGCGGCCTGACGCCTGATACCTGATGCTCAACACCTGTGGCTCTCCGTCTGATGGCAAGCATTCACCATACCCTGAGGACATGTCTCCTTTGCCCCTGCTTTGTGAACACCCCTTGGTAACGTCCGTCAGCCGCCAGGCAAGCTCACAGACATGACCCACCCCCTGTCTGTGTAGACTCATGAGTTTTTTTTTTTTTTTTTTTTTTTTTTTTGTTCAACTAGCTCCTCTCGACCGCACGACAAATAGGACAAGGCGCAGCGCAGACTTGGTCTAGCCATCTTCCTTCCGAATAGATGGGCCAGTGGGCAAGGCCATCATTGAACAAAGCGACTGCTAGACAGACATGATATGCAGTAGAAGGCCTTGTGGACATTGGCTAATCGATGCATTGCTGCTACCTGCAGCGGCTGTCTGTGGTCCACATCCTGTGCGGTGCAGGGTCAGAGAGAGAGAGAGAAAGAGAAAGAGAGAAGATGGACGGTCTGACGCCATCCAAATTGGCCCAGTAGAGGGAGATGCTACTCCCGCCATCTCTACGGCTGTGGCCCACTTGTGTTTATAGACATATCCATCGACATCTCCTTCGCTTCCATCTTGAGAACGCCCATCCCCTTCCAAGGACTATTGACATGTCCGTGTGTCGTGCATCACTCTTCCGTGCGAATGAAAGCGCCTTAACTCTTTTTTGTTTACCCTTGCCTTACCCCCTGGTCCGCTGCTGCATGGCTGAACGAGATCTGCCAAACCTTTTCTAGTTGTCGTTGCCTGTTTGCTCTCAGGACTGGTAGACAGGGAGCAGAGCAGCTCTGGTAATTTTTCTATTTGTGCATCTTTCGCATGACGACAAAAGCAGGAATACCGAGTGAAGGATCCACACCATCTCCAGCGTCCATGAGACTTCCTCACCTTTTTTTTTTTTATCTCCTATTCCCCCCAATGTGTCAAAAACCCAGCAGCCTACAAGAGAGAAAATGAGTCGCTTTACATAGACTAGCTTTAATTGTCCTGCGCACGGGTCTACATAAAGTCGTCATCCATATCGTCTTCTGTGTCGGACAATGTAATAACTTGGTCGCGCTTGATCGCAGAGCCTCCTCTTTCCTGCCTATTGCTGCCATCATTGGCCTCAGCTTGACTCGACTCAACCCGCGATCTCTTTCGTGTTTCCTTGCTATTGCCATCGGCTTGATCTAACTCTTTCAGGGCATTACCCAATCTTTTGACTGTTGTTCTATTGCTCTCACCACTGCTACTGCTTGCCTGTGAGCTCCGGATCGGCACTTTAGCCTTCGTGACTGAACTATGGACGCTAGAAGTTGTGGAAGAAGGTGACGGAGTCCAATTCTCATCCGCGATTCTCGAAGGGTCGCGACAAAACTCGACAGTGACCTCAGGTAAGGCAGATGGCGCTTGGACGTTTAGAAGCAATCTTGCTCGTGGGCCATTAAGAATATATCTAGTTTGTCATACCCCCAAAAAGATGTTTGTGGACAAAGGCGGTTCGTTAGTGCGCACTGGCCACTACATCAAGATTTGGTAGGTACTAGGAAACCCTAGGAAAGAAAAGACCGCGTGGGGGAGAGAGATGTGAGCCAAGATACTGGACACCTACGCGACTGTCGAGTACACCGTAAAGTGGAAATCCTCTCGGAGGTAGTGATGGACAATGAGATGGTTAATTATCCTGTCGTAGTCCTAGCGGCCAAGGAAAGAAAGAAAAAGATCAGAGATGTTACTGTCGGCAACTCTCTTGTGTGCCGTTGCCATTTTACTGTCTTTTGACTTACATCTTTATTCGCTCGCTTGGAAACCACTTGTGTTCCATACTCTTCGCGGACGGTCTTTGCAATAACACGCAGACCCCCAACTCCTCTCCAGGCTTCCACTAGTTTGTTCAAAGTCACTCTTTCGTTCACTTCAGCTAGTTTCTCCAACAGAACACAAAGCGCCCTGACATCTGTTCGAATATCTTCGGCAACAATAAACTCTGGAGATAGTAAACAATTGTCACAGAATCCACATGGTGGTAAACGCTTCGTAATGTGCTTTGAAAAGTGGATATCGAAGAGTTGGTGGCGACAGGTCCGAAGGTTTTGGGCATATCGAGTCATGCCGTAGACTATGTAAGAAATAACAGCGGGAAAGAAGCGCGTATGCATCAGAACAGGTAGGCAGAAGACTCATGATAGATTTCGAGGCGCAGCACAACACCCACCATTGTTGATTCCTTCGGGCTCAGTGATGCAAAGCGTCGAAAGCCTAGAGGCATCTTGATCGCGGTACAGTAGTACGCAGTCGGCTGAAAGTCCATCGCGACCTGCGCGTCCAGACTCTTGATAGTATCCTTCACATGAAACAAAAACACCCAAGAGTCAGTTAGGTGTTAGACTTGATTTCAAAAAAATGAAAAAAGTACTCAGAGATATTACCTTCCAAAGACTTTGCCATGCAGACATGGATAACAAAGCGAACATTTGGATGGTTGATCCCCAATCCGAATGCGATTGTTGCACAAACGACTTGGATGCCTCCATGTCTCCACTGCTCATGGATGTTTTCCTTGTCGCTGTCTTCTATATCTGCGTGATAGGCACTTGTGGTGACTGTTCCGCCGCTTGCTTGAGCAATTCCGGCTGCATATACATGGGTGTCTTTCTTGGAAAGACAGTAGATAATTCCGCAGTTTGATTGATGTCGAGAGCGAATATATTTGAACAAGAACTGGAATGTTTCCTCGTTCGAGCTTGGTCGAGTCAGGACACTGTACTTGAGATTAGGTCCTATTTCAACGTGATCAAGTTCTCAATAAGACAATAGCCCAACAAGGTTCCCCTGCATTGCTCAGCATCTTACAGCTTCCGAAACATCAATATCAATCAGACTCACGGAATAGGGGCGCATCAAAGAGAAGCGTCCCCCTTGTCTTTTCCAGTGGAGGCAGGTTAAGTGTCGAGAGAACCGACTCAATCACACTCACGGTGGCTGTTGCTGTGAGGGCCATGATCGGAGTCTTGGGGAACACAACCTTTACAGCAATAAAAGATATCTCCATTAGAACTGGACATCCTGCCTTCTAAAAGTAGCCAGTCTGTATGATGTATGATGTCAATCCTCACGACGCCTATCTTACTCTGAGAATGCCAAGTTTCTATACAATGCGAAGGACAAAATTAAAATGTGATTAGGTTTCGTAGTTGGCCCCCGTCCCATGGACAATTTCAGCACAAGTGTACGTTGGAGAGAGTACATGACCTCATCGGTATACCTTATAATCTGGTCGAAAATCGTGACCGAGACTTGAACAGCAGTGGCACTCGTCAACAACAATCCTGCTTAGACGACCACTGGCATACACCTTTTCCAAATGGTTCATGAATCGCTTTGACTTGCTTATCTTTTCTGGAGTGACGTACACCAGCTTTAAGGCATTTGAGCTCTCATTGCCACTCCCGGTATCTACTGCCGAATTTGAAGCACTTTTTCGAGAGGAGGAGCCTTTCACAGGACCAGAACCGAGCATGGCGTCCATAATGCGTTTAGTCTCCTCTTTAGTAGTAGAAGATGTGAGCATACCGGCCCCAATCGATGCCTCTTCCAAATGAAATGTTTGATCCCGAATAAGTGATAGCAATGGCGAAATGACTAAAGTAATTCCTGGGCTCACTAATGCTGGTAGCTGATAACAGAGCGACTTTCCACCGCCTTAATAAATTTGTCCGCGAGCAAAACAAGACAACGGAATACTTTTTAGATATTTCAAGTAGGCGTCAGCGTATGTGGGCAAATGGGCTTCGATCTTCCAGATTTGCAAGAAAGAGTTACCTGTGGGCATTAAAACAAATGTATCGCGATTGTCCAGCGAAGCGTTCATGACAGGAAGTTGCTTGTCTCTCCATTGAGTGATGCCCCAATGATCCTTGGCCAACTTCTTCAGCTGATTAGACCACTCGAAATCCTCGCTGTCATAGTTCTTGGCTACTGGTGCAGGAACATCAGAAAGCGACGTGGCAGCTTGGGACAAGATACTTTGACGAAGATCCTCGAGCTCTGCTTGTCGAATTTCCAGTTCCACGATTTGGTCCCTAATGCTCTGTATCTCGTTGTCAATGGCTCCTATCTCAGCCCTAGTAGAGTCGTCTAAGAGATGGAGAGATTCCATAGTTGACGAAAAGTTGGGTTGGGATGCGATCAGTTGCCAGGAAAGAAAGTCATCGCTCATCCACACGTGGCGCCTGAAGTGTCCCGTATCATCGACGTCACGTTCCCCCCGGCGAGCCCGGGTCCAGTTTTAACTTTGAGATCTGTCGTAAGAGGGTCTGCGGACTTGATCCAACCATTGATCGGGAAAACCAACATCACACGACACGTTGAACACCCACTCTACCAACCATTGACCCATCCCTCTACCTAGCAAGAGAATTCCGAGTCAGGACAGGACAGCGATCCCTTCATTTTTTTTGCATACAGTCCAGCAAATATCTCACTCTCTTTCTCCTCCCACCCCTCTTCTTTCTATCACGCCCCTCGGAACTCTGAACCTCCCCCTCCCCCCTTCCCTTCCGCTTCCTATCCCACACCCAACATTTTACGGCAGTAACAAGGAATGACCTCTGGCACGAAACGGGAGAAGGGGCGAGGATGGACGGCAAGCACATTCATGCCTGATCAGGGCATTGATTCAAATGGCAAGAGCGACAAAAAAGATGCAGACATTGCATCCACCCTCAACAACTTGGACGTCATTGTCGAGGATGACGATGCCATGGACGAAGATTTGAATAGCCCTAATGACAGAGGAAGTGGTAAAGATGTCCATGATGATGGTGAAGAAGAGGATCAAAAGCTCAACAAGATCCAACGTGAATTCTCTGGATGGGTCGAATCATTTGACAGTGACGAAGATGAAAGTGAAGACAACAAAGAGACTGAAGCCTCGGACGACAATGACCACGACAATGAACAGGACGGAAGTGAGGACGACTCTGATTCCCCAAATGAAGAACAAATTGTGGATGAGTATCCAGGAAGCAAGATCAGACGTCCGAGCGTAACAAGGAGGACGAGTGCTACCCCCAAAAAGAAGAAGTCCTTGACAACACCCTCCGCCTCTACCTTGAACACATCGTCTTCCAGTACTACATCCAAAAGTGGCTCTACCCCTGGAAAGAAAATCATGAAAAAGTCCAAAAAGACTGTCAAGCCCAAAGGCAGCAAAGGATCTTTGAGCACTGCTGCTGCTCGCCAAGCAAACGAAGAGGCAAAACTGGAGGCAGCAAAGCCGATCGTAAGCCAGTTCCTTGAACTTGAAAATACAAAGATGAACGACAAGCTGCTTCAAGTGTTTATGATCAATGGTAGGCAACCTTCTAGTGATCGTATACGAAGGACAGTTTAATAAGCGCACGGACGATTCTGTGGTGGCAAAAAATGTCCAAAGACTCACCCTTGCTATCTGGATCTGTATTGCTCTAGGAATGATTCCATTTGTAGTGGAGACCATCACACGACTGGATCCAGAGGTTGGCAAAACCCTTGATAATGACATGGACGTTGACTCTACACAGGAAGCCAAGTTTATGGCTCGAGTCCAACAGTGCAGCAGGAAACGGGATTTTTCAGACATCAACCTGATGAAGAAGTCATACACAGCCATGAACTTTTTAACCCGCAGCGACGTCTATAATGAATTTATTCTCAGCAACAGTCATCAACTCATTGGTATGGAAGAGTTTTCTCTGTCGATTGCACTATGGCAGTCGCTCCAACCATGTCCCTTTGAGAATTAACTCAACGACTGTACCTGGAAGCAGACACCGAGCCTCTAAAACACCGCCCTTGTTGTGATCTTTTAATTAGTCAAGGAGCTCTTTAAGATCTTTCGACCAGAGTCCAATGGGAACTTTTACCACTTTCAAAAAGTCTTTGAGACGATCCTTAAAAAGTTCCGATCTCAGACTATGACGACGCTCTTTGAGGATGTGGACCCTGAAACGGGAAAATCCAGGACACCACTCATCTTTGAAATGTTGCCGTTCCTGAACCAATCACCTGTGGCACTTTCGATGACCAAAGTCCTCTTCCCGGCATTCACCTATGGATTTGTGGACAAACTTCAAGACTATTACAGGATTTTGCAGAATGGCCATTTCTTAGAGATGTTGCTGGCAATGGTTACTCTGATTGATGGTATGCCAAGCTGTCTCCTGTACGTTCTGTGTCACCATGGAAACCCGTGTCTCCACAAAAAAAAAATTCTAATTTGGTTCATTTCTTGCTGTTGCGCCCTGCGCTTAGACCCTCCCCAGAGCATGGGAGATTTTGTAGTTTTGCTCTTGGACGAAGCAACAAGATCAAAGGACGCAAAGGTGTTTTTATCATGCCTTGCAGACGACTCTATCTGGGCTGACAGGCTTGCCCAAGGTGTCCAATCAACCTCAGCAACGAAGCGACACAGCTGCATAGAAATCATGTATTCGATCCTTGTCCGCAGGTAACCAATTCACCAACAAGGCGGTGTTGCTGGGGGGGGGGACTGGACAATCTAAAAGCGTAATCTAATACCTATCCATAACCGACATGGCCTCATTTTCTACATTCACAGTATCCAGAACCCATTTCAAGATATGTTCTCAAACAGCATCTACATTACACAAAGATCTTATGACGGAGTCGAGTCGCATCTTGAGCGGATTGCGACCGAGTTTGCTAAGAGCCTATCAAAACACATTCCAAGTCTTTGCCAGGTGTTTGTCAACTCGCAAAACGGTGGTGGAAAGTACGTCCTTGCTGAAATACAAGAGTGTAAACGATGACATACATTATATTACGTATTCGAGAAACTAACCCCCTTTTTTTTTTTTTTTTTTTGTATACTCAATATTTGGACTTGATAGGATTACTCTTCCAGGATATGTTGTACCGACCTCATTTACGGTAGCACGCCTATGGCTCTTGGATTCAATATACCACTGTCTCACAGACATCAAAGAGAATCCGCAACTTCTTGAGTCGATTCCTGAACAGTTCTGGAGCATGCTCGTGGACAGTTTTGTCCACTTTCGGTAAAGAGCATATAGAAGGCTGTGACATTTTTTTCCATCACTCCACATAATACATGTTTTAAAAGATTGTATCTAACCTTCTCCTGTACTTCATACCCCTCTAGGTTTAACAACGCCTATCACGTACAGTTTTACAAAATGTTCAGGATGGCTCTTTATTCGGAGCAACAGGTTATCTACCAGCGATTCTTTGTCAACACCGGTCTTGTGAATCGCCTAATCGCTCATTATAATGAAAAGTCTCAACCGACGGGATCCCGTGGATATATTATCCTGATTCTCAACTGTGTTCGACTCTCTGCCGATCTCGAGGCACAAGAAGCCGCTGAGGAGAAATCGGAGCGCGAGGGAGAGAGAAGGGTTGAAGGCTCAGATATCTCACTCCAGTTTTGGACAGACCATCTCAAAACAAATTCAAACTGGGAAGCCTTCCAGACTCCGTTGCGGGAGGCAACGCTGGAACAGACGCGGGATACGCTTTGTAACATGGATCCCAACCTACGATTCCAGTTTGCACCATTGCAGGCAAGACACCCTGCCGAAGCACCCCTGACCAAACGTCATATTGGAATCCCGAGCGTTTCTGCCCTCGGAAATGATGGCATTGATCTAGGATCGAGATGTAAGTACCAGTGTTCTGTCTCTTTTGCTAGCCAATGGATAATACACAGACTCTGACCAAAGGAGCTATTATTAATGCTGCTTTTCTTTTAATATTGTAGATGGTAACTCTCTAGGATTTGGGGTGCCTATGAAGTATGATCGATCTCTAGATGCACAGAAAAAGGAGAATGAAGCACAGAGCATGGAGCAAGAGATACAAAAGGCGCTTGCCAATTTGAAACCGATCGACTGGAAGTTGATCCCGCCACAGAGAGTCCTCAATGCTATGGCAAACTCGAAGAACAAGCAAAACGATGCTAACAAGAGCAACGGATCCTCTTCTTCAGCCGGAGCGTCGCAGACCAATGGCAGATCCAACATAACGGAATCAAAGAGCAAGGAGGCATCAACGACCTCCCCAACGACCCTCACCTCAACGGACAATGAGGCTGGTGCAGGAGCTGGTTCCCCTATCACTAATGGAGTCTCAAAATCCAAAAAGAAGAAGAACAAGAAGAAGCGCAAGTCAGAGAAGGAGCACCCAGATGATGAGACAGGAGAAGTGTCCAAAGCAAACGGACACTCTGATCTGACAAAGCCAGGCGAAACGTCGGCTGACAATGAAGGAGATGATCAGGCCACGAAGGGATCTGAGGGTCCTAAAAGAGAGAAGACACAAATGGATTTAGATGAGGAACAAAGATTGGAGCGGAGGAGAGAGAGGAACAGGGAAAAGAAACGCAAAAGCAAGCTGAGAAAGAGCCTACTTTCCTCCCAGGCAAGTAGTGTAGATGCCGGACAATAAAATAAAAAGTAAAGAAACAAAGAAAGAAATCAGACTAAAACGCGTCAGACATGGACCAAGCCCCTCTCCCCCAACCGATAGTACAAGATGCCTACCACTCTTTTGGGAGTAGAGGGGAGGAAAGCAAGGCTGTGCTGAAGACACTGCATTTACTGGTGAACAACATGTGGAATGGTGATGGGAGTTACTTATAATTCAACAAGAGTCCTCTCAACTATCTCAAACCAGACATCTGAGACGAGTTAATCAAACCAAGGAACGATAACATTCAAGACTCTCCTAGTAAAATAAAATAATAACAAAAAAAAAAAAAAAAAAAAAAAGTGGTATGAAAGTGATATTAGGGAGGGGATCACTTTTCTCTCTAATGGAGTTACCCCGGTCCACTTGGATTTACCTTAGCCTACTTGAATTTACCTTAGCCTTTACTTGAGTTTTTTTTTTTTTTTTTTTTTTTATGTCCACTTGGGTTTGCCTTTTTTGGACCACTTGACTTTTGCTTGAGCTCGTCTGTGCACTTGAATTTACCTTCTGCACCTGGATTACCTATGCCTACTCGGAAATACAATGCCCCCCAGGTTTAAAATGAGGGAAAGGAGTGGGGGGAGGGGAGGAGACAAATGACTTTGGTTACAGATCACCTTAGCATCACACCTCTACATCTCTGGCAAAGAAGTAAAAAACTTTCTCTTTCTCACTCATACACTCCTCTAACACTTCTTTCTCCTGCCCTTTGATCGCACTCATTTCAATACTCTGACAGTAAGATCTCCATTCCTAGCAATTTTTTTTTTAAAAAAAAAAAAAAAAAAAAAAAAAACACGAGCTGATCTATAGGAAGCAAAATGTAGTGAAGCTGTCGATTAGGATGGAGTTGGCAAGAGCAAGATGGCTAATAGTGCACAAAGCGATATTTCGATATGAAATGCCTAAAGAGTCCTGCGCGTGAATAGAGGGCATGTGAGGAGTCCAACGAGAATGCAAGTATGAATGGCTTATACTCTTGGTTCCCTCTTCGAACGGATTGTTCTTCAATTAAAGTCGCAGACTCCTCTCCCCCCTTCTCATTACTCAGACGATAGAAGATCGACACACATTCAAGCCAACTTTCAAATCTTGGTGCGATCACCATCAGTCTCAATGGGGTTTGACTGATCAGTTGATGTCCTGCTCTACCTTGTACCATTACGCAGTGCAAGTCATTCCAACGCGGTCATACGACCAAGCCCCGGGATGTAGACACGGTCGTTTGCGCTGCGATTTCAGGGGCGTTGTTCCGGGATTCCAGCGCCTTTGAGCTGGAGGAATACCAACGAAAGTAAAGACTTTGACATATGCTAGAGATAGAACAGACTCCCTGCGGTACTCAGGGCAGAAGACTAGGTTAGTTTTCAGTAAGTCTTTACAGAGGCAAGCCAATTTTTTACTTTCTTTTCTTTTCTTTTCTTTTCTTTTCTTTTCTTTTCTTTTCTTTTCTTTTCTTTTCTTTTCTTTTCTTTTCTTTTCTTTTTTCTTTCTTCTTTTGGCTGGCAAATTTACCAATTAAACCGATAGGTTTAAGGGATAATCGTAACCACGGTTGTAGCTTTAACCTCTCAGGTCATTAAAGGGAAGCAAAAAAAGAGTTATTTATTTAAAAATCAATTAAAAAGGAATGTCGACATCTAATAAATGGGCATCTTCACCCTTTTCTCTACTCTATCCACTCTTTTTTTCTTTCTTGTCACTTTCCTACAAAACAAAAAAAAAGTAGGTATCATAGGAGACTTTTGGCAAGCACGAATACGAAAATTCTTTTTTTTTTTTTTTACCATATTCGCTCTTGCCGAAAAACAGTCAGACACTGATGACTTGACACCAATGGTGAACACCGAAGGAGGACATCATGATGCGTTCGAAGGGCGAACAGCATTGTGAAAGATCAACATTTCTCGACCTTGCCCATCGAGAAATAAGGTCAGCAAGAAGACACTTCAAAAGGAGGAAAGGGGGGGACCTGCAGCCTTAGAGATATCATCATACACATACTCTCTCTATCTCTCTGCCCTCGCCATCCTCAGTGATCGATATTGATCCAACAATCTCGGATGCTTCCGCCTCCTCCTTGATAGAGATGACTCGGAGACAACCGTTGCTATGAATAGCAAATAACAATGTCCAACTCAGAAAGGGGGAGAGAGAGAGAAAGAGAGAGAGAGAGAGAAGAGGAGGGGTATGTTATGGACCCGCCCATGCGGAGCATGGCGTGCGGAGCACCCTGAGAGAAAGTCTCGACGCCTATTACTAAAGCCCTTTCACATTTTGCATTGCTGGTAAAACTTTATTAGAGCCCCCTTTCTTCTTTTCCTCTCCTTTCTCGGCGTGAAAGGGGTTTCATTCCAACTTTGATAGACTCGTGCTTCCCAGCACGCGGTCGTAAAAAAAAAAAATAAAAAATCCCTACTTGATACTCATAGTACTCTGGATTTCGGATGACAAGGAGGAAAAAAAAAAAGAAGCTCATAGGCCTCTCAAGAGCCATTGACCTAAGCGTGCTTACAAAGACAACTGTCCAGCAAATAGCCGGAGGAACAGGTATATTCTATCACTACAATTTGTCTGAGTAGTGTAGCCTCTGTCTAAAAAAGAGTATTACAAGACTACATCAAGGCCCTTTTTTTCCGAGAGCCTTTGCATAGTGTGGGTCGTGGTACATGTAGAAAATAATTTTAATGGTAGGCTAATTTTTCTCTGATAATGCTGGATCGGTATCCGGGGGGAGAAGGCGGGGTGGTGGGGGGAGTAGAGGAAGGAGTGTCTTGCGTTTTGTGTCTAACATTCGATCGTCTCGTGCGTGGTTCTGGTGAGCAATTGGGCGTGCTGAGAGCATTTAAACAAAAATGAACTGTTCTGAGGAGGAGAGAGGGAAATAGAGAGAGTGAGAGTGTGAGAGAGCGGGTTTTCGAAACGCGACAAAAAAACTCCCCACTCCTACTCAAGTTCTAGTAACGCCCTTTTGGGATACAGCGCCTGTGGAGGTACCTCTTGTCTCCAAAAAGAAAAGAAAAAAAAAGAAAAAAAAAGAAAAAAAGAACAAAACAAGAGTCAGACTCAGCCGTAGTGATGAGAAAGACCGACCATGTTGTATCAATGCTGTGGCGCTCTTGGCCTCTCTTAGGTTAGTGTGACAATTGACTTCCACGGATAGTGGAATTAGTAGGGTGGTACACTTGCATGACAGCTACATGATTCTTATCAAGTCTTTGTGCAAGTGCTGTGTAAATATTGCACCTTGGTGTGACCCTAGACTTGTCCTTGTTGCAGGCAGATGACCAGCTCATGTAAACTTGACAAACTGGAGAGAGGAGCCTCTCCTTGACCAGTCGATATACTCTTAGGGCTTTTTTTTTTTTTTTTTTTTTTTTTGAATATATATACTCCATCTCCTTCTACTTCTACTTTGAAATCATAAAGAGACTCGCCCCAAAGTACGTACTTGTAACTGTTAAGATCCTTCTATGTTTAGGAGAGAGTGGATTCTTTGTATACTTTGCTCAATTTGTTGAATTGGCATCAGACAGTCTTCGTAGTCGTGGCAATCTTCCGAGGTATTCGTTCAAGGCTCTAGTCTTTTGTTGATGGGTTATCCGGCAGCAATGTTGTTCCAAGAGCAAAAGTTGTCTTCTTGTCGTGTAACCGTTATTTAGAGGTTCTGATTAGAGTGATGTGGCACCAGGGTCCAAATTTGCCTTCAAAAAGTGATACTCGGGAGATCTAGAGGAGGGGAGAGGGGAGAGTACGTAACAAGAAAAGATATTCAACAAGGCAGAAAAGAAAAAGATAGAGGGAGATAGAGAAAGAGACAAAGATAGACAGAGAGAGAGAGAGAGAGAAAGAGAGGAAATGTGGAGAATGTTTTGTGGGTTGTGCTTTGTGTAAAAAAAAGAGAGATGGAGAGTGGGGCACAAAAACTAGTGCATTGTGCTTGTCAATCCTTCAAGGCAGCAAAAAAAAAAAAAAAAAAAAAAAAAAAAAAAGAAAAGAGAGATGCGTGATCTCTGAGCAAAGACAGACAACAAGCAACAGGCAACAATAAAGAAAAAAAAAAGTTTGGAAAAGGGGAACTTCTAGCCCCATTCACGATGAAGCGGGGTAGCCACTCTTTGACCGTGTAGACCTTTCATTGCTATCGGGTCCAAGTGAGCCTCGTCCTGAATGGGCCGACCACAGCCAGGGCTCCAATAGAGCCATCTTACCAGTCCGGTTTGTATATTAAACCCATGAGAACCTGTTTCGTGCACAACGTCTTTACACGAAGCTCGAGCCACGGACTAAAACAGGAAGAGAGAAAGGTGGCCCTGATGGGAAGCCTTTTTGTACTGGCCAGACAACCC
Organism: Mortierella sp. BCC40632; assembly: GCA_011634665.1. Lineage (NCBI taxonomy): Eukaryota > Fungi > Mortierellomycota > Mortierellomycetes > Mortierellales > Mortierellaceae > Mortierella > Mortierella sp. BCC40632. The sequence continues at coordinate 2,120,014 of WAEK01000003.1, forward strand.
AAAGAGGCCAAGGCAGGGACGTTGATGGACAGAAAGGCTGCAATGACCAATTCCACCTGCGGGCGGCTGACAGAGTGCTCTCGAGGACAAGAAGAGCAGTGCTTGTGTTCGTGCGGGCAGGAACAAACTAGATGGGCTCTCGCCTTCATAAATCCCAAAATTTGCCTACCGTAGATAGCACGTCCTCGACGCCCGGCGAATGAGGCGCTGACTCTATTCATGGTGCCAGGCACCGTGAGGTCTGGGTGCAGCACATTTGTAGTAGAGAAGGGAGCAAAGTGAGAGTGAGTAGGAAGGTAGGTTAAAGAGATGGCGGGAAGAAGAGGAGGTGATGGCGGGGACAGCTGTAGCCAGAGAGAGACCCGGCTGGGGGGAGATGAAGGAAAAAGAGAAAGAGAAGGCACAGCGCCCAGTCTTCTAGGTCTCTGCCCTCTAGCCAACCACGGCTTTGCCGCCCCCCCCTGTCATTCTTTTTTTTTTTTGCGTGTGTGTGTTGTTTGTGTGTGCCTGGACGTCTGTGTGTTTGTCAATCTGTCTCTGTCTCTCACTCACTCACTCTCTCACTCTGTGCGTGCGTGCGTGTGTGTGTTTGTGCCTGGCTGAACAGCGGGAAAGAGAGCTCCGCGTCCTTTCTCTCTCTCTCTTCCCTCTTTTCTCTCTCTCTCTCTATTTTTTCCTGTTGTCCTCTCATCATCTTTTTTGGGCCCAATATTTCATCCTTGTTCTCTCTTCCTCTCATCTTTCATAAAATCATCCTCTTTGATCCGAAATCCCATCCATCCACATCCACATCCTCAGCCATCCCTGTCTCTCCCCAGCGGCTCATCAACAAATCTTTTTCTCCTCCCACCACCCTGGCATCTCTCTCTCTCTCTCTCTCTCTCCTCATTCACTCCATTCCTATTTTTTACCTATTTTTCTTTTGCGGGCACTTTTTCTCTCTCCCTCTCATTCCCACCCATCTGCACATCCCACACACTTGCTCGACAATACCCTATTGACCAGAGCTTTCCCATTCAACGAGGATCATCCGCCCAGCCGCTCTCTTTACGTCCCTTCACTTACCCTGCACGGTTGAACCCCCGTCCTCTCTTCTACCAAACTACTCCTGCCTCCGCATACATCGAGCGGCCCATCGATGGAGGACGACCAAGATCCCGTGTGCCTGGGCTGCCATCGCTCCATTGAAGAAGGAAGCGTGGTGGCGTTTGGTGAAGGCCTGTGGCATGTCCAGTGGTTAGTAGGCCTCCTTTCACTCTTCCTTACCCTCCCACCCACCCACCCCCTTTTTTTTTTCTCTTTACTTTTCTTTTCTTTCCTGTCCACTCTTGTCCGTTACCACCGCCTCCTACCACCATCTTCCCGCGCCCAATGCGCGTTGCGGGCATAAAGAAAGTTCATTCCGATGTCAACATGAATGTCCGCGGATGCATCAGTCTTTTTCTCTCACTCTCTCTCACTCTCTCTCACTCTGTCTCTCTGCTCTCTCACTCTCTCTCTCTCTCTCTCTCTCTCTCTCTCTCTCTCTCTCTCTCTCTCTCTCTCTCTCTCTCTCTCTCTATATCTCCCTCCCCTCGAGCCGAGCCTGTTATAATTACCCCTCACTACTCTATTATGTGTATGGCAAGCCGCTGCTCTCGCTCAATCAATATGCTGCAGCTCGCACACGCCTCTCATGGTCCTTCAACGTCTGCAGGTCTATGCGCCCTCTAGAACCAGACGTCCAACTGTTGAAGAGAGATGACCACTACCATGCTTCTTTGATCCCTGTGCAGGCGCCCTTTATTACCATCGTCTTTTATTTTTTTTTATTTTATTTTTCTTGTAACCCCTCCGCGGCAAAAAGCCGTTGCCAGGGCGGCAACAAAAAAAGAACCTCGCCCGCGAAGAGACAGAGAGAGAAAGAGAGAGAGAGAGGAAGAGAGAAAAGAAGAGAAGAGAAGAGAAGAGCTCTTCTCTTAATGAGTCGCGCCAGCTTGGTGTGACATGATTTGCTGACAGACAGAGACAACGAGCGAGCGTGTTCCCTTTTTCTTGCGGGCTCTCGCGCTCGTCTTCTGCCTTTTCTGCTGACACACTTGATCTTCTACGATGCACCAACATGCTTGATGTCGGGCCACATCTCCATGCCAGGGCTCATCATTATCATCATTATCATCATCATTATCATCATCCCGCTTCCTCCTCCTCCTCCTCCTCTCCTCCTCATCATTAGCTACTCACCAGGCTCACCATCCCCACCTCTCTCAAACTGTCCCAAATAGCTTCCGTTGTGCAAAATGCAAGAACAGAGTCGAATGCGACAGCAACCTTTTGCTCCTCTCGGACGGGAGCCCCATTTGCGAGCAATGCTCCTACAACTGTAACTCATGTCGGAGGCCCATTCTGGACGAGGCCATCATGACTGGTAAATCGTTTTTTCTCGGCTTTCTTGTTGTGTCCCCCTCCCTTCTTTGGCTGCATGTCTCGGCACTAATACACGCATATCGCTCTTGCATACTCTATTCTATGGCTGTGCCTGTGTGATCAATAGGCGAGGAAGCATACCATGCAGACTGCTTTCGCTGCATCCAATGCGACTCCAAGATCGACGATCTTGTCTTTGCAAAGACGTCCCAGGGGATCTACTGCATGAAGTGTCACCAGGAGCGTAAGGAGGCGAAGCGTCAACGAGAGGAGCGCGAGAGAATGGAGCGTGCAGAGAGGTCGATGGAGAAGCTACTGCCGACCATTCCCGAGTCAGAGGTAAGCTGATGAAAAGGACTGAGGAAGATAAAAAAAAAACGTGTAACAGTGATGAGACTCACGGGCCAAATCTCCGCGCGCTGGTATTGGCTAAAAGTCAGACGCCGTCCAGGCGAAGGCTTTTCTCCTCTCTCATTCTTTTTTTACTCTGTCACTGTCCCTTCTCGGGCATTCTTTGCCTCTTGTCTCTTGACCACTCACTTCCTTCTCTGTCTTTGTCTCTTTTTTTTTTCGTTTTTTCGTCCATTTCTTCTTTGACCATCACTGTCACCCGTTACCCCTCGCCCGTCACCCGTCACTGTCCTCGTTTTAGCACAAGAACAGTTTGGACTCGGCGAGTAGCAGGGGTCCAACCGCGCCTGCCCCACACCACCACGGCCACCATCACTCACACCAGCCACAGCAGCAACACCCTCCACTCCACCCCTCTTTCACCCACCACCCTCCACTACCCCATTCGCTCCCGCGCCACTTCCCTCCTACCACCACTACCACCACCACCACCACCACTACTTCTTCTACCGCCTACTCCCCTTCAGCCCAACCCCACATTGCTGTCCCAGAGTCTGCAGCCCCTGTCGAGAGCCAACACAGTCATCCGGAGCAGTTACGCCCCGACATGCCCAGGTTTCCGTTTGGAAAAGGGTCAAAGCATGATCTTGGTGGTCTCTCACTCTCCAACAAGGTTGCTCCCCAATCAAAGACAGAACACCGCGCAAAGCCTGCCACGGGACTACCCACGGTCGACATGGGTCCACCCTTCCTTCCTCCGCTTAGCTTTGGCCTAGATGATGATATTGTCTCTAGTAGTTTCGACTTTTCGGACGTGCTAGGAGCACAGGAGAGAGAGGCTGGTTCTAGCGAAGGAAAGAAAGATGCCAAAGACGAAGATGCACCGCTCTTGAACACACCTCCAACGCCTCCATCCAAAGACCGGGATGTAAGCCCGAGCGTGACCAGTGTACGGCTTAGCGGTTCTTCCTCTCTCTCTAGTGAAAAATCTAGTCAAGGAGATGGAACCCGTCCTTCCTCTGAAGGATCTGACTTGATCCCTCACTTGAAGACAAAACCTTCGCTCGACCGATATGTGGGATCTCCAGCCCACTCAGTTCATGAACAATCAGAGGTAAGGATTGGTGATCTTGGTGATCAACTAGACCCTGACTGTGGCCGTTCTAGATAAACTAACGAGGTGCATCAATGTCTTATTTTGTTTTCCTGTCTACGTCTAGACCCCTGGAATGAGCTTAGCAGAAGCTGAGTCTCTAATCAAGGAGCTGCGCATGGAACTCGCTAAATACAACCCGATGAGCCCACTCCTGCATGGAACACCGCAGCAAGAGTACGGGCTGTTGCTTGAAAAGTCCGAGAAACTGCAGCAGAAGCATGACCAACTGGAGAAATCGATCAGGAAACTTTACATTGACAAGGATCTTCTTATGATGGATCTCGAAGCACTAGACGAGGAACTCAAGTAAGCATGCATCCTCCCCCTCTCCCCTTTTTATTTTATTTTATTTATTAATGGTTCCATGATGTTTATGAGAGAACAATATCAACAGAGCATAGTCTGCTCAGCTTTCGATAGCCAATCCTGACACTATTTTACTCTATACATCATTGCTAATTAGACTTAAAGAAGAGCGACTGACATCGGATCAAGACAAGCTACAGGCACCCATCCAGAATCCTAGATTCAGTACCAACCATGACTTTATGAAGCAGGCCTACCAGCTCGAGGTGAAGGAGCTCCAGGAGCAAAAGGAGAAGCTTTTGAGAGAGATTTCGACCTTTGTGGAGCAACGTGATGGAGTCTTGAATGAGATGCAGATCCTCAGTGTCCGGAACGCTGAGCTTTCAACTATGAACAACGATATGATGAGAGAATTGCAGGGTAGGATGGAGCCAAAGCCAGTCGCGTCTAGTCCTGGAATGCTTCAATCCTTCACTGACAAAATCCGACGTCAGCGACAGGTGAGCGGCGGAAATCAACATGAGCTCAAGGCGGGTCTGATTGGTAGCAACGAGTCGACACATTCGTTCACCTCAAGTCTTTCGGACGAGGCCGTTCGCAGTCGCCAAGGAAGCGAGCACACCCAAGTCCAAAAGGCATATAGAGAAGAGCGCACCGAAGATATCTTTGGTGAGGAAGTGGTCGTGCCCAAAAAATTCAACTGGAAGAAGGGCACTGCCAATACTGTCAAGAATGTCGGTGCAATGTTTGGAAAACTATTAGTCGAAGTGCCCAACCCGAACCTCGAAGTTCCCAATAGTCGGGATCGCGAAAAGGTTCAATCCGATAGTGGAAGCTCCAACGGCATGATTCTCCCTCCGACTAGATCATTCTCAAGCCAAAGTGATTCGAGGTCATTGAATGGTCGTCCTTCGGAGCAGCACTACTTTATCCAGCACCATTATGTTCGACCAACCCGATGCGAATGCTGCGAAGACAAGCTCTGGGGACGGGAGTTCAAGTGTCGAAGTAAGATAATTTCTTCCGCCAATTTGTGGGCGAATGATGAGAGGCTGACATCAAAGTATAATTTCCTTATTAACGCTGTTCAACGCATTACTCTCGATAGACTGTGGCTTCCAAGTTCACGGAAAGTGCTCGCAAGAAGTGATGCCTGGATGTTATGGAGTCTATAGGGACCAAGAGTCGTCGAGTCTACGCAATGTGCCAGGGAGCGGCAGTACGCATAATACCGTGCCATCACCACCTCCGAAACAAATCATGTTTGGTAACAGTCTGCTTGACCAGCTGGAGGTTGAACAAAGGAGTATACCAATGGTCGTCGAGAGGTGTATTGAAGCTGTTGATACCCGAGGTTTGGATGTTGAGGGCATCTATCGACGATCAGGAATGGCAGCCGAGGCTAGACAACTTGTTCAAGCCTATGATATTGGTCTGCAGCCCGATCTAATGGATGCTGTCCTCTATCAAGACATTTGCTCGATCACCTCTGTTCTCAAGCAGTACCTTCGAAGTCTACCAGAGCCACTGATACCCTATGACCTCTATCCCGATTTTATGGAGGCCATCACATTACCACAGAATGAAAGCAAAATTCAAACTTTCAAGGATCTGATGGAGCGCATGCCCTATGCGTACTATCAGACGCTGAAGGTCCTCATGGAGCATCTCAATCGCGTCAAGCAACGAGACAAGATCAACCTAATGAACGCCAAGAATCTCTCAGTCGTCTTTGGACCAACGCTTATGAGGAATCCAGACCCCACCAAGGAAATTGTGGACATGGCCTACAAGAACATGACAATCGAGTTCTTTATCACTAATACTAATGAGCTCTTTGAGACGACTGAGCGTTTGTCGATGAGTTCCAATGGTGCTGGGGCTGCTAGTGGAAGACCATCGACCAGTAGCTCTAACGCTAGTGCTAGTGCAGCTACCAATGGAACGCATTCGCATTCGAGCTCTGGACCACAGTCTTCACGGATGGGCTCGAGTAATACCAACCATCAGATGAGTCCGCCACCAAGAAGAGGACCCATTGGTCATGCAAACGGTCATGCTAATGGTGGAGGAGGAAGTTCGTCCAATATGACTCTTCCTACGTTACCAACTAGATCCTCTTCGGGCGAGTCTGTCCCGACCACAGGATCAGTACAAGGCCAGTCAAATACCAATGGTCATTCACATCAAGGGGCGACCCAGACCTACCAGCCGCCTTCACAATATCGTCCACAGCCATACCAACCCGCGCCACATCAAACGCTCCAGCAGTTGCATCAAAAGCAACAGCTTTTGCGTGAACAGCAGCAGCAGCAACAACAGCAACAACAACAGCAACAACAACAGCAACAACAACAGCAACAACAACAGCAACAACAGCAGCAGCAGCAGCAGCAGCAACAGCCACAACAACAACAGCGATCGGTCTCACCAGCACCAGAGCAGTCTTTACCCGATGCTCCGGGTGGCCAGGGATTACCTCCCAACAGCTTTTCACCACCACATAACAATTATACGATTACACCACAGCAGCAACAGGCAAATCCAGAAGTGGATATGTCTAATTTCCCATAGAACCTTCTCTCTCTGCCTCACACTATCCATCCCGCAATCCCAATCTCTTCCCTTTTTCCTTTTCAGCACAATGCATGTTCAATGTATTCCTAGACCCAATAAAATTCTTGGCATGGGCCATGACTCTAATGCTATCTATTGACCCTGAGTGGGGCCATATCCATTGGGATGAGTACGCTGCCATCTCCAAAGATCAGCACACATCTCATCTAGTGACTTTTCTGCCTTCCATTCCAATTCCTTGTTTGCTAGACTGGGGTCAGCGGTCAGATTGGGTACATCTCCTGCACGGCGGCCTGTGATCACATAGGGGAGTTCACGACCCACAGCACGGTTGAAAGCTCTGACCATGTCGATGACTGTACAGCCCGTGCCTGTGCCTAGATTGTAGGCCTTGCAGCCAAAAGTGCCTGCAGAGTGATTCTTGTCCATCTTGGCTAATGCTGCGACATGTCCTTGAGCAAGATCGAGAACATGAAGATAGTCCCTATAAAAATAGACAAAAAGTCGAAAAAAAAAAAAAAAAAAAGCAAAAGGTTCGGAACAATAGGAGAGAAAAAAAAAAAAAAAAGTCAGCCCAGTGAGTCGTCAATTAAAAGTTGGCAGTGAACAATTGAGTGTGTTCCTTGGGAATTTTTCTTTCTTTCTAAAAGACAAGGGGGTGGGTGAGAAAGGGGGAAAAAAAGAGACATACCGAATGCAGGTGCCATCCCTTGTAGGATAGTCATCACCAAAGACAGAGAGCTTCTCCAAGTTGCCAACAGCGACCTGGGCCAGGAATGGCATGAGGTTGTTGGGGATGCCTTGGGGATCTTCACCCATGATACCACTAGGGTGGGCTCCTGCAGGATTAAAGTATCGCAAGAGCATTGCACTCCACTCATAGTTGAACTCGACGGGCTTGTTGGCAGCCTGGCACTCCTTGATATAACGCTGGTTCTTTACAACCGAGGCTGTGCAAAGGTCCTTGATGATGTGTTCCACAAAGACCTTTGTTCTTCCGTAGGGGCTCATGGAGGCCACGATGGGGGAGGTCTCGGGGATGGGAATCACAGGTGGATCTCCGTAGACTGTTGCAGAGGATGAAAAGACAATCTTGCGAACATGGAATTCATCCATGACCTGGAGAAGATTGACTGTGCCAGAGATGTTGGAATTGTAGTAGTCGAGTGGGATCTGAGAGGACTCTCCGACGGCCTTACGACCGGCAAAGTGGATAACGGCAGAGATCTCTGGGTGAGCTTTAAAGACATTGACGAGGCTGGAGCGGTCGAGGACATCAACCTGGTAAAAGGGTATCAACTGTTCGGGTGTGAGCGAGGCTACTGATTCGTCCTTGGGGGCGACTTTGCTGAAGAGCGTGTGGACGCGACGCAGGGCTTCGAATGAAGAGTTGGAAAGATTGTCGACTACGATGACTTTGTAGCCGGACTCGAGCAGGCGAAGGACGGTATGCGAGCCGATGTATCCACAGCCACCGGTGACGAGGATTGTCTGTTTAATGGGAGACATTGAAATGTAAAGGTGAGGAAGGGTAAGGGGAGCGGGGAGAGAGAGAGAAGAAAAAAAAAAAAAAAAAAAAGAAAATGAGTGAGCGAGAGAAAAAGGAAAGATGATGAAACGAGGCTTCTAGAGAAAGATAATTGCTGTGTGGAAAAGAAAGAGAGAGAGAGAGAGAAAGAGAGAGAGAATGCCGTGCCTTTTTTTAAGGCGGGAGAATGGGCGATGATGAACCAGAGTAGGACCACGTTGTGCCCCTGCGCCAAATTTATCGCCCACTCTGAGCCGTCTCTATTCATAGCCGGTTCTGGCCGTGGTCACTTGAAAAAAAATAGACAAAAAAAAGAGAACGCGCCGCCGCAGGGGCCCTGGCCGAGACCTATTTGCCTTTGGGCGTCCATCATTCATTTTGCTGCTCTCCCTTTTTTTTTTTCTCTCTCTTTCACTCTACATTCTCTCTCCCCCATCCTCTTGCGCCCACCGCTCATCTTCTCGCTCTCATCTTTTCCGCTGCGCCGCGCCAGTTGCATCGGCCACTTTGGACTAACGCCGCACCACACGCACATTTCCAGTCCACCCCAGCCCTCTCATCTCTTCCGCCCCCCTGTGCTGTGTCCATCACTCACATTCCTTCCTGTGCGTTCTAAGACTGCGCTGGCGTCTTCAGGACACGCCCATCCCTACTCCGCGGCGACCAAGGTAATATCTAATATCTGTCGTCTAAGCGCTGACCTACAGTAGCCAGCCTGTCAACCCAACTGGGCTCCCTTTCTTCTGCTATTTCCCACCATTTTCCGACCTTATTTCCTCTTCTTGTTCGTCCTCGTTTGCTCTTCGCCATCCGATCTCCGCCCACGCTAATCTGTCGCCCTAAATGAACCTCGCCTTCATGCACCTCTGTTGTCAACTGTTTGATGTTCATCCAGTTCGAGAGCCAGAAATTCCATCTCTTGCTCTGTTCATTGTGTGATCTTTCTCCACCCACTTCTCTACTTCTCCTCCTCTCTTGATCCTACATCCTGCTTTCTCTCTCTCTCCTTCACTGACCCCTCCACCTATTCATCTGGACCGTTTCATTCTCCTGCTCCGCCGAGGGCCTTGCCCTGACCAACAAAAAAAACTGACACGATCCCCCACCCCCCTCCAATTAGAGCCAAGTGGCGCTTGACACACTCTTGCGGACCTTGACCTGATGCTCCGCGCCACCCATTCGGCCGTAGAGCCTAGGCCAATGGCCATTGGCCGTTCGTCGCCATCACTTCAGCTGACTGTACCTGGATCATCACCAAACCTTTCTTCTTCATCCATTAAAGAAAAAAGGCTGCAGCAGCTGCAGTCGCTCCAGCAGCAGCAGGGACTCTATATGAAGCAGAAGCTGCAGAGTCATAGCCACGCCCTGCGGCTGCACAAGGACCGCAGCCCAGGTAGGGTGGATTGTCACAACGCTGTGTGCGTGTGTGTGTGTGTGCTGGGTTCTCTCTCCCACTCTTCCACTCACTCACCTACCCAGTGACCTTTTGCAAAGACACATGTTTTCATCCTATTAGTAACTTGAGTCTTATGCTGCGAGGCAATATTCAACACACTGACCACATTCTCCTATCCGGCTTGCTCTCAACTTGACTTAGGGGTATCTGCTGTTGCCGAGCCGACGGTGGGTAAGACAAGGGGCAATGACATGAGCCATGGACAAGAGAGAACTTTGGAACGGGATCTGGAACACGATGAGGACAATGAATCATCATGGGTGTCACAGGAGCTGAGAGACCCTTGGGTGAGAGTGGATGATAATGAAGACAAGAGACAGGGCGAGCTCCGCTCGGATCGTCGCCATTCCCGCATGTCCGAAAAGCAAATGAATGGACACATGAAACTCCTCTCGGACGAAACCCCGCCTGATGTGATGGATGGTATTTGGGGCCTCGACGACATGGATGACGAACATTTACAACACCCACTTCGAGCGTTGAATCATTTCTCGCGACTCACGACTGATGAACACCATTTAACGAATATTAATGACCACAATGACCACTCCCCGAACCACCAAGGGGGATATGACAACAAGGAAACGCACAAGAGCCATGTCCATGGTTATGCTCACATGGACAACAAGACACCGTCAATGTTGCACCAATATCGGGGTCATTCTGGAAACAATGCAGCGACGACCCTCGCCCAAGGAACAGACAGTGTCGCAGGAGGGTCGGAGATAGTCGCAAAGGACTCACCACCATCGACTGCTAGTGGCACCAGACCTCTTGGCATGAGGAATCGGAAAAACAGCTCTGGCACACTAATGAATCGTCCATGGCGAGAGTCCAATGTAGAGGACTTGTTTGCTGATGGACTGAACGAAATATCAGGAACTCCCCCGGAGCAGTCAGCAAAGGCATCGGAATCTAACCGCCATCAGGATGCGCAGGCAGAACTTCCCTTGAACCATCTCCATGATGACGATGATTGGAGCTTCACCAAGCACTTGGGTCTCGAGGCTGGTGCTCAGGACTCCAAATACATGGAGGCGAGGCGACTTTTCACTGAGGTTCCACTCCCCGACCAGTTGCTCACCGAGCCATCAACAGGACCTATCCGACCTGATGGTTCTTTGCAAAACGAAGGTAATCAGGGCTTGCAGGACATAGCCCACCGGACGAGCACGGACTCAGCCCCTCGAAACAGCATTCTTTCAGTCTACCCTCACAAGCATCTATCACCCTCGCAAAAAAGGGAAAACGGAGGGGGCCCAAGCCATGACGGAGGTCCTAGTGATCATGAGCGAAAGTTCAGGACTGCTAGACCCTACAGCAGCAAGCTAACTAGCCCCTTTCCACAATCTTCGAGGTCATCGCGCTTCTCATTCGGCTCCCGCCACCGTGTCCAGGTACATTCTACTCTCAAGATTCTTTCTCTTTTTACCACTAGCTGTTTGATTGAGTATATCGGAGAGATATATACGCAAGATGGAATTCTAACGCTTTCCTTTTGAAATAGAGCTCTCGTGATGCTGAAACAGGAGATCGTGGAAGTACGACATCAAGGGACAGCGCATACCGAGACAGCTTGTCAGGATCCACCCTCGGCCCAACCGGTATCCACCACCAACTGGATGGCATCAGCAATCACATGCCGACAATTGACTCTGTTCAAAAAGATAACCCAGCGACGAGCGTTGCTGATCATCCAAGTCCTGCTTCCAGAGGCGTATCACTGCCGTTCAATCTCGACTTTGTACCAAAAAAGCACCCTACTCTGATGGAAGGCACATTGTCGGATCGTCACTTCTTGCCCTCAGCGGCGTCCCCTGTACATAAGTTGACCGACATTGCTGTGCATCAGACAGAGACCCGTTTCCTAGAAACATCAACATTACCCGCACGGATGGACCTCGAGGACGACCTGATTGCTCAATTCCGCTTTCCACAAAAAACCTGGGCGACTGACAAACAGGCCAATACCATGGACTCGACTCCAGGAATTGCATCCATTATACCCATACCCACCAAATTTGCCCCGCCACTTACTTTGACACCAAAAGCTACCAACGAAATACCCCAGACGATGTCTTGGTCGAACGGCGATTTGATGACTTGGACACGCTTGAGTGAGGTCAGTGAAGATGTGAACCTCAAATCAGAGTCAGTGTTCTCTACTCTACCTGTAGAGCCCCCAATGGGTCTCAAAGAGGAGGAAAGATGCCCTACCAAGAGTTTGTCAGAACCTACCAATGGGCTATCGTCGAAGCAATGGTCCTTGGAGCAGGCTCTAAAGTGTCTTGAGCATCTAAGTATGGCAGTTTATTTTTTTATTTTTTTTTATTTTTTATTTTTATTTTTTATGCTTAGTTGTATCTTTTCAGTGTATTAATATTCTTTATCACTGTGTTTGTCATTTGAAATAGATGATGTTCCCTTTGACGAGACATTTGATCTCAAGAGAATGGAAGGTCCAGTGTGGACGAACCGCGAAACGACTTTTATGGCTCTTCCACAAGAGGGAGACGAACAAGGCGCCTTGCCTTCGACTGTACAGTCATTGAAGGCTAGACTGAAAGGAGAGTATTCTTTACGGTGGGAGGATCAACCAGAAGCGCAGCTAAAGGCCGACTCTCCTCGGGATCCACAAGATGGCGAGGCATCTGGACCACACGGGTTGTTCCCAAAGCTTGTCTCCCGACCTGACTCTCCAGAAGTGTTTTCGGAGGAAATTCTATGCCGTTTATCGAGAGAACACCTGTTGGATTGTTTTACCACCTTGTTCCCCCTGGATGAATGGGATATGGTCAAATCGGCTGACCTTAGCGGGCGTTCTATCGAGAGTATCTTAACACTTGAAGAGATAGCGCCCAACCTGGAGAAGCTGAACTTGGACAAGAACCAGATCCGCTATCTTTCTGGGATGCCCAGCAGCGTAAAGTCGCTATTTGCTCGTTCAAATTTGCTCGGTCCTTTGACGAGCTTTGGAAAGTTGAACAATCTGCAATACCTGGATATTTCGCACAACAAGATTGAGGATCTCAAGTGTTTATCTGGTCTAGTTCATTTGCGGGAATTGATTGCCAAGGACAACAGGATCAACGGTATTTCGGCATTGCAACAGCTGGATGGACTTATTAAACTGGACGTTTCGAACAACCTCATTTCTATTATCGACTTGCAGGCCAGCACCATGTAAGCACCATGATGCTGAATGGCTTATAATAGCAAGAGTCGTGGACAGAGCGCTTACTTGCATTCATCCCTTTTCTTTCTTGGCGCGGCGTTTGTAGGGCACGACTAGAATACTTGAACGCTTCACACAACGAAATCCAGGAAATTGATGGCCTCGAGTCTCTCACCGGTCTTATCCACATCAACCTTGGTATGAAGACTCTCTGCTCTTTTGATGTTTAAACTCTCAGTGAATATTGTATCTTTGTATAGGGACATGATGCTGACCAGGTTTGGATGGGACGATATTTTGGGGTGTAACCAGCACACAATCGTATCAACACTATTACCGTGAAGAAACCTCACCGTAGCCTCCGAGTCCTTCGACTCTCCGAAAACAGACTCGCCGTCTTTGATGCAGCAAACTTCCCAGGTCTCCGGACGTTGTATCTCGATGATAACCGTCTTCACACGCTCTTGAACTGCCATCGTCTCACGAGATTGGAGAGTTTTTCTGCTCGAGATCAAGAAGGAGAAGGCATTGACCTTGCAGTGACCGAGTTTGTCAATAGTCGCAAGCTCTATCTATCCGGCAATCCGATCCATGCACTAGACTTTGAGATGGGATTCTATAGACTTGAATACTTGGAAATCCGTGCAGGTTGCCTTACAGAGCTCCCCGTGAACTTTGCAGCTCTGTTCCCAAATCTGCGAGGATTGGATCTAAGTTACAATGGTCTGACCTCCATCTTGGCCTTGGAGGGTCTTCATCGCCTGAAGCGACTAATCTTTGTTGGAAACAAGTTAGGAAACATTCGAGAGGTTTGTTCGATTGTGAACAACATGCGTTCTCTCTCCATGCTTGATCTACGGTATGTGAAAGGGAACAATATCTTTTTTGTGGCTACCTTTAGCCGACTAGGTCTTGATCAGCTACTGAAGATAACTCGCTGATCTTTTTTTTTTTTTTTTTTTTTTTTGTGCGACATAGACATAATCCATTGACTTCATACATGTACCCTGCAATGTCTGTCAGTCAGGGTTCGAAATACCAAGAGTCCTACCGGTCAAGTCATGGCGGAAGTGCAGAGAAGGAATGGCTTCGCAGAGACATTGCATTCCGTAGGGCACTGCAGGACGAGATGTGCAAGAGAAGAGCCGTGTATCGCGCCGCTATCTTGAAATCATGCAAGCGGCTGACATGGTTTGACGGTGGTATCATCCCAAGCAGAGAGCGAGAGAGAGCAACGATGAGACTTGAGGACATGCTTGCACAAAGCCAATTGGATGACGAAGAAGAAATGTACTTGGATGGTGCGGAAGACCATTTTCGTGAAGACTTGATATCTCAGCCCATGGCTCAGTCCTACAGGCACCACCAAGGCTATTCCTCGGATAGTGCCAATGGACAAGCCGAGGATTTTGTCGAGTACGAAAGGCATGACATGACAGGCCGCTTCAACCGAGGTAGGACTCACTTCAGTGATACTGGAGAGACAGATAGTATTGGGGCGGGAACGCACTTTGATCACAAGGGGCGATATTCGCCTCTGTCTAGGTCCCGCATATCGATTCCTCCCCCTGCCTTGGATAGTCGCAGCCAGCCGTACTCCAAGCGGCATCATCCATTGCCCCATCTGAGTGACCATCTCAATGGTGCCGGCGCTCTCTCCACCTTGACACCAGGTCTGCGGGAACAAGGTGCGAGAGAGAGCGAGTTCCAGCCCCAGTCTATGAAAATGCGGTCAGACTCTTTTGGTGCTGCGCCTGCTCCTGCAGAAACAGTGGCCCCTCGCTCACGTCTCTCTAGGCGTAATGCAGGTGGCCTGTCACTCAAGACGCGGCGAGAAGAGCTGTTTCCGGAGCAGACAATGTCAGAACAAGCATTGTGGCGGTCTGCAGGGGCTAGTCCAAGCCGGGGTCTCCCCATGTCATTGTCCATGGTAGGAGTGCAACAGGGGCCAATCGAGCCTTCGGGCTATTCTGGACCGCGGCGCCAATCGCCGTATCCAGGACCCTCGCATACACCTACGAGTCGAGACCGAGGATGCATCACACCGTATGGGCTGACACCAGGAAGAAGCCAGCCGACCACGCCATGCAAGGGCGGACGAACCAGCCGCGTGGGCCTAGGACGAACGCTTGCTCGCGATATGGAGCTCTCGGAGATGGAAGCTCAGTAGTAACAGAAGGCACGAGATGTAGAATAAAGGATAGAAAAAATGTGGCCTGATTTTGACATGCTCAGCCGACAACTCTGTTTTTTTTTTTTTTTTTTATAATTTTGTTTTCTTGCTTTCTTGGCTGGGGCAGGCTGCCCGCGTGCAGGCATCAAGACATGCGTAGACGTACACACACACCACTCGTTCACTTCACTTCACTCACTCACACATGGACATGCGACTGCGACTTTTTTGTCCTCCACATTTACATTTTCTTTTTTGCTCCCTGCTCATCTCACCACCCACACCTCACCTTCTTTCTCCCTCTCTCACTCCTTATCTCTGTCACTTTTAATTTTTTTTCCTTTGTCGCAGTCGTTCGCTTGCACCATTGTCGCATCCCTCTCTTCACAAACGACCGACCTACATTGGACATCTTTGCCACTTTCCCATCCCATTCCCTGTCTCCAACATCCCCCTCCTCACATTCTTCTTCCCCTCCCACATCCAGCTATGGAGTCCATGCTTGCGTCGGCCCTCCGACAGCGGGCCATGGACAGCCACTCTCCCGACAGTTGCCCGTTCGTTCTCATCCAAGGAAACAGTAAGCTTTGCTCATTCACACCCTCACACACACCCTCACTCACTCTCTCACTCACACACCCTCAGTCCGGAGCCAAAATATAAAGCATGAATGAGACGACAGTTTATGAAGAGCGTGCGCTGAACGTGACCTTCTCTTTGTAGAAGACGATCGTGCCCACGGACCCCCAGCTTTATCCACGCCGCCACACACGCCGCCGCACACGCGACCTGTCTTGACGCCACCACTCTCCAGCACTCGTCGTCGTCGCAGCACCTTCTCAGCCTCCAGTACTGCCGATGCTCAACATGGTCTCCAACTGACCTGCGCTCTAGTGCGCAGAGGTGACCTCTATCCAGGAAGTCTTCATGTCGGCGCCACTCGTCTCTGCTTCCTCGGCGACCACACTGCAAGCTCTGTTCGCATCACCATCGGTTTCCGGGACTTGATGGCTGTACAACCCATTGGACGCACAACATACAAGCCGGCGATCCTCCGACTCCGTGTACGGTCCAAGCTATCTATTACTAGCTCCAGCGAGAGATCATCTCCACACAGCTCGGTCTCGGACGCAGCATTCGACGACTATGACTTTGTACAGATTGACGATCTGGATCGCATCGTAACGGAGATTGATCGGCTTTGGGTTGACCATCAACGAGCCTCTGGGGGCATTTTATCGAACCCTTTCTATGGAAGCTATCCATCCACTACGTCCCATTCCTTTATTATTCGACCACGACCAGTCTCAATGTGCAATCACGGCATTTCTAGACCAACCGAAGAAGATACCAGCTTTGAGCAGGAAATGGATTCCAAAGGCGATGCGACAGAGTCAATCACATCCTTTGGGGCAGCGTCCGAGATGCTTGGGCGATTTAGACAACAAGCCAAGAAGCGGAATGTGGTTCGTGGCCAAGAACTGTCCACGGCCAGAAGGGAGAGTCGCACCAATTTTGGAAGTAGCTGGGGCACCCTCCAACATGTTGCGGAAGAGACGACGGACACAGAGAGCATAATGCAGCAAAGTTTATCCTCCTCTTCCAGGTCTGAATTTTTCGGACGGGCCTCTCCTTCCCCTCCTCCCCTTCCTTCTTCTTCCTCGCAGAGATCATCCAGATCCAGGGCAGGGAATAGAGACTCGCTGCCCCTGTCGTCTGGCCAGGCGTCATCCTCCTCGGTATCAGATCAATACCAATCTCCCGTTCCCCGCTCCGCTCCTCCATCCCTGATATCACCCTCTACCACCACCACCAAGTTATCTCATGCAGTTCCAACCATTCACAGTATTCTCTCACCAACTGTCGCCCCTGACCTAAAAAATGGGCATACCGCATCCATGTCCCCGGACCAAAGATCCATCCGCAGTGACAATGAATCCGTCCGATCAATGACGTCTAGTCTAAGGCAGAGCACGTTTTTGCCACCTGCATCGACCCTGTCGACGGATCCGACTCTCTCAGACATCTACTCGAACCGTGTACAGAGTATCGAGTCCACCAAAAGGTCCACTTGCAAATGTAACCACCGCAGCGAAAATGAGTCTCTTTCGATCCTTGTCTCTTCCACGCCTCAGTCTTGTTTCGAGATGTTGTTCTCGGGGACTGGGAGTGGTACTGGAGACCCTGTGGTCCGGAAAGCACATCAAAGAAGCAATGGCACGGATCGGGTGCGTATCGGGCCATGGTCGGGTCCGAGCATGAGCGATTCCTCGTGGGAGCAATCCACGCGACGACTAAAGTACTCGGTCAATGTTTCTTCGGGTAAGAGCTCTTGTTTAGGCTAAAGAGATGACGCAAACTATCTTTTTATTATTTTTTTTTTTTGCCAAGAGAAAGGAAAAAAAAAAAAAAAAAAAAAAAAAATACTCATGTCCGTGTTTGTGCTATCGATCTACTTCTGTTTTATCAAGAACGCCGAACGGTGGCCTGTTTAGAAACACAGACGGTTGCCTGTTTTCAAGCGAACATCATTTGTATTCACGCGGACCACCTGGTATCTTGTGAAGGATATTCCAAGGACTTTTTATTTCAAAGTCAGGTCTGTCTGAGTTCCATCGCCCTGGACAGGACCCGAGTCAGTTGCTTCTTGCTGGACAAGGGTAGCAAGATAGATTCAGCCTGGTCCAGGAAGAGCAGTCTTGGGGCTAAAGTCCAAGATGGGGTCTTGAGATATTATCAAGAGCTTTTTCAAGAATTGGTCACTAAACCCAAACACAACACCTTTTCGTCGAGTGAACTTGCGATGAAGGGTCACCGTTCATTCTCGGGAACGACTATCCGATCTCTACCATTGACTCTGGATAGTCAAGCTACAAGCTCTAGTCGTAGCCTGACGGCTACAGAAGCGAACGTGGCCAAGAATGCCTTGAGAAGTGGATCGTTGCCAGTGGTCGATACCAGAGCGATTCAATCACCACTATCACTGTTACACCTTCGCAATGTCCTAGCTCAAGCACCCAAAGGAACGACCTTTCAAAATAATTCTGCTGCCACTCCCAATACCACTACTACTACCACTACTACCACCACTACTACTAATTCTAATAATGCCTCACGAACGCCTAAAGGCTCGAAAGAGACTACGACCCTTCACGAAAATGGACGACCTTCTGCAGCCGCTACAACAGTTCAATCCATCTTTGCCTTTGTCCAGGCCAAGATGGATCTCTTTGATACCAAAAAGGTGGATGGGCTCGAGTCGAAGCAACCACAGCCTCAACTACAGCCACAACCACAGCCACAGCCACCGATACAACAGATACCCAAGTTGGACAAGGAACCAAGTCCATCCAATCCCTCTTCATCCATTAATCCCTCTTCACCCCCTACCGACGAATTGACGCTTCCGGGCTTCTTCAAAACTTGTATGACCCTGCTGACCAAACCTTTGGAGATTCGGTCACGACCCAAGGATTCAATGGATAAGGCGACCTCAGAAGCGGAGTTGGCAACGAAAGGGAAGAATGATTTGGCGGTAGGCACGGTGCAGAGTGCTACTTCGAAGGATGAGGTAGAGGAGGAGGAGGAGGAGGAGGAGGAGGAAGAGGAGGGAGAGGAAAAGGAGCACATGGTAGCAGGGACGGACCATCATCTCAGTGAATCTACCGAGAATGGATTGATTATGGGAGTATCATCCCAATCAAGCATGAACCAAGTTACCATGATGAGACAAACTCGACGAGACAAGTATTTCCGACGAGCGACCTTGATGGTATTTGTGGCGGTGGTAGCGATTTCGGTCATGAATATCTGGCATTTGTTTGTAGCTCTTTCGTCGATGGTAGAGGTTCTTCAACATCAGGGAGTGATCCATCAACAACAAGTGATGGAGATGTATCCACAGACTCTTCCTAGGACGGATTTTGTTCGAAAGATGATGTATCATTATCCTTCACCTCTTCCTCCATCTCAGACTTATTCAAAGACTGTTGCGTATCGCCCTTTGCGTTCGTCATGATTTTTCATTCTTAAAAAAAAAAATAAATAAAAAAAAAAAAAAAAAAAAAAAAAAAGACTGTATTGTAATCTCTTCTCTCTCTCTCTCTCGTATAGTTAAGGTGATATGATAATGCTGTAGAAATTCCGCTCTCCCCCATTCGGGTTGAATGGGGAACAAAAAAAAAAAAAGAATATATATTTATTTGTTTACTAAGATAGAAGTGTGAGAGTGAATGAGTGAATGAGTGAGTGAGTGATCGGTGTGTGTGTCTGCGTGTGTGTGTGTGTGTGTGAAAGAGTTTATTGGCTCCAGTCAACAAAACTTGCCATGTGTGCATCAGGATAGAGACCATCATGGCCATACCAAAGCAATCTCTCCGCTACACCCTTCTCCTTGCCCAATTCCAATCCTTGTCGTTGTTGAGCCAAGGTCGGATGCCATGCCTCGTAATACACATCCTTGCCAGGTCCATTGCCAATCCGTTTACCAACAAACCCTTCAAACGCATTGTGAAGTAAAAACATGGACCCCCGTGGAATCTCTTCCACCTCCGTCGTCGCCGTCGTGGTTGCTGTGGTCGCTGTGTTGTTACTGTTACCAGCACCAGCACCAGCACCACTCCGTTCTTCAGTTCCTACAAGTCTCGTATAGGTCGCCGTCAAATAATCCAAGGGATCCATTAGTTGCATCGGTGGAGCTGCCTTGTTTTCTTGAATTAGCTGTAATTCGCGGATTTGTGGTGCCAACTCGGATTTGATCGCTGCTGCTGATGCTGCTGCGTCAAGAGCTACATTCGTGGGGAGGACCGAGGCTCCAGTGGTTGTCTGAAGAGCCTCTTGGGAGACAGGTGGTTGTATCTGTTGCACCTGGATAGGCAACTTCTGCTGCTGTTGTAGTTGCTGCTGCTGCTGTTGTTGTTGTTGTTGTTGTTGTTGTTGCTGCTGCTGCTGCTGTTGCTGCTGTTGTAGCTGTTGCTGTTGTTGCTGCTGTAACTGTAGCTGTTGCTGCTGTTGCTGCTGTTGTTGTTGTTGTTGCTGCTGCTGCTGCTGCAATTGCAACTGTTGTTGCTGTTGCTGTAATTGTTGTTGTTGCTGCTGTTGAGGCGAGCTAATGGCTGCTGGACCCGAGAGTGTGGGTGTCACACCCCCTGCTGCTGCATGTCGAGCGGCCTGTTCTTGACGATGAGGCTTCGCTAATTCTTGTTGAATCTTTTGAAGTTGCATCTTTGCCGCCACAACTTGACCCTGAGAGAGTGTATTGGAGGTTATGGCTCGTTGCAAGGTATGAAGTGTAACGATCAAATCATCTTTACTCATCGTCTCGAGTGAAATACCAAGTCGATTAGGAGTAGCAGTTGGGGCGAGGACAGGTGTTTGACCGGTAGGGACTGCAGCTGGGATCGACGGTGTGGTTGAAGAGGCAGATGGTGATTGCTGGAGCCCCGTCTGCGAAACATTCGGTACCTGTTGCTGCTGTTGTTGCTGTTGCTGTTGCTGCTGCTGCTGTTGTTGTTGCTGCTGTTGCTTTTGCTGCAAAAGTTGTTGCTGTTGCTGTTGCTGTTGCATTTGCAAATGACGCGCCTTCTGAGCAAGCAAAAGTTGAGAGGATGTCAAGTTGGTTCCCTCAGGCTTAATGGTCACACCCACATTGGGGGACAATCCTCCTGGTGCACCACTACTGACTGCAGGAGACTGATCCGCGGCCATAGCTGCTGCTGCTGCTGATGCCAGAATGGCCTTGGCCTGCTTGGGCGTCTCCTGACGAATGGTTCCATTCGTACGTTGTACTGCCTGGGAAGCGGCTGCGTTCGAAACAAGGGTGGCAGCATCAGCATGGGGAGATACTGGGAATGAAGAGTTGGGAGGGGAACTCATGACCTTCTTGGGAGGTGGCAATTTCAAATCTGCAGTCGTGAGTCCATGTTTGACAACAATACCTGGACCTCCCTGGGCCGCAGAAAAGGGCTGTGGCGCCGGCACTGGTGCGGGGGCACTTGGTTGACTCATCGCACCAAGATTGTTGTTGTTGACGTTGCCAGGAATTGTATTGCCAGGGTTGTTGACAAGATTGTTGTTCATCACGTTGCCAACCATATTATTCCCGCCAGCTACAACATTGTTGTTATTGGTGGGTCCAGAGCTGACAATGGCTGCAGTACCAGGAACAGGAGACACGCCCGAGACCGCTCCCAAACCCACGTTCATCATTTGCATTAGGGGCGTACCGTTGGGTTGAACCATGGTGGTTCCGTTAGCCCCTTGGGCTGCTGCCGCTGCCGTCACCATGGTTGGGTTCATCATCTCTGCCTTTAGCCAAGAAAAGTATCGGTGGAGCTGTTCCTTCAACTTCATGAGGTTCTCTGGAGAGATGGCGTATTGATTCTTCTTCAATGCTTCTAACTGGTCTTGGAACATGAAGTTCTGAAAATGGCCATCCGAAGAAGAAGAAAAATCCAAAGCGAGTCAGTAAAAGAAAAGAAATTTTTTTTTTTTTTTAAAAAAAAAAAAAAAAGGATTACCATCAAAATGAGGCGACGAGTCGCGTCCTTGTTGCCAGTGATGGCCAAAAATGTGGGAAGCAATTGCTCTAGTCTCACAAACATTGGCGTTACAATATTCATGTGCTCCTTGATCACTTGCTCATTTTCAGGTGTAATGTCCATGAGGATAGTCGAGTGATCTGGGTGATCGGATAAAACAAAATTGATAAGTATCCCTATTTTTTTCATCCTGCAATCAATATTCCCATGATTCGATGCCCATTCTTACTTCGTGAAGCCTGAATTTGAGCAATCATTCCTTGAACAATTTCATGAGCTGCAAGTCTAGCTGCAGGGGTCAAGGGAGGTCGCGTGGGTATTGTCCCAGGAGCGATAGTCGCTTGCGGACCAAATGGAGATTGCTGATTCCCGGTCGGCTGACCATTGTTGACAAGGCTCCCATCTGCATTCGAGACTGCAGTCGAGGCTGGGACATGAATCGCATTTTGAATTGGGTTCCCAGGGTTCATCTGTCCCACAAGCGTTTGAGGTTGGGGTTGTTGGGGCTGAAAAACAGGAGTGTTTGGTTGATGTTGTGGTTGTTGACCTTGGTGCTGTTGCTGCTGTTGCTGCAGTTGCTGCTGTTGCTGCATTAGCTGAGCCTGTAGACCTTGTTGCTGCTGAGATTGCTGCTGCTGCTGCTGCTGTTGTTGTTGTTGTTGTTGCTGCTGCTGTTGTTGTTGCTGCTGCTGCTGCTGTTGCTGTTGTTGTTGCTGCTGTTGCTGTTGCTGGAGTAGCGATATTTGAGCTTGGCGATCTTGCTGCATCAATTGATTGTGTTGAAGCATCAAAAGTTGGTCTGCAGTAGGCGCCCCATTTCCTATTGACCCCTGTAGGGGACGTTGCTGTATTTGTCCTGGCTGCACAGGAGCGCCGCCTTGAGGCATGATTGAATTTGGAAGACTGGCAGTCATGCCCTGTGGTGATCTCTGTTGCTGTTGCAACATTTGGGCTTGCAAGAGCTGCTGTTGTTGTTGTTGTTGTTGCTGCTGCTGCTGCTGCTGCTGCTGCTGCTGCTGCTGTGGTTGCTGTCCCTGAATTAAGCCAGGCTGTTGGTTAGGGAGCGGTTGTGTGATCTGGACTTGGTGTGGCATTTGTTGCTGCTGGAAGGGCGAGGGCTGTTGGGGGGGCTGCGCCTGAGTCTGAGGCTGTTGTTGTTGAGGGACCTGTTGTTGTTGTTGCTGTTGCTGCTGCTGTTGCTGCTGCTGCTGTTGCTGTTGCTGTTGCTGTTGAAGGATCCTTTGCTGCATCAAATGCTGGAGGACTTGTCTCTGCTGAGGAGTTGGGCCTGCTGGTAGGATCTGTTGAATCAGAGTTGGTGTGGATGCCATTGGCATCTGGACAGGTGCCTGAGGTGAGCCTACAGCCGGTGATCCTCCAGGGGCGGACGCTGCTGATGCAGACGCTGCTGCCACAGCCGCCTGCTGCTCCATAGTTTGAGTGCGAATTTGCTGCAGCTTCCGAGAATACGACCTCAAATATTCAGCCTGAAAAAAAAAAAAAAAAAAAAAGACACAATTGTCAGCGTCCCTGAGGATCCTTATCTCGCGCAGCACTTATTTGTCACTCGTCGTCAAGTGCCACACATGCTCTCTTTGTGCTTGCTATACCTTGCTCACTGAACGTTGGTAGGTAACATTCTCGAACGTCTTGGCCAGCTCTACAATCTTTTGATCCGCAATGGACGGCGACAGGGTCTTCAGTGCCTCTGATCTATAGTGTCATATGACAATTGAGAGAATGAGAGGCAGACAATGTTCAGACAGTGCATTACAAAATGGCATTGCTGCAAGTTGCTTTTGGTGCTATATTTGGCGTAAGTGTTTTTTTTTTTTTTTTTTTTTTTTTTTCGTACAATCGCTTGATGAGCAAAAGGCGTTCCTCTGGTGGTAATGTGGGACGCCAGTCCAGTTGCTGCTGCTGCTGCTGCTGCTGCAGAGTCTGCTGCTGGAGCTGTTGCTGCTGTAGATGCTGTTGAAACTGCTGTTGCTGGAGCTGTTGTTGCTGAAGCTGTTGCTGCTGGAGCTGCTGTTGCTGCTGGAGTTGTTGTTGAAGCTGCTGCTGCTGGAGCTGCTGCTGCTGAAGCTGTTGCTGGTTCTGCATCTTGGCTAATGAAGCCTCAGCTCACGCGCACGCAGAAAAAAAAAAGAGAGAAAGAGAGAAAGAGAGAGAAGAGATGACCGAGCAAAAAACACGAAAGGGGTGGAGTGAGGTGGGAGCGCAAGCGCAGGAGGGTAGAAGAGTGGAAAGCACTTGGACAGAAGACGGATGTGGCCAAGGATGTTGATGGAGAAAGGGATGGAGAAGAGGATGGGAAGGGGGAAGAGAGAGAGAAAGAGAGAGAGAAAGAGGGGGGATCTTATGGAGTGCGGAGGACGGTCATTTTCACTTCTTTCATTGTCTCCTCTTTTTTTTTTTCCACTCACTCTCACTCTCACTCTCACCCTCTGCCTCAACCGCACTCTGCCTCCACTCTCTCTCTCTCTCGCTCTGCCTGTCTACCTGTCTGCTGAATCTCTCTCAATTTCTCCTTCGCCTCCACAGCCGCGCCCAACTTTCTCCGCCCCCGCATTGCCCACGCCTTCTCTCTCTCTTTCCTTCTTTTCTTTTTTTTTTACTGTCTCTTTTTTTTCGCTCTTTCTTTCTCTCTCTCTCTCTATCTCTATCTCTCTCTCTCTCTCTCTCTCTTTTCTCTCTCTTCTCTCTCTCTCTTTTTCTCTCTCTCTCTCCCATCCCCTCCTGCGCCCATCCTCTCCTCGCCCAATCAACTAAACGGTTAGGGGGTGCCACCACTCCTACTCATCCGAGTCTCTATTATTCCTACACTGCCATCCTTCATTGGCTGATCCCCCATCATGTACAATCCCAACCAGTTCCTGCTCCAGCAGCAGCAACAGCAGCAACAACAAATGCAGCAGCAAATGCAACAGCAACAAATGCTGCACCAGCAACAACAACAACAATACTACCAAACAACAGACCCCAATTTCCAGCACAATGCCTATTTTGGTCAGTCTTTCATGCAGCTCCAGCAGATGCAGCAGCAGATGCAACAGCAGTATGGTCAGATGATCCCTCAGCAGTATCAACAGTATCAACCAGCTCGACCAGGCTGGGCCATCTCCAAAGAAGAAAAGGCCCATCATGACAAAATCTTTTTGGCTTGGGATCCTGCCCACACGGGCTTCATCAACGGTAAGCACTCTGAAAATCAAGTTGCCGCTCCGTTTTCTCAACAACTCCACAGCTGGAGCGACAAATGACTAAAGTGCTCTCCTTTCTTTTTTTTTTTGACCTTGTTGCCTCGACTCTTGCTCTCTCTCTAGGCGAACGTGCCCGCGAGATCTTTGGAAAGAGTGGACTCCCAGCATCCGATCTTTTAAGACATTTGGTAAGTCAGAGACAAGTGGTTTTTTTTTTTTTTTTTTTTTGGATGACCGTCGGTCTCTGCTCCCTTCATATGTCGACTATAATATGGCGTATCCAAATTGGGAGCTCGTTGAGCACTTTTTTTTTTTCTTTCTTTTTCGCGTCGGTATTATCAAAGAAAGAATAGAGAGGTCGATGCAGGACGCAGCTAAGATGTATTTTTATCGTGTCTCCGGATGAACGTTGAAATAGGGCTCTTGCTGATCCCAATAATCAGGGCAAACTCAACAAGGATGAATTCGCAGTTGCAATGCATCTCGTCTACCGTAAACTGAACGGCGGCGACATCCCTGCCGTCCTTCCAGACGATCTCATTCCCCCTTCGACTCGCGACATTTCAGAGTCTCTCGACTTTGTGAAAAAATCGTTGTTGAGCAACGATATTCCAGCCAAGCCGGGCTCCACCAACTGGGGCTCTTATGGATCGTCCTCTACCTCGTCTTCCAACCGCCTTAGCATCCGCTCGCCAGACGATGTTGGTTACATCTCCTCTGCCCGCCGTGGCAACGTCTCCACCTCCTCGACCGTCAGTCGGTCTCATGGTACGAACGAACATTCCGTGGGTGGCCTTCAAAAGCAGATTAGTGAACAGCGTCTGATTCTCGAGGCAACCATCGCACGCAGCTCCGGAGAAAGTGGGCCTGCTGAAGATAGCGAGATCCAAGATCTCATGAAGCAGATCAAGAATGCCCAGGCCCAGCTCCAGGCCTCTCCGCATGAATCAATTCACCGTAGAGTCACCCATGCTGCAGAGGACCTGGCCCGACTTCGGGAAGAGCGTAGGAACATGGACCAGGAAGTGGACGAGCTCCTGCGAACCGTTTCAATGCTCTCATTCAAGGCTCGCGACACTGACAAGAGTTTAGAGGAATCGAGAACGGAACTTGCCAAGCTGAAGGCAGGCTCTGGTCAAGGAGCCGATTCGGATATCGTTGGCACAGGACCCAATGGAACCGTTACTGCCGAAGATCGAATGAAGGCCAAAATTGCTGCCATGAAAGCGAATCGCATGGCCGCGCTCACAGGAAAGCCCGTCCAATCAGGAGGTCAATCACGCGTCGATCCTGAACAGGCAGCTCGTATCAAGGCTGAAAGAGACGTCAACGAGCAGAATGTTGCAGAAATCGAAAGAGCAGTGCGACGACTGGAGGACAACATGCGTCAGTTGGAACGGGATCTGGACGTCAATGCCAAACCCCTGGGCAGCGATCGAGCTGAAAACGATCGTCGAAAGTGGGAAGAAGGTGCAGGAGTTACCTCGGATATCACCCGTCGATTCCTTCAGGAAATCAAGGCTCCCACCTCCGAGGTCTCGTCTGGAGCGCGCCCGTATCATTCACCTGTGTCGTCTTCCACTGAGCGTTACTCTTCAACGACACCTACATCGTCCTATAGTAGATTTGGTGCTCCACAACCGGCCTCCCCATCGACCTCTTCGCTGTCATCTCTTGCCTCGTCTCCTTCTCTGACCTCTGCAAGTATTAGCACCGCCAACATGACTCCAGAGGAGCGTCGCGCACATATCCGAGCACAGGCCGAGAAACGTTTGCGTGATCGTCAAAATGATGCTCGAGCAAAGGCGCAGCTTTCTCGCTCGGAGACAAACTCTCCTGCGCCAGTTCAGAGCGCTTCCGAGGTGGATGCCAATACAAGCGCTCGATTCGAGGAAGCGGAGAGACTCGCTAGGGAGAAATTGCAGGTCAATGCCGAAGCGAAGCGTCGCCAAGCTGAGCAGGAAAGACAGGCCGAGAGAGACCGAGTCCTTCAAAAGGAAAAGGAAAAAGAAAAAGAAAGGGAAAAGGAAAGAGAAAAGGAGCGGGAACGGGAAAGGGAAAGGGAACAGGAAAGAGAAAGAGTACAGGAAAGGGAAAGGGAGCAGGAAAGGGAAAGGGAAAGAGAAAGGGAAAGAGAAAGAGAAAGGGAAAGGGAGGCAGCCTTTGACCGGGCCTTGGGTCAGCAATACAAGTCTCTAGAAGCGACATCCTCGCCAGTGATCGAACGTCGAGAACCCGAGGTCTCCAAGCAGCCAGATTTCTTTGCTCCACCGGCCCCTATTGCTGCTTCAATCCCTACTCCACCTCCACCCCCACCTGCCCCGGTTCCTGCTCCTGCTTCTGCTTCTGCTCCTGCTCGCGCGGCTGCCAAGTTGGAACCTGTTCGCATTACCCTGGACTCGAATCCATTCGCAAAGCACCGCATGTCCATCTCATCCTCGGACGATGACTGGGACACTACCAGCCCTGTCAATCCTACTCCTCCAGTGGCTGTCTCTAGCGGAAACAAAGCAATGACGTCGAACAATCCTTTCTTCAACATGCTCTCTTCTGGCTCAGCATCTCAGGCACCTTCAAGCAACCCTTCGCATTCCAAGGACACCTCAGATGGCTGGGATGTTGTTGAGAAGGATGATGGCTTGACTAACGCGAGTGATATCTTTGGTCTTCCCTCCAAGTCGTCCAATGTTGAGAAGGATGTATCGGCCACTAGCAGCTGTATTCCGCCTCCACCCCCAATGCCTGCTCTTGGAAGCAACATTCCTCCTCCACCCCCGATGCCTCTTGGAAGCAACATTCCCCCTCCACCCCCGATGCCTCTTGGAAGCAACATTCCCCCTCCACCCCCGATGCCTACTCTTGGAGGCGCCGCTATTTGTTCTCCGCCAATGCCCGTTACTGGAAGCAACATTCCTCCCCCTCCACCAATGCCTACCGGAGGTGGCATCCCCCCCCCCACCCATGCCTCAGCATGGCCAAAGCGCGGCGCCTCAGATGCCCAAGCCTCCTGCAGGGGATCGCAGCGCGCTCTTGGGTCAGATTCAGGCTGGCATGCGTTTGAGGAAGACAGCTACGCGCGACACGAGCGTTACCAAGGGTGTTGGTATGTTTATTTATTTATTTCCCTAGCCTGTTGTATTGCTCATTGAATGATTGTCATGTTGTCTAACATTGGAAACTCGTTTCACTCAAATGCTTTATAGGTCGCGTAGTGGGCGAAGACAACTCGTCGTCATCTTCCGCGCCAGCATCCCATGCCGAGGAGAAGGCTGCTCCTCAGCCTATGGGTATGCCTGGATTGGGCGGATTGTTTGCCAATGGAATGCCTACCTTGAAGAAATCCTCTGGCATTTCTACAGGTCGAGAGGAACCAAGGTCGTTTGCTGTTGACCACGATAGTCGTCGCGAGAGCACCGATTGGTTTGGTCGATTGGCTAGCCATGCACCCAGCGATCCTGTGGTGCCTACCCCTGAAGTGGCTCCAGTGACCTCGGTCGCAGCGGTTGTTTCGTCGCCCGAGCCTGCAGTCTCATCGGCAGCAATTGTAGTTCCCAGTGCTGACGAGCCCATTGAGGCGAAGGTAGACTTTTCTATCGGACAGCGTGTCAAGGCTCTGTGGAGCTACAGTGCGGTTGCTCCCGATCAGATCAGCTTTGAGGCCAATGACTATATCAAGGTCCACCAGCCCAAAGATAGTTCGAACGTTGATTGGGTGTATGGCATTACAGAGAAGGATCAGAGCATCAAGGGATGGCTCCCCAAGTCTTATATCCAGCAGGTCGCAGGTTTGTAACGCCGTTTTTTTTTTTTAAAAAAAAAAAGATGGTCATTACCCTATCAAAGGAACAGAAATACTGATGGCTCTGTTTCTTCTTTCTATTTGACACCTGCCAATAGATGTCTTCAAGGCCAAGGCTCTATTCTCCTATGCAGGTCAAGGTCAAGAGGAAGTCACCGTTGAACGCGGAGCCATTGTCGACGTTCTTGAGAAGCCCGACCCACAGTGGTGGCGGGTGCAGACAGAGACTGGTGCCACCGGCATGCTGCCAGCCTCTTATCTTGAGGAGTACATTCCTGGTCAACCTGCTGCCATCGGTATGGATTTTTTTAAACTTTCCTGTTGATCCCAAGCCTCAATGACAATGTCGGTTTCCTTCGTGAATATACTAACGCTATCCTTCAAACTAAACATTGGAATCCTCTTCCCTTTTACTAGAAACACCAATCTCGCGTGCCAAGGCTCTGTATTCGTACGCGGGACAGAGTAGCGAGGAACTTTCGCTTGAAATTGGTGATGAGATTGACATTTTGGAAAAGCCAGATCCCGTTTGGTGGCGCGCCCGCGATGGCAAGGGTCAGACAGGCATGATCCCTGCCACTTATTTAGAAGAGGTTGAGGGACAATCCACTAGCGGTTAGTGAATTGTTTGTACACCTTTTTATTTTATCTTATTTATCTCTTTCCATACCCTTAGGCTTTATTGCCTCTATCTTGGATTGTATTTTTTTTTTTTTTTTTTTTTTATTTCTTCTCCATACTACCCATGGTATTTCTTAGCATGGCTTTTTTTTTTTTTTTTTTTTTATGCCATGTCTTTGCCATGTCGTGTAGTTCATTGTTTTCACTGTGTTGCTTTGGACGTGTTGTGATCTATTAAAGATATCGAAGTGGATATACTGTAGTTAAGAAAAAAAAAAGAAAAGAAAAGAAAAACTCGGTCAAATATGACAAGGAAACTGAACTGTAATTCTTTCCCGCCTTTTTTTTTTTTTTTTTTTTTTCCTTTTTACTCTATTTATCTATTGACATGACGAACTGAATGGCGAATCTCGCCCTTCAATGCGAAGCAGCTGCCGAAACGGAAACCGAGTCGTCCGAGCCTGAATCCTCTTCTGAAGAAGAGGAAGAGGAAGAGGAGACCGAGTCTGAGGAAGAGTCGGATTCAGAGAGCGATAATGATTCGGATAATGAACAGGAAGGGTCTAAAGAGCATGGCTCTACTACGAAATTGGGTCACTTGATGAGTGCATCTACACCTCCTGCGATCGTAGTCGCCAATGCGCCTAGGTATCGCCCTGCGCCTCCAAGGCCTGCCATGGTATCTCGGTCCGCAAGCACGGGTATCTTGTCCACAAGTGCTCCCTCGGCTATGAACCCATTGATGAGACAAAACTCGACAGAGTCGTTCTCATCTCGTCTAGCCATCCCCACCGATCAGACTCTTGGTTCCCGCCCAAGATCTGGTAGCCACTCAATGGTGAGCTCGACCTCTAGCTTGTCTTCACAGTATCTTACTCCCAGTCACCCGAAACATGTCTCTGAAAGTAATGCCTGGGCAGGACAAAGTCCAGAACGTGGAATGATTAGACGATCGTCTAGTCAGACTTCCTTGTCATCTTCCAGTTGGAGCTCCACCATCGACCCGGAAATGTTGAACACGCTTTCAGAAAAGGAACGGAAGAGACAAGAGGCGCTTCATGAGTTGATTGTGACGGAACAAGTGTATTTGAATAATCTGTACTTGATCCGAGACGATTTCCAACGACCCTTGGTGAATCAAGGACTCTTGACTCCAGCGGAAAGCGATCTTGTCTTTAAGGATTGGCAAAGTCTTGTGGATCTCTCACAAAGCATCGTGAATGAATTGAAGCAACGTCAGGTACAGAATCAAGGAGAAGGGGAGATGGTCACTGCTGTGGGCGATGTGATCAACGAACATATCGTGGAACGTTCAGGATGTTTCCTTCGATACTGTGCCTCCCAAAAGGAGGCGAGTGTCTTGCTCTCAAGGAGAATGAAGGAGAGCCGATTGCTGGCAGAGTTTTTAGAGGTAAGTGTTTATCTTTTTAGATCCTTTTTTTTTTTTTTTGAATTTCTGAGTGCAGAAGGTGGGGAAGATTTTTTCACACATCTTTGTAATCGAATGTAGGATGCCAAGAAAAAACCATCGTGCCGAGGATTGGATTTATCGAGCTTCTTGTTGCAACCTCTCCAACGCATCACTCGTTATCCTTTGCTCATCTCCAAGGCAAGTAAAGGCAACAGAAAAGCAGGGTGCGAACATGGATCACAAGAAAACTAACCTATCTCGGATCGCTCCTCCCCTCCCCCCTTTTTTTTTGTAGATTCTGCAATACACTGAAGAAGACCATATTGACCATCTGTTGCTCACCGAAGCCCGAATCTCGGCAGAGAAATGTCTGGAAAAGATCAACGAGACCATCCGGATCAGCGAAACACGCGAGCGACTCGAGGAAGTCCAGCGCAAGATGTCATCCAGCGAACAGACTGAGGTACTCAATTCGAACCCATAACGACTTGAGAAATACACAGGTCCTAGTCGATCCACTTTCATTTGCTCACCCTGTTTTCTTCTCTCCGGTATCCAATAGGGACTGGTGTTGACCAGAGATACAAAACATCTAGGTCCTCGTGTTATTGTCTTTGAAGGATCCCTTAGAAAGGCCAAATCTGGAAGACGACTCTATGGATACTTGTGCAATGACCTTCTTTTACTTTTCCTCCCTGGCCGTGACACGGGTGCCTCGGCCCGGACAGGACTTCGCAAGGTCGCTTCACAATCCTCGATTGCCTTTGCAACTGGCACTAGCAATAGTCTGTCTACATCGTTTTCGGGTTCCACAAGCACTGGAAGTGTCTCCCAGTTCATGCATGGAGGTGCAGGTCATCTCTCAGGGGGCGTGAATGATAGTCAAGGTTGGAGTCTCTACCATGAGCCGATCCCGCTGGAACGTGTTCGGATCAAGACCCAGCCAGGTGGAGACCTTCGATTCTCGATCGTGATCATGAATCCTAAGCAGTCAGCTCAACCTGAACATTACGCGCCAATGCATCTTCAGACCAATCATCGTCAACCGCCTCAGCAGACAATGATTCACGTCAAGACCAGCTCGGAACGTGAATTCAAGGCTTGGACTCGTAATCTGGAGAAGGCAATTGAGGCTCTGGCCAAGGCACCCAGGAATGGAGGAATGCGATCTTCGAAACGACCACCATTGGAAGAAACCATTGGAACAATGGACATCCGAGTTCTTGAAGGATCAATCCCAAGTGTTGAGTTTGGTATGTGTCAAACGCCTTGAGGAACCGCTATTCGAAATATCTAATACCTTTCTTGACCTGAGTAATTCACTCGCTGACACTACTTTGGGTGGATTTTTTTAAAAAATATATATATAGCCAAGTCAAGGTCGTTCCAGTGCACTCTATCGTTGGGTGAAGAGTTCTTTTCCACGCATGCTGTTTCCAGCGATCATCCCTACATGGGTACCTTTACGATCCTTTGGCGCGAGGGTGTGATCTTTGCAGTCATGGACCCCAATCAAGTCATGGATATCAACATCCTATCAACAAGCCCTTTTTCACCTGACAGTAAGTTTCTTTTCATCCGACACTGCACACGCACTCTCAAACTTGGGGCATTTTCTAATTTCAACTTGCTTTCTCTTTTTTTTTCTTTTCTCGCGTTTTTTTTTTTTTTACTAGCATTCTTGGGAAGCACACAGATTTGCTTCCGCGACGTTGTTCATTATGGTGAAAGAGGTGTCGAAATCATGGCCCCTGTCCATAACGGAGCTCAAGTGAAGCTTTTCTTGTCATACAGAGCCCTCTAACGAGGCCATATGAATAGCATAGTCTTTCTCCCTGCTAATTGCTTGTTCAAGCATTGCCTTTTTTTTTTTTTTTTAATCGAGGCAACCAGGATATAGAAGACACGACAGTATAGAACTACATTGCTCGCTCTATTACAAGCGAGAAAAAAGTAATCCGAATAGAGGTGCTTGGGCTTCGCCCTCGGCACAATAAAATGATCTGACAGAGCATTGACCCTTAAGTTCAAGAAAAGCTTCCAGACTTCAGATGAAGAATGACATGCATTGGACCACGACGGTAAACGCATTGCTTGAGACTTTAATCCGCTTTTTTTTTTTTATTTTCAGGAAAGCTTCTCAATTTATCAAGCTCGCTTTGAGAGAAGCTCTCTCTCTATTCAAGAACCATGACTTCAGGACCCGTCACTACAGAAAACTTTGCGCGTCATGTCACGTCGCAACTGGGGGATGCTTTCTCGGCAGGAGTCACTTCCTCTCATGAAATGAGTGGTGGTGACGGCGGCTCTACAACACCTGCATCCGTCTCTGAGCTGATGCAACTGGCCGCCGCACTAGACATTGAGATTCAGCAAGCAAAGGTTCGACAACCGCAATGTGTTCCCTCCTCATCTTGAGGAGCTCTTCCTTCTATAGACCCCCCCCTACTACTATGCTGCAAATTTTATTTTTTTTCTTTATTCTTGGGCTCCCCAACCAACTTTTGACTCACTCATGGTCGCCAGACTCAAGTCTATCGGAAACTCCTTAGCAACTATGGCGCGTTCTCAGACTCGATGGAACACTCGTTTAGACTCAAGGATAGTATTGACAAGCTACTGGAACAGGCGGAGGAAATTTCTTCCAAAACAATGGACCCTGAAGTAAGATTTAGGTGAACTTGGCAAAGGAAGAGAAGGAGATCGATCCAACGGACGGGCTTAGTTTTTTTTCAAGATCGATTTAGGGTGGACTCTTTGCCAGCATAGGATACTCATGGACTGAGACTTTTCTATCTCTAGAACGGATTACGACACAAGGTCATGTCCGTCTTGGTCGAATATTACGAGACTTCATACAAAGTCCAAGAGAATGAGGCAGTGTTGAACGGATTAGATCATTTCTTGAGTGTGAGTAGTCTCTTCCTGGGAGACTAGAGTTCAGCCAAGTTTTATGTAACCCTTGCCAAAATGGAAAAAAAGAAAAAATCTACTAACTTTGGTTCATCAGATCAATGATATCCTCTCGCAATACGATACACATATGAAATCCGGTCAAATCTATCAAGCAGGATGCTGTGTCCGACAAGCGGTAAATCGCATATTAATACTCT
Organism: Mortierella sp. BCC40632; assembly: GCA_011634665.1. Taxonomy (NCBI): domain Eukaryota; kingdom Fungi; phylum Mortierellomycota; class Mortierellomycetes; order Mortierellales; family Mortierellaceae; genus Mortierella; species Mortierella sp. BCC40632. The sequence continues at coordinate 2,153,828 of WAEK01000003.1, forward strand.
ACCAAAATGCTTTGGAGTTCTGTATGTAGAATCACAAATAGTAACCCTTCCTCGGACTCTCTCTCTTAGGAAAAGGCGCTCGCCAACCCTCCCAGTACCGGCGTCGCAGAGTCGAATATTACTCACCTTTTGACCGTACGCGATTTTTCTCCCTTTTTTTGGTCGACCTTTTTTTTTTGGGAAACGGATGGACTCTACTGGACTCGCAGATTAAGGAGACTAATTTTTTTCTTACACCAAAAAACACGGATATCATAGGACTATTGCAGCATCAAAGCAACGAGCTTTGACCAGATACTCGAAGACTTGATCAGGAACGCCGTCTCGACTCAGTACTCTGAAGAAGAAGGCGATTATCAATTCCAGATCACTCTTTCCTATAATGTCGAAAGTTCACTGTCAGTTCCATCAAAGCTTGGCCCCGGTTCTATCTCCAACACGACAATTCAATGGCAGGCTCTTCTTTCTGCATTGACCTTGTTAGACGTGGCCTCTGAGAAGCTTCAGCCTCTTCAAAAAGAACTTGTTCGTCATCTTTTGGAACCACTCATCTCACGTCATGCACTATCTCGCGCCAAGATTGAACCGATACTGGACAGTCGTGGTGTGCCTGCCGAAAAAGCTTCTCTCTCTTTGAGCATCTCTTCTAATCTAGAAAATGATAATGGTAGGATGGCTACTCTTATCTTGTCTCATTCGTCATGACCACCTCCATGCGCTTTACAACTTATATCATTTGATTTTTTTTTCTCCGCCCGTCTTTTTTTTTTTCTTTTCATGATAGATGACCTGTTCAGCAACGTACTAGAGGTCTTTAAATTTATCCGCAAGAGTATCTTCCTCTGTGATGACTCGGTGACAGATTCTGGGATGGGGGATGACAATTGCTCTACCTCGGCAACCTTGGTTCAGTTGATTGGACATAATATCGCCAAGGAAGCCTGCTCACTTCTTTCTCGACATCATCTTCCGAATCTTATTCCCTCCAATTCTCAAGAGATGAGAAATTTTACTCCCGTTGTCAGATCAGTCGAGATGTTTGAAAACGAACTTCGAGCCATGGGTAAGTGAAAGGAGTGAAGACAGGAGTGAATAAGCAATAAGGTGTATCTTTTTTTTTTTTTTTTTTTTTTTTTTTGTAGGTGGATCACATGAATCGTTCGACTCGACAGATTGCTAAGAGAATGCGCTCTCCCCCCTCCCTTTTTTTTTTTTTTTCTTGCTTATAGGCTTCTTGCAGAAAAGGAGACCAAGAGCTGTCCGAGTTTGTGCATACTATTGATGTTCATTATACCAATCGCATGAGAGATACTCTCCTAAAGAAGGGACGTGCCATGATTATGAACGACGACTTTAAAGTATTCGCAGTCAAGGATATTGACGCACATGGTATGCAAACCAGTCTTGGCGTCGCATTTTTCTCTCTTACACACACACACACTCTCTCTCTGGGCGATGAAGAATAGAGATCTGACGCTTAAGATATTTGATTTCGGTAATTAGATGAGTTGGAGCAAGGTGGTGGATCATGGGGCTACATTACCGACTCGTACACGGACCTCAAGGATTCAGCCATCTCGACCAAATCAAAACAGTTGATGGAGATGATCCTGGCAACTCTGGAAGAAGCTCGCTCATTGAACGAGACAGCGTAAGTTCTTTTTCCCTTCTCTTTTTTTCCACTTCTTCTATTAAAAAATGGGGGGGGGGAGGGACATAATCGTTTGGAGGGTAGATATTGACCAGGTCTTGATCGCTTCCTCCGCTTTTTCTTTCTAACATTTCAACAATATCTATACTTTAGATCACCCTATCTGTATCAAGCTACTCGTTCCTTGATTGACCTCTTCCGTGGACTGATGCCGATTTACCACAACAGAACCCTGACCTCAGTACCGGCATTGGCGATCCTCTTTCATAATGACTGTATGTATGTTGCTCGAGAACTCGACAAGGTGCCTAATCGATTTGAAGACGGAATCCCAGGCATGGAAGAAGTTCAATACGACGATGTTGTGCCGTCCATGAAGTCTTTAGCCAAGACGTGGCTAGATTTCCACGTGGTAATGAAGGAAGAGGGGGGTGGGATTGGAATGGGCATGTATATCTTACTTGTGTCAAAGAAGAAGAAATCCTGTACCTTTGGTCTGACTATTTGAGGCTTCATTGTTTGTTTGTTTTTACTGTTTCCTCTAGAGCAAGCAACGAGAGGAGTTGATGCAAAGTATTGATGATGCTGGCAAGTTTAAGGATACCAATGAAGAAAGAAACTTTGATTCGAGTGAACGTTCCATGAAGCAGATTGTTCTTGCACTAAAGCATCTCGCAAGAGCCTGGAAGGTAAACCACACAAAGTTTTTTTTTTGCAAGACTCTCTCAAAGGCTATCAAGGCTATCAAGCACCCAATAACGAATTGTCTTTTCTCCTATTCTTTTTTTTTCTAGCCTACTCTTCCACAAACCCTGTTTTACAACATTATGGGTCAATTGCTCGACGGGGCTGTCAAGAGAATTATCCGAGAGCTTGAGGATCTGACAGATATCTCTGAAAAGGAATCGCATACGCTAGCCATGCTGTGCAGTGTACTAGTGGAATGCGAGAGTCTATTTGATGAAGCCGCGCCGTTGGTCGCCAAACTTGAGGGAGAACCTGTGAAACGCGAGGTAAAGTGTTGTCCATGGAAAAGCGAACAAATATCTATGCATGATCTACCCTTTTTTTTTTTTAATAACAGATTCGCTGACTCTTTTTTTTTTTCGTTTTGATTGTTTTGCTTTTAAAAAAAGGCAATCCCTCGTCTCTATCAACAAACACTCAACACCAACAAGAAACCGATTCATTACTTTGTCCCCTCTTGGGAAAAGTTTCGAATGTTGACCGAGATTCTCGAGTTGTCGTTTGCAGAGATCATGATTCGGTTTAGGTTGAGACAACTAGCCATGTTTGAAGAACGGGAACTTTGTCAATTGATCTGTTCACTCTTTGCGGATACTTCTTTGAGACAAAAGAATTTGGATGAGATTCAACAAGGACATCCGATGCTCCATCCTTGGCAAGGAGAGGGCTACTAAACAAACAAACAAAAAAAAAAATAGATCTAATAAATAACCAACGGTTTTCCAAGACATATTTTTTTTTTCCCCTCTCCCAGCAAATAGACTGTTTCTATTCGCATTACTTAGCAACAGTTGTCTAGAATCTAAATGCTTCAAGGTCCTTTGAATTCTCAAATAGAATCGAGTACAAGTTGAATTTAAAAAAATAAATAAATCTCTATTGTGATAATCTCCTCTATCAAACAAGGATCCCCAGATACTTGGAACGTGGGTACTTTTGACAAAGGTCTTGCCATTGTACCAAAAAGATATCTGCAATCGGATAGAGCAACTTGCCCGTCAGACTAAGGGTTTGTACGCGTGCAAAACTCTCTACAAAGACAATTGCTGGCGTTTGTGCTAGGGGAACTCCAAGCATTCGAGCACCAATGACTGTCAAGGCAAGTGCAAAACAGGTACCAGGTCCGTTCAAAAGTAAGAGACTTTGTCCATCCGACCTGGACAGGTTCGTATCCTCTTTGTCAAGTCCTGTTGTCGTCGTCCGAGTATAACATGTTAATCGATGGATCAGTGGCATGGCCACCAAAAGAGATTTGGCCAACGTAAAAGGGGTTGTCAAAATTGATTGGTGAACAAATCGACTCCGAGGGATTCGATGAATCGTATACCCTTGGTATCGAAGGGTCTGTTCTTCTCGACTTGTCTTTTCCTGACGATTAAAGGTCAGAGTGATATCGACTTGTCCTCGACTTGACTCGAGTCGATGTACCTTTTCGATACTGGCCAAATCATCCATCCCCACCACATAATGTCTTGGAGAATATTTTTGAGGGTCCAGCCCAGAAACTAGTTGAAGCATCTCGGCTGTATGACCTCCTGATCCCAAAAAGATGGTCGTTGCTGAGCATCGACTGGACACAACATGGTCTGGATGAGATGACGAGGTTTTCCTTGAGGTTAGAGAGGAGGCATCGAGTACGGATGAGATGTCGGAACTGGTGGTCTTGATTCTTGCATCTTGGATTGGAAGTGGGGAGAGCGCGACTTTTAATCGAATAGCAAAAACAAGGATCAAGAGGGCGAGAATGCCCACAAGAACTGCAAAGATGGATAATAGTGTAGAATGGTCCATCTGCAAGATCATGACAGTAAATGGGAAGAAAGGAGGAAGAAAGGAATGAAGAGAGAACAAGAAAAGAAAAGAAAAAAACAAAATGTTTACTCGTCCTTTGAGTCAATCAATGAACATCACAAGACCTGCAATTCTATGCCTCTCTCTCTCTCTCTCTCTCTCTCTCTCTCTCTAGCTCGCTCTCTCACTTTCACTTTCTGTCTCTCTCTTCTCATATTACGATCCGTTGCGGAGTGAGGACTAAGCTCTCGTGCTTTGCCCAATTTCTACTCAAACAAATTTGGATTCTCAGTGACAATATCAACAAACAAAAAAGGTATTCGCACAGCAGAATGTGGGTTATATCCCCGAAAAGCCAATATTCTTTTCTCAAGACTCTATCTCTGCCATAATAATATACTGGAGCCACGTCCTGAAGTCATCCATGGCGTCTGTCGTATGAGCGGTTGTCGTGGCTGGATTGGACACCAAAGAAGACTTTTCACGCGGGTGGACAGGTCCATCTAATCGATTATTCGCTCCGCGCATTGAATACACACTCTGCTTGGAAATACTTGAAAGGTTAAACCTCTGAGTCCTTGAAGTACCGCCTCGGTTGCTGGTCAACAAGATCGATGCGCCCTTTTCTGCATTCATATCCAATTGAAGAATGCTATGAAGGTATCAACAACAAAAGGTGTGTCAGCTCCATGCATAAAAACATAAAAAAAGAAAAAGAAAAATTCAAATATCTCAGAACTTACATTGTCGTATTGTTCCGATGACCAATGGATCGATGGAATGTGCCATTGAGATCTGCCCTTCTAGAAATGGCGACATCTGGCACTTGAAAAACACCCACGCATCGGTCATCAATATCGATAATAAACTCGGGACTCTTCAACTCGGGAATTCGATGTGACCATGTCGGGATAGAGTTGACCACCTCACAGATTCTCTGGATCATCCGCGTCGTAAGCTCCTGATTCAGAATCTTTTCGAAATCAGTCAGATGCATAATGGGCGAACTTGGCCGGTCTGAAAGCTGCATGATGACACATGGTGTAGGATAGGCACGCGTCATATAACGGATAAACGATGCCGCACTAGATCCGATACTGATCGCCACTGCGGATCCCATTCCAAATTCCTTGGTCTTATTGGTAACAGCACCCGATGATTTTGTATCGGAAAGGAGACAGAGAGCCCTTGAGAGTGGTTGAAGATTCGCGTCGACGCTGTATACATTGATCGGCTCCCACCAATTATATCGTAGATTTTTGGTCACTCTGCCCATCACTTCCCGAACTCGTTTCGAAAAGGAAAGGTACTGCAGCGCTTGCAATGTGATGCCTAGGATGCCCATCGGTCGCTGAGCCAGTGCCTGTTGAATCTGACCAAATGATGACGCCGTTCGGCCACTACCGGGTCGTGAACTCTTGAAAAAGCTTTCTGCTCGCTCTTTGATGTTTTGGCGATGTCGTTTATGCTGAATCAACTGAGCGACATACCGGAGAATATCAGAAGTCCCCGAGAGTAGACGCGCATGATCGCTCTTGGATTCTAGGCGTTGGTTCCGGTTTAATTTAGATCGGAGTTTGGTAAGCGACAGCTCCTCTGCTGATGGCGCCCGGTAAGATATCCTCAACTCCAAATCGTCATTGACTGTCAAATAGATCTCATTGTCCACAATAGACACGTTGTTGGTCATTGCCCTTGCCTCGTTCACTAGCTAAAACCATTTAATCCAGAAAATCATAGAGGTGAGCTCGGGTAGCCATTGCAGACATTGATGGGCGTCCTTTGATACAATACCTCATGGAATAACTCGCCGTCAAATAGGGTGCACTGTGCGTCCAAAAGCTGGGTATGTATAGTATTTCCTCTAGACTTTAGTGATCCAGATCCTAAAAAAGTTCTCCATTAGCTCTTGATTCAAATTTGATCTTCCTTCTTTTCGCTCCCTCTCGGCATAAAACAAAAAGTACCTTCAGTCGGATGCGATCCTTGCTGAACGAGACTCATAATAATCTGCTTGTCAGTCTTGTTTGGGATTACAATGTCAATGCTTTTTGTTGCTCCTGCCCCTGTTTCCTTGGCCAGTGGCGAGTTTCGTGTTAACTCGGCATATGCGCGGTCGCCATACATTGATCCAACTAATCGATGAGGACAACAGGATTAGTACACATCTCCATAATGACGACTCTCATGTAGCTAGGTATCCGTAGAGTAACTCACCATCACGGAAACCATAATGTACAAAGAGGTGTGATCCGGTCGCCGTGCGATTGCCTTGGGCGCCATGCATCGATGGATGAGGACCACCAGATTTGGTGGCAACAATGCACCAGTTGTTTTTCCTTAGTCGAAGCGCCTCTGCCCAGAATTGATCCTCACTTGCCATAACATTCTGCAGTCTCTTTGCGCCTCCATTCAAGATATCGGCCGCGCTACGAAGGTGATGATTCTTGCCACCAAGGGCTAGTTTCTCATTCATGACCTGAGTCGAAACTGGGGGTAAAGCCTTGGGGACATATTCACATTTGAGTGCGCCTGCCGGAAGGACAGAAGGCTGAACATTACTGGGTGGGATGATTGGTCCCGAACTGGATGCTCCCTGTGTCGCTGAAGTCTGATAAGACGAAATGATGATATTGAGGGCGTCCAGCGCTACACCGATCTCTCCTTGGGCATGCCTAAATAAACATGATATGGAATCCAGGATCAGTTCTCCAGACAGTCTGTCTCAATTGAGTCGGCTTGCAAATATCACTGTCACTGTCCAGCAAAGAAAGGATAAAAAGAACGCACCAGAGCTTTGCATAGATTCCTTGAGGTGATGAAGTGCGTGCTGCCGTAGCTGAAGCTGGAACAGACGATGGTATCGAGGTAGGAACTAATGCTGTTGTTCCTGTTGAGGCCGATGGTTCGCCACTTTCTTTGTCAAGAGATTTGATCTTTGTATCCAGAGTCAAGCTGCCGTCACTCTCCTGCGAATGTGGTAAAGGGATATTCTCCGTAAACTCATCAAACTTTTCTCCTGCTGTTTCAGCAATGACCTTGATCTTGCGCCTCAGTTTATCGTCTGGATCGCCATCTCTATACACAGGGAGGAATTGATTTCGATAAAAATAATAAAAAAAAGGGCAAGGGCCAGAGATGAAGAACTGTCAGCTCAAGATGCCATCCATTACGAAAAAACCAAGTCCTCTCTTTTTTTTTGTGGGATACGAGATGGTCGCTCTTACGGTAAAAAAATTTCCTCTGCCCTATCTGTAATGTCGAATGGTAGACGGTCGACACTCCTATCCAGGGATAGTTTGATGCGCTTATCAAGATGCTGGGTCATTGGCAGATGACTTGCTTGACGCGAGGAATGACAAAGACATGGAACAGAACAAGAAGGAACAAACGACCTCGACCACTTCTATCTTGCTGGGCCAAGCCACACAATGAAGAACCTCCGCGTCTCTCGCGTATCTTTGTCGCCCATGGAGAGGCGCCTTCTGAACCAGCGCAGCTACTGTATTCGGTAGTTTAACATAATTTTTCCCCGAGGCGTTTATTCTGGATATTATAGATGCGGTTTTTGTCAAAAGGGTCAAGGATCTACCTATGTCCCCCGCGAGAATGAGAGCCAGGCCCGTATGGCGGATGCTGGTAAGGATGATGTCTCGGGGGGTGAGGATAGCCCTGTGGAGGTGCCTGAGGTCTCTGAGGTTGATTATGAGAATGGTGGCGATATTGTGGACTTGGTGGGATTCGCCACTCCTGCAAGCACAGCCTCCGAATGGCTTCTTGATCAAAAGGTGGGCGAATCCCTTCATTGACATATTTCAGGAAAACCTCCAAGGCCTCTGTTTGACGAACAGCTGTCTTGACATTATTGTTCTTGATATAATCCATAAAGTGACGATCACCCAGAAGCACATTTAGGTTCACAATGTGGTTAATCGTTTCACTGGGACCCCCAGCTTGATCAGAAGCGTTTGTCTCGAGATGTTGATACTCTGCATTGACGCTGAGAAGATGGTCAATAACTTCAGAGGGTTTCCGTTCTAGAAGACGTCTACAGACCACATAGCGCTCAGAGTTCATGGGTCGACTAGTCAAAGGCTTGACGACACAGATCTTTTCAAAATGACGTGAGAGGATCCAAACCAGACCTGCTGTCACAGGAGTGAAAATATCAAACACTTTGACAACAAAGTCTCCACCTGAAAAAAAAAAAAAAAAAAAGAGGTTGTAGAATTGCCTTTAAGAAATCGTGTCTCTGTCACAGCTAAAGAAGACATACTGCGCAATACAACTTTTTTTTTTTTTTTTTTTTTTCTCTCGTACCTTTCTGAAGGATCATAAACATCGTCAGAATCTGGCAAAGAATCAACCTCTGAAGCAGATTCTCCTGAGCAGCCTCATCTCCGTCAACAGAAATGCCCTAAGGATGACACGTAGAACTAGAGTTAGAACAGAGAAAGAAAATGTCTTTCTTTCAGTGGAGCGATGCAACAAATAGAACAGACTTACTCCATCCGCAACTACAAGACCGACCCCAAGGCCAGAGGTCTCCCTTTCAACAAACTCTACAAACGCCCTAATATTCTCCTCCTTCAGAATATTCCCGGTACTGTCCGCGCCATAGTGCACTCGAAGTGACTCTCTCGCCATCGCATCCTTGTGAAACCTATCCAACGTAAGATCCAAATCACCTCTTAAGGTCATGGCCCATCCTCGAACTGCTTCGCCCCATGTATTCATTCGCCAAAGCAAATATTCTGAGAATCCACCCGGTCCAGCACAGAGATCAGCAAATCGGAACAGCTTTGGGTCAATCTTTTCTTCATGACCTCCTGTGCCAGGGTACTCCTTTGGAGCTGTCAATGCCAACTGAGAGTCCATGCTAGCAATCTTTACAGAAGCACGGTTCATAAATACTGATGATGCGACAAGCTCGTAGGGATTGCAGCGTTGTCGTGCACGATTGAATTGCTCCTGTGGAACTTCTCCCAGTTTCCTCTGATAGGAGAGAATTGAACGTTAAAGATTATAAATAAATGAAAAAAAAAAAAAAAAAAAAAAAAGCAACCAGAAAAAGTAAGCTCTACAAGAGTTTAAGGTATGACTGGTCGTCCATCAGTGAACAGAGAACATCTGTACCTTGTTGTCGGTGAGGTGGTGGACAATCTCTTCCGAACAAAACATGTTAAAGTCGGTGCTCTCTGGTACTCCTGATCTGATTGTGAGGCAATTCTCTGGGAGACCCCAAGAGCTCGCCTGGAAAATGTCGAGGTGCTGGTTAAGATACTCTGTCGCTGGGACAGTAGGACGACCTTGTGGGTGACCATGGTATTGCTGCTGCTGTTGCTGCGGATTGGATGGATAAGAATCGTGTCTTGGGTGGGCCCCATGCTGTTGTAGTCCGTGCACAGGGTCATATCGAAGTTGTCCTGGCTGCTGATGTCCATACTGGAACGAAGGGTGCTGACCATATTCAAATCCAGGTGGGGCACCTCTTGGAGGTCCTGGCCTTGCAAAACGCGCTCGTGGACAATTCTGGAGCGTAGGAATGGCCGTAGGCGATGCTATGGGTGTCGCCGCGTACACCGGGTCATTCTCTAACAGTGGGTTGAAAATGCAAATGGGTTGAGTACGCTCCGCTCGGCTGTAATGCACAATTCCATGCCTGGACGTTGGTGGCAGAGGAATGAGTTGAATACGCCTTGCGCACCGTTGTAAGGATCCATTTGCTTGTGGGTTTCGTCCAGTGAACGTAGCGAGCGTGCAAAGAATGAACAGTCTGACCTTCGAGGCAAGGGCTCAAGACTGTGTTTTGGATTGTGGCTTCCTTTTTCTACTGAACTAAAGGTGTGTCTCCATGTCTTCATTCTTCACTCTCATTTAAACAACCCTGCGAGCAAACCGACCACGCCTCATAAAGTCCAAGTACAGGAGACCGTTGGCGATATTATTTGAACAATAAGGAAACCTATATTCTTCCAGCAATGCCTCCAAAGCAGAGTTTCAAGCCAACATTCGCACCCTCTGCGCGATCCAGGAAAAGAGTCGTCGAGCCCACTGGTGACTCTGACCCTGAGGATAGTCATATGCAAACAGACGAAACACCAGAGGGCGGTGTATTTGAGGACGAACTCCAAAAGGAGGAGCGACTCAAAGAGGAGCTGGCAGTTGCTGGCAAGAGAGAAACGGCAGAAGATCGGATGAAAGTCGAGAGTACTGCGCCCTCAACGACAGGGCCTGACTCTAGCTCGGCCTCACACTCAAAGACGGAACAGCCCCACGAGTCAATCGAGGATATCTCTGGAAGTAGTGCGTCGCCATTGCCAGAAGTAGACGAGGTCATGGAGCCATCTGATATCGCTAGCCAATTCGAATCGTCAATGGAGATGGACCAAAAATCAACAGAGCCCGACTATGCTGACGAAGGAGATGAGCTGGTAAAGGAGATCCCTGTATATCTCTCTCAGCGTCTGGCAAAGCACTTGTATCTCTTTCAATATCCTGTTCGTGCTGCCGCTCTTGGTTACACGCACGAGTCTGGACCTACAAAGGCGAGAATTAAGCCATTGTCCCAACTCATCGAGCTCGAGCTTCCCATTGATACCTCAGCAAGTCAATACAATCGTGAAAGAGGTGAAGAGCTAGCAATGGGAATGAACGATAAGCCCCTCAGGACTGCATTGGACGAGGAGCCCTATGACGATGAAGAAAAAGAACTGCTAGACAAGCAAACCCTTATCTCATCACTAGTCCCAACCGCCACAAATTACCTTGCTGGTGTACTGAGGAATGGTATGTTGAGTGAATGCACGCTAATGACTGCTATCCATTGGCGTAGACTTTGCTTCTAACATTAGTACCTTTTTTTTGTTTTGTTTTGTTGTTTTGTGTGTGTGGTATTGGCTTTAGATGAATTGCATTTGACCCCTATCCATGGAACAGTCCAACTTCGCCCAAGCTTCAAATACCTCGACAAAATTGACGAGAAGCGTAAGCAGGCAAACAAGAAGGTCAACGATGAAGAAAACAAAGAACTCATTGCTAAGCAAAAGTCGGAGCAAGAACAAAAGGCTAAAGCCCTCCAAGTAAGTTGGTTTTTTTTTTTTTTTTTCCACATTTCATGCACTGTTTCTCATCATTCATTCATAACTCTATTCTTCTTTGTCGTCTATAGGTTCAAATCAGAAGCGCTGCTGATTCTGAGGCGCGGAAAGCAATGGGTCCTAACCGGGCGCGTCTCGCAGAAGATGAAAACTGGACCAAGCTTGACTACTTTGATGCCGAAAAAAAAAGATGGCCTCCATCCACGTACCTTTACTTTTATATGAATGCGGGAGAGTTTTTAATGGCACAGGGGATTCAAGTATTTTAACTTTCTCCCATGGTCATACTTTCCTTGCTTGATAGACTGTTGAATCAGAGATTATCTACGATCGTATGTTTGCCAGCCATGTTGACGATCTCGAGTGCGCAACTACGGTCGAAGATTATCTTGGCCTTGTATCGTCCAATAATGCACTACGCAGCGTATCCTAATTTGAATAAAACTATAGAAGCATGTCCCCAAGGGTTTTTTTAAAATAAAATAAAAAAAAAAAAAAAAACTCACAACACTGTGGGAGCAGGGACCAAACTCATTGATCAGTATTCTTTCTCATCGCAGGCCATGCTCTAAAACCCTAATTTTTCGCGATTGAACTTTGATACACACCTCATTCATTGGACATCACAAAACAATTATTTTTGTGCCCTTTCTTCGTGGTAAAAATGATCTAATCCTCTGTATCTTTACAAAGTCTCCCCTACGCGAGCCTCATCTTCCCAATAATTGCGCTGGTTCTTCAACCAGAGATTGGGGAGAGGAGAGGACCAGTGGGTCTGGTCCATGCTCCTATAGTGTTAAAAACTGATATTTATAAATATATATAAATACATATATCATTGGCGCCTGCCTCGCTGAATGGATATTCAGGTTCCTAGTCGTGATATGACTCAGCGACCCAGATTATCAGAGAACAAATACGGGACTAACACATCGACTGTCTAAAATTAATAATCCAGGCGCTAAATCAGCTTTGGCGAAGTTGAGGTAACATGGCGAAGGTGGCGAAGGCGGCGTATTGAAATGAGTGGCCATTATCAGTTCCGTTTGGTCTTGACCTCTTCCTCGAAATCTATAGAAAAAGACGATTTTTTTTTTTAAGTTCAAAGCAAAGTAGGTGCGGCGCAGAACACAACTCTATTTTGGTACCCCATTTATCCTTCTTTCTCTCTTTACCCCCCGATTTGCAGGCTCAAAATAGAACAGAGGTTTGGCATCGCTCAAGATTGGTCTCTTTCGCGTTAAGTTGGATGTTTTCATTCTTTCTTCATTCTTCCATCTCCAGAAATGATGAACGAGATGTCGAGCCTTGTCAACATTCCAGGCAAGTCAATTCATCCATGTCGACACACCCAACCCGCTAAGCAAAAAGGCTGACATGTTTTTATCATTCTTTGACCCTATCGAATAGAGCAACGCCACCAACAGCGTTTGCCAAACGAGTGTCTCCTGGAGATTATCCAACATTTCGAGTACGAGCTAGGGGAACTATGCAATCTATTGACCGTGAACAAGTTCTTCTTCGAGGTTGCTCTGCGTCTCATGATGAAGAACCCATTCAAAACCTGGAAAATGGAACTGACAACGCCGTGTGCAAGTGGATCGGGATGGCGTAGCCGCGAGAAACTCTTGGCGCTTATTATTCGGTCCGCGGTACAACGCCTGATGCTCGAGAGACAATTAGCGTTGACAGAAGACAAAGACCAAAAGTGTTCTGCTCATGAATTGGCCATGGCTATTAAGCCATCCCAAGCCGCCTCGATGATTGAACCAGTAGATCCTGAGGGGCTCCTGAACGAGTACGGACTTACGATTGGCACCTATGGCGGGTTTACTCGTGAAGGAGCACTCTCCAAATGGACCACGGTTGACTATTCATCCTATTATCTATCACTCAATCCAGTGGATATTAGACACCTTCACTGGAGTTTGTGCCTCCAGGATACAGAACAGATTCCACCTCTAAATGAAGGCGAACAAGACACAGGGTCTGCATTCGAGACAGCCCGGGAGAAGGAAGATTCAACCACTGTGAAAACTCCTCGTCGTCTAATCCGGCTATTTCTCCGACGAAACTACGCCCGCGTCGTAGAGCTGGGCTTTAGCCCATACGAGGCGCCTTATCTGCTTCAATTTGCACCAGAGATGCGAAATCTCCGGAAAATCCTTATCAATAATACTTCGCGTTTAAAAGGGGACCAAATATACGAAAGCAATGTTGTCGAGTTCGTTCGTAAACATCGCGAATCATTTCCGAACAATCCTTCATTGGAAGTCAAGTTTTCCCAACCGTGGGCCCTCAGTGGTAGATGGAAGATAAATCAGATTCATTTGGATTCATCTCTCTGGAAAAGGGAGCTTCTTCGGCAACGGAATAAGGCACGAGTAGTGATTGACATTCTAGAAGCAGCAAGTAAACCCCGAGTACTGGACACGAGTTACTTGCCTGGATTTTATGAGGATGCGAGCGCTATCGAAACTGAGGAGTTGAAATCGCTTACTGATGAATTTACCGAGCGCCATGATGCGGGAGAAGGTCCGGCAATGGAGGCATTCCTGAGGAGGTGTTGTCAGTTGAGAAAGTTGAAGCTAGAGGTTGGCGACCCATATGTGTTCCGATGGGCAGTCCCGTCAAAGGCAATCCACGAAACCGGAACTGATCGATTTACGACACCCACGACTAGTACCAGGATGTTTCTGAGGAGGACAGATCATCATGTCTCTCCACCGCGTCCTCTTCCCAAGCTAATGAAACTGAGCCTCAGGACCCACGTTGAACACCTGTTTTTAACCTATGCAGTCAATGATGCCGTGGAGGCGTTCGGCGAGAGCTTGGGTCGCATTAAAGTGAACTCAACCGTTTCAGAGGACAGGAGCACGCTATCTTTTGTTACGGACAAAAGGTCAATGCTTACCCAAGAACTCCAAAATGACTCAAGAGCAACAAGAATCGGGTTTAACTGGGTCCTTCCCAATGTGCGCAGGATCCAACTTTCGATCTCAAGTAAATGTGATTTAGGGCCTTTTGATCATTGTCCACTTTTAGAGGAACTCGAGATCGATTGGGTAATGGCATTACCGTGGGTCATTCGGTTTCAAAGAGTGAATACTTCTGGAGGGTCGATGTCTGCGTTGGATCAGATTCAAGAAGAGCTAAAGTCGCAAGCCCTTGTGCTTCTACCAGAATGGAATTTCCCACGACTTCGAAAGTTGAAGCTTACTGGCTTCGCTGCAGCCAAGTTCAACTTTGAGTCCCTCAAGTCAATGAAGAGGTTGGAACATCTTGACATCAGTATGGTCGAACAGGGATGGGATTCCTTTTTTGCAAACCTCTATATGACTATTCATCCAAAGGCCCTAAGAGATGCTTCACGGTCAATGGTAAGTTGCCATGAAAACACTCCCGCGTCCACGCTTTCACTTTTTTTTTTCTGTCTCAGAAAGGCTATGGAATTGATAGGTACCTTTTTGCTACCTCTAGAGACATCATGTCACTCTAAAAGACTCGAGAGTGGAAGCAGTGACATGCGACGAAGAGGGACTTCAAGATGGACATCTAAAATCAAAGTATTTCCCCTGGAAGTGGGCTTCAGAGTCATTGTTAATACTTCATATCTATGGTCCAATCGCCTCAGTGTTCCATCTCGAGCAGTTTACCAACTTTCCTAATTTGAGAGAACTTTCTCTCAAAGCCTCAAATACAAGTTACAAGTTTTTGACATCAATGGACCAGGCCATGGCTATGCTTTACTCAAACCAGACTGTAGAGCAGGAGCAGGATTGGCAGCAATACACGACCGAAATCAACACCGTAGATTCATCTTTATTGCCGTCGGATACTTCTACTAGAGAGGGTACAGCTAGTGGAAACGATGAATGGAATAGCTGTCACCCTACTCATGACTCGCTAGGCAGCCGGCTCGAGAAGCTCACATTCGTAGGCCCTTGGGAGGATATCCAAACAGATATCTGGATACGACTTTTGACATGGTTTGCTCCACAGCTAAAGGCACTCGTAGCTTCAAAGAACCAGGACCCTACGCGACTATGCAGAGCAATTGATCAAGTGGACAGGGCCGCACAATCGGCGACTGGGGGAGAAACTTGTTTAAGCAGTACACAAGAAGAGAACAAAGTAGAGAAGATGTTTGCTCAAGAGCAGGCTGAACTAGACCTATCAACTACAAAGAATGCACCTGGCATGTGCTTGAGCAGTGTGAGGTTCGAGTCAAGCTTGTCACTCCTAAACTTGGAGGAGATGGGACTTGAGAAACTACAAAACTCGTTGGTGAGCAAATACTGTCAACTAGGCATCCGAATATACTCGAATTTTAGTGGAGAGAAGTTTGTCAAGAAGATCTATGGATGAAGGACCATGGTCGACATTCTGGAGTCATACCCAGAGAACACAAGAAATAAAAACGCTGCTCAACTTCTTTTTCTTCTTCTTCTTCCCCCTTCCAATTAAAGTTTGAGCTTCGGCAACAGTGAACTCAGCTTTGCCGAGCCTTATTTTAGAGCACCTTCTTTTTCTCGAGCACCTAACCCTCCTCCTACCAAGACCCTTTATGCAAAGGATTAGGTACTCGTAGTTCGTAGCTAGGAAATGACCCATTGACTCTTCTTAGACAGGGAATGAGATAGCTAGCGTGCCTTTCAGTCATGGCTGAAGAATGTGAGGGAGGTAAGAAGACAAAGGAGGACTGGGCAAAATCAAAAAGAGACCTTTGTAGCTCTACTTGATACAGAATTGTGCATAAAGCGGTGCTTGTGTGTTGGGGGGGAAGAGCAGAGTGAGAGCACTTGAGCACCGAAAGCCCAGAGATGACTGCGGTCGGGAGGCAAGACGGCACCGCCACAGGATTCCGCCATAGGACTCCGTGGTCGCATCCAGGCCTCGCCACGTTGTGGACGTGGCCCAGCGAGTGAGATTGGTCCTGTGGTGGCAAAAAGATATAAAGACAATGCGGCGCACTGCTCCCCCTCCCACCTCTTCTTTCCCCTCTCTCCTTTTTTCTGGCTTGTCACGCCTCTTTTCCTTCTTTTCATTCCCTTTCTTTCTCATCATCACTCACTCATTCATCCTTTTTCGACTCTCCGCATTCTCGCATCATGGACACTCAGCCGAATGTTCTGCAACAGCAACTTGAGAAAACAAGTCTAAGCTCTATAGAGAGTCTTCCAATCGAGGTCTTCCAACTCGTGTGCTCTCACTGCGACCTACATCTCTTGGCTCGATTTCGACTTGTTTCCAAGGCAATCCGCGACAAAGTTGACGGCTCGTTGACAGCTCGGCGGGCCCAAGCTGCTCCAAAAGCATCGCGCATGACCAAAGGCGGTTCTGACGGCCCCAATGCCTGCTACATCCGTGTCACGTCCTCATATACAGGGCCCATCACAGCTGTCTTTGACAGTTACAACGAAGAACACAACTGTCTCGAATTCAAACAACGCTCTAGTCCAGCGCGCGTTTTTCAACCTTTCCCGTTCCAAGCACCCCCAGGATTCGACTCCCAAAGCGACTTGCGTCCTCCCTTGTCTACCATCCTACCCAACGCTCCCCAGCCGGCAAGCTCCACTTTGGCCCGAATGGAGCTCAATATTTGGGAGCAGCAAACGGAGTCTGTCGCATCGAAATCGAAGGAACAGAAGCAGGAGCCCACTCAGTCCGTGGGTGCTTCACGAACGCGCCGCTCGAACAGTATCACACAGGCTGGCATTGTTCGTACTACTGAACATCAATTGGAACAAGAGCTGAGGAGCATGGGACCGATTACTCCTCTTCCAAACAACAGCCCTATTCGCAACACTCTCAGTACGGCGCTAGCCCCAACGCCATCTGCATCCTCAGCTACTTCTGGATCCCCGTCGTATGTGCCGGCTGTAATGTCTCCTTCCCTCTCCTTCACGACGTCGGCGACAACAGCATCTAGCCAAGATGACTCAACAAACGAAAGTTACATGGCCCGGTTTGCGCGTCGAGTTCTTGGAGAGACTGGATACGAGTCCGCGAGGACCAATGCTTCCGCTGCCATCTCGGCAATTATGAATCCAAACACGGTGCCGATCCAAACAAGACCAGGCATGGACGCAGTGAGGCTTGCAGAGGAAGCACGGCGGCTTTTCCATACTGTTGAGAAGGATGTTCTTCCCAAACTGAAGCAGTACAAACTTGATCTGACCGAAGGATCTCATTATTTTGGTGATGATGATTTTGTGGCTCATTACACCATTGGATTCGAGTACTGTGATCCGCCAGACAATCTCATGCCAGACCTACCGCCCGAGACTCTTTACGTAGTGCGGACGATCTCGATCGACTATATTCGAGTTGCATGGAAGTGGCTCTTGGCAGGAGTTCGCGCGCAGACGGTAGAGAATATCAAGGGTCCAACTATTGATCCATTGACAGTTGTAGATCCGATGCCCGACCTGCGAATGGGTAGGATCTATACAGAAAGATTCAACAGAGTCTTGAAAGAGATAGAGAATCAGGACATCAGCCGTTATGTTCGAGGCGAGCTTGCTCTGTTAGGCTATGATGCGTCGATGATCCCAAGAGATTTCATTTCGGCTAATATGCGGTCGGGGCCGGTGTTAGCGTGGATTGCGAGAGAAGTAAAGAAGCCACTGATAATTGTCAAGCCCAGCTCATCGCTACTTCTTGACTCATTGAGACCAGGACAAAAGCAGGAGGCGAGCAACCTGGAGCATAGACTGGAGTCACACACGCCAATAGAGACTATGAGGGTATTGGTGGAGGACAGACAATCTACGAGTGGGGCCAGGAGCAGCGAAAGGGCTCACAGTGTAGGTGAGCACGAGGAGGATGAATTTTCCGATTCTGACTGGGAAGACGTCGCAGCATATTCCTCAAGGGCTAATGCAAAGAGGAGAGTTAATTATCCAGCGCCAATTTCTAAAGACTCTGCAAAGACGGATCTTGAGAGAACCGACTTGATTGAAGCGACGCTAGAAGAAGTAGCCGAGGATGCTGCCACTGCAGCAATGGTAGCGGCGGCGGCGGCGGCGGCGACAGCAGTGCAAGAGGAAGATGAAGAGTTGCTACGAAAGATGGTGTCGGAAATGAAGCAGAATTTGGGGTATCTCTGTGCACGCGACATACTGGAGGAAATGCTGGTTGCACAGGGCTATGCGCGCGAGCTGGTTTGGAAGTACGGAGTTGTTCGACGAGAACTGATGAACACCGTTCCCGAGCCTGGATACGCGAACATGGTACTGCAGAAAATCATCAAAAGTGAAGAACAGCACGACTAGTCTAGGAGATATAGAGAGCAATAGAGAAAATGAAAGGAAAGAAAGAAAGAAAGAAAGAAAGAAAGAAAGAAAGAAAGAAAGAAAGAAAGAAAGAAAGAAAGAAAGATGCTTCTGTCTCGGGTCTACAGGAAACCGTGCCACGTTGATATTTCTGGGCTGGACCGGTGGGAGGATGATGCGATATATATAGATTTTTAAAGAGGACGATCTGTAATTGCAAACGAGAGTAGCACGGGATACCTCCATTTCATCCCCTGGAACGAAATGGCTCTCTTTCCATCTTTATTTCCTTCCGCGCCATCTCTCTTTCTCTTCACCCTTTTCGTGTCTTTTTTCCATCTCTCCGTCCCTCCATTCCCGCCCATCTCTTATCTCACGCCTCGTTCATCCCACTGTCCTCCCTGTCGGCCCACATCATTTCCCTTGGACCAACCGACCATTGCACGTCAGGACACGACACTCATTTAAACAACCGTTAGTAGCAGCAGCAACAGCAGCAGCAGCACCCCCCCCCACATTCGTCTGCCATGACTGACAACCTGCGTGACATCCCTGAGTTCATCGAGAAGGAGCTCGGCGAATCGCTTCATGCTAGAACAGAGGCCCTTGGTACATTACTCCAGCCGCATGAAGTAGCGTGCAGCATCCCTTGACTCTTTGTTTTGCCACTTTTGCATCCTCACTCATCCTCGACCGTCATCATTGTCTTTTTGTTGCAACCTTAGGAACATTCAGGGAACTTGGAGCACCCGACCTTTGCCATATCATTAAAGTCAACCCAAAGGCTGGAGTCAAGGAGGTAATGCGGATCCTCATCCTCGTCTAGAGCATGAGTGCGAGACATTATAGTCATCGTAGGACGCGCCATCATCCAGTACTCTAGAGGACATCTCTCTGTCCATTTCTGGGAACGACTGCTTGGTGAATGCTTCATCGTCACATCCACCGTTTGACTCGTTTTTTTTTTTATCTTCAGTTTTCATGAACTACGGACCTTTAACCAGATGGAGACGTTCTATTTCTTGTCCTTTCCTCCCTTCCACCCCCTCAAATAGACAAGCTCGTACCATTATGTTTCGGGAGTGGACGCTTCTTCCTCTGCCAGTCTTGCCGCTTATTTGAATTCGCTTACCTACGCCTTGGTAAGAGGACCTCTGAGTCCAAAAAAGCAACCCAGCCTTTTCTTCAGGATGAGCTCTTTACTAACGATCACTCTTTGGTTGTTGTTTTTTTCGCTTTCTTAACGAATCTCTTACTACTGGATTGAATACCTCAAGGACGAGTCTCATGCCTGGTTCTCTAAAGGAGCTTCTTGGCGTATTCGATCTGGAGTCTACTGGTACGGCACAAGATTGACTTGTCGGGCCGTGTTTGCCCCAAGATTGGCAGTGTTATTTCTCTCATCCTCTCGCTTTTTTTCCGCTCCATGGGTAATGTTACTAATGCGGTGTCGTGTACTCCCACCCCACCCCTTTTTTTAGTTGCTACAATGTCTTTTCGCGTGTTGATGTACGCGTCGAAGTAAAGATTCCAGGAGGAGTCGAGAGCTACGCCGTCAATATCCGTGGCGAAAGGTAAGAAGCTACATCTTTTTTTCTTTTAATTCGGTTTTCATCCCATGCTCCACAATTCCGGCTCCCTCGTTCCTGACGCCACTTTTTTTTTCTATTTTTGCTTCATGCTAAATATCATTTCTAGACAAGAGGCTACGGCTGCGATCTGGCACGAGACATACTTGTCAGCCCTAATGAGAGCCATCTTGTATTCTGACGATGCCAATTACCGCATCCCTGGCTTCCGCAAGATGGACCCAGTTCCGGACGCTTCAGCAGAGAAACGCTTCTTTGAAGTGGCCGAGCACTTGTTTTTCCGTGGATGGTCATTGGGAAGCAGCCCCGAGATCCAGATTCCCACCATTGTCAACAATCATCTGACGGCAGCGATCATGAAGTATTGTCAGGAGAGTTTCCGATTTGATCTTGCGACCAAGTTCTTTGAGCGACTGCTCAAGCATGAGCCTGATGTAGCGTCCTTGCTGGCCCAAGCCTACATCGGCACTGGTAGGTGATCTGGGATCCTTTTCTTTTTTCTTTTCTTTTACACGATGATGTCTACGCCAGGGCAACCTCACCATCTACATTTCTCTTTCATTCGACTGGGACCTCAAATTTGGCACTGACTCTTATGTGATTGATTGGGATTTAGACGAAGAGCTTAAGGCGATCAATGTCCTTTATAGTGCCTTGAAGGAGGTGCCACAGAGCTATGCATTGCTTCATGTTCAGGCCGACTTTTTGCGCGGAAAGGGAAAGCTGGAAATGGCGCTTCGCCTTTCTAAGCAGGCCGTTAACTGTGCTCCCTCAGAGTTCATTACCTGGTCGAAGCTTACCGAAGTCTATATTGATCTTGGAGACTATGAAAGTGTAAGTAGAGTAGCCTTTTCTTTCTTTCTCTCTTTCTTTCTTTTTAATTCTCTTTCAGATCATGAATTGCTTTTTGCAGGCAAATATGACAACATACTGACATACCGTTACACTCGCTCCCCAAATTTCGTGCAACCTCTGCAACATTCGTTTTTAGGCCCTCTTGACCCTCAACTCTTGCCCTATGTTTACGTTCAACGAGCGTGACCTGCAGAGAATGCCAAAGCCAGCCAAGGTTCACCTCCCTATCCGAAGTGACATTGATCTGAGCCTTATTGATGACGAGACTGGCCGTGAGCATGAGGTAACGACGGCTTTTTACCTTCTTTTCAGCACCACCTCAACAACCTACTTTTAAGAACGGACATTGACTTGAACTGTTTGAATTCTTGATTTGATTAGGCCGATCCAGCATTGTTGCGCCTCCCAGCACCTTCGCTTCGTGGAACATTCTCGAGTGCCTATAGCTTGTTGACCCGTCTGGTCGCCAAGATTGGATGGGATGAGCTTTTGCGCTGTCGATCGACTGTCTTTGTCATGGAAGAAGAGTATCGCCAGCAAAAAGAGGCTGAAGAGAGTGTTCGAAAGGGAAGCCACAGCCACCGAGGCAGAGGTCCATCTCATGAAGAGTATCGACAGGATTCTTATGAAGAAGAAACTGCGTCAGGCGATATGCCATCCAGAGATCAGCTCTTGTCACCCAATGGTACACCTATCCCAATCATCAAGATCTCGACAGAATCGGAGCGTGAACGCGAGCAAGAGGAAGCAGAGGAAGAGGCTAGAATCAAGGCTGAGGCTGAGGCTGCTGCTGAGGCTGCTGCCGCAGCTGCAGCAGAGACCGCAGCGGCTACAGCCTCGGCAACGATTGTAGCGGATGGAGAGGATGATAATGGTGACCAGTCGCTAGAAGACATTAAGCTGGACGACATGTCTATCAACAGTGACAAGGAGAAGGACGAGAATGCCTCGGCATCGGTAGAAGATGAGGCCCCAAAGAGGGACAGCGACGAGACTGAGATTGAATTGAAGGAAGCTCCTGAAGAAGGCACACCCAAGGCTGACCAAAGCTCGGACGATGTGCCCCTGAGTGCATACAAGGGTAAGAGCATTGAGCGTCCCAGTGTTGCGGCAGCAACTGAAGAAGATGATGACAAGGATAGCTCGGATGAGGTTGAGCTCTCGTTCTCGTTCAGCAACAAGCGTCTGTGTGATCGTTGGCTCGACAACCTGTTTATGGTTCTTTATGAGGATCTTCGCCAGTACACGATCTGGAGGGCCGAAGTCCAGCACTTTAATTCGGTTGGTGCAGCCTATCGCAAGTCTGGTACGGACTGGGAGATCTATGGAGATCTTGCGCTGAGATTGCATCATCGTGAAGAGGCTAAGGATGCTTACCAACGATGTGCGGATCAAAAATTTTCGGCCAAGGCTCTTGTCAAGTTGTTGGAAATTTATGCGGACGAGGGAGATTTGCACAAGGCGATGGAAGTGTCGATCAAGTTGTGTGTGTATCATGAACGGTGGTATAACGAAGCAGTGGTAAGTTGGGGAAGTAGAGCGTGAGAGGAAGATGGAGTCAATGTGCTCATCATATTGCTTTTTTCTCACTACTCATTCCATTTACTTATTTACTTTATTTTTCTTCAATAGTTCCCCACGGCAGTGGCATACAATCTTAACAAGCTGATTCAGGTCGAGGGATGGGCCAAGGTGCACAATATGTTGATTGCGCTCAACACGTCCCCGGCTGTATATAAGCTTGTGTTGCGGTACCTGCAGCGAGCAAAGACATTTGAGGTTCCTGGACACAGCCGCTAAAAGAAAGAGAGATGATGATGATGATGATCCAACCAATAACAACTGAACCCATTTTTTTTATAACTAAGGATAACTATGGAGAGGGAGGGGAAGGGGGGGAAGGGGGAAGAAGAGGCAGGGGGAGGGGGATTAAATGCAAGAAAGGGAAGAGATGTTTGGCAGGGGATGACGAGTAAAAAATGTCTATTCCTTTCGTCTCTCAACCCCTCTAATGCTAAGCGGAGTAATTAAAACTTCTTTTTTTTTCTTGACGCTTGTTACCTCTACGAGACTATCATATGGTGTGTAGGCATGGGGTCTTTGGAAGGAGGTATAAAAAGAAATATGGCCTCTTAAGCCAGAGCCCCCTACTCACTTAAAAAAAAAAAAAAAAAAAAAAAAAAAAAAAGCAAGCATTGCATAATATCCCAAAGGTTCTTCTACTCGTTCTCATAAGCTTGACCAGAGAATCTTTCTTTTTCACCGAAAGGATAGACAGACCCCAGTCTTAGCTTCTTTTACCTTGTATAGGCGATAGTGGCCGTTGTCGAAAGGAATATCTATAAAGAAAGAGAGCAAGAGAGAGAAAATCCCTAATGAATGATTACTGGGACAAGCACAACATGTGCCTTCTGTTAGAGTAGGAAACAGCAGGGAGGTCGCACAATCCCACCAAGGTCAGAGGACTCACTCGCGCGTCAATTTTCGGAGCCATTTGCTCAAGGACAGTCTTCAGGCCCCTCTGGTCTAAATCTGGCAGTTCTGTGGCTTTAATTAAAGGCGATCCCCAGTGAGCAGCCATCCTGTCGCGATCTCTTCTCATCAACACGATACCATGCTGCTGGATAATGACAAGGTGACTACCAAAAAGAAAGAACGAGACTCGACTACAAAGGCTGCAGTAGACCCATGGGACTGAAGAGGCTGCCACGAAGAAGAGCAGGACTAGCAAGATGACAGTGGATGGTCATCATTTGGATGTAACCAGCAACTAACTAGCCTAGTCTTTCATTTGTGAATATTCCTTTTCTTAGTTCCTGACTCGGATGGCCAAGGCCTTTGAGGAGGCCAAGAGCTCCAATACTGTATACCTCACTATGAAGAGATGTATGTCGGCTGCTACAGCGAAATTAGTCATTCGACACTAACTCTGCTCGAGGATGCATTTCAACAACTTGTTCTGACAATCTACGACCTTTTCTCCATCTCTTTTCTTGCTTGCTTGCTTTCTTTCTATTTCCTTGGATGGGGCTGGGGGGACAAAACACCTCTACAAGTCGACTACTCGACCAAGAAGATGAGATTAGAGCAAGAAGAGGCTGAAGCGTCGACAGGAGATGTCCCAATGAAAGTCGATGATAAAGACAAGGAGTATGCTACCCTTGTTCGGCTCAACTCTGGATCCAAGACAAAGGTCACCACCCATGTAAGAGCCAATCGAACCACTTTGTACCAGGCACCACCTTTTTTTTTCCTTTCTTTATATCTCTTTTGTTCTTTTTTTTTTTGATAGATCGCTAACGGTAGAGGCAATGCCATGTTTGTATTGACATTGAATAGGTGCAACCTCAGGATCTGGATCGTTTCATGGTTCAGTACACCAACATTATCAAGATCAACATGGATGCACTGAAGAGGAAGGAACGGAAAAAGCATGCAAAGACAAAAAAGACAACAGCATAGTGACTAGTATCTTTCTTTCTCTCTTCTCTTCTCTTAGTTTTTTTTATAAAAAAAAAATGAACAGCATCTTAAATGAAATGGTGTCAAACCAGGGTTCCGCTTGTATACTCCCACACAGAACTTTTCTATTCAATCGTGTACATGTATATTATTTTTTTCCTTTCATTTTTTTTTTTTCTAAAACTTTGAGGCGTTTCTCTCCGCTTCACGAAGTGCTTCCTCCTCGCGTTTCAATCCATTCATGACAAAGCTACGGCGGGGTTGAAGTCCGAAGGCCATGGCCTGTGCTTTTGCGGCACGCGCCTCTGTTTCTTCCCGAGCTCTGTGAATGTAAAACTCTGAGGTGGCGGTATGGTATGCCTCTCTCTCGGAACTTCCCTTTGACATCAAGTAGAGCTGATATTGAATCACACTAATGAGGAGCGCGAAGGGAGTAAAAAAGAAACATGTAGAGTTAGCAGCTGGCTTCGGATCTTACAATCTTGGTACTGTTCCTGATCAGAGATAGTTGAAGAAGGGAAAGGAGAGAAGGGATGACTACATACTCTTCACCAGTCAGATCGGAGATCGATCGGCCCTTCTGTACCAAAGAGCTCCAGTCGCGATGGGTTCCATCTCCTGATGTTTCTACCAAGCAACGAGGACGGCGCAACTCCCATGGGTGGTCCTCATAGAATCGTCGTCGCAGTCTGTCCTCGGGATAAACAATGATCTTGGGTCGCTCGCTCTTCCAGCGAAGGTGCTTCTGTGACCTGGCAGAGCGTACTGGCTCCTTCGATGTTGTCGTTGGCTGGGCAGTCTCTGCCTCGAATGCAAAGGTGGCGCCGGTGGTTGTGCTGGTGGGATCCCGTTCACGAAGGAAGGTGGGCGAAGGGGGTGCAAGAGTGGTGGCAGAGAACCAGACGGGTGGTTTCTTGATCAGGTTGACCTTAATCAGCTTTGCAACATAGCTGTGGATCTTTGCTGGAGATTGCTTGGGCGCCATGACTCCGGAGAACAATGATGTCGAAACAGAGAGGAACGGCAGGAGTTGGGTTAATGTTTCGTTGGCTTTGCTCGCCCTTGTTTATGTTGTCCAAGGCCACAAGAATTGCTGGAGTGGAAGCCCCTTAACAAAATTAGCTCTCTCTCTCATTTTCTGCCCTTTTTTCAAGCTTCCACTCTCCTTGGGCAGAAATGCATGGAAACTGATCTCCCTTTGAAAATGGACAGCGATGCCATTCAGCGATTGGAACAAACATTCGATGCTCTATTCCAGAGTACCGATGCAGAGTATGCCGAGATCTGCCACCAGTTCTCAGCATTAGGTGGACTACCTAGAACTTGGCTTATTTTTGGTGACTCTGGTTCAGGTAGCCAATACACTCGCTAGAGCTGCAAAATGTGGGTTCCTTCCCGACTTGACCATCTTGGTCCTTACAGTATCTACAATTTATCAATGAGATAGGCAAATCCCATCTAGTGGAGAGGTTCAGAAGGCAATACGGGGTCGAGTTCTCTCTAATAATCACAGTTGGTGAATTGGCGACACTCTACCCCGGTGAAATGGCAAAAGGTCTTCGGACAATGCTTCAATCAGTCAGTGGCTGCTCCCAATCTGTTGTGGGTATGTCTACTTGTTTGCTGTTTTGTTGCTGTTAATATTTGATGCCACTACTACTTGAAGGAGTTCTCCTGACGCGCTTCCGATCTGCTCAGTTGTTCTGGATAACATAGAACTCCTGTTTCCAAGAGATGACGCGGATCTGTCATTGGTGTACGAATTTCAGTCCTGGGTCCAGGACATGGCCGATCTTTCTATATCAAGGAACCAAGGACGAACGCTCGTGCTTGGCTTGACAACACATGCTTCAAGTGTGGACCCTTCTATTTTGTCCTTGTTTGAAGAGTCTGTCGAGATGGATGTCCCTACTCCTTTGGAGCGTCAACACATCCTCGAGACTATAATGGCCGACTATCACAAAATGTTACAAGGAAAGGATGCCCAATATTTGAAAAATACATCCGGACAAGAATCTAGAGAATCATTGCATGCTGTCATTGAGAATATATCAAAGCATTGTCATGGATATCTTGCTTCAGACCTTGACAAGCTTTTCCGTCGAGCGCTGACTCGATGTGGAGAACAGGGCAAGAGTCTCGATCAAGTGACTGAAGAGGATTTCGAGGATGCCATGTCGTCAATTCAGATTTCTTCTCTAAGACGCAATACGGGTGTTCAAAAGACTGAACAAGTTAGTTGGCAAGATATTGGAGGACTGGAGGATGTGAAGGTAAATCAGCGACATGTGTCAAACCCCTCCACATTTTAGTCCCAGATATTCACTGGCTTGCGACTGAACCATTTCGTTCCGAATGAGGATACACTTTTATTTTTTATTTTTTATAGAGATCTCTCCAAGAGTCTGTCATTTGGATTTACCAACATGCAGATGCATATGATCGAATGGGGATCAACCCGTCAAAAGGAGTCCTGCTGTATGTCTTTTTGTTGAACTTTTGAATTTGGCTATCGCCTTAGTTGCCGATGTAAGGGTGGAGCCCTCATTACTCATGTTTGTTTATCACCTCTTTATCCTCCATTTTAGGCACGGTCCACCAGGGACAGGGAAAACCCTTCTTGCTAAGGCGGTCGCCACCGAGTCGAAAGCCAATTTTATGGCCGTCTCTCTTCCAGAATTGATCAAGGGAGAGGTCGGAGAGTCCGAGAAGGCGATTTCCAAAGTCTTCAAGGTGGCAGCTCGGTGCAGTCCCTGCATTGTATTCCTTGATGAGGTGGAAGCCGTCTTTGGAAACCGTGATTCGTCTGGTGGTCTAGGCAAACAGGTAATCGACTCTTTGCGCTGTTTTTAAAGAGGACTGATACCTCATTTTTTTTCTCTCCTAATCATGAAGTCTGTTAATTCTCTAACACTGTGCGTGGGAATACGCACCACAGCTTGTATCGCAAATCCTGCTAGAAATGGACAGTTGCGAGAAAGGAGTCGTGTTCCTAGCTGCGACTAATCATCCAGAAGCGATAGATCCTTCTCTTTTGAGAGCTGGTAAAAAAAAAAAAAAAAAAAAAAAAAAAAAAAAAAAGATGTTTCTGTGGGAATACTCTACCATGTTGACTAACTTGGATGGGGGCGATCCGTGTTTGAATAGGACGCTTGGACAAGTTGATTCATGTCCCTCCTCCAGGAACTGAAGAGAGAATCAAGATCTTGGAGATTTTGAAAAGAGCAACACGCGTCTCAGATAGCGTAGATCTGAGGACGATAGCCGAGTTCACGGCAGGTTCTAGCGGCGCCGATCTTGCGGCACTAGTGCGAAATGCGGGACACTATGCACTTCGAGCAGGCAGAGTATGTCATGTTAAATCTCACATGTCTCTTATTGTCTTCCGAATGATTTTTTTTTTTTTGTTTGGTTCAAAATGATATTCTGATCCATGGATTTCATCCTTCTGTTTCTCTATTGTTTATAGTCGGAAGTGATGCTACAGGATTTGATCGACGCCAAACTCAGCAGTGCAAGTCTCTATCCGCTCTAGCTTGTTTACTGTGGGGCAAGTGATCATGATCACTGCCTGAAAGGGCAACAATAGACAAGTCATCTCCACTTTTTTTTCTTATATTTTTCACACTCATCGGACTGCTCGGACAAACTCAAGGGACGGAAGGTAGTTTAGATGAAAGAATCTTGTTCTCCAAACACGTTTATGATTTGTCCCTCCACAGTCTTCCGTTGAAAAAAAAAAATATACCCATAGACACAACGAAAGACAGTTTTCCTTCAGTCAAAATATCCAGACATCTTTTTGGATCACAGAGCAACAAAAGCGCCAGTTTTTTTTTGTTTTTTTTTTGTTGGTCAGCTGTTCAGAGCACAAACCTCCTAGTGGGTTCCCTCTCCTTTTCTCAAATGCTCGGAATGCGACGATAGGTTGAAGAGGTGTCCAATAATGCGGGGTTGCCTCTTCATGAGGGGGTTAGGGCGCTGGACGGAAGCATTCGGAGAGTCCCCACAGTCTCCAGTTCTTTGTGCCAGGTGGACCCAGTTGCACAGTCCTCTTACAAAACCTTATAACCCCCTCCCCGTCACATAGTGCTTCTCCACTCCCTGCCCACAAGAAACTCTTTTTATTTTCTCCGGCTCAATCTTTTGTTCTTGTCTCATCTCCCCTCAATCTCATTCTCTCATTCTCTTCCTTCTCCACATCTCATTCATCGCCGAGCCCTTGTCGTTAATCCCTACATTTTCATTGTCATGTCTTCAAAGCTGGACCATTCTAGCCTCAGTGGCTACGGTTACGATGGTTCCATTGATCTCATTCGCCAAGAGCAGTACCCACAACTTAAAGGTAAGCCAAGTGCCTCGGCATCTCAAAAGTCAAGAAAAACACCTCTCTGTCCTTGATACTAAAGGAGAAGCCCACTTATTCTCTCTCTCTCTCTCTCTCTCTCTCTCACTTAGACAACATCTATCTGGACCATGCTGGAGCTACGTTGCCTTCAAAGCACCTTGTGCAGGGCTTCTCAGCCGATTTAACTTCCAACCTCTATGCCAACCCACATTCAATGTCGCCATCATCAGTGGCTACTTCAGCCCGGGTAGAGTCGGCCCGTCAAAAGGTACTCCAACACTTTAAGGCATCTCTTCACGGCGAGTGGGACGTCATCTTCACGGCTAATGCGACGGCGGGAATCAAACTGGTCGGTGATGCATTTCCTTGGACAAGGAGCCCTTCGGAGAATACAACGGACAACTTGGCCTCATCTAGTAGCGGGACTACTAGAAAGAGCAAGCTCACCATCCTTCGAGAGGCCCACACAAGTTTGGTTGGCCTACGAAGCTTTACACAAAACGACCGTGGCGACTCGATCGACCTTCAGACCATTACTCAACAACAAGTTGAGAGTATAATTAAATCCCATGCAGCTTCAGCTCCTCAAGCAGGCCAAAGCGAGTTTCACAAACAGCACGAGGGAAAGAACCAATCCCACCACCCTTCTCCACCACTGTCACCCTTCCCACAAATCTCCAGCTCGCCTCCGGGTGCCGGTCAATCCAGAGGCGATTTTTCAGAGAACAGTACAGCACCGGTCTACAACCTCTTTGCATACCCGGCCCAGTGCAACTTTGGCGGAAGACGTTTCCCATTCAAATGGACAAGACAGCTCAAGGATCGACTCGACACGGATCAGGAGAAGACTCTTGTCCTTTTGGATGCAGCGTCGTTTGTGATGACTTCGGAACTTAATTTGAGTGATCTTGCAGCCAGTCCCGACTTTGTTGTGATTTCATTCTACAAGATGTTTGGTTTCCCCACAGGACTTGGAGCAGTGATTGTCAAGACAGAACACCGGGATCTATTGAAGAAGCGATACTTTGGCGGTGGTACTGTCTCTGCCATTACCTCCGATGTCCCCTGGCAAGTCTATCGGAATTCTCTCCATTCACGATTCGAGGATGGCACGCTCAACTTTCTCGATATTGTTGCGTTGGACCTGGCGTTCGATAGCATGAAGACATTGTATGGATCGTTTTCAAGGATATCGTCTCATGTCACTGCTCTGCACCAACTACTCTACAAGTCGATGAAGGAACTTGTTCACTATAACGGCTCTCCTCTCTGTATGATATATGTTGACAATGATCCTCTTGGAGAAGACGGTACAAATGGCGACTCTTTGGTCGGAAATCCTAAAAGCTATGGACCCATCCTCAACTTTAACTTGAAGCGGAGCAATGGTCAATGGATTGGATATGGAGATGTCGAACGATTGGCTAGTATGAAGAACATTCATCTGCGAACAGGAGGGTTCTGTAACCCTGGCTCTATGCAACGCTGGCTTGATCTCTCTGCGGATGAAGTGAAGAGCAACCTGGCGGTAAGTTGACTTTTATTATTATTATTTTCTTACACAGTGCTTCTCCATGTATACGCACTGCCCAGGAACTTCGAACGCTAACGTTCGATGATTGAATACTTATTCTCTGTTGCATGTTTCACTACATAGGCGGGACATGTTTGCTGGGATGACACTGACATATTGAATGGCAAACCCACAGGATCTGTACGAGTCTCCCTTGGTGCCATGACCACACTCAGTGATATCGAAAGCTTTATCGCTTTCCTAAAGGAGTACTTCATTGACCACTCAGATCCAGAGACGACTGGGATGGACTGTGTTGAGAATGAGCATCATTCACTCATCGGAAGCTCACAGGGTCACGTTTTTGTGGACGCCGTCATCATTTACCCTATCAAGTCTTGCCAAGGCTTCAAGATCCCTCGAGATCAGCTATGGCCGATCGCGCCCCATGGTTTGCTTTACGATCGAGAGTGGATGTTGGTGGATGAGGTAACTGGCTCAGCACTGACCCAGAAGCGCTTCCCTCGGATGTGTATGATAAAAGCTGAGATCCTCCTTGACCAGAATATGATGGTGGTTGAGCATGATGTGGAAGAACAAGGTGTACAGAGTGAAAAGCTCTACATCTCTCTGAGTGAGATGCCTGCAGAGTCTTCTCAAAACTCATCACGTGTCTGTGGAGAATGCGCGACTGTAGTTCACTACACGTCTCCTAAGATCAATGCATGGTTTACTCGATTCTTGGGAAAGCCATGTCGTCTTGCTCGGCAACCAACTCCGTCTCTCGAATCTGGTCCTGCCAGTGGTGATACGGAGAATACTCCGAGACCGTCACGGTTCGTCAAGTCACATCTCAACGCCCCGACCGGCGCTCCAATTCTTCTTTCCAATGAGAGTCCATTCCTGCTTATCTCGGACAAGTCCGTGGAGCGAGTCCGCGAATGGGTGGATGAACATGATGATGGTCAAGGCGCGGTCCGACGCCTCGCTAATCTTTCAAAGGACCTTGATTCAAGAAAGCGCCACGAATTCACATCCGACAGCTTTAGGGCGAACTTTGTGACCAAAGGTCAGGAGGACGGCTTTGAAGAAGATTCGTGGGAAAGAATTCAAATCGGTGGACAAGTCTTTGATGTAAGCGAGAGCCTTTTTTTTTTTTTTTTGTGCTTACTTTTGAATGGCGACATTCTCAATGAAAGTGATACGCAAAGTAGAAAAAATCTCACCACTTCTTTTTTTTTTTTTTTTTTTTGCACACCCACTCTTAGATCCTTGGGCCTTGTCGCAGGTGCCACATGGTGACCATTGATCAAAAGACGGCCATGAAAAACTATGATGTTTTCTTGGCATTGTCAAAGCATCGAAAGAGTCAAGGGGTAAGTCTATCACAAAATGCTTCACTCTGCTTTCATAGGCTACAGTTCTCTCTTTCCCTTCTTCTCTTCTCTTCTTCTTTTTCATATTTATTGTGGCGTCTGACAACTCTGGAGTTTTTTTTTTTAATTCTCTTTAGGGTCAAATCTTTTTCGGAGTCCATATGTTCCATCGCCCTGATCTCTCAGTAGCTCCATTTGCTGTAAAGGCGGGCGATATCATCCGGACGACAAGCAGGAATATCGACGAGGAGTAGTAATATGCCTTTTAGTCTATTTTAATCTAGTAAAAAAAAATCCCAGCACACTCAAAGCTCCATTGCCTTCTTTCATGTTGAGTTGAGTAAGCATTTTTCGGTAAAAAAAAAAAAAAAGAGGGTGGTGAGAAAAGAGGGAGAAGGAACTCTAGAGATAGTGCTGAGTGATGCCCTCTGGTCCAATTGGCCTATGAATGTAGATCTCTGAAACGAAACAGGTATTACCCCTGGACCGGCGCCTGAATTAGGATCAAATGTCTCTAGCCGAGGCAAGGCAATTCTGGCTGGCCCAGTTACCGAGGAATAGCAATGGTCTCCAGCAGCAGGTCTCACTCCTTTTGTTTCCAGAGCTCTTGTTGGTTTCCCTTCATTGGTAACTCTGCTGCTGCGTGTTCCACAACGTCAAAATGTCTCGATGTTGTCTTTTTTCTTCTATTCCACTCACCTCTCACTTCCAACTTCCCATAAAGCTGTTTAGCTACTGCGAGAGGGTGTCCCATGATTCTGCCTCGTCTTTGTCTTCATGGGAGACTTGAACGTTGTCAAATATATAGTGATTCGCTCTGTCTTGGTTTAATGATGTCTCCGACGTGTGACCATGGAGCTCTTTCGGGAATGTCATTGTTTGGCTTGTCAACATCGATTCGCTCCGATCTGCTCCTCCGGATCTTCCTCCTTCCACTCTTGTCTCGATAATGCAAAAGAAATCAACAACAACAACAATAACAACAACAACAACAACAGGGACTAGACCGATGCGTTCATTTTTTTTTTTTTTTTTTTTTGCTGTCAAACTAGGGCGATCAGATCTTTTTTACCAGGTAATTTCTCGGTGGGCTCGAAGAACCCCCATGAGTCCTGCATTTTTTTTTTTTTTGGTTGTTTCCTTAGGCCCTGCTGTGCCTTGTATTCTAATGAGCCTTGATGCAGGTTCTGTTCCCGCGCCCTATTCTTCATCACCTTGTTCCTCTTCTTTGGCCACAAAGGCGCCACTCACAGCCCACCAGACACAAAAAAAAAAAGAAAAAGAAAAAGAAAAAAAAATCGCTTTCAATCCTTTGGATAATGGATGAAAAAGAACAAAAGAAAGAAAGAAAGAAAAAAAGAAAAAAAGAAAAAAGGCTCTCAATTCATGGGATGAGGCTCTCTAGCTCCCATATGCTGGTACTATGAACTTTGTATGTTTGTGAAAACAATGTGGTCGCATGGTGCCTGGGAGTATGCACCCATCGGGGATTGGCCCCTCGCGGATACTCTTTGGTAAGAGTCATCCATCTACAAATGAATTGCAAAGTAGGAAAAAGAATGACTCTTTTATCTCGAACTGACTGAAAAAAAAAAGGGCTTCGGTGTACCAAACCGAAAAGAGGACTGTGAACTTGATAATGAAAACGCCATTGAAGAGAAAAGATAAAGAGGGTCCAACTCAGGCTCATTCTCATCCAAAAGTCCAGAGCTCAAAGGTATCCTGGGATGTGCATTATGACGTCCCCAAGAACCATCTGAGTTGGCTACTTCTTCAGAAAACGAAAAGGGGGGTACTTACGAAGAGGTTTGTGCAGATCCTGAGACGAATGAACTCGCATTCGACATTACTGAGCAAAAAAGGAACAAAGAGAGAGAGAGAGAGACGTGTCAGAAATCAACCGAGATGAGAATGAGCCGAGATTGAGGGACACAAATGGATGTAGGTTTTCCTGTGTTGCGATGGCGGAGAATCCCTGTGGTCTTTTTGGTGGGGAAGCATTCCGAAAGGGTAAACAAGTTGGTTCGAAAGAATCCAATTGTGTTCGACTTGCTCGTAATGATGGAGACATAATCGATGCTTCCAATGTACTTCCCACTTGGACCTTCTCCATTCTCTCACTCACTCTCATTCACTCTCACACACCCTGGGTACACTGGGGTTTTTTTTCTCATGGCGACATGAGGGAAATCATCTAGTGATTGGATAGGACAGCGAGATGGGAACACAGCGCGGCGCAACGCTTCACAAGAAGAGTCCAAAAGGCCTAGGTCCTTTGTTATTGTCCCAATCCCAAGGCCTATTTTTTTTTTTTTTTCACAAACCTCTTTCCGGGAATTCTTCCGAGAAGGAGAGACGTTCTTCCTATCCTTTGGCTGGCCCTGGTTGGCTGGCATGATGGCCGTTTAGCGAGCATGTGTGAGCAAACCTTCCGAACTTGCTTACATCCGTTTAACTCAGCCAATAGGAATCCGATCCAAGCTCCTTCATCCTAGAGCATGGATAGAACATTCCCACATGGACAGGCTTCATATCCCTGGTAAGGCGCTGCGTAAACATTTGTCAGGGCCGCAAGAAATGCATAATAATCGTGTGAAAAGCAATACAAAGCAAAGAGAATCAATCACACCAAGGTCTATTGTTGTTGGTGTTGGTGTTGTTGTTGTTATTGTTGTTGTTGTTGTTGTTTTTTCGGTTCCAAGGGTTGTCAGGACTGATGGGCGCACACTGCAAAAGGAGCTTAAAGACTCTGATGGGAAACCTATCGGCGTCCTCCCTTTTGGTGAATGAGGGCGCGTGGCTGGCTAAGCAGGAGGCGAGCTAATGAAATGATTCTCGCTCACTTATTTTGCACTCTCTTGTTTGCTCATGTTCCACTGCTTCTAGATACTCTCTCCAGGGACAGGAAGCAGCAACCTTATCGCCCTGTGCTGTTTGCCCATCCTATTCAATCATTCATTCATTCATTCATTCATTCTGAGAACACTTTCTTCTTCTTCCTCTTCTTCTTCTTCTTCTTCCTTTTGCTGCGTAGTCTCTCTAAGGAGCAAACCACAAAAAAAAAAAAATGAAAATGAAAAAAAAAACGCCCAACAGGTGGTCTTCCATCGGAACCTCTCACAAGAGCCCCTAATAGGGTTCCGGTCAAAGTCAAGTGCCCATGGGAATAAGCGCCAGCCAATGCCGGGTGCGGGATACAGTTCTTTAGAGTGACTGAAAGGGGCCACACACACATGGTCTCAGGCGACGAAGGGGTGAAGGAGTGAGGAGAAGAGAGTGGACAATGAGACGGTGGGACGACCAGAGTTCTGGCTGCAACGCAATTGGTCGGTTGCGACGGAGCAGTCAGGCGTCCCTGTGTAACGGTCTAGTCTGCCAGGGAAGCGAAATGCTCACGGTAGCATAATAATGGTCGAGCCCATTGACACACTGACAGATCTCCGCGCCCTATATAAACGCTCTCTCGCCACATTCTGGCTGTTTCCTTGCTCCTCGTCCCTCTCCCCGACAGAGAACCAGCCTTTCGCTACGCCTCCTCTCCCTACGATACCCCCTCATTAATTTTTTTTTTCTCCTCCCCCTCCTCTCACCCTCACTCTCGCTCTCTCCCCTTTTAATTCTCCCCCTTCCCTCTTATACTCCTCGACCGTTATAATGGCTGAGAAGACTGATTATGCTGGCGAATTCCCGCCAGAGAAGAAGCACCTCGACTCTGTTGAAGTTGAAGAGACTGAGGAAGAAGATCAATACGTCTACGAGCCTAAGCAGTTCACATGGTACGGCCCCCTATTCCTCTCGACAGCCTCCTTGTTCGCCCTTTCGCTGCTCAACCTCCTCAATCCTAACTTAACTTTTTTCTCTCATTCGCTTTATTGTTCTTACTGCTCAGGCGCGCTGCCCTCATCGGTTCACTCCTAGGATGTGTCGTTGCTGCCTCTAACTTGTACTTGGGTCTCAAGATCGGTTGGTCCTTCGGTGCTGCCCTCTGGGGTTCCATCTTTGGTTTCTTGGTCTTGAAGTCGGTTTCTAGATTGACAAACAGTGTGTTTGGTCCAAAGGAAAACGCTGTCTGCCAGGCCGCTGCCACTTCTGCTGGTGGTCTCTCCAGCGGTTTCGTCACTGCCATTCCCGCTATGTATCGTATGGGTCTCATGGGTAAGGCCCGTGACCCCAAGCAGGATGTTGTCGCTCTCTTGCTCTGGACTACCTGCTCTGCTTTCTTCGGCATGTTCTTCGCCATCCCCCTTCGTCAGCACTTTGTGATCAACCAGAACTTGGTCTTCCCCACACCCCGTGCTGCTGCTGAGACCATTAAGAACTTGCACAAGAGCGGTTCTGCTGCCGCAAAGGATGCCCGTGACTCTGGACGCGCCATGTTGATCTGCTTCATCGGCGCCATGCTCTGGGCTGTTGTCGGTTTCTTCATCCCTGGTATCTTTGCCAGTATCCACATCCTCTACTTTATCGGCAAGGCTGCAGGCTACACCAAGATGATCAACGCCGACCTTGTTTGGGGCTGGGCTTTCGCCTGGGACTTTTCGTTCTTCGGTGCTGGTCTGATGACTCCCGGAAACACTGTCTTCTCCTTCTTGTTTGGAGAGCTCATCGCTTTCGGTATCGCTGGTCCTTTGATGGTTGACTCCGGTTACCTTGCCCAGGCCAGAGGATTCTTGCCTCACCCTCAACAGACTGCCCAGTCTTGGTTCCTCTGGCCCGGTGTCGCCATGATGGTCTTTACTGCCTTCTCCGAGCTCGGTGCCCATGGTCCCGCTCTTTTGCACGCCGTCAAGGATGCCGTCCGTGAGCTCCGCAACGCCATCCGCAAGCTCCAGAAGAAGGCCCCTCTCGTGGACAACAGTGGATATGTTGGAAAGGACACTACCCCCAAGGATGAGCTCATCCCCACCTCCTGGTGGGTTCTGGGAGTCCTTGTCTCGGGTATCTTTACTGTCTTGGTCATGTACTTCAACTTCAAGGTCCCAGTCTATGCCACCTTCGGTGCCATTGTCTTGTCCTTCCTTCTCGCCTTTGTTGGTCTTCAGGCCTCAGGAGAGACTGATATCAACCCCACTGGTGCCGTCGCCAAGGTCACTCAGCTCGTCTTCTCTCGTATCCCTGGTGCCAGTATCGAGATTGTCCAGACCACTAACTTGCAGTGCGCCAACATTGCCGCTTCGGTCTGCTCCCAGTCCGTCGACATGGTCAGTGATCTTAAGACTGCTCAGCTCCTCAACGCCTCTCCCAAGGCCATGTTCTGGGCTCAGATGGTTGGTTCGGTCTTTGCCATTGGTATTGCCATTCCTCTGTTCTTGCTCTACACCACCGCCTACCCCTGTGTCTTGGATGAGACTATTAAGGACTGCCAGTTCGATGTCCCCGCCGTCCTTGCTTGGGCCAATGTCTGCAAGATTTTGACTGGTGATGGTTCCATCCCCCGCGAGTCGCTGATCTTGACTATTGTTGTGTGTATCCTTGCCATCCTCAACGTTATTGTCCGTGTTAAGTTCGTCCCCGAGAAGTTCCGCCCTTACTGGATCAACTTGAACGCTGTTGGTCTTGGCTTCATCAACCCCAACCCCGCTATCCCCATTGCCATGTTGCTCGGCTGGACCACTGGTCAGCTTTGGAAGAAGTATGGCAAGCGCAGCCACGAGCGTCTGATGTACTCAGTCTCGGCTGGTTTGATTGCCGGTGTTGGTATTGCCGGCTTGATCAACGCCGCAATGACCATTGGTGGAGTTAAGGAGGGTTCCATCAGGGCCGGTATGCCAGTGAAGTCTTAGGTACTAAAAAGAAAAAGAAAAGAGAGACTGGATTGGATCGTTCTGAATACCCTACTTTGTATCGTAATAAAAAAAAAACATTGCTTTCAAAGAAACCGCCCCCCCCTTTTTTTTCATAGATAATGGAAGTCCTAGACTCTCGTGATGTGATTGGGCCTTGGGGATAGTTGTAGGAGTAGCAGAAGTGGAAGAAGTAGCCTTACAAGCCACAGGCCAAGATGGTCGCCCTTACCGCAGAAGGGCAGACTGGCGCAGCGCGTCGTGTCATAGAATCTAGATGGGTCAGTGAAAGAGGGTGATGTGGAGTAGGATGGAATGAACACAACTTCTTTTCATCCTCCATTACTCCATCCTTTTGTTTTTTTTTTTTTCCTCCTTCAACCATGGCATCTGCTCGTCCCGTCGATTTTATTCTTGTCGGATTGGGGAACCCTGGCCCTGAATATGTCAGTACTCGACATAATGGTACCCTTTTTTTTTTTTTTTTGCATTTTTCCTCTGAATCCAGTTGCGTTCGAGGATGACATGGAACACGAGTCCTAATGATCGTCCACATTTTGTCACGCTATTCTCTTTCTCCACACACACACACATGCACAGCTGGGTTTCTATTCATAGACTATCTTGCCAACGTCATGGCAGTGGATCAGAAAACTAGGGTGCCACCCGTGTTCCAACGGAGAATGGACCTGTCTGGTAAAGGGTCTAGGAAGAGGGGAGGCAAAAAAAATAACACGTCGTGTGCTGCTGTGGTTGTTGTTACTGTCGACAACACAAGACTCTCTCTTCCCGAAAAAGTCGAAATGGAATGTAAACCCCCAGAGTCTGATTTTCTCATCTTTTCTCCATCCTATTCTTGGAACCCTCTGGTGTTTTCCATCGCTTTTTTTTTTTTTTTTTTTTTTTTGAACTATTACCAAAAGCGGCGGATGTGCAGGACATTGTCTTTGCCTACGAGAAGGGACCTGTCTCAGTAAGCTTCTGACTCTGCTTTTACCTTTTTTTTTTTTTTTACTTCTGTTACTCAAAATGAGTAAGAGAGAGATTTAGTAGACAGCGACTGACTCTTCTTCTTTCTCTCCTCTCTCTCTTCTCTCCCGTAGAATTCACTACGCGTAGTCCTAGTTAAACCCCTGACATTTATGAACGAGTCTGGAGTGGCTGTCAAGAAGGTGATGGACTACTACCGAGTGACAGACCCCAAGAGAGTGGTTGCTATATCGGATGACATCAATACCCTACCCGGTGCATTGGCCATCCAAGGTGAGAGTCGAGAGAATTCATTCTTTTTTTTTTGTTTGTTTGGGTGTGTGCTAATAATATATGCATCCGAGCACTCGGATGGATAGGGATGGTTAGGGAATCGGAGAGCAACAACAAATTAAACAATCCCTTTTTTTTTTTTTTTTTCCTTTTTGTCTAGACGGAGGAGATCTAAAGAGCCTTGCCGGGCAAAAGGGTCAAGAGAGCATTGCCACAATTCTAGGTACTACCGGCTTTATTAGGTTCCGTCTCGGTATCGGAAGACCTGCCTCTGGAAGTCCCGTCACTATCCCTCAATGGGTTCTGGGCCCTTTCAGCAGTGAGGCCAAGGAGATGGTAAATAATAGCAATAATAAGAACACTTGTCAACCTAGACGCTTTTAAGCCTTTTTAGATGCTTCCCTAAGCAACTCAATGGCTCACTCATTTGTATCTATCTCTTCTCTAGGACCTCTTCTTCTATTTGATGGGGCAAGCAGTCCAAGCTTTGTTCTTTTTTGTTCAGAGCAACGATCTCAAGCAATGCCGTAAGAAGTTTGCCAAGTCGAGGAGTATTCCCTCGCGTCTACTTCCGGTCGAATCTCTAGTTAGTCCTGTTGAGATCGAAGGCATGTAAGCGTGAAATCAATAAACAGCCATCTCTCTCTCTCTCTATTTTTTTTTTTTCTTTTTCTCTCTGTCACTATTTCCGTCACTCTCACTCAACAAAAGCAAGGGAAAACACAGGAGACTGCATTGGATGCGGGACCAGCTTTTTTGGAGTCAGAGAGTAAAAAAGAGCGGTGTCACTGTGTTTGGATGGATGGGATCGATAAATTGCTCTCGTGACCTAGACATGGTTCAGACCCAAACGACTGACCCGTATGAGATTCCAGAATCTTGTCATGGGACCCGACGTGTGTGTGTGTGTTTGTGTGTGTGTGTGTGTGTGTGTGTGTGTGTGTGTGTGTGTGTGTGTGTGTCTGTGTGTAGTCCGCGCCCTACTGCGTTGCTACCTGCAAAGGAGTATCCGAACAGCCAACGCTGTCCAAGGTACTCTGTACAAACAAAGACAGAAAGTAACAGGAAATATGTTTGGTTATAAGCGGAGTATTTTTTTTTTTTTTTTCCCTGTTTACAAACTAGCGTTTGTCTCTTGGTTGAGTTCTCATGTGGGTCGTGAGCATTGGCATGCTTATTTTTCATGGTTCCAATCAGTCCAACTCGACTTTTTTTTTTTTTTTTTCTGAGCATGCAAGTTAACCTGGCTAGAGTCTATGCTTGGTCTTGCATGTACACCGTTGGGGACAGCCCATCGTTGGGACAATTATTTTTTTTACCTGGAACAAAAGTGTCTAAGGTCTAGTCCTGGCTGTTTGTTTGGGGTGGATGGTAGGAGTTATACTCTCTTAGTCTCCGCTGTAAACAAGCGGGCTTGCTTTTT
Source organism: Mortierella sp. BCC40632 (assembly GCA_011634665.1). NCBI lineage: Eukaryota > Fungi > Mortierellomycota > Mortierellomycetes > Mortierellales > Mortierellaceae > Mortierella > Mortierella sp. BCC40632. The sequence goes on from WAEK01000003.1 coordinate 2,194,006, forward strand.
TGCTCTAGTTCTTTCTTTGCTCTTTGCATCCCATCTTTTTTTTCTTTCTTTCCCTTTCCTTTCCTTTCCTTTCCATGATTCAACCCCGTCTATTAGCGTGTGTTGGATTCCATTACCACCAACAGGTGGGATGCTTTAATGGGGGTTTGTTTTGTTCAGTGGGTATGGTATATTAAGATGCAGTGCAAAGAAGAAAAAAGACTAGCAAAGAAAATAAAGAAAATAATGAAAAAAGACTAGAAATTTCTTAGAATGCCAACAGGGGCTTGTCCAAGCCCAAGGCATGGGCAACACTGGATCGTCTGCTACCACGGTTCGAGTGTGGGGGCGAGTTGAGTTCGAGAGGAAGACCATCACAGTTCTTGGTAACGCCATTCTTCTCCTGTTCAGCACGAAGCTTGTCCATGAACTCATTCTGGGCGCGAACAACATCTGCATAAGGTCCGCCGGCTTCCATGGACGCACGCGAACGAGAGGCGGAGCGGGATTGAGGGCGGCTGTTACCGTTGGATCGGAAAGCATCCATCCAGGAACGGGTCGAGGCAGTTGAGGCGCCGGTGAGACTGCGTTCCATGGGAAGATCCTGTTGCTCCTTCATGGCGGGACGGCCACGCGAGTGCGAACGAGAGCGGGATCGCATGCGCTCTGCGAATGCGGCAAAGGAACCACGAGTCTTCTTGACGGGGGCTTCGTTGTTAGCTGGCTCCTGGTCGGCAAAAGGTGCAATGGCATGATCACGTCCGCGCTGGGTCTCTTGGATGGTGACGGTTGGGACGATGACTTCTTGGATTTCGTTTTGGTTGGACATGGCGAAGATTCTTGAGAGGAGAGGAAAGGGGGTAGTGGATGTACTAGGCTTGAGGTATTGGGAGGATAGATTATCTCTGGAAAGAGCTGCGGTTGGTAAGATCGCTTGTTGGCTGGCAAAGGGCTGATTGGTGTGTTGATGGGGAATAAAGAAAAAAAGTGGGAGACGTGGTCAGGACGCGGCTCTACTTATAATCGCCGAGAGAGGCGTGGCGACGTGGGGCGGGCGAAGAAGAAGAGAACCCATGACGACTATTGCTTCCTCTCCCGCCGCTGCCGAGCACCTGCATCCGAGTGTCGGTTCTGGAAGGTGCTTCGAGCGGGCGAAGAGAGCACCCGCTGACACATTGAGCATGCATTGGGGGAGAGAGGGCGAAAGGGGGATGTGGCACACTGGCCTTTGCTGGTCGGGCTGAGTGTTTGCCGGGGAGACACACAGACGCAGATGCATTTTTGGGGCTCCGCCTTCGGAAGGGGGTAGTTCGTTCAGGTCGATCTTGCCACTTTGGGCAAGCCTCGACAAGCTCCGCTTCCCGGATCAGGTCACTGTCATACGGCCGAGCATGACGCGGTTAAGGTTGAGAGCCAGTGCATTTTTATTCTCCTCTCTCTTCTCTTTCTCCCTCCCTTCCCTGGGTTTATGCAACGATATGTATTGTGGGCACTGTATGTACAGTACGCTGGCGGGCCTGCCGCAGGTCATGCATCATGCACAACCCAGCGCCAAGCGCCAAAGTGGGCGACCGAGACTCTTGTTCCTCCACCAACCGACCAGGCTTCCGCTCACAAGCCCGAAATAAGAAAAAATGTGCTTATTCTACTATAATTTTTAGTGGTCCGACGAAACAAACGCCGGGTGCTGCGGCTACCTAAAAAAAAAAAAAAAAAAAAAAAAAAAAAAAAAAACGACAAAGAAAGAAAGAAAAAAAGAAAGAAAAAGAAAAGGAAGTGGGCTGTTCAGGACGGAAAAAAGTTGGTCATCGAGCCAGAAGAGCTTTGTCAACTCCTAGGATTTGCGTAATACTGGGCTTTCGCCTTTGGGCTGGTGGAGGGATTGGTAGCCCATCGATGTTAGTCTTGACGTTCTTTCGCATTTGCTCGTCTCGCAGTCGTTCCATGAACAAGGCTTGAGCCCTAGCAACGTCAGCATAGGCTCCTGTGTAGTCAGACGAGCGCCGACCTGAGTACTTGAAAACATGATCAACCTCTTCTGGCTGCGAGCTTTCGTCCTCAGCTTCGCCGCGTGTGCGCGACTGTGAGCGCGACTGGGGACGAGAACCAGACCGGAACCGTTCTGCAAAGGCTGCGAGTGATCGTCGGTAACTTCTTGTCGAGTCTGTGGTCTTTGTCCGTCTCAAGTCGAAATGGCCTGCTCGTTCTGGAACTGTACCAATGGCCATTGACATGGGTCGGAGCCGACCCAGCGGATGTACATCGTTATCGCGTCCACGTCCGCGGTCTTCGCTAGCATGGGCGTTGTCCTGGATGACTGTCTTTTGAGGCTGTGGGGTAGCCATTGATGTCTTGAATTGGCCTGTGAGAAAAAGGTATGTAGGGTATTGGGGAAGTTGTCGATGGAGGTGGAAATAGGAGGCGTGAGAGTGAGAAAGACGACAAAGAGCAAAGGGAGCTTAAGAAGAAAAGAAGGAAAAAAATAAAGCGAGCGAGGTCAAGGAGTAAAAGAGAGTGAGAGCGAGGGAGAGAGAGAGAGAGAGAGAGAGAGAGAGAGAGAGAGAGAAAGGAGGAGAGGGCGCGGACCGGGCGCATGGCCAGGGATACAGGCCCTTGACTGGAGATGCATGTGGGCGCAAGTGGACAGGACGGGAACAGTGCAGACATGCTGCCTACCTTGCTGCCCGTACGCGAGGCCATCATCAGTGCCGTACAGGGTTTGGAGAAGGGACCAATCTCCACATGCGACTGTCACTTGCTGTTGTTGCTTGCTGCGTGAGCTGAAGGCTCGGCTCCCTTTCCGGCGCGTATCCCATTGCTCGCTCCCAACACGTTGCATCCTTGTTCCGACTGTCCATATCCAACATATCCACACATACACACATACATACACACACACGCACATATACATTCACGCTCATTTTTCATCTCTCAAGCAATCTCAAATGCGGCCCTCATCTGTTTCCTTGGTAACCATCTTTTTCTTTCTTTCCCGAGCTCTCATTCTCCAATGCCCCGCGGCCACTAACCCAGACTATTCCTTCCACTCACCCCCTTTTTTTTTCAAACAGCGTCCGTGGACGCGACTGGTTAGGTTGCCACTCGTTCTATGACAAGATGGACCGCGACTTAGGACTTAGCATTTCGACCTATCATCATCGCGTCTGCATCCAATGAGCTGACTCGCCTTTTTTTTTTTTTTTTTAAAAAAAAAAAAATAATAATAACCCAAACTCGATAGATTAATTGGCAAGGATGGCAAGATCTATACGGGCGAACCTCAGTCACCTCTGGTCTGGTCCAATTCAACATCATCATCAGGTTCAGCAAAGTATGACCAACTCACAGCCAAGGTCATCCAGGGCGACATTTATTCCAGTCAAGACTCGAGCGTGACCGATCATGTGATGCCCATCGCTCAACTTCTATCACCCCTTGCTTATGTGCCTTCGTTTCGATGCATCGGATTGAACTATGCGAAGCATGCGCATGAGACAAAGATGCCTATTCCGGAATACCCCATTTTGTTTATGAAACCCGCCATGGCCATGCAGGATCCTTTCAAACCAGTTGTGATTCCCAAGATTGCAGAAAACAACCAAGCTGACTTTGAATGTGAGCTTGCTGTGGTGATTGGCAAACCATGCAAGAATGTCGAAGAAAAGGATGCCCTAAGCCATGTTCTTGGTATGTTGAGTGTGAAGGAAGCAAAGCAATGTCAAACCCACGGCACAGAGGACCATTTTTTTTTTTTTTTTTTTTTTTTTTTGGGTCATGTCAATAGGGACTAACCAGTTTGAGTCTCAATCCCTTTAGGATATACCGTGGCGAACGACATCAGCACCAGGAAGTGGCAAGGCAACAACCTCAGCTCGAACCAATGGTGCTTCAGTAAATCGTTTGACACCTTTGCACCCCTTGGACCTTGTCTTGTCTCACCTCAGGAGATCCCCGACCCACAGGCACTCAAAATCCGCACTCACTTGAATGGGAAACTGATGCAGGATTCCTCCACTTCTGATATGATTTTTAGTGTCTCCAAGTTGGTAAGAGAAAGCAGAGAGAGAAAAAGAGAAAAAGAGAGAGAGAGAGAGAAAGAACATGTTCTTGGCGATGGTAACCATGGTTTTTTATTTTATTTTGTTTTATTTTCTTTTTTTTTCCTCACATGTCCTTTTGTGCTTCCTATTCTTCTATCCCAAACTACCTAGATTTCTTTCCTGAGTCAGTCGACTACATTAATGCCCGGTGATGTGATCTTGACAGGAACACCCGAGGGCGTTGGGTTCAAGCGATCCCCCCCTGTCTATCTCCAGCACGGCGACACTGTTGTCTGCGAAATAGAAAAGATTGGTCAACTCCATAGTCCTGTGATGTACGAGAGCAAGACCTCTTCTTGAGCTCTTTTCTCTCTCTCTCTCTCCCCTTCTCTCTCTCTCTCTCCCTCTCTCCCTCTCTCTCTCTCTCTCTCTCTCTTACACTGGCTTTGTCCTTAAAGTAAAAGCAGAAAAAAAAAATTGGTGGGGGTCTCGCTGACTTTTTTTCATAGTTTGAAACAGTGCCAAGTTTAATTATTTCTTTCTTGTTTTTGGTGCCATAAACAGGCGAATGGTATCTTTTTTTTTTTTCTTTCTTTTTTTTTCTATTCCCTACAACTAGAGAGAGAGCAACTGCTTGTCCAGACCCAGAGCAGCGGTCACACTGGACCGGCGGCTGTTATTGACAGGTGGAGGGATCAAGATTCCATCGGCGTTGTGAGTGATGTTGTTCTTGGCTTGCTCCTCACGAAGGTCCTCCATGTAGTTCAACTGAGACCGGAGGGTCTCTGCGTAGGGGCCCGAGATCTCAGCCGATTTGCGCTTCGAGTACTTGTACTCCCTGTCGTCCTCGGGTTTCAATCCTCCCTCGACACTGCCCTCACGGTGCTCGGGATGGCGGGAAGTTGATCGGGATCGGGACTGGGAGCGAGAGCGAGAGTTGGAGCGAGAAAAGGCGGCAATGATCGAGCGGCGACGACCATCCTTGGGGTTCACTGGAGGGGGGATGGGGATACCATCAACGTTGTGGGTGATGCCCTCCCTGGCTTGTTCCTGGCGGAGCTTCTCCATGTGCTCGACTTGGGCAAGAAGAGTCGATCCGTACTCGCCCTTGATCTCGCTGGACTTGCGACGAGAGTATTCGTACTCCTTTTCCTCGACAACAGCCAATCTGTCCTCGCTGTCCTGAGTGCGGGTGCGAGACAAGGAGCGGTTGCGAGAGTGCGAGCGAGAGCGGGAGCGGAGGCGTTCGACAAAGTCAATGATGGAGCGACGGCGACCAGTCTTTACGTCCGTGGCAGATTCTGTGGAGGCGGGGGCGGCAGCGACATCGTCAGCATGGCGGTGGTGGTTACGGCCACGCTCGGGCTCGTCATGCTGCTGCTGCTCCTGACCGTCGACTTGGATAGCGGGTGGGTGGGTGGTCATGGTGGTAGTTAAAGAAATAGTTCTTGAAGAAGAAGAAAAGGTTGGGGGTAGTTAAGAAGTGTAGAGAGGAGAAAGAGTGGAGAGCGATGCTAATGCGTAAGAAAAATAGAGGGGAGAGGAAAGGATGCAATTGAGCAATGGGATGAGTGATAAAGATCTTGGGAAAATAAGAGAGAGAAAGAGAAAGAGAAAAAAAAGGGCAGAGGGTAGTGAGTGTCGATCTTTTATACCCCTTTGACATTGTGACAATGCACATGTGGGCTCCGCTTTGCGTCATTGATTAACCCCGGGTAGTGGGGCGGCCTTTGTACTCGTGGGCTTGCCTGATTTGGCATCCGCTATTTTCAGGAACACAACGGACTGCTCGGTTTCACTCTGTTCCTGCAACACCGTTTGCCTTGCCGACCCAACCAACCGCCAAAGGGCCAAATGTTTTTTTTTTTTGTTGTTGTTTCCTCGGTCAATTGGACACAAGAGGCACATCGTGTTTGTACCTTTGCTAACTACACTGGGGTCGTGGGGAAGATCTCTCTCTCTCCCTCTTGCCCACTCACTCGCTCTCCGGTCCATCATTATGCCGCTCAGTTCGAGATAGAGATAGAAGATTCTCGACCTCTGGAGCCATCCTATCGTCCCCGCTTTCCATGGTTACTATCTCACACACTCTCACACACTCTCACACACTCACACGCTCTCTCACTCTCTTACTCTCTCATTCTCTCATTCTCTCTTGTTTTCTTATCCTCGCTAATGATTTATTAAATTTCAAATGGACACAATGCACAAAACTCATGCTAACAGTTTGGATCCATCAGAGAGTGGATGCGAGTTTATTACTCAACATTCTTCCTCTTCCTGCTGACTCTGGTTCTACCATGCCTGATCCTGCATGCATAGTTTCATTGTGAGAACTCCTCGATCCAGAAGATCCTACAGACATTGCCCGTGAGACATGCACACTCGATCCCGTTGCAACGTGCGCATGAGTGGGTGAATGCCCAGATGTAAAAGTGGGGGCATGAGCAAGGGCATGAGCAGGTGCATGAGCAGGCACGACTGTCCCCGAGACTAAAGTGGATGGTGGCGGAGTCCCACTCACTAGGTTATAGTCAGACTCACTCCTAGACTCACGCGCCTTGGTCGTGGCTAGCTGTACATCTCTCTCCCACTCCAAGAACCTTGTCCGAACTCCTTGCGGAGCATAAGGCATAACATAGCCACCAATAGTCCTAAACCATTGAGACTGAAGTGCCTGGAGCTTGTCCATCCAGAGGGCAAGACGCCGTTGAGAGGCCGGAAGTTTCGTATCGAGATACGAGATCTTGTCAAAGAATGCACCTGTAAAGTCTCGCATCTCGATTAACTTTCCGATCATTCCTTCGAGATTGTATACAGAACGTTGTGTTGCATGTTCCTTCTCCAGAACTTCTGTCATAAGGTCTCTTCGTTCTGCAAGGATTGCCATTGCTTCCCGCTCAATTTCCTGCAGTGTACCGCAAAAAAGGAAAAAAGAAAACATAGCAACAGAATTAGAAATCGGGCGCCACCATCCGAATGACAGCATAGCCGAAGGAGATAGAACATGGTGGAAGCGTGAGAGAGAGAGAGAGAAAGAGAGAGCCTGAACATGTGAACAGGGGAGTCTAAAGAGGGTCCATACCTCAAATTGGCAACTCCGCTCGTCAACAATAGCGCTCAGCGACTCTAACTGTGTCGCCAAATCTTGCTCAACCAGCTTTTTATGACCCATAAAAAATATTAATAAAAAAAAAAAAAAAAAAAAAAAAAAAAAAAAAAGGAAAACGAAAAGAAAACAGGGGGGATTAGTTAATCCCTGGGTCTAAATGACATCACACTGCATCAATATGAACCTCGGTAAAGGCTATGCAGTCGCTCTGTACCTGCAGTTTCTGGAACGACGCTCGGAGAGACTCTTCTTTCTCTTTTAGGAGATGATAGAGAAAGTAGGTTTGCGGATCACACTCCACAACCAAGCTATTGGGATTGGGTCAGTAGAAAGAAATCGATGAGTCAGCACCTGTGCTTCCTAGCAGTGTGTCTGTCCAGAAATATCCAGAGTCGCGAAAAAATAAACTACCTGTTGAGTTGTTTCGCTTCAGGTGCCTTATTGCACTCTAAACTTGAATACGAAAGCGATCGTTTGCGGTAGTCAGGACGCCTACGTTCCTTTCGAAGAGGCTCCAGGTTGTGCCCAGAGATGTTGCCAGAGTTGGCACTTCGATCATGCCGATGTCCCACGACTCGACCCTGCCCCAGTATTGAAGTCATCGAAAGAGATCGTCTCAAGCCACGTCGTCCTGAAAGATTGAAGCATTTGATAATAGGTGGTTCAGGTGGGTCCGGCTTTTGAGAGAAGAGTGCTGTCAACGCATCCACAGATGGCAATGCTGTTTGTGGAGCTTGTTGATGCTGTAACGAAGGGTCAGCTGTTGCGGTGACTGGAGTCTCTTCTTCAGAACCATTGTGCTGAGTGGCTCCTGTGGTTACAGACACTGGGATTGCCTCTGACTCATATTCTTCGCTTCGCTCATCGTCGGATTTCAGATTGTTCACTATTGACCAAAAAGGATGAGGGTTTCTTTCAGTGTCAGAAATGAGCCTTCAGCATTTTTTTTAGAGTGGCAAGAAAGACTCAATGGTGGATGACATACGCTCTGGTTGGACTGGTGTTGCCAAGGTATCATCTGTCAGATTCCCTTCTTTCAATCCAGTGATTGGGGGTTGTTTCCCTTTTGGGGTTAGAAGAGACTGTCGATTCTTGCCACTACAAGGGGAATGATAGCCATTAGAGTCGATGCCAAGTACTAATGGTTCGTGCAAAATGGGTCCGAGGTTCGTTCGTCTAGGTCCAAAGCCTTCTTCGCAACTTACGTAGCCATCGTTTTTAGCGATTGTGAAGCCATTTTTGTCTCTTGTTTCTAGTGACCACGAGAAAACTTTGTGAGTCTCGAATTCGTTATCGTTGGCATGTATGAACTTATGCAGACTGAGAATTAACTTTGAACATACTGTCTTGGCCAGTCCTCGAACCAGACTTCTACCAAGCTCCTTGCCTCCAGTCAGCCAATCACCGCTAGCAAGTGCATCTGCCATGTCGGGTTTGTGTTTGGTTTTGCCTCTCCAAACCTGTTTTAAAGAGTCCGAGTGGATATTTTTTGCAAACACTTCGAGATCCACGGTTTCGCCTTCTGTATTTGTTGTAGTCATGCCTGAAAAGTCTTCGATTTTGGATTTGAGAACTTTGTGGACCTTGAGTCCCTGCGGATTAAATGATGACTGATAGGCGGCTGAAATGGCATCGGCTGTCTTTACATCAAGTTCTCCAGGGATCAAGTCTGATTTCTTGCTCTGCAAGGAGTAAAAAGTTGTTCCAGATCGAGTTAGTCCGCCGTTGCATGAATGCCTTTAGTAACAGTTGTTGTATAGTCAGCCCTTTGAACAGGTGGTCAAATACCTGGAATGATTTCACTGCGCTTAAAAATGCGACAGGTTCTGCAAACGGATCCTTGGGAACCTATGGACGCACGATAGGACACTTAGCATCTAAACAAGGTTGAGCATTCCTCGCTCTGCAATCTATTCTGTAACGTACATTGTTCACGAGATGTTGTAATTTGCCCCGGATGCTAGATAGTTTACTGAACATTCCCGCTAGGACTCCAGGGTCTAGTACAATCTCAACGGAAGGTTTCTATAATGGCCAGCGTATCATGTAGAAAAAAAGGGAACGAAGGATGAGCAGGCTGTCTTTCAGTGCACCAGGAGTCGGGTCCTTGTTCCATCCCGTCTCATATATGACTTACTTGCATCTTTGTGCTCAGGAACATTTCATAGAATCGACTCAGACCCATTTCTGTCGCATCGCATAGTAAGCCATCGACATGTTGTAGATTGAACTGGCCAAAGATTACTAAACAGTTTTGGACAAGGGCGACCAGCCGAATTACTGTAGCCTCAAAATCTGTCGAGTCCGAGATCCTGTAGAGTTGGTTGAACTTTTCTCGCTGGGCATCACTAGTCACGACAAGTAGGGGAGTACGGCAGGTGGGAGAATGAGTAGGCGTCAGAAGAGATGAAGCTAGTATCTGCAAAGACTTTTTTTTTTAGCTGCTTTAAGAGTAGGAGGTACCTTGGAGATTTTAGCGTCAGTGCGCTTCGGCCACTACATCCCATTCTTCTGAGGTTCAGATTAAGATAGAACCGCCGTCGACACAAGTCGAAGTTGCCATCTTTTGGAACCAAAACAATATTGAGTGACGACGCAAATGAACTGAGGTTTGTCACAAACAATTGTCCAAAGGGTGTCTAAGTATAAAAGATGTTAGCAATCTCGCCACGTTTTTCTTTCTTTCTTTCTTTCTTTCTGATAGAAAAGAGTTGTAATAAAGTGATTATCCATTTACCTCCTTGGCACGCGCTTTTGCGACACGGAGTAGGTCGAGCACCTTCTCTAGCCGTGGACAGTCGACATTTGGTTGGTCAACGGCTATGACTACGGCGTGAATCTGTCAGCAAGAAGTCACATTCAAAGAAAAAAAGAAAAAAAAAGGAAAAGAGGTCAGCTAAAAGAGAAGGGACAGGTCAGTAGGGAGGACAAAAAAATAGGTCAAGCAGAAAGAAAATTCCTACTGTGTGGACAGGGTCTCCTGTGAAAGAAACAGCAGTCGAAACTTCTCGGTCCCGCTCTATTGCCCTGCAGAACAAGTCGTAGAAGACAGTCAACTGATTAGCAACCAGTCGAGACTTCTTCTAGGAGTGCAGTCCATCCGAATGTGCAAGAGTAGTCTCCGTACCATTGCTCCACAAGGTATATTTGGTAGCCCTCGAGCACGACATCCTCATGCTCGATGCGAATGCCGGGGGTGTCCTGGCATATTTCCTTGATGCTCTCTCGTTCGCAAAACACGTAACATCCAGGCTGGAGAGGCATTGTGTTCGGAAATGTCGACTACGTCCGCTAATGGTGGCGAATGACGGTGAGGGCTGGATTAGGAAGGGGGTACAGTAGTCTGTTGGGATTGCGGATCCAGATGAGAGCGGGGACAGGGCGGAGAAGTAAGTGGTGAATGGGGCCGATCGAGCGGGGACACGGAGTGATAGAAGTGATAGGGAGATAGAGAGATAGAGATTGAGAGAAGAGAGTGAAGAGAGCGGCTTTGGAAGGCACTCGTGATCAGTATTTTTGGAATTTCTTACTCTCTACCTCTCTCACACACACATTGCTATGCCCAGCACTTCAGAACCCATCCAGATGCTCAGCTCCAGCAAAGGTTGCTTAGAGCATTCCCTCAGCATACGAGCCACCGTCATAAAAAAGAAGTGAACTGCAGTTTTATGTTTCCTGGCATTTATTTCAGGTAGTACGAGGCGGATAAAAAAAAGCTATGGAATCAGTTTGTTCCCCTCTTCAGCCCAGATCCATTTTTTTTCTTTTTTCCTATTGAGACTTCACGTTGTATGTCCAATTGACTTGGCCGTTCACTGCAACGCCCCAGCGTTGGTACAGGCTCACTGCCCTGATGTATGGACTCATGCGCGCATATTGCTCTCGCAGTGACTTGGCGATTTCATCACGCTCTGGTGCGTCCTTGCCGTTGGGGTTCTTGATCCAAGCTCGAGTCACCTCATCAAACTTGGCTTCTAGTCCCTGTCGCTCTTCCAGAAGCTTCTCCTTGGTGGCAGTATCCTTCATGTGCTCGTTCTCGCCCTCGGCAGCAGGAACATACTCGTACTTCCAGTCGTCCAATCCTTCATAATGAGTGATGGGCAGACGCTCTCGTGGGACTACCTTGTGAAGCTCAGCATTGTTGCGTGTAAACACAAACTTGGATGCCACTACGGGGTCAAGAAGAGGCTGGATCAACTTCCAGAGGCCCCAGAAGACAAATGGCGCACGGTGAACCACACACACACCAAGGGTCTCTGGATAGTAAGATTCGAAGCACTGGACAAACAACCGGACAAAGCCCCAGTCCATGTTGTCCAGTCCAAAGTCGGAGAGGTCAAAGATTACAATGACAGTTTCAGCTCCAAGAGGAAGGACCATGCGACCACATTCCATTGTCTAATGTGGTAAAACAAGAAATCAATAGACGATGTATTAGTACAAAGGAATAAGCGAAAGCAAAACTGTTCTGAACCGTCGCTAATACTTTCTAATAAATAGCCATAAAACTTACGTAAAGTGTGAAGCGGTGAATCGTCTCTGGAGGTTGGTCACTCTTGTGATGCAACCGTGTGTTCACAACCGACATGGGTCGGTCCAAAGGATCCGCACCACGGAGGTATCCCTTTCCGATCTTCATTTGTTGGATGAACTTGGGGTACTTTGCGTCCAGTTCTTGGTCTGAGAGTTCAGTCAGCTCATCCAATCTCTCGACAATACGCCATTTGAGCGCATTAAGGAACATCTTCATGGCATCGTCCAGGACCCACTTTCTTGCACGCAAGAACTATTGATTTGAGAATAGTCCAGAGGAGACTGTCAGTAACAAAAATGGCAACGTATTTTCTAATTCTGTTTTACACTCCTCTTTCTCTTTCTCTTTCTCTCTTCTCATTTACCTTTAGCAAGATCAGATCTGGGTGGTCCATCATGGTCAACTTCCAGAAGCACTTGTACAAGTCATCGCCGGTGAAGCGTGGAGCAACTGGGGCGCTAGCCTCCGATGGTGCTCGTCTACCAAACCATCCAGTCTTTTGTGCAGGGGCAGAGGCAGAGCCTCCAGCTTCATCTTCACGCGGTTGACCTTTGAAGGACGAAGGTGCTGTCTGATCAAAAGTTGCGTTGCCGTCAAAGATGTCATAGAGTTTGGCCCACATTTGTTGCAGTTTGACTGTTTGTTCCTGGGTCAAATGGCCCAAGCGACCGTCTGTGGGAAGAACTGGTTGAACATAAGTGGACATCTTGAAAGACTTTTTTCTCAGTTATTGATCAACTGTAGTGGAAGGGAGAGCGAACGGATGATGATGGAGCTGGACTTGTTAGAAGAGTGGGGTGAGTGAGGCAAAGGCAAGTTTTTTTTTCTGGTTTGTCAGAAACTCAGTCCTTTTAAAGGACCCCAGCAGCGGCAGCAACAGAAATCGCTCTTCTTCTTCCCTTCCCTTCCCCCCCTCGCCCTTTTCCCTCTCCCATTGTGCTCATGTCAAAAACTCTGCCCATCCCCGGAGGAATTATTGCTACTATGCATTTCAAAAGTGTGGGTTACTGGGCTCCGTTGTGGAGACTTGCAACAGCGACAAGAGAAGCTCTAGGCAAACAAAACAGCGCCAAGGGGAATACAAGCTAGTCAGCAAGAAATGAAACTCTGGCTCTTGTTGGCGACACAGCTTTGGGAGGTGCATGTCTGTTGTGTGCGTGTGATCTATGGACAATTAGCTGTTGGCAAACATTGTACTCCCAACCTTCCTTCACAATGGTTGTGGAGAATGGAGCTTTTTTTTACACAGTGCATCCCTCTGTTAAGGCAGCCCAACTGTTTCGTGAGGGCCCGCCATTTTATTCGAGGTTAGATGGTGGTATGTCTCTGGTGTCTTGATGATTGGAAGAACGACAAGTCGTCTCAAAATGTCAGAAGTAGATCTTGGCCTGCCTTTTTTGAGTCTAAATGCTCTATAGTTTTTTTTTTTTTTTGACTTTCTAGTATCAGCGCTTGCTGGCTCATTTGTTATAGCATATTAGTCATTGGCCCGTTTTAGTCACTGAAAGGGAAGACTCAAGAGGGGAACCACTTGAGCAACCTACTTCTTTTCATTCATTGACACGATGCCTAACAGCATGTACTACCCACGTGTAAGAAAAGGAAAGCAGACTGCAACTTTCAATCGACTGTAGGCTTCTCGGTTCGGCGGAACTGGAGTCTTCTGCGATAGGACCAAAAAGTTGAGGGCGCTAGACGGATTTTAGTGCTACATTACCTTGGAGGTTGCATTGAGGAATCTCTCAAAAGAGATCAGTTGACACCCTTGAATAGTCTTCAATCGGCACTTTGTGCTTCGCCTCTTTTTCTTCTTCAGATATCAATAATGAAACTCGCAAAGTAGAGAAATGGTCAGGGTGGACAGCATTTATCATTATTTTCTGCCAATATGATACTAACCGACCTTATCTAGTTAAAGCCTTCAACAAAGGAAGAGGATGGGGATCAGTCATGTTGACTACTCAGTCTAATGTGGTCATCATTCATTCCCTCAAGTTAATCTTAGAGTGCAACTGCCCCTGCGGTACTTTGAACAACTTTTTTTTTTTTTTTTTTTTTCATTTCACTAGCATCATCTGAAGATCAACACTAATGACCAGGCTTGGCACTTCGTTTAGCCTGATGAGCATAACCACATCAACAAAGGTTCCCGGTTTCCTTTTCTCTTTTGCTGCATTCAGACCAGCAACAGAAAGGACCGATGTCTGCGAGAGCAAGGGTGAGTAAACACTTTCTACTACGTGGAGCAAGAAATAGGTTATCTTGTTCTTGGTTTGGATAGACCGTCCTTGTGCCCCAATTGAATACGATTGGTTAGTTGAGGAAGAGGAAAAAAAGGTTTCGTGGAAACTTTTTTTTTTTTTTTTTTTTCAAGTGGCGTTTTGCTTTTTTTTTCTTTCTCTTTCACCTTGTGGATTGAGAAATTTAGTTTGTTCCGATCCTGTATAAATACTCGTTGCTTGCCCCCAAGGAACTGAAAAGGCCATACCTGGTGTTCTGGCAAGTCTCGTTCTCCGTTTTCTTGGATATATCTAGGCTATTGGTGCATCACTGTTAGCCACTGTGGAGCCCATGCTTAGCCCAAACCTCATAGCTCTAACCTATAGTCCTCTGGTGTGACCAATCAATCCTTTCGTACCATGTTCCTGTCGAATCGCCTACTATGAAGGAGATACTAGGTCTGAATAGAAGACAGTTATGTGTTATAAGCAAAAAAAAAAAAAAAAAAAAAGGAAGGAAGGAAGGAAGGAAGGAAGGAGTCGGTTGAGATGGAATACTCGGGTTGCTTTGATTCTTGTCCCGCGGATAGGTTTGTACTGAAGGCGATCTGTTGTCATAGTAACAAGTACACTCTTTTGGTATGAGCCTCGTTCATTTTTAGGATAGTGATGACAAAGGGTTTGTTAGAGCATAGAGATGACTATCACCGGCATTCGCGGTAATAATTCAATGGAATGAAAGAGTAAACTCCCCCACATACTGAAAGGTAGATCGGAGGATCACCGGGTCCTGAGCTACTTTGTTTCTGTCCTTGGTAAAAAAAACAACAATAGCATAACAGCAACTCTGAGCATTGTTTGGTCTTTCGTCCGCTGTAGGCCGAGGTTTGTGCTTCTTTCATAGCGCCTTGAGATTGATATCTTCTCCACTTCGGCAGACCTGACCATTCAATTCAATGTGAGGATATACTTAGGGAGCTTCATCGTTCCCCCCCCCCTCCTCCCTAACGATCCTATGCTTTTTTATGGGGTTGGAAAGCGCGCGTTCCAAGATATTCCTAGACTTAGCGCTGTCTGTTAGGAAAGCTTTGTAATCAACCACTGCTAGCGCTAAATTACTAGTTCAGGAAGCTCATTTTCCCCCAAACTTAATGAGAGAGGGCGGCGTCTGTTGAATAATCGCAGGTTCAACCACCGCAGTCTTGATGTCAATAGACTGCCATTGTATACGCTCGTTCGTAGCGGCTCGCCACCAAACTTTTTTTTTTTTTTTTTTTTAAACAAGAATAGGAGGATGTGGTCTTGCATAGCCTGCTGCAAAAAAGTTTATGCAGCGGGGATTGGGACATCACTATTGCGCAGGAGCGGAGCCCAGCATCAGTTCCACCATTTTCCTTATGCACCATGGGTCGATTAATAATCAGCAGTTTTTAGGGAGAAAGAAGCCTATTGGATCTACATTTACCCCCACAAGGACAAAGGGGAGAAACATAAGTGACATTCCCCTGGTACAGGTGTCTGGTCTGGCGTCAACTGTCGTGAGAAAAGAAAAAAATCGAGAGGGAACGCCAGTAAAGATAGTGCTGTTGGTCTTGTTGGCGTGATCAGAACCCCTCCCTCCCATTCGACCCACTTTTGTCTAGACAAAGGAGAGTGGACAGAATGCCCAGCCCAAGGACAAGAGGAAAGTGTGAAGTGAGAGAGAGAGAGAGAGAGAGAGAGAGAGAGAGAGAGAGAGAGAGAGAGAGAGAGAGAGAGAGAGAGAGAGAGACAGACAGCCGCAAACATCCGCAGTTTATGCAGCCATAAGGATGAATGTCGATTGAGGCTGTGTAACCAGTCGCTCCGTTGGGACAGCATCCGAGGATCGTGATACGTATAAAAGGGCAACCCGACAATTCGATCTTTCCTCCCCATCCTTCCAATCTTCCTCCTCTTCACAGGTCCTCGACACAAACGCACTTTCCTCTGTCAGCTATTCAGCAGAAATACTCTCAACATGACCAAGACCTATCGTTCGTTCCATACTGAGGGCCAGTCTAACGAGCAAAATGCTCGCATCTTGAGCGCGACCGAGGACGTCGAGTACGAGATCATGTACTTTGATATCACCTGCATGGCCGCCACTGCCCGCACCATCCTCGCCCTCAACAACGCCAAGTGGATCGAGAGAAATCCTGTTGACTGGAAAGACAATGAGGAGTACGAGTGCCCTTTTGGTGTCATGCCACTTCTCAAGATCAAGACTCATGAGGGCGAGGTAAACCGATAATATATTTGTAGACAAAAGGGTAAAGGTACTATGGGTGGCCCACGAGATATTGACTTATTTCTTCTTGGACAATAGGCAATCGTTGCAGAGACTCTTACCATCGATCTGTTCTTGGGCGAAAAGTACAAGCTTGTGGGCTCGAACATATACGAGGAACAGGCAATCAAGGCATTCTACTCTTCCATTCATTACCTCCGCGAGCGCAGCATCACGAAGGTTACCTGGACATACGCTGACAAGCGCAAGGAGGGCTTTGAGGCTTTTATGAAAAAGACGCTTCCATGGTGGATCGCGGTTCAAGAGCAACATCTTGAAAAGAATGGATCTAATGGACATTTCTTTGGTGACAAGGTAAACGATTTTACAGACTCCTTTTCATTCTTACCTCGTATTTCCTGACATAACCTCAAACCGATCACTCACAGTTAAATCCTGAATATCATTCGTGAAATGACCACTTTATAGATTACTTTGGCTGATATCCACTTCCAGTGCGTCTTGGATCACTTTGGCGACTTGCCCCGTGGCAATGAGATCCTTGACCGCTTCCGAGCTTCACCATTGCTCTGGAAAGTTTATGAGACCACCAAGGCTGTTCCTGAAATTGCTGCCTATCACAACTCAGATGCCTATGAGAAGACTCGCGAGGGTGGCAAGAAGATTTACGCCGTCACTGCTTTTGATGATTAAATTCCAACGGCATCTGGCTTGATGTACGACTCCTCCTAACCGAGAGGATAGCGCAATTGCCCAGAGTGGAGTATTGTATATAAAATGATTAGACCTTTCTACCTGGGGATCCCCTGAGGTTATCAGAATAAAAACGCCTTGGACAACAACTGCTCTGCTGGGTCAAATTTGGGTCTAAACAAACCGGCAAACGTGTGAAAATAGGGACGGTGTGTTCGAGTAACCTAAATCAAATTAGGGTCGATTTGTTTGTCCGTGTCCGGTCCGCCAATTGGGTCATTCAAACCCCCTGAGTCCTAGTAAAAATGCACTCCTCTGGAAACCTTTTGTGAAAGCTGCTTCGTGAAGGGCTTAGGCACAGTATCTTGCTAGGACCATCCAAAAGAGAATATAAATAAGGGCGATGGACGGTTGAAAGAGGAAGAGAGATTCGGAACAGGGTTCCAACAATCGAGGTGTGACTCAAGAAAGCATGGGGCGACACTCGCTTGGGGTTAGGGATGATTGTGTCTGGTGGCAATTGAATCTCTTTAAATCCTAATGACTGAGAAGAGAACCCATAGGCTCATCGGATTGAGTAATGCAGCCAAGTCATGTTGAGTCCTATGTAATGACTGATTCCATTCCTAGTAGTCCTGATGCATGCATGACACGATCCAGATCAGCCGGACAAACTAACCAAACAACTGAGGTATCCTACCTAATGGCTTGCAGCTGTCGGCTTTATCCATCTGGCAATTCCTCTGGCTTGGCGGATAAAAAGCCAGCTGAATCCTTCCTGCGCAGCATTCTATACTCTACCCAGGAGGGAGTCGGAGAACTTGTCCAACCTTCCTTTTCCCCTTCTTGGGACTGTCCAAATCTGGCATCGTTTTCTTGGCCCTGATACCCTGACCCATTGTGACTGGAGGCCAACAGCAACAGCCATGGCAGTGCGCCAGGCGACCCCTCTCCCCCTCTCCCTCTTCCCTTCTCTCCTCTCTCCCGTCACTATACCGTGCCATGTCATCATTTTCTTCCACGGTTCAAACGCTCATTGTTTGTGACAGGGAACTTAATGTCTCTCCCACGCAAGAACAGGGTGGCGCGAGCTTATCAGCAACAGTCCACCGCCGCCGCTAGAACGCGCACTCTTTCCTATATCGGAGTTTACCCGACGTCCACCTGCGCGGCACTTTCTCTTTTTTATAACTTCTTCCTTTCCCCCTTTTTCCCTCCTTTACCTCGTTCAACTTTTCTTGTTCTTTCTCAATCCTATTGTGTTTCCTCTCCACCCTTCGGCTGCCGCAACTTCATCGCTGAATACTCATAAAGACAATCGATATAGCACTGAACACCCTGGAGGCTTGAAAATGCAAGGCCTGACTGATCAGACAAGAGGCTTCAACTCCATGCTGTCTCCTCCTCGTTCTGACCCCCTTTGTTTGCATTTCGAAGGATGGGTAAGTCTATTTTGCACTGTCGGTCTGTTGTTTTTTGGTGGCAATTCAAGGCAAACGAATCATTCCAGCACACCAACATGGTCAAATTGCTCACAATAGGGGCCTCTAAGCCAAGGTCGATACGATTTCACACCTTGCTTCGAGTTTAGGTAAAATGACCGTGTTCTGTTTTGTTGTCTTTCTAGCAATCGCACGATCTGGTTATGATTACCTACTCTCACACTCCAACTTTGGAATACTTCTTTGAAAAAAAACCCTCCAGCGTCCTCTTTGGCGCTCTGTCTGGCTTGACGGTCTTGTTGTTCTGCAGCAGACTCTACTATTTTTGGAAGCATGGGAAGCGCCATGGTCTAGGACGAACAGCCTGGATCTACTGGCCAACCCAGATCTCGATGGCTCTGGCCTCCGTTGTGATCGCCTCTCAAGCGCTAGAGTTTTATCTCCAAAAGGGTCACTCGCCAGTCGCAGTGCTCGGTTGCCTCGGTATGGCCATTGCATGGGTAAGCTCTCCATTGCTCATTCGAAAAAAAAAAAAAAGAAAAGAAAAGAAAAGAATGAGTGTCATTCGCTTCCATTTACTCTGAGAATGAATGAGTACACACAAAGACTAATGCAACACAATTCGGAGTATAGATGAGCGCTATTCTTGTGAACCATTTTGAGCACGAATACGAAATTCGGTCGTCGACCTACATCTTTTCTTTCTATTTCGGCTCAATCGCGTCCACAGCAGTCATTTTGCATACACTACACGATCTCGACTCAGACCCTTCTACTGAGAGTCTGGACCGAGGCACGGCTTCTCGATTGCTCATCTTTATGGCCATCCTCGCAATTGGCTTTGTGGTTGAAGCATGGCCACGTGGACGAACCAAAGTACAACGATCTAGCCCTGTCTCGGACTACGACAAGGCCAACTTTTTCTCGCGCTTGACATTCTTCTTTTTCCAACCCACCGTCAATATCGCTCTCAAGAGAAGCATCACTTTTGATGATATCGCTGGTCTTTTGCCCGCGCATCTTCAAACAGAGCAGACTCACAAGGAGCTAGCCACCCTTTGGAACGCCCGCGTCAAGAAACGACAACGATCCGATGCAGCAGCCAAGACAAAAGCTTCTGTTAACGGTTCTGGAAACTCCATTCTCACCAATCCCCCTTCCCTTTTCTGGACAGCAATTTGGACACACTCCTCTAAACTTGTTCCAGTCTTGCTTTGTCGGATCATCTATGTCTTTATCTCTTATGGAATGCCATTCCTGCTCAGTCTTATGCTGACCTATCTTGAGGAGTCCGACCAACGACCTCTTTCATACGGAATCATGCTCGCCTTTAGCATGCTCTTGTGCTCAACCGTAGCCTCACTGATCTACACCTACAATCGCTTCCAGATGTTCACACTGGGTGCAGGTACCAGAACGGCCTTGATTTCCATGACCTATCGCAAGGCACTTCGACTTTCACCTGGTTCCCGACAACAATCGACTACGGGTGAAATCACTAATCACATGTCGGTCGATGCAGATCAATGGGGCGATGCAATGCTAATCCTGACCTCCTGGATCGTAATCCCGATTGAAGTCACCGTGGCCCTCGTGATGCTCTATCGATTCCTTGGTTGGACAATGATTGCCGGTGTCGTGGGTATATTGTTGGCCTTACCTCTCCAAGCTTGGCAAGCACGCGCCTTTGAGTCCACGCAGGGTGAGAAGCTTTCGGCTATGGATCAACGTATCCGACTGACTACCGAGGTCCTCGCGGGCATCAAGGTAGTCAAAATCTACGGCTGGGAGCAGGCATTCCGGGCAAGGATTCTCAGCCTCAGGGACCGAGAACTCGTTGCTCTAAAGAACATGGGTTACCTGCAGGCATATGTGTCGATTATCTACTTTTCATTCAATCTTATTATCAGTCTGCTCGCCCTTGGAACCTATGCTCTCTGGGGCGGACCCAATGGTACACCAGGAACGCTGACGCCCCAAAAAGTGTTTGTCAGCATGACACTCTTTACAATGCTAAGAATGCCACTTTCGAGTCTTTCCGAGGCGACCACGGCCACTATCAGCATCGTTGTGTCGACCGCCAGAATCCAAGAGTTTTTGTTGCGAGAAGAGGTCAATGAACAGGACTATATTCGGTTCAACTCGTTGCCAAGGAACCCGCAGGATCCAACCATTCTTGTCAAGGAAGGAACATTTACTTGGGATGATCGAGTTAAGAAGGAATATGATGTCGAGAGAGATATCAGTCCAGTCCGAAATGATGAACATCAGAGGCTCTTGTCTGGTCAACACAGCGGATCTCAGGAAAGCAATCTTTCGACAGTTCCTACTCTAAGCTCGATTAACTTGTTTGTCGCTCAGTCTGACCTGATTGCTGTTGTCGGACGAGTAGGCCAAGGAAAATCTTCCTTGTTGAGTGCCATTATTGGAGAGATGTACAAGCTCGAAGGAAGAGTTCAAGTATCAGGAAGGATTGCCTATGTCCCACAACAGGCATGGATCGTCAATGCAACACTACGGGACAACATCATCTTTGGCAATGACTTTGACCAAGAACGATACGATCAAGTTCTCCATGCTTGTTGTCTCGGACCCGATCTGGCCATGTTGCCCGCTGGGGATTTGACAGAGATTGGCGAACGTGGCATCAACTTGTCAGGCGGACAAAAGCAGCGAGTATCTCTCGCTCGTGCTGCCTATGCCGACGCGGACATCTATCTGTTGGATGACCCTCTGAGTGCTGTAGATGCTCATGTCAGTCAACATTTATGGACGAATCTCATTGGACCTGCAGGGCTACTTCAAGGCAAGGCCCGCATATTGGTGACTCATGGTCTTCATCACCTTCGAGAGGTGAATCAGATCGTGGTCTTGAAGGAAGGAATGATTGTGGAGCAAGGATCGTTTCCAGAGCTGGTAAAATCGAAGCAAGTGTTCTACCAGCTTATCAAGGAGCATTCATCCCGTCATTCTGATCGACCAAGAGGTCGTCTTGCTCGAGCAGCCTCTTCAGCATCGAATATCATGACATGGCCCAAAAACGATGAAGTACAGAAGGCAGACAAGGGACTCACTCAGAATGACACCAGCGAAAACAACAGGACCAATGTTGATACCATAAAAGGCAGCGCTCTATCTCAAGAGGATAGAAATGAAGCTTCAGACGAGGGATCCTTTGAATATGACTCGACAGATACGGTTAGTGTGGCAGGAGAAGGAAGCAATCCAGAATCTCAAGGTGCCATCCCTCGAGATCAAGGCAAGGGCGACAAAGGAAAACTCATCGATGCCGAGAAGATGAAGGAGGGCAATGTCGACATCGGAACAGCACTCGCGTATGCGCAAGCAGCGTAAGTACCCCCTCTTTTGACCTACTCTTTTTTTCTTCTTTGGAGATGGTAAAAGTTACTAACTCATCTTTTGCAATAACTTCATCACCTTTTCTAGTTCATACAGAGATGTTTTGCTCGTCTTGATGCTTTATATTCTCGCACAATTATGTTTCGTGTCTACCAATCTCTGGCTCAAGTATTGGATTGGATTAAGCAAGGGATCCGACGTACCCAAAGCTTCACCGAGCGACATGGAACGAATCGGCACTCTTCAGGAAGCCGACAATGAAGGATCCAATATCCAATCACAGGGTGTCTCGATAGGCCTCTTTCTGGGAGTCTACTCGCTTATTACCTTGTTCTACGTGATACTATACCTGGCTCTGTATTGGCTTAGCCTTGCAGTGGCACGAATCAGAGCTTCTGAAGTCTTGCATCGCGATTTGCTGACCAAGGTCCTAAGACTTCCAATGTCATTCTTCGACACGACTCCTCTGGGAAGGATCTTGAACCGGTTTTCATCCGACATCGCTGTAATGGATGATAGAGTCCCGAACAAGGCTATGGATACCACCTTTTTCTTGGTTTCTGTCACAAGCACACTGATCATGGTTCTCTACACAACCCCAGGTTTTGCAGTGGTATTACCATTCTTATTGGTGGCCTATCGAGTGATCCAATATTGTTTCCAACGAATCAACCAGTCTATCCAACGAGTCTATTCCGTTTCAAAATCCCCAGTGTACCAGCATTTCACAGAGACTCTGAATGGAGTTCCGACCATTCGAGCGATGGCTGTTCAAGATCAATTTATCAAGGCCAATATGAAATGGGTGGATCGAATGGCCAGCGCATTTTTGGCCTATATGATTTCCAAACGATGGATCGAAGTCCAACTCCGATTCTTGAGCGTCAGTGTCTTGTTCACGGCTGCACTGTTGATTGTATTGAACAAGGAGCATATTGATCCTAGCTTGGCAGGAATGACACTGGGCTTTGCGATGACCTTTTCGGAGGAAGTGACAAGCCTTGTCCGGATCTTTTGCGATTTTCAGGTAAAGTGGTTCTCTATTGTAATCTTGATTGCTTTTTTTTTTTTTTTTTTTTTTTTTTTTTGCATGGAAGGGAAAGTGTGAGAGAGAAGAGGATAAAGAAGAAAAAAAACTACACCCAGGAGGATTTGTATATATGCCAGACATTTCCACTTTGTTTAACCAATTTGATGAATAGAATAACCTTGTAAGCGTGGAACGGATGGTAGAGTACATGGATCTGGAAACGGAAGCACCCGAGCACACATCCGTCAAACTCCCCGAGGATTGGCCCAAACATGGCCAAGTTCAATTTTTCAATTACTCGACACGATACCGCGAAGGACTGGATCTTGTCCTCAAAAATATTTCAATCAATGTTCTTCCTGGACAAAAGATTGGTATTGTAGGAAGAACAGGTGCAGGCAAATCATCCCTCACGTTGGCTCTCTTCCGTATCATCGAAGCCGCCAACACTCAAGGAGGTACTGGTCATGTAGAGCCTGGCATTCAAGGGTGCCAAACAACCCAGACCAGGCTGATAGATATCGATGGTTCACAGGACGATACTTCTACTTGTGGAGGCTCCAGGGATCGGGATGAAGATGGCAATGGAGATTCTGTTAACCCAAGGATCGAAATCGATGGGATCGACATTGCGACCATTGGACTGGACGATCTCCGACAGCATCTTTCTATTATCCCTCAGGACCCAACACTTTTTGCAGGAACCGTCCGCGATAATCTGGATCCTTTCCAGCAGGCTCAGGATGCTGACCTGTGGGAGGCTCTGGAAAGATCCCATTTGAAGACATTCATCGGGTCACTTCCAGGAGGTCTTCAAGCGGAAGTGGCCCAAAATGGCGAAAACTTTTCTGTTGGTCAAAGATCGCTTCTTTGTCTTGCTCGAGCGATTTTGAGACGAACCAAGATCTTGATCATGGACGAGGCCACGGCAGCAGTTGATGTTGAGACGGATAAGTTGGTTCAACAAACGATTCGAAGTGAATTCCAAGATCGAACGATCTTGACGATTGCACACCGGATCAAGACCGTGATGGACAGCGACAAGATCCTGGTACTCGATCATGGGTCTGTGGCCGAATTCGATACCCCTGCCGTCCTCTTGAAGCGAGGCGAAGCGTCCTTGTTCTATCAACTCGCCAAGCAAGCAGGAGAACTTTGAAAAGAAAGTCTACAAGGGTCACTCTTTTTCTGCTTTTTCTTCTTTTTTAACTAAAAAAAAATAATCCCCTCTATCATTTTTATTTAAATTTTAATCCATGAGGTTAGAGGGGGCAGTCTGTCGAGTGGATGTAGACTCTGCTGCTCCTTCAGTAACCACAGCAGACTCGTTGACTGCTGCCGGCTTTGGAACCATGGCTACCATTAGTGCTGGCAGATATTGCTCGCAGAATGAAGAAAAGTAAAACTAGTTGAAGAAACAAGAACAAGGGGGAGGGAGGAATAAAGAAAGACGTATATTAGGACCCATATTTTCTCTCCATTCTTCCAAGCTTGTGATAGAGAGAAAGAGAGAGAGGGAGAAGGAGAAAAGAAAACTTACCTCGTGTTGGCTGTTGTGGTCGCCCACAAAGTTATGGGCCAATTCGTGTGCAAGTGTAAAGAACCAATAGATCAATCCTTCGTCCCGTGCTGTAATGGTATGACCCTGAACTTGCTTGGGAGCCGCGCCTGCTTGTTGGTCATGTCCCAACGCAACATAATATCTCCAATTGAAAAACAAGGCTCCACCTCGATTAAACGCAATCGCTGAACCCTCTGGATCATAGTAAACATGCATCGTCTCAATCTTGAGATTAAACACCTCTTGTCCAAGCATCGTCAACATCTGCACAAACCGAGTCAAGGACTTGGTATTTTCCTTGGTCATGACCGAATCCGCATCCGTATCCTTGTCAATGTAAAACTCAAGGCTACCAATGTGTCCGATAAAGTTGAGCTGATGTCCCGACTTGACATCACAGTACGAATTGGTCATGACTTCCGCCACTTGGGATACCGTTGGCTCGGACCGAATGTCATCTCGACCATTCGATCGACAGTTTGTGACCGCGGCCCGTAGAGAGGCTTCCAGATTTTGTTGATAGTTGGGCGCAAATCCTTTGACAACTGAGCCTGGTGGAGGCGGGGGTGTTGTTGTTCCGGAGTCCTTGCCATCAGACTTGCCACCTGGGGAAGATGACTCGTTACCTGTGACAACGCCGTCCATCGTATTCGAAACAGCCTTTCCAATCATGGTATCACGGCCCCAGCTCTTGAGTCGATTAAAGAAGGATCCACCTCCCGTCGATGCTGAGAATGGGTTCAACGATGGTCCAGCAGGGTTGACCGGTGGGATGGTAGAGATTGTGGGTACCTTGGAATCCTCCTGTGATGGGAATGATCCTGGGACAGGGGCCATAGCGGTTGTTCTACTATCATTGTTATCATTATTGCCCTTAATGCGTGGATAGCCTTGATCCAAGAGTTTCATGGTCACACGTTCGACATGGTTCTGTGTTTCCTTGGAGAGGGCCTCCATTAGATAGGAAGGTTCACAATCTGGAAAGATCTCCTTCAGTCTGGCAAGATGTTCGGTTGTTTGTTTGGGTCCAAGACGACTCACAGCTGCTGCCTGTGCTGCTGCTGCTGCATCTGCCTTGGCAGCCGAATCTGCCTTCGCCGCAGCTTCAATTCGAGCCGCCTCCGCCTTTTTGGCATTCAAAATGCGATCAACAGGGAAACCCTAAAAAAAAGAATCCATAAACAAACAAGAAAAAGCGATGGGAGTATGTCAGTATGTCTTGAAGCAACTTGAGAAACATCTTCATTACGAAAGTGTCTTCAGGGTCGTGTCAATAACTGAATGTCTTCTTACCTTGCGCTTGAGGCTCACCAAGCTCGAGAACAAGAGATTGGACCACCAGATAGAGTCATTCAGTTTCTTTTTGCGCAACAATAGTTTGGCTAACGCATCCGCAACATCAAAGTGATCATCATCACCGTCTGCAGTCACCAACAGAATATAGGCTTTGCTTTGATCCTTCACCATGCATGCCGTAGTCGACTCGACATGGACCGTACCCGTGGGTAGAAACTCTCGTCGAAGTTGAATCTCTGGGACCTGGCGAACAGTCAGCTTGGTAGTGAGCCAGTCAAGGTTAAAGTTGAGACGACTGGGTGGATGATCCGCCAGGAGCAATGGCGCACGCTCGACAATCAGTTCCTGAAGTCCTTGAGACCTCCTCGTCCTGGTGAGTGATCCTTGGGGTCGATAAGTTTCCTTAACCTGAGTAGAAATCCACGTACTTCCCAAGAACTCGTAGAGGGATTCGAGATGACTTTCCATTGGAGCGCTGTAAGGTGCAAAGATCTGCTGAAGTACCGTATCATCAATGAGGTAAATCTCGTTCGCTTTTGCAAGTCGGTACTGGACGATAGTTTGCCCTGCATTCACTTCGTTATTTCCCTTGGTCTCCCCGTTCTCATTAGGCTTTTCACTCGACGGCTCTTCTGTTTCTTGAGAGGTACGCTTCTCAGCCAACAAGAAGGGGGATTTGATCATTTCAGAGACAAGCGATCGGTTGTTCCCAATGACATGTAAGTGTGATGCAATTTGACGCAGAATAGACTTGTAACTCTCAACACCTCCATTTCGGTTCAAGAAATCATGAGGTGATCGAACGACCAACTGCGTCAGCTCCACAGGCGTAGGTTCTTCTTTAACACCACAGGACTTGAGGAACAAGTTGGCAGCACTTCCAAAATCAACCGTCGTCAATAAGTCTGGATGATAAGGCGAATCCTTTCGGTCGAAATAGCAAGTCTGAGGCTCAGCATAATTTTCGCCGCTATCATCCAATGGAATGAATTTAAGTTTCCTCAGCGCTGACCAGTGGTGATGGCCGAATTCTCCCTGAAATCGACCCAAGTATTCAAACACTTGTTTTGCACTTTCTTTTGTCTTTGGGAGTGACTGGGTTAATCGCTCGAGCAGTCGAACCGGAAGTGGATTCTCTCGGATTCCAAGCATCACTGCATGGGTGCGGAGATCTTCCCGAAGGACTAGAAAGTTCATAACGCTGCAAGATGGGTTGTAATAGACTTCTTCCGGAGTCGCCATCGTGCCGGTGGTGGTTGGCAGGAAGGCAACCTTGATTCTTGAAGGAGTGTACTGAGTTGCATATTGAGTCTTGAAGTTCTCGATCAAGTAGGCAAGCGCCTTGGCCTGGATAGTCTTGACTGGCGAAGTCGCCGCAAGATCCAGGACCACATCCAATGGTGGATGGGTCAGTAATCCCAACTCCAAGAGCATCTTGGCCTCATCAGATGTAGATCTCCAGCGACCTTTCCATTCAATAACAGGAAGCCCAAGGTCAGCATGTGCCTCGATTGGGATATAGAGGGTATTGGCGGGGTAGCGCTGGACTCGTGGTGGGGGTGGCGGCGATGGGGATTCAGAGTCCGCTGAAGCACCATCTTTTGGAGGCGGAGGAGGTGGTGAGCTTGCTGGTTTTGCGGGCTCTTCTTTTGGGAAAATAGGCGTGACTCGAAGTCGTTTGATCTCCTGAGCCGACAGTGTTTCGCGGACTGAGGTCAGGTACTTTACAAGCTGCATGTGATCCCAGCTTCCGGCATTCACTAGACGGTCAAAGACTATTTGGAGCTCAACACTCTGTAAATGAACACATTGGCAATAGGTTAGTCTTTTGCGATCTTCATGTCACCAAAGCCAGCTGGTAGATCTGTGCTACAAACCACAACACACCTTTCGGGCGCCCATCATCAACAGCATTTTTTCTAACGGTTGTTTGGTAAAGATCATGATCGGCAGGTCCGGGAAGAGAGTCACTGTCTTGAAATAGGATTCGTTGGGGAGCTTCATACCAGACTTTGTGGGAATGCATTTCTTTTGAGAGAGTAATGCAACAATCGCTCGCTGAGCGCTTTCGTGGATCTGTCCCCAGCCACGAGAAAGAGTCAGGAGAACCTTTTCCGAGAATGTAGGCGATACTTCAAAATCTGGATCGTTGACAATGAATTTGGTCCACTCCAACAAAGATAGTTCTTGCCACGACTCTGAAATTTTGTACAAATCTGGCTGGGTAAAAGATTTTGTGATGTCGTAGGGCAGCGCACTGGGCGGCAAAGGCATGTCGATGGGTGTCATCTTTGGATTGACAAACCACTTGAACTCTGAGAGTGGCTTCACGCTCTCTCCTGAGCACACAAGAGCAAGCTGGTAGAAAGAAGATTCATCCGAGTCTGAAAGCGCATGTTTAGACTGAAATCCTATCCACCATCGCAACATGGCCACCATCTGTGTCTCGGTAAGTGTCCGACTTTCTAACTCCGTAAGGACATCCTTGAATGATATCTTCCGAATCTTTTTGGCATTCTCAAGCTTGTTGATGTATTGCTGACAGGCGGTGTAAACACTTTGTGGGAGGGTGGGCAATTGTGTTAAAAAGGTCGACATGGTCGTATCTGGAATACGAACATCTTCCAACTCCTTGACACCATGCGATGACATGATCGAAAGTGGGGAGCGTGACATTGCAAAGAAGTATGCTTCGATATAGGAGCTGACTTGCGGACTGGGTGTACTCGGATGAAACTGGAAAGCCTGCAGAGCATGGAGCGCACGCTTTTCCAGCCAATCTCTTGCAGTCCTAGTTCCCTCATCTTCTGGCTGGTCTACTTTTTGGTGAGGAAGGATGATTTCATTGTAGAGGTCCCTGATTTGTGTGAGCTCGTCTATAAGTCAAAGAAGGTGACAGGAGCGTCTTTGTTAGAATCAGAGAATTGAGAATATTGCTTTCAGAAATAACATGCCCTGTACTATTCGCTAACCTTCATAGAGTGTTCGAGAGAGCAATCCAGCCATGGAAAGGAGTTCATGATTCCAGAGGTTGAGACACTTATCAACGAAATCTAAACTCTCACGTTCAACGGTCGGAATAAAACGCCCAGCAACATGAGTTGAAAATCCTGTCGTCTGATGTGTAGGGAATCCGATAAAAATGCGTCCTTGTTCAGGAAAAGGTACAAGGTCTTTGAAGATGGATTTGTTATCGGCAGATGCCTCCTTTTCGTCATGTCCGACATAAAGCATCTGGATGGCTGTTTGAGCAGGAGGGTACTTTTTTGTCGTCCGCTCCATCTCTGTCGAAAACTGCTTTGATACTTTGACATCTAGATGACCGGTGGCTGTTCGCAAGAAGATGGTGGTTGTGCTCATTGAAACTTCTCTTGTCCATCGTGATACTTCCATCTTTGTGGCATCCAACTGGACACTCCGCAAATCGACCGACTTGAGGGTGAAAATCTTTTGTGGCGAAGATAGGTACATCGTTTTTGGAAGGGTCATTGGTCGTGGCTCACGCATTTTTTTGGAGATAGTCAGAATCTTGTGTTGGTTTAGATAGACGGTGATATCCCTTAGATTGCCTGTAAAGCCCAACGAGCGTGCAAGGAATGGGCCAAAGCTTTCCATGTCAACCATATCCATGGGCTCACGCATATCCAGTAAAAATGTTGTCCATGAATCTTTTTCGAGTTCCTCTTCCGGAATACTGGCGCGTTTTGCATAGAGTTGGTCTTTTTTCCAGTAGAAAGCCATACACTCTTTTCCTGACGATACACTATAAGTATGAGAAAAAATGATTTGTAAGAGGGGGACAGGATTCCACAATAGCGGTAGCTCTGATCTTTAACAGTAAACAGCCAACGGTATTTCCCTGAACTTACAATGGCTCTTCGCAAATCGAAAAAAGTGAATACTATGATGGGTAAAAGCAGAGGATAGGACGTTAGACCTTCCAATATACAGTCCTCTCAGCAAAAGGCTAGGTTACGGTGAACAGTAGGCACTTACGAATCCGACACCAAACGCTCCGATCTATTGTCAGATGAAACCAGAGAGTGTACTTTAAGTTAGATACGATGTCCTAGCCAACTCGGATCATTCTCTCTCTCAATTGATATAATCATATAAAAACATTGATCGCTGTACCTTGGACTCGTCTGGGTTTCCTTCAGCAATCTTTTTGAGTCGGTTCCAGTCCTCTGGCCTAAAGTCCATTCCATTATTCTTAAAGGTGACTCGGGTGATTTTTGCACTCATATTAGGAGCAGATTCTTGGCTGTCGGGCGAAGCCGTCTCAAAGATAACTTGAATTCCCTTTGCGCCGGCATCGTCTGATGTGTTGTTGGCATACAAGCAAAGTCTAGATTAATCAATCGACACACCATCACGGGATATATCACTGCAGCTCACAGGACCATTGATGTCAATACCTGAATTCTGCATAAGTTCTCTGTAGACAACAAACTCTGCAGAGTATCTAGTGGTGACGAGAAAGAGTCGACGGATGAGTTGAAGGGGTTACGCATCAAAAAAAAAAAAATAAAAAAAATAAACGTCAAGCATAGTAACAGAGCAAAATGTCATCCTGCATATTCAGGATGCTGTGCAAGAAAAAGGGAAAAAAAAGAGAGAGAAAGAGGGAGAGGGAAGCTGTACTACAATCGCCTAGGGTTTTTCCCCCTTTCGCTTTTCATGAGCATCCTGGAAGGAGCAATACCTGGCCAAGATCTTGTCAATGAGATGCCGCTGATTCACTGATGAGAAAGAATAAGGGTTAGATGCCGGTAAGCAATGAAGAGCCAGCATGTATTGACAAAAAAGATGAGTAGAATCCTTGGCTATCCTGGTACGCATCGCGTGCGATGCAGTGCCTCGGCCCTAACCTTCAACTCGCTCTTCGGCTCCTGTCTTTGAAAGGACCTGAGCACGCAGAGCGTCCAGGGCCGAGACTTTAGTTGTCATTGGTTGGCTTAATGTCGGTCTACAAGGTTTAGGTAAGAAATAATGTCGGGATTGATGAAATGAGGAAGGGAGAAGAGGGGGGGGAGGCGCAGTGAAGAAAAGATGGAGAAAGGAGGAAAGATGGAGAAAGGAGGAAGGGGGGAGGTAAGTTGAGAATGGCATCCTCTCTTCTCTCTCTCTCTCGCCTCTCCTTTGTGACGTGCTTTCGCATTGCCACCAAAAAGCGCATTTGTTCCATCGTGGTCCTCGTATTCTCAATGCATCCATCGTTCTGTCCTTAGCATCATGTCCCTGGCACTTAATCTCAAAACCCGCGAGGAGCTATCCGCACTCATCCTCACCATCACAAAGACGGGCGATCTTTACCTCGACCAGACCCAGGTCAAGGTAATATGAGCCAGACTTGGCTCTTGGCATGTTGTCACCTGAAAAAAGAAAGAAAAGGGAGGAGGGGCTTGGTAGTGTGGATACGTGGCTCCATCTTGGCTGACAAACTGAAGCATACGCAATCTGCTAACACAACCGCTTTCGTAATGTCATTGACCGGCTCTTGGCATTCAATAGCAAGTCAAGTCGATATGCAAAAAATCAGAGACCAACGTCAAGATTGCCTATGAACTGATCATGATACAGCTTCAACAAAAGCATGCGCAGGTATGTCGACGAGTCGATCGAAGGAATGATCTAGAATGCTTGTTTTTCCGGCAGGAGTATGCCGCAGGGTCACTCACTGACATTTTCATCCAATCTAAAGATTCGGCTCTCCAGCACCCAACTGATCGCTGAACTCTTTCAGCGATCTCACATTTTCCGAGAACTTTTGGTAGCCGATTACCCTATCTTTCTGCAGCTGACAGTTGGGATCCATCAAAATCCCTTGCCCCCTCCAACTCTCTTTGCCGAAAAGACAAAGGTTCTCGCTATTTCTCTGACAAATGAATGGAACAAGAAGTACGGCGCAGTCTACAAGCAGGTATGCGCTTTCTTTCTCCTATACTATAGTATCGATCACTTGGTGGCGTCAATAGTCCAATACTTACAATCAGAGTCTGTTGGTGGTGCTTTAGGTCTCACTTGGATATGAGTTTCTGCGTTACCACCTCAAAGTCGACTTTTCGAACCTGGTCCCTGTCACGGAAGAGGCACGCACAGCAGAAAAGAAGGCACAGGAAGAGATGAGCAAGAGACTTCGTCAAAAGCGATTCGAGAAGGCTGCTTTGGAGATTGATGAAATCGCGGAAGATATCCAGGAGAACTTACGCCGCATGGTACAGTCAGAGATGAGTAGAGTCTCTTGAAGCATCCGCAGGGTTCAGACTCACTGACCAACTCTTTGCTTTCTCTCTCTCTATCTCTCTGATAAATGGACTGTATAGAACGCTTGCTTTGACATTTTGGTACCAAAGCTAGACGACGAGGCCGAGCTTAATGCAATATTTAGCGCACCTGAATCTTCAGGTGCCGACAGCGACATGATCACGGAAACTGAAACAGACGAGGCTTTTCAAGACGGCAATGGAACCGATAGCACGACACTCCAGCATGACCCGTTCGGCATTCACGAGAACGCCTTGGGATCAAATCGTTACAAGCTCACTATCAACCTTTCCAAAAACCATCCAGTGGATATAGCAGAGACTGATGATAATGCGGAGCTATTTGCAACCTTACGGGAAGGCTATCGCCTAATCGTGAAGAAGCATTGGCCGACGGTTATGTTGTGGCACGATGTACTTATAAAGGCTGATCAGGACCAGACTGCACAGCAAAAATCAGAATACAATCGACTCCTCAGATTGGTAATTGACCTTAAAAGAAACACCTCAGATGCAAAGATTAAAAGTGAGGACTTGGGGATCAATATGGATACTATGTATGGTAAGACGATTGTCTAGAAGTTGGGTATCTTGGCGTAGAGTCGGTTGGTTGAGATTGTGATGTCAAGCATGCTATTGACTTGTTAATTGTCGTTTAGGCCCACATGAACAAAACTCGGATGAGGATTCTGATGATTTTGAAGAGGTTGATGTTGCAGCCTCCAGAGCTGATAAGAAGAAAGGGAAGCAACCAGTGAGGAATGCTCTACCGACTACAGTGAAGAAGCCAAACAATTCTGTATTTGCCATGCAAGGGGAAAAGGTCTTGGAGGATGACCCGACATATGCTGGAGGAACTAAGGTGGGCCCTCCAAGGAAGGTCCCCCAAGCGCCAGAAGCTCAGGCCCCGTCACTCAGTAGCAATGTTGCCCCACATTCTGATGAGGAGTCACGCGAAGGTATTACCACTAGACTCTGTCGAGCAGGGCTCAAAGACTTTCATTCAAAAATTTTATGAGCACTAACCAATAACTACTTGTCTCGTCGTTGCTATTTTATCCAGAGCTATTGGCGCGAGCACCAGTCATTCCCTGGGATGACGACCTTGCGGTGTGGGACAAGAAAGAGATAGCCTTTAATACTACTGGTCTAGAGTATTCACACCGATTCCTTGGCGTGGGAGACGGGAGTAACATGGTTTCGGAAGAAACACTAAATCGCATGAAAATGCGAACCACTATTTATTCCCCAGAGGTTCCTCAAGAAATCAAGGTAACAATGTGCCGATTACAGTATGTTTGAAAATGCAAAGGACGGCTCAGTTCATATGAAACTGACATATCCTTTTCGTATCATGCCTGATAGGCTTGTCGATTCCCTATGAGTAATGGAAAGCTATGTATGCGTCGAGATTTGGTCCGCTGCCCTTATCATGGACCTGTAGTGCCTCGTGATGAGTTTGGACAAATTCGGCACTCAGCTCAAGAAGGAGGATTCGTCCGTGAGGAAAAGCTCCTCAATGATGAAGAGGAGGCGGATTTAATTAACAGGGCAGTTGCTGCGGCGTCTTCGACTAAAGTCCGAAAGGATAAATCGACCTGGGAGGACATCGAAGATGATGTCCACCTTGCCCTTGGTCTGGAAAAGATCGAGCCCAAGCGAAAACGAGGTGGTGGCAAGGATGCCTGGGGAAACTCCAAGAAAAAGAAGTCAGAAAAGCCAATGTCAGCACTTGTCAATATTTCTAAACCAGTTGAGTCGGTACGCTCTCGGTTATTGAAGAATGCCTCGAGGAAGAGTACCAAGGACTCTGTCATACGGGACCAAAGTGGGGAGGAGGAGACTCATAGACGAGACACTAAACTGAACCGAAGGGGAAGATAGGGTCTACTGACAAAACATTTACCAGATCGAATAGTCTCCTTCTAAGCTGTTACTGTTAATCATAAAAACTTTTGACTCTTCCTGGAAAACTGAGTAGGGTCAGACACAACCCCATTTCACTAATCTTTCAATTCTCACACACAAGAGAACCATAAATTTTCTCATTTCTGATATTGAACACCATCACGCCTCTTGATTCTGAGAGCAACATGGCTCCGGCCATCTAACCGTCTGCCAACCAAGAATCACTGAGGGCGAGAATTTGATAAAAGAAGCACAGCCACTAGTTATAGGGTGGAAAGCTTCTTTCATGCAGACTCGATTTTGGGATTCAAGATCGTGAATCAATCACGATCCTTAAAACTTATAATGTATTTAAAGTAATGAGGAAGGGAGAGGGGCATTGAGGCAGAGGAGATGGATTTCATGAGGAAGAGATAGGTGAGGTTGAGTAATAGAGAGGCTGTCTTTTGTTTACTTTCTGTACCACATAGTGGTGACACGGCTCCGGCGCATCTTCTTCTGAAGCTGGAGTACACCATATAGCAATGCCTAGAAGACGGTATGACATACAGAACAATTTGATCAGCAAGATGAAAGGATTGATCACAATGGAATACTTATTTGAATCTGTCAAATTCAAGTGAAAACTTACCTCGGAGGTTGGAGGGCATCCGGGAACATAGATATCAACGGGAACGATACGGTCGCATCCACGAACGACCGAGTACGAGTAATGGTAGTATCCTCCTCCGTTCGCGCACGAACCCATGGAAATGACCCAGCGAGGTTCGGGCATCTATTTATCGATACATAAAAAATAAAATAAATAAAAAGATCCGTAAGTTACATTGTCCTGATACCGACCATGATCCGTAAGCATTGTTTCCGGACGCTGAATGGCTACAATACCTGATCGTAAACCTTGCGGAGAGCAGGAGCCATCTTATTTGTCAAGGTGCCGGCAACAATCATGACATCGGACTGACGGGGCGAGGCACGGAACACAATTCCCAAACGATCCTGATCGTAACGTCCAGCAGCCATGTGCATCATCTCGACGGCACAGCAAGCCAAACCGAAGG
The DNA here is from genome assembly GCA_011634665.1 of Mortierella sp. BCC40632. NCBI lineage: Eukaryota > Fungi > Mortierellomycota > Mortierellomycetes > Mortierellales > Mortierellaceae > Mortierella > Mortierella sp. BCC40632. The sequence continues at coordinate 2,228,776 of WAEK01000003.1, forward strand.
TCATAGGCCAGATCGAACCTTCACGACCCCAGTTGATGATCTTGTCCACAGTTGAGAGAGCATACTCTGAAGATGAGTGAGAGTTTATCCAACCAGAGAAAGATAGTCAGTTATCTGTAATGATATTCCTTTCCTCCAAGCTTGGTTCCCAGATGTTGCAAGCTCCTTTAGTCAAGGAATAACATCTAGAAACAAAAACAAGACACGTTTTCTTTTCTTTTTTTCCATACCGACTGCGTTGGAAGGCTGGCTAATAGGTCCTGGGTATTTCTTTGTGATGGCTGTCGACATGTTGCGGCTCTGTGCTGGGACGGTAGCTAAGATATAAAGCCAAATGACAAGTGTGTCAGAGAGAGGGCCGCGACAAGAGGGAGAACGCGTTCAAGATTTGCACTCGGAATGCGGTACTCTACCTTCTTCCTCCTTCTTTTCCGTGACCAATCCAAAGTGGCGAATCTGTTGAACAGCGACTGGCTTCATGGCGCCACGGGCGACTGAATAGATGTTTTTTTTTAAAAAAGAGATAAGGGTGAGAGAATGGATGTTAGTCCTTGGAGTCATGATGGAACATAGGCCAGGCTGGATCCAGTTCTTTCCCATGTCCGAGTGAGGGGTAATGACTCTCGGAAATGTCGAGTATTGGTCCTCCGGAAGCGAATAGCCTCGTAAAGAGAAATTAGGTTGACTCGAGTAGAGATGGAGCCAGGAGTGTTGATTTACCTGCGCCGGACATGCGAAGACCCACTGTTGAGAGCATGTTTGGTGATGTGATGGTGTGGGATGGAGGTGTATGGAGCGATCCGCTTTTGCCGAGCAATACATTGGAACCTCCGAAGGTCGCATTCGACGCCCGAAAAAATACTGAGACGTCACCGTATTTTTTTTTTCTCTCTCATTCTCAAGGGAGGCCATTCATAATAGAACCAGAGATCAGAGCCAGAAAGAGCCAGATCGCAGCCAGATCGCAAGAGCCAAAAACCACAGAACCAGAACAAAAGAGAAACGCGATAAGTTTCATGAAAAAAAATGAGATTTTATTGTGCTCTTCTCCTTTAACCCCCCAATTCCCCTCTCTATAGATGACCTTGATTTCCACATACCTAAATGAACAATAGAACAATGGTTAGATCCATGGCAATTTTACTGAGGATCGGAAACAGAACCATAGCAATGGTAATGTGAAGTTCAGTTCTGAAACAAGAAATCTCATTGCGAAATCGAATTGAGCTGGGTTAAGTAGCATGTATAGATCATCATTTAAAAGTACCAATGGCTGTGACGCCCGTGGTGGTTTATGAGGCCTACCATTTGTATATTGAAGACGATACTCCAACAGTAGTCATATCGGCGCTTGTTTGACTCTGAAGTCGGAATCCTGGGGGAACGGGTGCTGGATCTTGTGGATGGGAAGGGCGTGAAGGAAAGAAGGAAGAGGGAAGGAAGGAAAGAAAGAAGAAACACCTTGCTGGATCGCGAAGGTTTATGAACCCACTCAACTCTCTAATCTGCACGTGAGTCTGTTTTGAGTCCGCTCAAGGGACTCATGTAGCCTGTTTTTTTTTTTTTTTCTAGGATGTGCAGCCTTTGTGAGTGATATCTTTCAGTGATTTTTGACTTAGAAAACATGACAATAATAATAATAATAAAATGCCAGCCATGAACACCTTGAATCGGGACACTCGGCCTCCTAGCTCCTTCTTTAGTTCTTAAACCTCTTGAGCTTGTGTGCTTGTGTGCTTGGCGACCGACCTACTTAAGGGTTTTGCTCCATAATGCAGGAGAACTGATTCCCCTGTAGAGTTGAGGCCACCGTCTTTACATTGCTTGATCTTGCTGCAGGAGTACAGACCTGAACACGAGAGAGTGAGAGAGAGACAATAGAGTGTGATAGATCTTTCATACTTCCGAATCACTCAGAAGCCCAGTGATCTCCAATACCATTTGCATCGCAGCTGTCTTGCAGGAAAAAAGAGGACCAGGCATGTCACAGTCTAATCATTCTACAAAACAGGAAGCACTGGAACAGTCCTCTTCAGGCGTCTTGACTCAGGAACAGACAAAGAAACATCCACTCCAGATCACCACCGACATTCCTCTCGCATCTCAACGTCCAAGCAGTCAACCGGATTCCCCCGTTAGTAGGAAAAGAGCTGAAGGGACAGACGACGACCACAAGTCCGCGAACAATGATAACCAAGAAAGGCCTGACTCTACCTCTGTAGATCACAGCACAAGCTCTCATCCTCCGCTAAAGAAGACAAAGACATCAGCCTCATTATCTCAGTTCAGTCTCACTGAGTATAGATGTTCTCAAGAGGCTGTGGATGATCTTGCTTCGCCTCAAACATCTCCAAATCTCGAACCCGTCGATCCAGATTCTCAGTCAACAAATAGTCGCAAGGACTCGACATCCTCGAATCCTATCATTCCAGTCCTGGGAAGATCGCGTACATTGGAAGAGTTTCGACCTGGCCCCGTCCCTCTCACGAGGAGCTCAAGCAATATCGGAGAATGTCTTTCAACACCCAACGAAACAGCTATTGGGAATCTGAGTTTGGGAACCTCCAACAGTTTGACTTCCAGGATACAAGGTATTGAGAGGGCCATGGGAGTTATCACAAGTCGTCCAGGAAGCCGACATGGAAGTCCCTCAGACATTACGATTGACCGGAGAAGCAGAGAAAATACACCAATGCAAGTTGAAGTGGGGTCATCCGATGCTCCCAATCCGTCCGCAAGCTTTGAGGATGACTCTTCATTCCTCAGACAATACTCGCCAATCTCAGAGGTCAGCGAAGATGAGGAAAGTGCGAGTGAGGACGAGCAACTCAAGACATCCACTCTCCTCGACGAGTGCGATGACTACAACGAAGAGAGCGATGAGGACTATCATTCTGAGGCAAACACGACGATCGATGAGGATGGGAACCGACTTTCTTCTCCTGAAGCTGACGAGGACTCATTAAGCGATATTGACTTGAATAATATTTATTCGAGTGTTGTGGATATATCACACGTCCCGCGTGTTCCAGAGGATGTTGAAGAAATGATCCAAGAAGAAGCAAGAGCTCATGGTAAGTACTGATCTACTCATATCGTCATCATAGTCTACCAAATCTCGATCATTCACCTATAGCTGTCGATACAACCATGATGGGAAACTTTTCTTTTTTTTTTTTTACATGAATAGGCGTGCAGTATATTGTCGAAAAGTACATCAACTCGAAGGCCTATTCTCCGACTAGCATGTTGTTGATGACATATGCAATTGAAGACGAGGTAAGTACCCTCGATCTAGTTGGATTTGCCACTTGTCTCATATAAGCATTAGCATGTGATTCAACGGTTTATCTTTTACCCTATCCCTTTTTCCCAGCCTCGAATCCCCGCATATACCAACGATAGCCACCTTCTTGGCGAGTTTGTGCAGCGTCTTTCAAATATTGTCAGCCACCGGAGACGCCTAAAGGATATCCACGCAATCCATCACGTTGTGGAGCTGCTGAAGACCTCAAAAAACATCATGGTTCTAACAGGAGCAGGAGTGTCAGTGTCCTGTGGCATTCCCGATTTCCGGTCACCCAATGGCGTTTACAGTCGACTGGCGGAATTTGAGCTGGATGATCCACAGGACATGTTTGATCTCGAGTATTTTTGTGAACATCCGCAAGCATTCTACTCCTTTGCGCGTGAAATATATCCTGGAAACTTTACTCCTTCACCGTCTCATCATTTTATCAAGCTACTGGAAGATAAAGGCAAGCTGCTCCGGAATTACACGCAGAACATTGATACATTGGAACAAAAGGCGGGGATCAAACGGATTCTGCAATGCCATGGTAGGTGGATCCACAGCATTCTCGCTGAGAGTACCTCTATCTTCCTAATGTAACTCGATGTAACCACTTGTGCCTGAATGGATGTGTTTTCTGTATTTTGTGGAATGAATAGGATCATTTGCAACAGCTACATGCCTAAAGTGCAAGAATCAGGTTAATGGAGATGATCTTAAGGATGCCATCAATCGACAGGAAGTCGCATACTGCACAGTTTGCCTTCCTCATGGACCCGATGCTAGTATTCATTCAGACCAACAGGATAATTCTCAAACAAATTCAGAGACCATTAGCCCAGATGGTATGGAGGACCTGTTTTTAAGGCCAATCATGAAGCCTGACATCATATTCTTCGGCGAACAGCTGTCAAAGTCGTTTGAAAGATTTCTTGAAGAAGACAGAATCAAGGTGGATTTGCTTATTGTGATGGGAAGCAGTCTAAGAGTTGCTCCTGTTAGCAGCATCATGAGTAAGTGGAGTTGTAAGACTATCGAGAGATCGCTAAAAGAAAAAAAAATAATCGGTCATAATACGACGCCTAATACCCATGCCGATTGTTTTGTTATATATTTCTAGATATGCTGCCAACTAAAGTCCCTCAGGTTCTCATTAATATGACTCCAATCACTCATATGGAATTTGACGTTCAACTTCTTGGCGACTGCGACACTATTGTCGCGGAGCTTTGTAGGCAGGCTAACTGGGAGCTGGTGCACGAAAAGCTACCAGGAGGTTCGTCCAACGTGTCTAACATGGAAAGAAACGCCAACTTGGATGGATCCGGTAGAGGTGGTCGGGAGAAGTGGTCTCTTGTGGAACCAAACACATATTTGTTCAAAGGCGCGATCCCAGCTGATATTGATTACGTGTCAAGTCAACATATTGGGCTATCAAATGCTCGATGGGAAGGAAATGATGACCTTGGAACACTCTCCGAGAATGAGGAAATCAATCGAGCTCAGCCTTGGCACGACCAAGCAATGCATCTAGAAAGCATACCAGAAACGAACACTGAAGGCGAATCCAGCGATGACTATCAAAATCTTGAGACCAAGGTGTCTCCGACAGGGACATCGGTCCCTAAAGGCTCCTCGGACCCCGTTTCGACGATTTCAACATCACATATCCAAGGTCAGAATCTTCCAGAATTTTCACTCCCAAGAGAGGCCGAGTTCGAGGAGTGGGGCGGTGTTGATGATTCGCAGCTTCTGGCGGCGATAGAAGACACTCTCCCAAGTGGTGAACAGGGTCATGAATCCATTGAGGATCAAGTGTCAAGATCAAAACCTAGCCCTGATTTGTCCGCAAGAATCCTGCCGCCAGCGCCTACTGTCGATCTCACTAAGGCCATTGACATTGGTCGACCACCCTCTCCACGAGTCGAGACAATGTCCGCGGACCAAGATTCAGCCTAGCAATAGTAACAATTGGCGATCGAAACCTGCATACATGAGCTGAGATGGATATAGATGGATTGACGTTAAGACAGCCCTTCCCTCCTCCTCCTTGCAGGCTTCATTTTCCTTCCCGTGTATCATAGCGTAGTTGCCTTGCTCGGGTCCCTATTTATGAGTGTTAGACATTGAATTGTCCAATTGCATCTTTGCCGAGCATGGCGTAATAAAAAACTCCACCTTGGACAGCTAGGAGCAAAGTATGAGACCCGGTAACGACACAGGGTTGTTGGTGCATGCGCAAAAGTCCGCTGCTTCGCCAGGAAAAAAAAATTCTCGAGTGACAGAACCCTCTCACTGCTTGGCTGTGGGTCCGCGATTTTCTCACTTGACCCCGCTTATTGCTTTTCAGTAGTCGCCATCTCTTTCTTTCTCTTTTTTCTCTTCTTGACAACACCCTTGCCCATCCTTACCGCTCTTTCATTGACATCTGTTGAGCCCATCGATTGTTCTCGTCACGCCCCCCACCTCACCAAGGTACGACATTATTCCTTCTTTCGAAGGATTTCTTTCGCATGTTCCTTACTGAATGGTCCAGACGCATGCATGCGCCTGCAGAGTGCCATGGTGCTGTTCGTCTGACCCAGGGCTACGGGGAGCAGATCTGCTCCTTTTCCGTGGCCAGGCATCAACCTTTCAGTTTTGCGCGCCAACCTTTCCAAATTCAATGTTGTGCCTGTTCTGGGCGTTCCGATCCTACCCGGTCAGGACATGTTTAGCTCAGTTTCCACCCTTCTGAGTTCATGGACAATAAACTTCCAAGTGAAGCTTGATGTCTATGTTCCCATTCTGGTGGTAGTGGTAGTGGTGGTGGTAGTGGTGGTGGCATGGCTACTTCTCATGCAGAATCAGTGCCGGCAGCCATGCCCACATCGCGTTGTCGCAGGTGGCTGTTGTGAAGCCATCGCAGGTTGGAATGGGACCAGCGCGAGCGAGAGATTCCTGCTGACAGATCTCTCTCTTTTTTTTTTCTTTCTCAGACTGATAGGAATAACGCCTTTCCCATCCCATCCAAGCCTCACTCTTTCTCTCTCTTACACACTCTCGATCTCAATCTATTCTCTCTCTCTCGGCGCACTGAGCACCTCCCCTCTACTTTCCTCCCTTTTACCTATAAACTAGTATGTCTGCCAAGGCTGTCCGCGAGTACGACGGGAAGCTGCTCCTTGCCCACTGGCTCCTCAGGACACCCATCCCTGCCTCGAGTGCGTCGACCACAGGATCCAAGTTTGTGCAACCAAAGACGCGCCTGGCCCAGATCGCCATTGATAGCACAATCCTCAACCAGAGTACATCCTCGCCTGTGTTTGTTCAGCACGTCAAGTCGCTCCTCGATAACTTGGAGCAGACTCACCCTTGGTTGTTGGCCCACAAATTGGTCGCCAAACCTGACCAGCTGATCAAGCGTCGTGGCAAGTCAGGTCTCTTACTGTTGAATGCAGAATGGGCGGAGGTCAGAAAGTGGATCGCCGCACACGCTGGCAAGGAAGTTGTCGTAAGTTCTGGCGTATTAATGATTAGCGCAAAAGGAAATAACCTTGATCCTTCCACACCGTTCTACTCCTCTTCCTTTGGATTTTCAGAATGAGTGAAAAAAAAATAATAAGGAGTACCTCTTCTGTCACTGCTCTCTTTGCGGAGCAAATGGAGTAGTAGGACGTTGATCGTCCCTTCACCCGATAGGAGCGGACCAGATCGAGCAAAAGTCTGGGGCAGCCCGCTCTCGTGTCGCTCCCCGCTCACGCTCACGCGGACCTTTGCATGTGCGCCCATCCCTTGACCTAACAACACGTTTTTTTTTTAATTTTTCTGTGCCCGCCCATTTCTAGGTGGACAACGTTCCCGGAGTTCTCAAGACCTTCCTTATCGAGCCCTTTGTCCCTCACCCTGCCGATACCGAATACTATATCTGTGTCAATTCGGACCGCTTTGGCGACAACATTTTGTTCACACATGAGGGAGGTATTGAGGTTGGCGATGTTGATGCCAAGGCTTTGAGGCTCCAGGTCAAGGTCCAGGATGCCTTCCCTACTCCTGCCGCCATCCAATCGGCCCTTTTGACCAATGTTCCCGAAGCAAAGCATGACGTCTTGATCGATTTTATTTCTCGTCTCTATGCTGTCTACGTGGATCTCCATTTCACATATCTCGAAATCAACCCATTGGTGGTCCTGGATCCCACAACAGAGCACCCAGCTGCCGTCTTTTATCTGGATTTGGCGGCCAAGGTGGATCAGACAGCAGAGTTTGAGTCTGGTCCCAAGTGGGCTTTTGCTAGAGCTCCCCAGAACATTGGATTGGTTCCAGCTAGCCCACAAGGAATCGATTTTGGTCCACCACTCGAGTTCCCAGCTCCCTTTGGACGTGAATTGACCAAGGAGGAGGCGTACGTTCAGGAGCTGGATTCGAAGACTGGAGCGTCACTCAAGCTTACTATCTTGAACAAGGATGGTCGTATCTGGACCATGGTTGCAGGAGGAGGAGCTTCTGTTGTCTACAGGTAAGACCAGTGGCCGGTTTCAGATGTACACACATGCGCCAAAGCGTCTGTGCGCAAAGACAAGCGGCGTGGATGTGTCACTTTAGTCAGGCCCGTGTCCTTCCTCCAATGGGGACAGTGAGGGAAGGAGGAAAAGCTGTTCGGGAGAAAAAATTCAAAACAACCGAGACTGACCTTTCGATCATTTTATGTTCTTTTTCTGTAGTGACGCTATTGCAGCTTTAGGACAAGCACATGAGCTCGCCAACTATGGAGAGTATTCCGGAGCACCAACAGAGACGCAGACGTATGAGTATGCAAAGACTATTCTCGACCTGATGACTCGCGGATCGCACCCTCACCCCTTGGGCAAAGTGCTGATTATTGGAGGTGGTATCGCCAACTTTACCAATGTCGCCTCGACCTTCAAGGGTATCGTTCGCGCCTTGACCGAGTTCAAGCAGCCATTGATCGCTCACAAGGTTCGCATCTTTGTTCGTCGTGGAGGTCCTAACTACCAAGAGGGTCTCCGATCAATGCGTCAATTGGGCGAGACTTTGGGCGTGGAGATCCAGGTCTTTGGACCTGAGACGCATATCACTGAGATTGTGCCCTTGGCTTTGACGGGCAAGGTCTCGGGTGTGACTCAGTCGGGAACAAGCACACCCCTGTCGTCCGGAAACCTGCTTCAGGACCAACTTTTGGGAAGCAGCACGCCCCGTACAGGAGGATCCCGCGCCTGCTCGCCTCCCCCTCCAGAGGACAGAATGACCTTTTTCCAAGATCAGAAGGAGTCTGGAGAGACTAGCCAACATGACGACAACACACCCTTCACTGCCCATACTCGCTCCATCATCTTTGGTATGCAGCCCCGTGCAGTCCAGGGCATGCTTGACTTTGACTTTATCTGCAAGCGTGAGATCCCCTCAGTGGCCGCCATGGTTTATCCCTTTGGTGGAGCTCATGTCCAAAAGTTCTACTGGGGCACCAAGGAAACTCTCTTGCCCGTCTTCACCTCGTTGGAAGAGGCCGTAGCCAAGTTCCCCGATGTGGATACCATTGTCAACTTTGCTTCTTGCCGCTCCGTCTATGAATCGACGCGCGACATCCTTAAGCACTCGAAGCAGATTCGTACCATCTCGATCATTGCCGAGGGTGTGCCTGAACGCCGTGCACGTCAGATCCTTTGGGAGGCTAAGGAGCGCAATGTCCTGGTGATTGGACCTGCCACCGTCGGAGGCATCAAGCCTGGATGCTTTAAGATTGGAAACACTGGAGGTATGATGGATAATATTGTCTCATCCAAGCTTTACCGCCCTGGTTCGGTTGCCTATGTGTCCAAGTCTGGAGGCATGTCGAACGAGTTGAACAACATTATCTCTCGTACGACTGATGGTGTTTATGAGGGAGTCGCCATTGGAGGAGACCGTTATCCTGGATCGACCTTTATCGATCATTTGCTCCGCTATGAGCGTGATCCCAGCTGTAAGATGCTTGTTCTCTTGGGAGAGGTTGGAGGTGTGGAGGAATACAAGGTCTGTGAGGCTGTCAAGAACGGTACTATTCGCAAGCCTGTCATTGCCTGGTGCATTGGCACTTGTGCCAAGATGTTTGCGACCGAGGTTCAGTTTGGACATGCTGGTGCTCTCGCTCAGTCCGATCTGGAGACCGCCGATGCCAAGAACAAGGCTCTCCGTGCCGCAGGCGTCATTGTCCCCGAGACGTTTGAGAAATTGCCTCTGGTCTTGAGCCAGACTTACCAGACCTTGGTCAAGAAGGGCGTCATCACTGTCCGTTCAGAGCCCGAGACCCCCAAGATCCCCATTGATTACTCGTGGGCTCAGGAACTTGGCCTTGTCCGTAAGCCAGCCTCGTTCGTGTCCACTATTTGCGATGACCGTGGTCAGGAGTTGTTGTACGCGGGCATGCGTATTTCGGATGTCTTCAAGGAGGACATTGGCATTGGAGGCGTTTTGTCATTGCTGTGGTTCAAGCGTCGCCTGCCCGACTATGCTTGCAAGTTTATTGAGATGGTTCTGATGCTCACTGCGGATCACGGTCCTGCGGTGTCTGGAGCGCACAACACGATTGTCACAGCTCGTGCAGGTAAGGACCTTGTCTCTTCTCTCTGCGCGGGTCTGTTGACGATCGGTGACCGTTTCGGAGGCGCGTTGGATGGTGCTGCTGAACAATTCTCGTCTGCGTACGATAAGTCGCTCTCGCCTCGCGAGTTTGTGACTTCGATGCGAAAGCAGAACAAGTTGATTCTTGGAATTGGTCACAAGATCAAGTCAAGAACCAACCCGGATTTGCGTGTTGAGATTATCAAGAACTATGCCAAGGCCAACTTCCCTTCCACCCCAGTTTTGGACTATGCCCTGGCTGTGGAGACAATCACGACCTCCAAGAAGGACAACCTGATCTTGAATGTTGATGGTGCGATCGGTATCCTGTTTGTGGACTTGTTGAGAAACTCGGGTGCATTCACTCGTGAGGAGGCAGAGGAGTATATCAAAATTGGTACCCTGAACGGACTCTTTGTTCTTGGCCGGACGATTGGATTCATTGGTCACTTCTTGGACCAGAAGCGGTTGAAGCAGGGACTGTACAGACACCCATGGGATGATATTTCGTACCTCACGCCAGGAAACGAGCTCGGTCGGACCGCTGTCTCGTTGGAGACTATCAACAAGAAGTCCTCGTAAAAAAAAAAAAAAAAAGGGGGGGGTGGATTTTTTTTTTTTTTTTTTCCCTTCCCTCTCTCGCTCTTTGAGACCGAGCAAGCTAGAGACTGGGATGGCATTGTCAATCACTAACCTAGGACTCGGAGCAAGCCCTATGATTTTTTTTTCTTTCTAAACTTGATCAATAAACTGAATAACAAAAACTAAGGAGAGAAAAGAGGAAGGGGATGCTAGGCAAGGGGAGCTTAGGCAGGGAGCCTGTCAAATAAAAACAACTACAGCAACAACAACAACAAAAAAAGAGAGAGAGAACACTTGTTCACTTATCGTAGAAAACGAGCTCTTTCCCCATCCAAACAGTCACCTCAACTGCGCATTGAAGATACTCCTATTCCTCCTTTCTTCTTCCTCCTTTCTTCTTCCTCTCACTCGTACATCTCCTTCTCTCTCTCTCTATCTCTTTCTCTCTCTCTCTCTCTCTCTCCTCCTTCTCTCTTCTTGTCTCTCTCAGCCAGTTGATGTGCGCCAACCTTCTTCTTCTTCCTCGGTTGCGCTCCTAAACGAGGGAGTGGACTCATTTTGCTCCGCAAAAGGGAGATGAGGAGAAGAGGGTCCCTTGATTTGCCTCCGTATGGAGTAATAAACAGGAGAGTAAATCTCCACACACTTTGGTCTTCGTTATTTCTGGTTACAAAAAAAAGTGGTGTGTGAAACCATGTTGTATTGTAAAAGTTGTGCTGTGAGCTGATAGAAGAAAGGGAAGGGGGGGACAGCTACAAACGATGACAGAGAAACGAGGAGTGATACAACCTTAGTCTATAGGAATAATCAAATAGTGAAACTAAGTAGGGTAGGGTAGGGGAAAGGTCGAGGTCGAGATCGAGAGGGAGTTGAGGAGATGAATGTAAAAAAAAAAAAAAAAAAAAAAAAAAGAGAGAGAGAGAGAAAGAAGAGGGGGGGGAGAGAGAGAGATGCTAGATGGGGAAAACGAGGAAAAGGAGAATGGATCGGATTTGAAACGACTGAAAATAAAAAAAAAAAAAAAAAAACCAGAGCCGAAAGTGAACAAGGAGAAAATGGATGAACAGCACTGGATTCTAAAAGAGAAAAGAGTCTATATGAGCAAGAGGAAGAGAAAGTGGATAGGTATCTCGGGCGCTTTAGGACGAACGCGCAAACGAACAATAAGTAGGATGGACTGGTAGTGGTGAGAATAGGAGAGATAGGAGTAAGGGGGATTGGTCAAGGATTGGTAGAATAATAAGATAATAGTAAACAATAAGAAAAGAAATACAAGACGACAAACTATACAAGCGGTCCCATCCATCCTGAGAAACCAAAAATTCTCTTTCGAGCTCCAAAATTTCCATCTTTTGAACAGGAAAATATTAGGAGAGAGCGGCGGGAGAGCGACAGAGAGGTCTAGAAGAGGATTTACTCCTAGAAGTTGTGTCTGTGGTCTTCCTCTTCCTCCCTTCCTCCCTTCCTCCCTTCCTCCCTTCCCCCCCTTTTCTCCATGCCTCCACTCTCTCCTTGTCTTGCCAACTAGTTCTGATTTGTGTTCCCAATCCTGTGACCATGGTTGGCATTGCTTCCTGCGCCGTTTAGGTTGCCTACGAGCTGAAATGGATGATGATACCCTTGTGGGAGGCTTGATGGGACAACAGAATTGGGAGATAAGACTGTGGTCGTTGCCGAGAGTGGAAACGGGCTAGGTTGTTGTAGCTGCAGCTGTAGCGGTTGATGTTGATGCTGCTGCTGTTGATGCGACTGCTGTGGTGGTGGACCTTGATGATGTTGTGAAAATGGAAGGGGTTGCGACTGCCCATGAGGAGGAGGGGGAGGAGACATCAACAGGAGAGAGTTGGAACTTAACGTGGGCGTGTTAATCGGTGTGGGCCTGAAATGCTTGGCCTTTTTCAACTCTGGAGATTCAACCCCTTCAGCACCTACGACCGTCGCAACACTTTCCCGACTCCGACGTCTTGAATTGCCCATATTTGCTCCTGCAAACATGCCTGCCATGGATGCCGTTGGTCCGTGGGTTACGGGTGGAGGAGGAGGAATCGACAGGACCGAAGAAAGAGTAGGATCCTTGACCCCCGTCGGGAATCCTCCAAAGTCCAGCCCGTGTCCAATCCCAAGGCCAATGTGACCCATGGCTGCTGCGACCTGGGTCTCATAAGAACTCGCGGGCTGATGTGAGAGTGGGTGTGGATGGTGAGTATGAGCATGGTGGTGAAGGTGGGGTGAGGGTTGGAAGTCGAGTCCATTAGGCGTAAACGAATCCATTGGCGAAGTCAGGCCACTCATGTAGAGTAGACTCAGAGGGCTTCCATTTGCTCCAAGGATCCCATGTCCCGTATTAGTGAACACTGGCGGTTGTTGAGGTGGTGGAGGCTGAAGTTGCTGATCATCATTCAAAGGGCCTGTGGGACTCTGAAGACTCTGGCTTTGTCGCTGACTTTGTTTGCTGCGACGTCGACTTTGAACGGTGGATCCCAAGCCAGAGAGGGCCATGGTCGAACCACTACTATTAATACCACTGTTTCCACTACCCCCTCCTCCACTTGCTGTGCTCGAACTGTTGGATCGACCCCGAGAGGTGACCACACCCCCATCTAGATTATGTTTCTCTCGCCGATGTCGCAAGAGATCGTGGTTTCGCTTGTAACTTTTGTCTGCACAATCCCAACACACAAAAGGTCGCTCTGAGGAGTGGCTCACCACATGGGATCGCAGAAGGCCCTTGGACCCAAAGAGTTTATGGCAGTAAGGGCACTCGGCAGGTCGATTGCCGTCAGGATCCAGCTCTGAGTCTGGATCAATGGAATCAGACATAATCAAAGATCCTTTTGAGGCGGCTGCATTCATCACCGCTGCCATGACCATATCCATTCCATCGGCATCCATGTCCTCTGTGGTCCTGCCTCTTGCCTCCAACTCTGTAGTCGCCGCTGAAAGATTATCCCTGTTCTCTGCGTGGTCGGTCTCGTCTGGCTCCGAGGACTCATTCTCACGTTTGATCCGCACCGATCCTGGAGGTGTACTGGCAAAAGTAGTCGATATAGCTGATGTGGACTGCATTGAAGACCCGTCTGCATTCGGAAAAGTCACAGGGGTTGATCCGACGTTCCCGGCCGCAACCGCAGTCATGGCAGTGTGGATCGAGCTCGAAGCTGTAAACATATCACAAAGCCCGACAACACTACCATCACCCTGGAAGCTTGATGCAGACAGGCTTGGAGTTGGAGTCGAGGACGAGGTCTTTGGGGTGGGCCATCCCGAGGTTACAGCGACATCAGAGTTGCTGTTACCATTGCCACCCATGATCATGGCATCCATCTCCTCTAAACCATTAGTACCATTGGCGTTCAAAGCCGCCGTTTTCTTTTGGGCCTTGGACCGGCGGCGTCTTGCAATGGAAGAGGAGGTGGTTGAGGAGGATATGGAGGAGATAGAACTGGTGAGAAGGCCGCCTAATCTTGGTTCCTTGTCCGAGGACATGCTGATCAAGGCTGGTGCCGTCTCGCTCTCTGTCTTGACAGTGCAGGCAGGCAAAAGGGCCGACGGGGGAGCTGAGGTGGTTGTAGAATTCACACTACTGACTGTAGGCATGGCAGCGACCATAGCGCTCAACATCTCATATGCGTTGGTGGTCATTGGCGTTGTTACTGTCCCTGGGCTGAATGTGGCAGTGGCGGACTCGTTGTAAGTCAGGTCTGCGGCTGTGGCCATGGTTGTAGGAGGAGGAGGAGGAAGAGGAGGAGAGTTCGAGGCTGCGGCCATCTGTCGGAGATTTTGCATCCAGGGATGGTCGCACGCCAGGGACGCGTCTGAGGAGACAGCGTCAGACGGCTGACTGCAAGGGGGATGAGCAGCGGACAGAATCGGGTAATGTTGATGCTGTTGCTGTTGCTGCTGCAAAGGCTGTCGATAATGGACCGCGCTTGAGAGAGCACCATGACCAAGGACGTCCAAGCTCGTCAAAGGGAGTGACCATGCGTCTGCCGAGAGGGGCGTCAGGGGGGTGGTCGAGGCTGAGACGGAGAAGAGACGTCTCCGCTTCTGGGAGGCAGAGGTCGAGTCAGAAGCAGAGGACAGACCAGGGCCAGCAGGACCATAGTTGTGGTTCGTGATGGGCGCGGCAGACCGGTCGAGGCACGTCCCGCGCAACTCGGTGGAGATCGACAAAGGCGAGGGAGTGACGGGCATAGTTGCGGATCGTGAGAGCGCCCCCTTGGTTAACAGGTACGACGAGCTGTCCGTGCTCTCGAGGGGAGCCGATTGCGGCGTGATCGGTGAGGCCAACGGGGGCGCGTGTGTGAGCAGCGACGAGGTCAGGGCCGCGTTCGCCAGACCCGCCACGGACGCGGACCGTTTCATCCCTATCAACAAGACGGCATGACAAACAGAAAATAAAAGAGTGAGAAAAGAGAAAAGAAGAGTGAGAGGAAGGGAGAAAGAGGGAGACAGGCGGGCGGACAGACAAGAAAGAAAAGGGCGGAAAGGACAGAGTGAGATGACAGGCCTATGTTATTTGCATGAATGTTTGCATGTTGGTGCAGGCCCTGTTGAGGTCCAAGGGAGTGCGGATGCAGTCCAACAAAGTGCTTCGGCCACCCTAAAACACCATGGTGATATGCAGGATGACAATGCATCCAGGGGAGAGGTCCCTGAAAAAAAAAAAAAAAAAAAAAAAAAAAAGAAAAAAAGAAAGACAGAAGGGAGAGACAGAAGGGAGGGAGAGGGAGATAAAAGGAGAGGGAGAGAGAGCAAGAGAGAGCAAGAGAGAGCAAGAGAGAGCAAGAGAGAGAGAGAGAGAGCGCTGACTGGTCAGTGCATACTCACCTTTGGAGAAAGCGTCCATGGAGGGAAGATGCAGCGGTATCTCGTTCGTCTCGGAGATGGACCTCGTTCTCACGCAGTTTGTCGTGCCAGGGCCGCTGCCACCACCCGTCGAAACAGACAACGGCAACAGAGGGAGTGGGGTAGTGCGACAGCTAGCGAGTGCAGGGAGCGATCTTTGCTTGGTGTTCATGAGCGACTGGTGCACCGACTGTGGCGAATGGCTGTCTCCATCATTGGTTGGGGCCATGGGCTCGACATCGTCATCCATCTCTGTGTCAGGACCCGAGGCGATGGGCGGGAGCTGGATAGAGTACCTGTGCTGCATTGTGCCATGCCCCTGTGGCTGAGCATGCGTGCTCGAAGGGGGACTAGACTCGAAACCGACGCAACTGCTCAGGACCAAGGGCAGGGTTTCGAGTGCGGCAGAGGCCGTCGAGGCAACGGGAACCGTTGGTGCGCAGGAAGGGCTTAAGATCCCAGGCATCAGTGTCGTTGGCGTAGGCATGGGCGAAAGAGTCGTCCCTAATGGGATCGTCAGCGACGGGCACGCTGCAGAGGACAAGGGAGTAAGGCTCAGAGGGGTTGTGCAAGCTGAAGGAGCGCCAGAACCGGTTGGAAAGCCTGAAGGGGTTGCAGAAGTTGGTGTTGGCACCTGAAGGAAATGTACAGGCCGGTGCTCTAGCGGAGACATAGTCATTGGCGAAGGCAAAATGGTCATAGTGCCACCCTGACCAAAGGTCGAAAGAGTAATGGTAGCTGTCGTTGCTGATGTCACTGCCGTCGTGGTTGCTGTCGTTTGTTGTGGCGGCTTCTGGGGATTGGAGTTACCGTTATGGAGGTACGAAGTTGCAATCGGATATGGAATAATAGTTGACTGTGGTTCAATGGCGAGCGGTGAGCTTTGCTGGAGTTTTTGTTGCTGAAGAAGATGACTCTGCAAGATCCGTTGTTGGAGCAGACTCTTTTTCTTTGGCTTAAGTTGCTGCTGCTGCTGCTGCTGCTGTTGTTGTTGTTGTTGTTGAAATTGAAACTGCAGATGCGGTTGCTGTTGTAGATCGTGCTGTGGCCGTGCCATGGTCGACTGGTGCATCCGTGGCGACTGTTGAATCAACTGTGGCTGCGTGGATGATGACAATGACGGTGGTGGTGATGATGATGATGACGGTGGTAGTAGTGGTGAAAGTTGTAGGGGATGTGGCAATGGTTGTTGTTGCTGTTGCTGCTGTTGTTGCTGCTGTTGCTGTGGACTACCCGCAAAGGCACCGCCTGCGGAAGGATCAACTCCTTGGCCCTTCTGCTGTGCTACGGCGGACATAAGACCCGCTCGCGCGAGGAGAGAGGCAGGGGGAGTGGAGAGATGGAGCAGGCGTGACCGAGGATCTGGTCGCCTTGACAATAGCCAAGTTGCCGTGGTACTGCCAACGAGGCGTGGATGGCGTGGCGGACCAGGCAAGTGAAGTTGGCCAGATGTTTTGCCTGAGGTGTGGTAGGTGTGGTAGTCGTTGGCGCGGTCGCACGAGCGGCCGATGCGGTGCGGAGACTCAGGAGGAACGGGGTTGCCGTGACTACGGGAGAGTAGGAGATTGCAAGTGCAGGATGGGCTGGACAGACGTGGTTGTCAGCAGGGAATCGCTCGGAGCACTGGGCGACAATGAGGTGAAGAGAGATCGGTTGCGTTGCCGGCGACAAGTGCGACCGCACAAGAACTAGGCCTGGCGGGGGCGACTGCGTAGAGCAGTAGCAGTGGTGGAAGAGGGGTAGGGTGCACTCGGCTGCAAGGGGATAAGAGTGGGAGTGTGGGTCAGGGCCGGTGGGAGCAAGAGTGACCCGCGCAAGGGCAGACAGAGACAGCGATGCGAACGAGGATGAGAATAAGGACAGTGAGGATGACGGCCGAGCAGACTGGCGTTGGTAGCAGAGTAAGGATAGCGGGGCTAGATGACGGGGAAGTGGTGGAGAACGACGACGAAGAAAGAGAAGAAAACGAAAAAGAAAAAAAGAAAAAAAGAAAGCCAGCCGTCCAACATGTACGCTGAGCAAAGAGCTTGAGGGACGGACGGACAGGCAAAAGCTTGAAGTTGCTTCCTGCTTCCTCTGGTGCCTCTGCTATCTCACCGCTTCTGCTATTCTGTATCGCCATTGCTACTACAATTGCCCTTTCTGTTTCTATTGCCATTGTCGCTGCTGCTATCACAGCCTGATATTACTGTTGCTACTTGTGCTGCTACAGCTACAGTTGCTGTTATTTCCACTACCTCTGCAGTGTCTGCTGCTGCCAGAGTCATCACCACCCGCAATAGCAGGTTGCAACAGCAAGCGGAGGTGTGAGTGGGAGCGGGAACGAAGGAGAGAGCGAGTCAGGCGGATGAGGTCGACCGCACTGTCATCTTTAATATCGGCCACAGTACCCACGACGGCCGCATCAACGGCGGTGCCTGAGTTGGCCAGGCCGTTGTAGCTCGAGGGGAAGCCTTCTTTGTCACCATGCGAGATTGTCGTTAACGCTCGACCGTGTGGCCCCCGTTGCGACGGTGGTGGTTGTGGCCCTTGCCGTCACTGCACACTCTGCTATTTTTGTCACCGCACAGATGGTCTGTTGGATCGCCCGAGAAGAGAAGAAAGGGGCGGGGGGGGGGGACCTTGACCGAGACGGGGCGCCTCTGGCGCGACCGCTTCGGGAGAGACGGCCGCACAAAGGGGACAGCGAGGAGGGACTACGGGAGAGGCGAGGAGCAAGCAGCTGGGGATTTGGCTCTCTCGAGCAGATGCACGCGAAGCATCATCAGGCCAAGGGCGGGGCGGAGGGGCCAAGACCCAAGGAGATGCACCCGCCTGCGCCGCTGCTGCAGGCTCAAACGGAAACGGGAGAAGACGCGACCATGGTAACGACACCGTTGCGATGGTTATCATCCCTACCACGGCTGTTTGCACCATCGGTGGTGCCCAGCACAGCCAGTGCGTGGATCCTTTCTGCTATTCCAAGCGTTAAGTTGGTCGCTTGTCTCACGACTGCTGGTGGTCACAGCGCAAGGATAGTTCCTGATGTTGAGGCTGTGTCCTGGCTACTATTTGGATAGAGAAGCCGCAGCTTGTACAGTTGACAGCAGCAGCAGCAGGGCTGTAGTCAATATCTTAACAAGAAAAAAAACGGGGGTGTCCAGCTATTGTTGGAGCTTTAAATGATTTAAATGGACAGCGCACCAAGAGGAACGTGTCAGGCCCATCGGCTCTTGGAGTCTCAGATCAACAGGTTTGGAAAGGCGAGTTCACGGTCTGATGTCTCTGTGCTCGCGCTCTGTCTTGAGCCTTGAGGAGCAGAGCGCGTTACCATCTTGGGAGGAAGAAGAGGAAGAAGAGGAAGAAGAGGAAGAAGAGGAAGAAGAGGAAGAAGAGGAGGAGGAGGAGAAGGACGGTGCAAGCAGATCCTTGATCCAGAGACGAACAAGGTGTAGAATACACACTAGTCTGTGCAGCAAACGGGCCAGGTGGCACGCAAGGTGGTCGATGCCGAAACAGAAGAAGGGAGAGAGATAGGGGGAGGAAGAGGTGGAGAAGCGAAAGGGGAAGAGATCATTAAGCATCAATGTGTGCCTGTCGTTGTTTTCTCAGCCGGTGCAGCTGAGTGTCCTGTGGTCATCACACAAGGACAATGGCAGGACAATGGCACGGATGTGTTGTTGAGTGTGGAGTGCATCTGTGTCATGGCCCGACTGACACTAAAGGACTGCTCTCAGACGACATACATATTTGGCTGCTAAAGGGTCATCGAGAGCCTGTTGCAGGCATCGCTGGCAGCAATCTTTACTCTCTCATTTGTACTCCAACGACAGTCCGTAGGAGATGGGGGGTTCATCGAAAGTGGGGCCTGATAGAACCTGGGCTGATCGTGGGTCTGTGACTTCGTTAAAAGAATTGGAAACCCATAGACGGGCACTCAGACTCTTTTCCATCATTACTATCGGCTCTCAGCTCCCACAATCACCTCCATTGAGCATCGGGCACGGAACCCGATAGCAAGCCATAGAGCGGCACTTTGCCGACTGCTCTAACGGGTCATTCCAAGGACAAAAGGCCGACTGCCGAGGACATGACAGCCGACCTTGATCAGGACCTCAAGCAGCAGACAAGGGGTCGCCATCATAGCCAGCAGTGCCGACTCTCTTTGATGCCGGTGTATGCGCCTTCAAGGGTTGGGAGAGGCAAAAAGGAGGGGAAGAGAGAGGCCGCTGGATACGGGAAAGGTCCAAGCTGGAGTATGACGGACTGGCATGGCGAGGTACAAACGGACAAGTAGTAGAAGGGGACAGCCTGCCTTGTAGCGGAAGGCATTTGGTGACCATAGCCCCAGTGACATGCATTGAGGGACAGGGAGAGGAGAGGCAACCAGGTCATGCACGGGACAAAGTATGAACGAAAAGAACCTAGCCTGCACCCTCCCCGCATTAACAGGCATGTGCAGTGTGTGGACATCGTGTAATATGAAGTCAAGGAACTATCGTGAGCAGACCAATGAAAGGAGTGTGGCCATCGGTCCTTGATTCACTGCCTGGTCGCCTCTCCTTGTCCTACTTGCTGTTCTCAAGTCGGTTTCTGGACCTCAGTAGTGTAGTATCTCTTTATTCTCGACTGGCTCATTACAGCCACAGGGATTTTGGAGTCGTCTCCTACTCACCCCAACGCGTAGAACACGTGGAGCCAAGGGGAATCCAATGTGTCCGATAGGAACCTGTAGGTATGACGCTTTCAGACTTTTGCAAAGTAAGATCGGGTCTGGAGAACCGTCTGGCAATTGCTAGATTAGTATGAAGAGGAACGGTATATATTAAAAAAAAAAAAAAAAAAAAAGAGGAAAATGACTTTGATGGGGCGAGGGTTGTTACTAGTCTTTAGTGAGAAAGATTACAGACACCACAGTGAAGGTACAGAGGTTGATAGAGGCAGGGAAAGGAGCACTACATCAAGCATGAGTAAGAGGTGAAGAAACTGATTCAACGCGATGGTACAAACAGGAATGAAGTATTGAGAGTACGAGAAGCAACAAAGAGCAGGCAGGAAACGGAACGGAGAAACTCGGGCGGAGACGAGACACTAGGGGAAGATAGTTGATGGGCAGACGTTGTCGACGACATCTTGCGAGAGGGGAGACGCGCAACGCGTCCGATGTTACTCCGCCACCGCCACTACCGCCATTCAAGAACAAATGTGTGTCATGGGCGGGAAAAGTGGCGCCCAGGCCCGCCTCTGCGTGATCCTGTCCCGTTGAGTCGGATGCTCTCCGTCTGCTCTTGCTCTGGAGGGCCTCCTGCTCACACTCTCTAACTTTGCAACCTTTTCCCCTCTATAGCTCCTTCCTGTCCCCGCGCCTGCACCTTCTACTGCTGATGCGGTCAATGCAGCGAGTAGAGATGGGTATGAGGACATGGCCGAGTCAGGCCATACTTCAATTGTTTTGAACGCTCCTCGATACTGGACAATGGGCAGCTATGTGTGCTCCTATCACTACAATGGCCTCATACTTTGTAAACGGATATGGTGTAGCTTTTGTTCGGTCTGACTCAATTAGTATAATCCGCTACTCTTTTTAGTGCTGTAAATACCATAGCTATTGGCTGCTCTACAGTCTTATCCGACCATCTTTCAACCTATTTTTTTTCTTCTACTATCAGGATCATATGCATGTACTTGTCAACCTCTCCTGTCGCTCAGCGGCTATGCAGAGCTTGAAGAGGAGGAAACACCAAGCTCCTGGTCCAAGAGAAACAGCGGAGCCTCTGATTGTGTAAAATCCCTTCTGATGGCCCCTCTCCTTTGCCCCGCAGCACGAGGCTGCTCTTCAGGAGCGGGTGGCAACCCAACGAGAGCCATAGTAACGGCCTCCTCGATGGCTTCTCATATCACTCCGGCCACAAGAGTGGGAAGAGAGAGAGAGAGAGAGAGAGAGAGAGAGAGAGAGGACAACAGGCAAGAGGAGGCAACTCGGCGCAGAAGGGGCGCAGTGAAGGACCCTCTGGGTTTAGGTCTTTTGGTGTTCCCCTTCAATAGCAATCGTTCGGCAAGTGCTGCATGTCCCCGTCTCTGTCCCTCTCCCTCTCGAACTGCCGTTTTTTCTCTCTCTAGCCTTTCTCACTCCATCTCGCGCAGACGCGCAGACATGCAGACACACACACACACACCTACGCATTTACATCACCTCTACACCCTTTCACACCCTCTCTCGCCCTCTCTCACCCTCGTGTGTCCGTCCGAGTGGTTCCTTTCTTTCTTCCTCAAGGATGACAATGCATTGGCCAGGCAGCAGGAGGAAGAGATCTTAACCACATCCTAATCAAAATCTCGTCCTCGTCCTCGCCCTCGTCCTTGTCGTCGTTGTTATCATCATTGCCGTTGCCGTTATCGCTGTCACCGTTACCGCTGTCATTATCTCTGACATTGTCCCTGTCGGTGCTATTGTTGTCGTCTTTGTCCACAGGGCGGAGGTCAGCAATGTTTGCTTCCCAAGGAGGAGCTGTAGTCTCATGTCTCGAGCGTTGGATTGGTCGCCTCGAAGAGGAGAGCCCTCGATATTCAGCCGGGTCCAACAAATACTGCACGAGAGCATGGATTCGCTGCAGCTGGCGCTCCTCCTCCACATCACTCCACGCATGGAGACGGAGCATCCATGGCGGAGCTGAACTTTGTCTCCTACACACTTCTTTCGGTTGCATCTGGATCCACCTATCCTGTTCGTTTGGTTAGTCGAGTCATTTTTGTTTATTTGCTCCTGGGCTCCAGTCCGCATCGTCCGTGCCCTCGATCATTCCACAGGGTGGATGCAGAGAGTAAGCCGGCAGCAGTATGGGATGCGCGTTACATTGGCAGAGATACGTTGGGCTGAGGAGCTTTTTTATCCAAACGTCCTTTGCTAGTCATTCAAAAACTTGGGCGGCACGCATTAGGGATGTAGGGCAATCTACGGGTGGAGTATGAAGTTGCCTACAGCTAAGACAACTACCATGATGCAGGCGTTTTTCTTTTCCTTCACCTATCGGACCTAACCTTGGTAGTGACGGTAACATACCACTCTTTCTTAAAGGTGTATTTGTTGAATAGTAGTGAGGCACAAGTCGAGCCAAAGGTTTACAGAGTTGGGTAATTTCTTGGCTCGAGCTAGAGAGAACTTTGGTATAGGCTTGAAAAGGCACTACAGGATAATGCATATCTGTATATATTTGGCGGTGTTGCGACATAACAAGTCATCGACTATAGCTAACCCAAAACCAGCAGTAATGGTTTGGCGATAGGAACCTTTGGTTGCAATACCTTTGTGGTGTGAGTATGAATTTCTTAGATTTTTGGAGTTGGACTTAGAGCGAAAACTTCTCACAAAGAAAAAGAGAGATCCAGGCTATGTATCCGATTCCGATCGGTGTTCAGTCATTAGAAGTAATCGGTCGGGGTCTAGTGCCAGGTCGTGTAATCGATGCTCTCCTGCGTAAGGTAGGTAGTGATGACATTAGCTGTATCCAGAGGAGGCACGCCTGAATTGGAGCGGCTATCGAGACGCCTTCCCCGGAAGACATTTTCGAGCACCGCGAGGAACTTAAGCTAATTCGCACACAACTGAAAGTTCAACAGCGGCCGAAAGTACATCTTCAAAGGACAGGGGTTCCATGATTTTGTCTATCATCGGCAGACTTCCTCAGTCAGTTGGCGATCTACTGCACGAAAAAGAATGTTTAACAACATGTCAGCGCTTCCCACAACCCAGTGGTCCTGTGTTCATCCAGCAACGGTCTCCTGCGGCTCCTACTCCTGCTCCTACTCCTGCTCCTACTCCTACTCCTGCTCCTACTCCTACTCCTACTCCTGCTCCTTCTCCTTCTCCTACTCCTGTTCCTGTTCCTGTTCCTGCTCCCGAATGGGGACGAACTCGAGGCCGTACGCAAGAATATTTAAATGAAGAAGGCTTATCAACGAGGTGCTTGATTTCAATTCATAACATAGTTGCGTAACTCGCGCCTGAAGGCGATGTCTTTTTAATAGAACCCTTATAGGAGTGTGGTTTATCAAACCACTGTTGCTACTCTGTATCTCTTTTTAATCCTGGTCGTGGCCTTTGGAAATCCCCTCGATTGTTAGTCGATGGATCAAAACGATTATTGTGAGTAGAAAGAACCAAAGGTGCTGTTATCTTCCCATCACAAATGCGTACTACCTACTCTACTTAACTATTATTCTTTTTATCCAAATAGGCATCCAGACAGGTCTTGCCTGGGAGCGTCATCACATGGTGGCACTGAATGAAGTAGAAGATTTGTGTTGTGGGGGAAATCCAGACAAGTCAACTGAGCAAAAAGCAAAGTCTAGCCTTTTTCTCCCATTGAGAGGGCGATCTTTTGGTCTCTACTGATTGTCCGTAGTCCCTGGTCTAGATGAGTCGATAGATCTTTCTTCTAAGATTTCAGACTCCTTTGCTTCTAGTCCATTCTACAAGGTGACTATGCCGGAGAGTTTCTACTTTCACTCTCTAGCAAGGAAGTAACTCTTAGGTAGGCAATTTTGCCTATGTTTAAATATACACACCCAAGGTAGTACGCTCAGAACTATTATTGTTATCAACATGGGGCAGCTCTTGTATTGTTTTTTTCTCTTTGCCTCGTTCAGACGTGTGGTGGGGTCTCGGACCTGATGCTGGTCTCCACTACCTCGAGATATTCCAGGGGTGGTCAATCGTTCAATAGAAAAAGGCTACTGCCTGTAGTGATATTGAACCGTTCAAGGAAGCCATGACGCGATTGGGATTGGGGAGGATGAGGACTAGGAGGAAAAGAAAGATGAAAAGATCGGAAGCACTTGTTGGACACAGAGTTTTTGTGTCCAACTCTTTTTATCCAAAGGACTGTTTTCGATCGGAGTGAAAATGGTTGGCAACACTTTCCCATGCTCATATGACCTATTGGTTATCCTTTGCCACCAATCACCATACTTTGTTCATCATCATGGGTGCCATCTTTCCATGATTGCTTACCTGTTCTCTATGCCAACAGTTGAATACATTCGGACCATCTAATCTTCCAGTTAATGATTAGTGTGTAGAATCCTCCGAGTAGCTAGCTAGGACTGAGAAAATTGAAATGTGAATCTGATGTGGACCAGAATTGTGAGAATGGGCTCCTTCAGCCCCCAAATCAGCCACTGGGGCCGGAGGTGCCGGTTCCTTTGTATTGCCAGTCAGTTGTGTTAGTACCGAAGTCAACGGTTTGTCTCAAGCCACACGAGTAAGATAAATGTTCTCCAGGTGACGCAGACGGAGGAGAGAGCGGGAAGACGCCTTTGTGGGTGGCTACATGTGTTTGGTTACCTAGGGGTGAGAGCGATAGAAGGGAGAGAACACCAGGCGGAATGCTCAGGCCATCGATTGGGGGTAGTGGGGAATTAATTGTCTGCTGCGCTAGATTCTCACCCGCGATAGGTCCTCGACTGGACCTTGTTTAGCGAGTTGCTCCCTGGCCAGAGGGTCATGGCCAGTCGTGGGTAGACTCATTATATATCTCTGTCTAGGCTGCAGCTGTTGTGACAGGGGTGGTGTTTGCGGCGCTGCGACACGTCAACACCAGGCATTGGACCAAACTTCAAAGAGCGGGCTGCATATGGGTGACTGGAGCAGGCAAAGGAGCAATTGTGGATGGAACCTTGCAGAAGCCTGGCGTAGCTAAAATCTACGTACACGCGGAAAATCGGCGAGTACGTGGATCAATGGAGCAAAAACTGCAGGGAGCATATTTAGAGTTTAGCCTTGATGCCATGCCCGACAATGTACGACTCTCGCAGTTGGGGGAAAAGTGGTCCAATCGAACTAAACCCGTGTAAGCTGGGCGCTGGGCTTTGCGCCGGGAGAATAATGAGGCTGGGCACGCGCTCAAAAGAGTCATCGGCACAATTGCTCCGCTGCATGGCGAATGAGTGTCCGCTGCTATATAACACCCAGCCTCCCGCGCTTGCATTCTTCCCCCATTTGGCCGTCTGACCGCCTCTGTTCGACTCTATTCGACTGTCGTGACTCTCTTTTTTTTTTTTTTGTCTCTCTTTCTCTCTCTCTCTCTCTCTCTCTCTCTCTCTGTGATATCTTTTTGGCTCTCCATCCTGTGCCAGCTCCCTCCTGTCTATAGCCTTCAATCTCACCCTGCCCTGGATGAACCGTTAAAGAAGACCTTCTTTCTACCATCCACCTACTCTCACCCCGCTCCCTTTCTCCATCCCCCTTCTCCTCTTACCCCGCCTGGCTCTGCGCCTCTGCTGAGCCCGCTACCCTCTTTCCGAACCCCTATCCGACCTCGCCTTACCCTGCTCCCTCGCCACCATGCCCCCCTATCAACCGCTCGTCTTCGAGCCGTCGTTTCTGCAACACCCGCACGAGGTATTTGATAATGTGACATCACGGTAGACTAGCACGCAAAAGGTTGGACGAGAACTAGTCCTCCACTGCTCTGCTGTTCCTGTTGATGGCCATTTGTCTCAAGTAACCGTTACCCCATTCTCACGGCTCTCTCTCAATCTCTCTCTTCCCCCCCCTCTCTTCTCATACAGATTGTTTGCGACCACAATGTGGACCCCAAGCTGCCTTCATCATCACCTTTTCCCGAATGGAACAGCAGCGTGCAGACGCAGAGCCTTAGTGAGGCCAACAGGTATAGAAGCTTCTTTGACTATCTTTCTTTGATCCTTGTGGCACCTTCATGGAGATTCTTACCGCCACCGTCACACCACTCAATAGTGCTACGCCGTCTTCGATGCGTTTGAATGTCCGCACTAATGTCTTCAAGAAGGAGCTTCAGGAGTATGTCCCTGTCCAGGAAGGTGAGCGTCTTCGCATCGAGACCATCATCTACGCTGAGCTGTCGCTTGTTGACCCAACTGCTGCCGAGGGTAGCGTTGTTAAGGGCTACGACTTTGTGCGCCTGCCCAAGGAGCTCTTTTATACCGCGCCAGACAAGCTCATCTCTAATGAAGACTTGGCCACCAAAAAAATCCTCGATGTGACCGCCACTCTCATGTGCCCTTCTAACAACTGGGAGGTTGAGAAGGAGACCTGCATCCGCTGTGCGCGTCGTATGTCTTCCAAGCTTGACGAAGCTGAGAGTCGAGTAAGGATGGCAATCCATATTTTTGTTTCTTGCTCTGCTTTACTTCATCACTGTCCATTCTGACCATTGTGTTATGTACATCCATTTACTAGATTATCCACATGCTACCAGAACTTCTCCGCACTGAGGATGGCGACGCATTGATCAACTTCCGCAGCGGCGTTGCAAGTCTCCAGTTCAAAGTCAATTGTTACTGTGGCCACAAGAAGGAGAAGAAAGGTTTCGTAATTCGTTTTGACGCTCAAACCTCCTCATCGCCAGCGATCGCCTCGTTCATGACTACGCCAATGATGTTCTATCATGAAAACAAGAACCGTATTGCAATCCGTGCCGCCAAAGCACAGGCTAAGGCAGAGCTCCAACTTCAGCGACAGCAACAACAGCAGGAGCAGGAGCTTCAACGCCAGCAACAGAGACAAATGAAGATGGATGCCCGGAGCCAGGGCAATACTCTCTCGATTTCGTCCGCCCGCAACATCGTCAAGTCCGTCAACAGCAAGACAAAGCGCGAGCTTCGGACGAATCACCGAGACTTTGGCCCTCTGCAGTCCCATAGCCACCAGCAGCCACTGCAGCACCAGGCACATATTCCTTCGCCGCCCGATTCGTCATACAGCTCGCCAATTGATTATACGCCCAGCTCAGATGTTGCCGAGTACATGGGCAGCCCAGATGTTACAATGACCTCTCAAGACCCGATGGGCTCCCTTTTCCCTGATTATGCAAGAAAGGCAGCGAATACCTCGGCTTCATCTCCTAATCATGATCACCTCATATCACAGCAACAATCGCAACTGCAAACACAACAGTTGTCTAACCCGGCCATCATTAGCCACATGACCCCTAGCAATGGTACAACCCGTGGTGGTACTCTGGTTACGATTCACGGTTCTGGATTCACAGTCGGTGAGAAAATGTACGTTAGCTTCGGTGGGACGGCCGTCGAGGCGGTTCCGGACCGTGATCATTTGATTACCTGTTTTACTCCGCCGACGACCAAGCCAGAGTCCGTGAGCGTTATTGCCTCGGTCTCGCCTGCTCCTTTGCCATTCCCTGAGATGATCGAAGCCCAGTCGCCTCCTGCAACATTCACATACGTCGATGACAACGAGGATGAGCTTATCAAACTTGCGCTTCAGCGTGTTATGGATATCTCAGGCAAGGAGGAGACCTCAGTGGACTCTAGTCTCACTCGCCCTAACGACCTTGCGATCTGGCAGGACCTGTGGAACAGCAGCAACGCAACGGAGAGTTCTTCATCTTCATCATCGCCACCTTCATCTTCATCGCCACCTTCATCTTTGTCATCATCTGCATCAGCTTCCTCGTCACCTCCGAGATCAGTGACCGCACCTACGTTTGAAGAGCTAGAGACGATGGTTCTCGGATCGTTCAAGCTCGTCGACACATCATCCCCACCGTCGCCATCGATCCCATCGTCGAACTTGCAGACTCAATCATCCTCGTCCCCTCCGACAATGAACAATGAGCGCATCTCTATTGTCAACAGCACAGGACACTCTATGCTTCATCTTTCGGTTGCGCTCCAATACCTTACTTTGGCTAAGGAGCTTATCATGCGTGGTGTCGATTTGGATATTAAGGATAAGAACGGATTGACAGCTCTGGACTTGGCTCGTGTCTTCAAGCACAGCAGAATGATTGATCTTCTCATGAACGATATCGAGTGTTCGTCCGTTTTTGGTGGTGACGGTCACCATCAGCAACAACAGCAAAACTCGAACTCCTTCTTTAACGAAGCAGCGAACGCAATCCTCAAGAACACTGTGAGCCATCAACAGAATCAGTACCAGCTTGCCACTGGCGTTCAGTATCAGCAACAGAATATGAGCAACGCCTCTCATGGAGGACTCCGTCACAGCCCCCCGTTCGACGATCCCATGAGCTTGGACTGGATCAATGACTTTGGGCAGATGCGACCCAGCGAGATGACCTACCACAAGGACATGGCCATCCCAGAGAGACTACAAGGCGAATCATTGCCACCACCGAGGATTCAACCCACCGGGCGGACGGACGTGATCCCACCCGCCCTTTCCCGCGCCGGGAACATGATCTCATCGAACCAATACCAACCCGCTATACAAGCGACGGGAAGGTTGTTTGGCGAGCCTCATGACCTGGCGCAGTCCGCTGGTGTGACTGCAGCTGACAGCCGTGACGATCGATTCTCTAGACAGAGATACGACAGCTATGGCAGCGGCAGCAGCAGCAGCAGCAGCGGCGAGAGCGGTGCGGAAGAAGAGGACATGGACTTTTTCGAGAACCATCACCGACGCACCGTTGAGCAGGCTGTAGTTCAGAGCAGCCGAATTGATGTCGAGTCTGAACCGTCGTTGTACCTCGGAGGCCGACGTGTAGTCTTTGAGCGATTGGACAATCATCGCGAAGACCCATCGAGCACGATAGCAACGACGACGAACTCCTTCCTGGAAGGTTTTCCTCATTCAGGATCCTATCCTCCTCAGGGTCCTTCCAACAACAGGAGCCAGGGCCAAGATGAATTCAGGAGGCACTAAATTGAGGAAGGAGGATTGATGCATATTACCTTGTGCATTGACCAAGTCATACACCTGTTTGCTTTCCCACCCAACTGTCTATTGTTTGTTCAGGACACGATACCCAGGGGGCACGGCAAGCACCAAGCCGGATCCGACTATTGTTTTCTATTGTTATTTTTATTACTGCCCAGTATTGTTATTTTTATTATCATTTTTCAAGTACAACACTCCTGGATGACATCTATGATGCTCTCTCTTTCCCTCTCTTCTCGTGGGTTCTTACAACCCATGAAGCGACTGACTCTGTGAGTTATGCTGTATCATTAGTAGTAGTTGTTTTTTTTTTTTTTTTTTTTTTTATCTCTATCTGTGTATATCTTTTTTCTTGTTCTGTATCACTGTGTTTCTTTGTAGTAGTTGCATGTCTTACCATTTGAATCAAAATGTCAATTAAAAAACGAAGGAAAAAAAATCATTTTTTTTAATACGAAAGCATCCAGTCCAGATATCTAGAATCCTCTTATGTGTGTGTGTGTTTTCCTGTGTGACTGGGAGCCTATTGGTACGAGGACAGGAAGTGGTCATAATCCTCGCCAGAGAAAATGTCTCCTTCTGAGGTCATCGAGTCCAACATCGAACTAGAACAGGTCAAAAAAAAAAAAAAAAAAAGAAAATAGGGTGAGTGAACTGTACCTAGGAGAGAAGCCCCCAAAAAAAAAACGGTGACATTGTCAAAATCTATATCTTACTTGACAGCATCCGAGCTACCGATAATGCTAGCAAATCGTTTGATAATCTCATTTCGGTGAACACCAGTCTTGGAGTCGGGGTGGGTCTGAATCATCTGAATGATCTGAGTTTCAACATCCATAGGTCCTGAACTTCCACTTGGGCGAGCCGAATTGTAGTTGATTTGGTTCTGACCAGCATTGGTTGATGTAGATACGACTCCAGTCATTCCTCCAGATGACTATTCAGAAAACAAAGCAAGACAGATAACAGAATAGGTATTCATTTAGGACGAAAGAAAGACAATAAGCCCTGGGTTATTTCTTTGTCGAACGAAAATAATAATAATGATAATAATAATATTCGTTACCTTTTGGCGGGTTGCACTGACATGAACAAAGATCACTTCCAGGTTGTGATGTGTCACCTCGTTCCAGTCTGATACAGGGCGAATCGTGTGGATGTTCACTGAGAACCGCTGGTTATACTCTTTCAAAAGTCCAACGACCCGCACATAGTTTCCCTCACTTTCAGCAACAAAACAAGAGTTACAGATTTTGTGTTAGCAAAATGACCAACAGCCCCTTCTACTATCGTTTCTGTTTAAATTGCATCGTCCGCTCATGAAAGGAGGTTTGTTGGGTTTTGTCCGCATCTCATTATTGATAGTATAGTTCCCCACTTGGGTCTGCTCAGTTCCCAGCCGGGACAAGAGATGGACAGGACAGAAATGATTCAAACTTACGTGATTGTGTTTGCCTCTGAGGGGCCATCATCCTCTGACAAGTATCGCCTCGCGTCAATAACTCCTGTGCCATCATCAATCGTGAACATGTGATGAGTAGATTGTCTGTTGATACTGCGGACCACGCCAACAAATGTGACCTAAAAAGAAGAAGACAAGAGTAAGAGAGTATTTCACTATAAGTTTTGGTGGGAAAATGACTGTCTCTTGTGTTGACAGACCCCAAAGTCTAATTCCTTTCTTATCCATTTCAACATTGGCTTGCCTGTCCAATTTCCTGGTTGTCGATACGGAAATCGCCATCGGCATGGGTCTGAGAGACGTTGAGAAGTTGCTTGATAGTGACAGGGCGCAACGAGTGGTTGGATCTCTACGAGGTAGGAACAAGAAAGAAAGAGGGAGAGAAAAGAAAAAAAAAAAAAAAAAAAAAAAAAAAAACGCCACCATCATATGCCGTGTGAGAGTCAGTACTTTTTTCTCACCCATTCTCTCTTTGGTAAAACAGATGGAATCATTGCATGGGAAGAGGAGAGGTATTCAATCATGACAAAATTGTCTGTTACCTTGGGTGCTCCAGACTGTTCGCTGTTGAAGCTATCCTGGACATAGCCCTGTCCTGTAGCGCCAGTGTGAGCTCTGTAATCTACACAGGGGTAGAAGTAGACAGAAAAACGCCATCATCGTTAGTTCAATGAACGGAAAAACATACACACACTCTGTCCTTTTTTTATTATTATTTTGATCCGTTCTAGTCGTTAGACAATTGTCCATGGCAAAATGAACGCCCTCCTCCGTAAGACAGGTTCTGTTTGAGGCGAAAAAAAAAGAGAGATAATGTGGCAATTTCATACTGTTCATGGTCTGAGAGTCTTTGTATGGAGGGTGGAAAGCAGAATGGAAAAACGATAGGTAGAACCTCAAATGTCGAGCACTTATTTTTTTGGTGGCCAAAGGTCGTCGCGTGGAGTTGTCATTTTTTGGCAAAGCCACAGTCTCTTCACTTTGATTTGAACAGTCTACAGAGCCTCAAGGTATCCCTTCCTCTGTTAATGGCATTTACTCTTCTTAAGCTTCTAGTAATACAGGGATATTTAATGAAAGGAGAGGAGGGATCCCCCGTGAGGAGGAGAGCGGACAGTGCAAATAGGTTCTAAAGTGTTCTGCTTTATCCAGGTTAGCTAGTCTTTGAGGGACCTGCCTCCTGTTCTTGGGGCCTGCTTGTGTCAGACATGTCTTCTCGACGAGTCGTGAATGTTGAAACCTCCATAACATCATCATCATCAACATCGATACGAGGTGTCGCCGATATAGATGTCTCTTCTGACCCTTCCTCAGCATCTGCTGTTGATGTGATCTGTGATCTTTTGGTTGGCGAAGTAGGCCTCTGGGACTGACCAGAAATATTTCTAGGAAGACTGGATCTCTCTGATGTCACAGTATCTTCGGATTTTATCCTCCTCAACGACTCTGAAGATCCGCTTGTTGGGCTAGGGCCGATTCTTGGGCTGACAGTTGATACTATGGGAGAGCGCGATCCCTGTAAAATCAATGGTGAGTGATGGCCCGTGGATGCTTTAGAAAGTCCCGTAGATTGCGATGCACTAGGTCGTTGCTGAGGGGTCAGGGTAGAGGCACTTTGGCCCAACATCGTTGACGATACCGTTGATGGTGAAAGCCCAGAAGAGGGTAGCCTGAGGTGGAACCCCTTGACAACCAGCTCTTTCACCTTGCTCAGAAACGCCTTGGCTGAAGTTTCATCCACGAAAATGTGATGGTTCAGCGATTTTAGAAGCTTGTCTAATCGAGTCACCGGTTCACCTCTTCTCAGAGGCAATGAAAGATCAACTCGATTTGGATAAGATCGGTAGTATCGCACGAGGTCTGTGAGCTGCTGGAAAACGGCTACTGAGAGTTCATTCGTTCTTGTAATCTCTCTGTCAAATGCATAGGGCAGCCCTAGAAAATGAAAAAAAAAAAAAAACGAAGATGTCACGTAAGAGTCATGAATCATACGAGAGAAGCAAGAGAGATTTTGCTTTAAGAAATGAGCTGTTTAGCACTTACGGCAGTTGTGCTGGTTATCCACTGTATCCGAGATAGAAAGAAATTGAAACTTTGACAGGTAAGATATACTCCTGGGATCAAATGGACTCACAATCACTCCAACAAATGGCTCCACACCAGTCTCATGGCGTCGAAACATAAACTGATGCTCGGTTTGGTTCTCAATGTCTCTCACACTTGGGTTTGGCTCAAAAGTTGGATGTGAATGGTACCAGCCCACAACAACGAATCCTTTTGACGAGAAGAACGACCTTGCTTCGACATCAGACTCTGGATCCAGTTCACACTGGAAGCCAGTACTAATACTTCGACAAGGAAAGACTCCAAGAATAAACAATATCCTTTCGTCTTCGTCATAAAGTCCTCCAAGGAGTCCAATGACCTCTGTCTCTGCCATGTGAGAGTGGAAATCCATGATAAGCTAGAAAAATAAGAGAGCACAAAACTGTTAGTCTTTCATACAGGTTAAATTTTCATTTTCGGCTTCATCCCAAGCTCATACCATAGCATCGCTTGACACCTTGACCCTGAATGGTGCAGGCTTGAGCGGACCAAATTTCCGAGGAGGGATAAGTCGGAATGGATCATAGCTTCCAGCGTCTTCCACAAAATCTTCCTCATCTCCATTGTTCTGATGTCCACGCGTTCGACTCAGGTAGTGCTGCGCGCGACGGTTTTTGGGCACTTTTGTGTTCACAGCCCTAAATTCTGAGGCTGCAAAATACCTCGCATTCTGTGCAGCAAGTCGTTCTTGCTCAAGCTCATCCTCCATCTCATCTCTTGTCATGCCATACCGTTCAAAATAGGCTGCGTCATCAAGACTTTCATCATCTGTTAACTGTCGCCTTAGAGAATCTCTGCTCGATGCCTGATCGCCATGTTCAATGACATGGCCCTGGAGGTCCCGCTCATCCACCCTAAACACAATGAATAAACTCCGGTAGGTTAATATTTCACCTTTTTTTCTTAGAAATCTGGTTTCAAAATCAAGCGATATCAAAGGGATTTCGTATTACCATTCTCCTCGCTCATTTCGGACACGCCTACGCCGCGAAGATGAGGCTGACCATATTGAATCGGTTTCCAGGCTAGCGCGAGCCCCGGTATTTCGATGAGACATACTAGAGGAGGACGATGGCGTCCACGCACGCTCATAGGGAGGTCCCTTCCGTCTTGCCCCTCCATTCCGTGGACGCGCAAGTGAAGCTCCGGGAGAAGATGCAGTCATCCCTACATTAATTGCCCCAATTGACTCGAGCCAAGAGTGAACTCTTCCAATGGCATTGACGTCTCCACAATCCTTTAGACCAGATCGCACGCTCGTTTTGGTGAGATATGTCGACGGAGACTTTTCCCAGGCCGAGAGAATCGTGTTTCGAATCCTTTGATATCGCTCAGGTGTTTTGCTTGTCTTGTTGCAGAAAAACTCTGCATGGACTTTCTTTTCTTCTTCTGTGATGACCGATTTATCCAATATCCGCTGCTTGACAGTTGAGGTCTTGGTGGTTGAAGTTGATGAAGAAGCTGCACCACTAGAGCCCATAATGGGTTCAGAATGCAGCATCCCTGGCTGAGATGAGCTGCTTTGTGAGCTGTTTAGTCGGCCATGCAGCTGGTTTGAACCAATAGATGATTTTGGTCGATTGGGAGGGATGGAGTGAGTCCTGCGAGGTAAAGGGAGCTGCCCATGTGGAGGTAAACGCTGTAGCGTCCCAGTTCCCAAGGTTCCTTCCTCCTCTTCCTCCTCTTCCATGTTCTCAGTCCTGCTGTCGCCAGCACTATAGCTTCCAGCTTCATCACTATCGTAGATTCTATGAATTTTGGTCCTGCCATTTTGTTTTGAAACCGGTACATCTGGAGAGTTGCGGTTATTTGGCCGGGCATCCATAGTCCCGGCCCGGGTATCATCCTCTTGGGTGGAAGTAGCAAGCATTGTTGCCTGTGATGACGACCGTGCTCCCACAGCGTTAATTTTTGAAGTCCCATGTTGGTACGAGAGACTTGATAGGGGCGAATGGGCCATAGCTGAGTCTGCGTGAGTAGACCGCAGTATCTCCATCCCATCCTCGGAAGAGACCACGTCTTCTTCATCATAAGAATTGATATCTGGTTTCAGCTCTGCAACATGAACAGCCCCAAACGACACAGTTCGCCTTTCCTTTGGCGAGTTTACGATTTTCTCATTAGCGAGATGGTTTAGAGATCCTGTTTTCTGTAGAATCTGGGGTGTGAAGTGTTGTTGAGCGTCCTTGAGAGATGATTTCACACTCGCTCCTGTCCCTGTGCTGTTGACGCTGCTGCTGCTAGTATTAAAGGTCGTGTTTGTGTATGGTTCGCCCATTCCCATGTTATTATTGTCAAGTAATGTCGGTAATGATATCGAGACGCGTTTCTGATGGCTCCTCGGCTCCAGTGCCTCAGTAGCGTCTACATCTTCGTCCATAAGGTTGTCATCCCGACCAGAGTCACTTTCAGGCTCGCTTGATAAACGAGACCGAGAGGATGCAATTGAGAATGGTGATATTGAACGAGACTTTGACTTTGAGGACTGGAACGGTGGTAGTCCACGAGAAAGCCTTAGTCTTGTTGAGGACTCTTCATCCGTGCTTTCGATATCAATATCAATGTCTTCGTCTTCATCCATACTGGAAATGGTCCTTTGTGTTGGTGTCGAGTAAGGTGATGACATACTCCCAAAAATAGGTCTGGGGCCAGGGCTGGGTGTGGTTCGACCGAGGGAGCCAGAGCGAGATCCGGACTTTGCTGAAAGTGAGGGAGACTTGGACATTGAGCGATCTTCGTCATTATCGGTATCGTATCCACTCTAAAAAAAAACACACGATGGATTCGGCACATCAGCCCAAGCCATAGACCCACGCCATCCCTTATAAAAAAAAAAAACCTACTGTGGCTCCAAATTCAGACCCTGTAAAATCATCATTTCCGGATTCCGATGTGATACTACGCGCGCGGCGACCATGTCTTCCAAAAGACTCATATCCACTCTCTGCTCCAGCGCTGGCTTCGATACGCTTAACTTTCATGCTACGGGGCTGTCGCCTTTTGACCATCCTACTGGATTCGTCTACGTCATTGGAGGAATCTGCTGCAGTTGAGTGCCTCTTATCCAGACCTTCGCCGTCGCTAGTATTGGTTGACATATCTACCGGCATCTGTCATTCACAAAAAGTGCCGGTGATTGTTAGATAAATCGCTGAGGGAATTGAATTTAGATAGATATATAAGGATACTTACCCTATCTGAAACTGCCAAATGTCGCGCATGGTTTTTGACCTGGAGTGGGTTCCTTGTCCCGACTACAGCAGCAACGGCTTTCCAGTTTCCATAGCCGTGAATAGTCTACAACAAGGATATCAAGAGTGAGTAACCAGGGATACTGAAAGAAAAAAAGATATCCAGAGAAGCACTGTGATATTGCTTACAATGCCCTGACGCAACCGCTCATCTTCTTCTACTGTCCACCGAGTGTTGTGGGATGGGAGATCGACCGAGGAGAGCTTGGCACTAAGTCTAGAGTCTGTGTACCATCCAAACAGTCGTCATGTCAAGAATACCAAAGGAAAATGTGGTGATGTTGCGCTCAAGTCGCACAAGAAAGCATGGCCAGAGATTGTTGACGCCCTTACCTTCACTTGCCGTCCGTTTGGTTTGTCCAGATCGTTCATCTGCACTCTTTCTCTTCCTGGAATCACCACTCTTGGACTTTACGGATTTTGTTCCGCTCCTAGACATTGATTGCGATGAGTGTCGTGCTGGAAATATACGGTCTGGTGATCTGGAGTGCATTGAATTGCTTGTAAAAGACGCTGATGGTCGGCGGGTCGAAGAAACGATCCCTGATTTTCGTCCCGAGTAAAATTCCTCCTCGGCCAACATGCTCTCAATCATCTCACGAGATTTCTCGTCCATATCTCCCGCAGCAAAGCTAGATTGTGCATGATACTGTGAAATAGATGAATGGTTCTCACCAAATGTCAGTGTCCTTTCTCCATGATTCGGATCGTTGTCATTCCAAGACTCAATATCAAAGCTTTTGCTGTAGCATACATCCTGTGTGACCCAATCCGGGATTTGGAAGTCATCCTCAATGTTACCCTCGGTACTAGATCGTGCGCAAGAAGCAATTGTGCAACGTTAGTCCCAGTTGTAAGTTGCCTGATATGATATGAATCAGTGCTTATTCTTTGACATACTCCAATACATCTGGAAATTGGCTGTTGAGATCGTTGTGAAGAGCGCTATCGATAGGGTCGCTGGGTGTGATTTCACCAATTCGGTCGGACGACACAGATGCACGTCTGGATACAGATGGGGAGGTTGAGGTAGCCTGGACACGATTTCGACCTTGCCAACTGGAGCCGGCGTGAACTTCGATGACTTGTGGCTCTGGATCATCTCCATCGATGTCAATATCAACGTCAATATCTTCTTCGGTCATCCTATGCTGCTCAAGATGCAGAGTTTAATATATCCTATTGCTGTGGTGCTTCCCGATACAGTCGCTGGCAATGCTTGAAGGTACGAACTCCCTGGACCTCAAGGTCCCTGTCGTATGTAATGGATCCTGCTTTTGCTAGAACAAATGGGTCACGAGGATGACGATAGAATGGCCGTGAGTGCATGGGCGGGATGAGTGCCAAGGATTACAGACTAGTCGACATGTCTGTTCAAAGACGAATGCTTGAGGTTCTCTGGATGTATTGGCTGGATAATGAGAAGTGCATTCTCCGGTGGCGTACTGGCACACTTTTGTAGCAAGAGCCACGCGCAGAAATGAGAGTCCGTCCGTTTTTTAAAAAAATAAAAAAAAAAGTGAGAGAGAGAGAGAGAGATTGCCCTCGAGTGGGCATGGATTCTGCAACCTTTTATTGCCCAGGGGATCTGGCACCTCTGCTCCTTCCTCTCTTCTCTTCATTAACTTACACAGCTGTCGATGTAAGGAGTACTTGAAAAGCATCAGGACTACCATGCAGAAGAATTTGTGCGTGTAGTTGTAAGCTGGCAAAAATCACGTCACCGTAAAATATGTTGAGGCCTGCCTCTTGTTTCCGGTTCCTTTATATTGATTCGCCCTTCCAGGGGAGGCTACCATCTGGGCTTGTTGGCTGGAGGTAGTCTGGTCAAGCCTGCTCCTCAAAATGTTCTAATATGTCATTGGTAATGACATAACGCAAACACGTTGGGCGCCTCCTTCATGTTAGGTATTCATTTAGCCCAACAACAAGGAGTTCTTACAACCTTGCCTATCAAGAATCCAGAGATAACTCAGTTTAAGCAATGGGCTTCTTTGCTTTGCTAGCAAATGAGTTCAGTTACCGAGCTCGATACTCTTTGACTCTCTTCTGAGATGACGTCTCACTTTGGGGACAGTATGGTGAATCTAATCGGAGACTTGATAGCTTTTTTTGTAACCACTGCCGAAACCATTGTAGCTGTTGTCTAGTGAACTGTATCGACGACACTTTTTTTTTTTTTTTTTTGCCTGTGTGAGACTAGAGACGACAGCATGCTTATGTTTATCATGATCTTTTCATTAGGGAGAGGTGTCCTAATCGGAGGCCCATGCGCAAATAACACTTTTCATATTAGAGTCAAATTTTTTTTTTGCAAGGCACAAAAAATGGTGGCAAAAATCATGAAATCATTCTTACGAGAGGGTTTGGCCTCATTCCATACAGCCATCACTTGAATGGTAACCATGTCGAGTGAATGGAGAGGCAAGTAAAGCAATACATGAGCATTCTTTACTGTCTCCCTTTCACTCTTGGAGTCTTTCAGGCAGATCAAAGCAAAGCGATAGGAGAGACTTGGGTTTCTTTCTTTTTAGCTCTCGCTGCTTCCAACCTTCCCCATCCTGGCCGCTCGTTGGCCGTCAGCCTCACCCTGCCGGCCTCGGTCTTGCCCTCCTCCTCTCAGGCTCCTCCAGGTACGCTCCTCTCCTCCTCTCAGGCTCCTCCAGGTACGCTCCTCTCCTCCTACCATCCACTCCTCCTCTGCCAAGCTACACTTGGATGTGTAAGGTGTCTTTGTGTAGTTATCACTAGGACCAGAGACTCCTGATGGCAATGTTACGGTGGGTGGCTCCGGCATGGGAGGCGTGGGACTCAAGAGTCAGACTGATATATGTTTGAGATAAGCCCAATGGTTGTAAGTCCAGGTTTAGATGGCTGATTGGGAGCGTGGACTCCTCTCGGTTCTTTCTCATTCTCCTGCGGGAGTGCGGGGGTCTCCTCGGGAGATCGAGACTAGATGGCAAACCACTCGATAGAAATTTCTATGATACCCCCCACCAGTTAGACGACAAAGAAGACTTTTCTTTCTCCTTCTCTCTCCTTCACGTTTTCTTTTCCTTTTTGTCATAGACTCGGCTTCGATGTATCCGTAGGTCCCTTTATGAATCCCACGCGTTCCATTTTCCATTTTATTTCCTTCAATACTTAGCACTCTAGTACACCGATGAACAATCTCCTGGCATCCAGGACCACTTCAAACGTGACTGATCACAAATCTTTTACTTCTTCTCATGGAGCCTCTGCCAAAAGAGCCGGCCTTGGTCTCCTCATGAAGTACACCTATTCCATCCTGATCACTTCCAAGTACTCTACTCACAACCGACTCTTTGCGCGCGGTGTCACAGAGCAGGATCGAAATGTGTGTAATACATCTTTTAACTTTTCATCCGATATCCTGCTCCAGGTACGACTTCATCTCCAATTGGCGCGCAACACTCATGCCAACCCCGATCAACTTCATCGTTAGTTTGCCAATAGCATGATCATGAACGCTAGGCGAGGTCCTTTGTCTAAAAAGTGGACAGAATACAAACCACTAGATGGAAGTCCTGATGGCGATAAATAGAAAAAAGTCTCTCTCCCTCTCTCTCTCTCTCTCCCTCTCTCTCTCTCTCCCCCTCTCTCTCTCTCTCCCTCTTCTCTAACATTTATCAGTCCTACTATATCCATGATCCCAATGTATCAAGGAATGTCTCATACATAGCGGACAAAATGTTATTTTCGATCTACTTGTGGTAAATGTGCGTCTTTCGGTCGTTCAGTTCGTCGAGATCGGGAAGTCCCCTCTCATCGATATTGTCCTAAAATAAATAAATAAATAAATATTGACTTCACCCATTTCCCTTGTAGAATCACTACTCTGCTTGAGTGCCTTTGTACACAATCGCGTGCAGGATATTATTATTTCCGAATACTACGAGATTAAAATTTGCCTCCCATTACGTGAGAAAAAAAAAATCTTTAATATTGGCAGGAGGGGGGTATTCCTCGTACAAGAGTGGTTTAAATCCTCTATCGGTTACCCGGGGTTGCCGCAAAGTTCCCTGTTTCTACATTTCCAAGCGTATGACTGTATCGAAAGCTAAAAATGGACAAACTCTGATCCTTCCACTTCTGGTCTTTGGTTTTTTTTTAACTCGGCGATGATAGGAACAACAATCCTCAGCCTTGAACCCAATATGACACAAATAAAGCCCGAGTTTGCATGTCATCGTCCTTATCCCTACCCACCAGCTCGCATTCCCCGGGCGATGGGTTCTGGCTATCTTGAATCCAAAAGTCAGAGAGAGAGAGAGAGAGAGAGAGGGTTGAGAATGGTCCAAAATATATTCCGCTGGAGTTTGAACGGAGGCTGCTGGCTTCTCTTTTCCAAATTTAGTAATGAGGTGTGAGCCTCCGCTTTCCAGTAGTCAGAGAGTTCTTACGAGATGCCCTAGTAAAAAAAAGGTGTGGGAATCTTGGGACTTGACCCTGTCCTAAACCTTGCGATCAGTCTTGCTTTTAGGAAAGTATTTTTTTTTTAGTTGATGGCATTAGGAGGAAGAGGAGATTCAATGCCTGACCAAAACGGCCTGAATGCCTCCGACTGACTCCCATGCATGGCTCATGGAGATCTTAAGAAAATTAATTTTTTATGATCTACCTTACTACCCTAAATCCATAGCTTTGAAAACTCCATGTTTTGCGGGGGCCTACAAGGATGCCGCAGTTAAATTCTCGATCGACCTCGGAGCATACTGGGACGTCAATACCATGAGGAAGGGGGAGAAGGAAGGAGATCCATACCAAGATACCCACGAGTCTCAAGGGTGAGGTATAAGTTTGGCTGCATGGCTCATGTAAGCCGGCTCCTGAAAATACCGCTTCCCCCTTTCTCCTTGGGGAGGGGGAGGGGGGAGGTGTGCGTGCTCCCGCAGGAGACGCACTGTCTCTTCTTCGTGATCCCGCTTCTTCGGTTGCTTCTCGGGGGCCAACTGAGAGCCTATTTTTTTTTTTTTTTTTTTTTTTGCGGGTAGGGATGTTAAATCGCCGTACTCTTCTTTCATCCAACCCGCGGAGGAATCTTATTCCAATCGGTGAGTGAGTATAAGCCCACTGTTGTTGTTTTTTTTTTACTCTGACTTGCCACATGCCATGCGGGAGAGTGGAGCGGAGCACAAAAGAAAGGGCAAAAAGGAAACAGGGAGCAAAAAAAAGAGAGAGAGAGAGAGAAAGAGAGAGAGAAAGAAAACAATGGGCATCTGGTAATTTGGCATAGCCATGATGGTCCAACAGGAGTGAAAGGAGACAAAAGGGCCAGACCCAAGGCATTGGTTTGCTCTTTACATACCCAAATCAAAATGAACAGAGCAAAGAGCAAAGAGCAGATCTGTTTGAGCAGCTTCTGGGCTACAGGGCCCGTGGGTCCATGGACCACACCAACCCCAATTGCGCTGTCTGACCTGTTCAATGTAGTCTGAAGGACAGGGCGAGAAAGAGAGAGAGAAGAGAGAGAAAGAGAGATTGAGAAAGAAAAGGTTATTGGAGAATGGACAAAAAGGAAGGAGAGAGAGGAGGTCAGAGCGAGTACAGACTGGATTAGGAACGGAGCGGGAGAGTGGTTGCAACGTTGCACTACAGGCTGGTCAGGGCAGAACTGGTCAAGGCAGAGTCAGGGCACCTTCCAAGCTGTGATGGCAGCAGGCTAGAGGAGGAGGAGGAGCATTCAGTTCCTCGATGCATCTGCTCACTTTTTTTTTTTTTTTTTTTCTTCCCTTCCCTTCCTCATCTCTTTCTCTCTTTCTTTCTTTCTTTTTCCCTTCCACGGACATTCGCCTCATTCACCTGGCTTTGGGTCATTCATCGTCATTTGTCCTCTCGTAGTCTACATCATCTCATCTATCCCTGACGCTCTTCTCACCACTTGCTTCACTTCTAAAATATTTATCTCTCGGCCGCCACCAACCGAGTCTCACTCCCTCTCGTCCAGCAGTGCCTATGTTCTGGCGGCAGAACGACAGCACCCGCGGGTCTGCACACCTAAGCCAGGGCGACAACCCATCCGCACGCCTCCTCGGTGTTCCTTCCGCATCCGCCTCATCTTCCCCTTCCTCGAGTCCTCTGCTATCTCAGGACGCTGCCTCAACAATGGCCAATGTAGGCGCGTCTCTGAGCCAGACGAGGCCTATGCCAATTGAGTACTCCTCGCAGCAGAACGATTGCACAAGAGGTGGGAAATCCCTTCCTTCCCCCTTTCTTCCCTTTTTCCTTCAACCACATCCGGAAAAATACCTTGTTTTGTCCATCAGTCCCACACTCTGTCTACCATAGGCAACTAACACAGCTCCTCTTTCCCACTCCCTTCTCTGGCCACTCTAGCTCAACGACGCTACTTTTTTGAAGAAGATGTTACTTTGTCGCGCTCAAAGACGCTCTTTGCCGCAGGAAAAATAAGGTGTGTTCCTCTCAGAGATCAGGGTCGAACTGGGGCTCTTTGTTGCTCAATTGCCTCACAGCATGCTAATGTGGATATTCATCTTCTCTTCTTGGGTATCAGAGACAGCGACGGGGCACTCTCGCCGTAAGTCCACATTTGATTGTTGCTTCGTCACTCGTAGTCGCATGCCCTTGGTCAAGTGTATGTCCTTGCTAATCCATATTCTTGACTTGACAGTAACATAACGGTGATCGATTTCCCAGAAAAGACAGGCAGCTTCAAGGTAAGGGCTTGAGCACAGTCGACAACTAGCATTCTTGGACTTGTTTTATTGTGGGACTGCCATCTTACTAGAAACAATTACCTCTTTCTTGTCATTAGCTCACAGCCGAATTCTCGGACTATGCGGCTGGTCTTTACATCGTGCATTGGCGAGTGAGAGCGCCCGATCCCTATCGAACCCCAGGGGGTCTTCGCTTCC
Source organism: Mortierella sp. BCC40632 (assembly GCA_011634665.1). Lineage (NCBI taxonomy): Eukaryota > Fungi > Mortierellomycota > Mortierellomycetes > Mortierellales > Mortierellaceae > Mortierella > Mortierella sp. BCC40632. The sequence goes on from WAEK01000003.1 coordinate 2,271,473, forward strand.
TTGCCAATATCTCGTACGAGGCAAGTCATATGATGGGTCGATAGCAAAAGACACCAATGCATGTCATGCTTGGTCTAACCTTCGGTTCTCACGCCTTTTCTTTTTAGCTCGAGTCGGATAGTAGTGGAAGCTTGGATGTCACCATGCCAAAGCATAAGCTGAGTGCACTACGTAAGTCACATTTAACCCATTCGCAGGCTATCTCTGTTGAACTAGGCGGCATATCTAACCACTATTGAATGTCTGGTATATTATTGCTACAGCTCCGGGCCATTGGCATAATTTCACTTTGGATGAAAAGCTGGTTATTCTGCCCCATGAGGGATCGACCAAGGTCCAGGTCAGTCTTAGTAGCAACGACAACGCCCGAGGAACCGACTATGCCGGGTTCATGGTTGAACATGTTGAAATCAGGCCGGCTGGCACCTCGGCTGCATGGCAAGGTACTGATCTTGTAGCTGTGCTTCCCCTGCCAATCTTTTACCTCGACCTCAAAACAGTTCATCGTTAGTAACACTACCATTCTTAGCTGGCGTACGCAACATTGGCATTCCGCGTAATAGTATCCCAAATTTCTCGATTGATGTCTCAAAGGCAAGAGCTTTAGGACCTGGCATGCCTCACATCGACTCGCGCGCTCCTATTAGCAAGCTTGCAGTTTCAAAGTCCAGTCGGTATATAGCTACGCTATCGATCGGCAACGATGTTGCCTGTATCCGGGTTTTTGACATGGGTGTTATTAAGAATCCAAGTGTCCCATACAAAAACTTGAGAGAGTTAATTAGCTGCTCGGCTGTTGCAACGGTTGCACTAGAAGGCGCTGATAGCTTGGCTATTGGTCTAGCAATATCATGCTCTGGCGATCAGATTGCAATTTTCCAGGAACCAAAGATCGGACAGTGGAAAGGAGGCTACGAGGTCGAGAAGGCAGAATTCCCGTTCAGACTCTTCAATAATCCTCTCGTGGCCAAAGATTCTTTTACCGTCGAAATTGACACCCCGGCGAACACACGGGCGGATGGCTCAAGCAGGAGAGGCGGGAACAGAAACCTTGATGATACCAACATTGATCCCTCTTCATCAGCTCCTGATCCTTATGCATTGCAGGAGGTCGACGCCATTCCCGATCTACTCAAGTACTTTGTTGGCTTTGGAGTGTTCTTACCCGAGGCCGAGAAGGGTGATTGGGAAAGGAGAGATATCAACGCAGCATTGACAAGTAGCAACGATGAAGAGGAGACGGACGGGGACAAAGCGGGCGTGAAAAAAACATCAATGTTTGTCGCCTGCAATGGCCTGGTCTTGGACGCATTCGAGATCTCTCAGGAACTGAAATGGAGCCGTCGCCACACCCTCGAGCTTTCTGAGCTCATCCCAACCATCTCGAGACGTATCACCTGCAAGATGATGATGGACACACTGAGTAGCAACAGTTTCATGTGGCTTGAGGACAGTGGACAGAGTTGTACCCTTTGGGGGCTAATGAACGGATCTAATATCTCTCACATCTCCAGTATTGAGAATGCCCGATTCAACGGCCTAACCTATCGAGGGCATAGCAAAATGGCGATTTCACCACACGAGTCGATCATTGCTCTGGCAAGTGTCGACGGTAGTCTAACGACGTATTTTGCAAACACGGGAATGGCCATTGACGATCGAAAGTTTGTTGGCTACAGGATTGAGCATATCGAATTTTATGCCCTCGACAATCAACTCCTCGTTATTCTTCGTGACAGCACTACCTTTGAGCTAAAGTCTAAAATCTTGGACACGCTTCAGCTAAAATCAGAGATGGATGCAAACAACATTCCGATCCCAACTTCAGGAAGATCTCTTCTAGCTTTTTTCAATGCCCGAAACTACTGGCAGCGTGGAATTGTTTGTGAGGCAGATGGAAACAAAATCAATTGTTATATCGCGTACCAACCTTTGAGCAACAAGATCGCCAAACATGGTGATAAAGTCGAAAGGTCTGATCCACAAGATATTGCCTGCGAATGTTGGTTCAACAAGGCAATCCTGTACACGCTGAGGACTGCATATCACAAGGAATTACTGCCTGAGGGAGAAGGAGTATCTTATTGGGTCCATCGTGTTGAGGTGATTGAAGAAAATCAAGTGACAGGAGCGAGCCGCATCTTGTTCTCATTTATTCCCGAGCCATGGATGCGAGTAACGACCACCGAAATGGTGAATCCCGACAATCTTGTCTTGGCCTATTTCGTGCCATGCGGAACAAGATTTGCAGTCAGTGGTGTTCAAACCCTTCAGGTTTGGAACCTGCCGACTCGAGAGAATGCTAAATGCACCCTCCAGTTCTTCTGGAGTCAGCCCCGAGAAGAAAGGGTGTCTGAGCGAGGAGGTACAGCCTACACGTCTGGACGCGTTCGGGATTACTACCAAGAAGTGTTGGGCTTCAGTTTAATGGTTGATCTGGAGACGGGAAACACGGCGATGGAAGTTAGATTGAACGAGCGACAAAAGATGAAGGTCATCGCGATCCCAGGAATTGGAGCGATTGGCGCTCGACATGCTATTGTATATTGTTTCAGGAGTGTACACCTGCTCGCCGCGGCGTATTCATATTCGTATCGCGAGAACAAAAAAGTTAGACGAGAAATATCGCCTCCCAACACGCTCACATATGATGATCATGCCGATGCAATCGTACGATTCACCCGCGAGCACATCAATCGCATGCTCTCATTATCTTCCTATAGTCCTTGGAAGAAGGGGTCAGCTATTGCAACCATTAGTACCGGTGTGAAATCTCCTCCCAAAAAGCCAAGAACTCGCCCCAATAGAAACCAGGGGGATCACAATCAGAGAAGCAATAGCAACGACAGTGGTACTCAGGACGAAGGAACCGGCAACCCGAATACTACTCCAGGTCAACCTTCAAGCAGTGCCTCACCAGTTCCTATTCCTGTGCTCCTCCCAGAATTCGAACAAACCGGCGATTCGAACCAACTTGTTAACCCGATAACGGGCTCCCCGATTCAGGACTATGGAACATATATTGCTAGTCACCCAGAACCTCAGTCCTCGCCAGACGATCGTGGTACTGTTCCTGCCGTGACTTATTCGGCGAACGTAGTAGGATTTGATGTCCTTATCCACGGAAATTCTAATAAGCATAGCAGGGAGGATGATGACGACCGAATTCACGACCGAATCGATATCTCACAGCTCAGGCCAGAAAATCTGGATGATCTCGACGATGAGATCAATATCAGAGCCGAAATTGGGAAAGTAAAAGATCTTATCCCTACAATTAAGCCATCTCAACCTCAACCTCAGCCTCAGCCCCAACCGCAGCCCCAATCGCAGCCCCAGTCCCAGTCTCGTGGTTTTGTACCGACAACTTCCTCAAATAATTCGCCAGTGGTTACAATCCTAACGCTACTCCTGGACCACACTCACCTCAGGCGAAATAACCATATTTTTGTGGAGGGACTCCTTCGGACGGCTCATGGAGACTGGATTCCTCGCGACCTGAAGGTGATTAATCCTATCAAACGCGCAATCGACTCTGGAAATGGAGCTTTGGTTGAAACCTTTATTGAATACTGCATCAAGAACGCCAAGAAATACCATCCAGCCTACCTTTTGCCAGCTATCCAGTGTCTTGATGAACTTTCTGATCGGTTCCCTGCACTCCTCAATGACATGTTCAGAAAGGCCTCTTATATCCCAGCCCACAACAGAAATTATGTTTGCTCGCACGCCATCATCGCCAACCACGACTATGGTGGGTGGTGGAAGACGAAGCTAAAGTTCTGGAACGTGTTCTCGAGCAAATACCAGTTTGTCAAATCGAACAACATCAGCGATTACGAGCGACCTGTCTTCCATCTGCGGTCACAGCTACCCTACCGATCTACTGGGTTTCCAATTATTGGGGCTAATAGAGCGTCTAAGGATGAGAAGCGGATAAAATTCCCTGTCGAGCTTGCGCCATCTAATAATGACGAAGACGCTCCCAAGAGTGGCACTGGAGGGGATTACTCACATATGATCTATGTGGCTCCATTCCCAAAGCTTTCCAAGTATTCTCCGTACAAGAGGTTGATATCTATTGGTCCTGACAGCAGATCAGGCTTTATTGACATTGCGGGTCAAGATTTCTTTGACAGTCCTGCCATGGTTGCCACACTCGAGTTCAAATGGTAAGGAAAACACATACAACTAAAAATGCTTGGTTCTGTTAATCTTTTGGGTTCTTCTGAACGATGGATTGTTAACTAATTTGTTTACCTTTCTTTCTTTCTTTCTTTTAATGTTCACAAGGCAAACCTATGGATTTTTCTTTTGGTTCATGCGGTTTATCCTGGTGATCATATTCTTTTTGCTTATAGTCATCATCACTTCGGTTCAAATCGCAGCTGTCAAGGAGGCTAAAGAGTCGAACATTATCAACGCTGCAATGATTGATGACTTGTATATGGTGGAGTGGCGACCTGTAATGTACGCAGCGATCACTGTAGGAGGATTACTGCTACTTTACGAGGCTTATCAGTTTGCTTACTCTCCAAGAAAGTATATCAGGTAATAATAATTAACTTGTCGCCTCCCTCTCCTCCCCTTGACAACGAAAGTTCTTGTGGGCATTGATCTTCCTTCCAAAATGGCATCTGATTAACAAAAACTTCCCATTTCCGACCCTTCCAGCTCGCCGTACAATTACATGGATGTAACCGCCTACACTCTACCCGTTATTGGATGCGCTATTCTCCTGTCGACAAACCCAGATGAGAAGAAGGAAGGCACATTTGGACCAGATCAAATTTGGGTGTTGAGTTTTGCTATTTTGGCATTATATCTAAACATTGTAAGTCTTGGTTACCCCCCTCCCTCCCCTCCTTCCCCTCCCCTCCTTCTCCTATGCTTCCTAATATGAATGTGTGAACTCCGTAGGCAAAGACTAATGACGCTTTTCACTGAACCAAAATGCTACCCTCCCCCCCAAAAAAAAAAATTCACGCCCTATAGCTTTTCGAGCTTCGAGTGGTCAGACAACTTGGTGTTGTGGTCAACATCATCTTGACTATTTCCCGACAGATCATCTGGTTTGTTTTGGTTTTCAGCATGTTCATTATCGGATTCACGCACGCGCTGCTTCATTTGTTGCATACTCGTTCATTCACCCCAGCCAACCCACCGATTGATGGGGCACCACCAGGCGATGCACAGCCTGATCCTGGGGACGAATACCCTATTAAGCTCATTAATGCTCTGTCGACCACACTCTTTTTGGTGGTAAGTGTTCAATACTGTATAGTTGTTTAGCGAGCATCTCTCTCTCTCTCTCTCTCTCTCTCTTTTTTTTTTTTTTTTTTTTTTTGCTTTTTAATCTGTTATCTGGTCATTAATTCAACCGCCCTTCCATTTGTGTCACTTTTAAAAACTTGATAGGCTGGAAGATATGATCCATTGAATAATGAGTTTAACCAGGAAAATGCCAGCTTCCACGTCATGATGGTCATCTTCTTCTTCTTCACAGTCATCTTGCTTCTCAACATTCTCATTGGTAATGTCTACAGCACTGTATGGATTAAGACGTTACATTTGGATTCTTGGTCATTCTCCCCACCCCACCCCTTTTTACTGACAGAACAACTAATCGTTAATTTAACGTCCAACTCGAATCAATCTTGTAGCATTGATGAACGATGCTTTCACTGAGAGTAGCAGTCTCGGAAAGCTCGCATGGTTGAAGCAATGGTCTGAGGTTATTGCTGGTAAGCAACACATGGTTTTGATATGAAATCATGATATCGAGAATCGAGAAACGACAAGGAACATGCTCCATCCGATTAACCCAACCCAACCACCTTTCTTTTTTTACGAATACACATCGTAGAGGTGGAAACTTTCCTCATGGGACCTCGAGACCGACAAAATCGTGATTATTTCCCTGACTATATCTACTATGGTGCAAATGAGCGAAGTGCTGAGCTCTATGAGACCAAGTTCTCCATCTCGAAAAGGTCTAATCTGTCGATTGAGAATCGATTCTTGGTCGAGACCCTGACAGATGAACAGAACACGACCCAAATCGGTCAGAAGAACATCCATCGTGATGTTGTTCGACTTCAGCAAGCCCAAGATGACTTTAGAAATGAAGTTGCTCGGCTGACGGAGATTGCCTTTGCCTGCATCACACATGCCACCCACAGAGACCAGGACCAGGACCAGGACGACGAGGGAACAGAGTATAGCGATCAGCAATCGACTCCTGTTGATCAGGTTCCTTCGCGCGGAAGTGGCGTCCGATTTGGCAGAAGATCCAGAACAGGTACGGGGGCGAGTAGCATCAGCTATGATTCTACTGTCGGGTCGACCACCCCTACGTTCCCCAGTTCAGGACGAACACCCTATGGCTCTGCCTCCTCGAGCGCCCCAACATCGGGCATGGAGCCTCGACCAGGTAGTTCTGGAAAGGGACGTATCTTGAGACCCCCAAGTGGATACGATGACACCAGGATCACTCCTCCTGGAGCTTCTCCTGGTGGGTTCATTTTCGATTCCTTACCACCGCCACCACCACCTCCCCCTCAGCGCACCACAGGAGCTGTTACAACCGCTCCAATAACTGAAACCCCGATGAGCACAGGACCCCTTGAGCTTGAGTCTGCTGCACCCTACCCAGCAACCGAAGAACCCGAGGATGAAAGCGATTCCTTGCCACCCGTGTCTTCTATTCCGTCTGCAACACCTCCAGTTCTACCCAGTCCCTCTAGAATGTCAGCACCAGTGCCTCCTCCAGCTCCTCGACCCTCCCCAGGTCAGGCGGCCCCACCCAGACCTCCATTAAGCCAGGCTCCACCCAGACCATTCCCAGGTCAGGCTCAGTTGCCCAGGCCCAATCGGCAGACACTTCCTGTACAATCGTCGTCTCCTTTGCCATCTCCACAATTTCCACATCTTCCGCCTTCCCATCGTCGTACGGTGGCAACAGATCATGGATCAGATCGGGATGAACGTCCTGGTCATGGAAGTATCCATGACCCGTTGAAGAAACGCGTCCGGGGAGCTCTAGCGGTTTTGCACTCGGTTGAAGAGACTCTTAACAAGGCCCATCGAGGAAGGGAGGTGAACGATGCTAGCAACCCTGTTTATATTCAGCCTGAGACACGACACCGACGGGACAGTGATGACGATGGACTGTTTGACGACGATGATGATGACGAGGACGACCATCAGCGTGAAGGTGGTGAAGATGACGATGACCAAGACAATGATCGTAGAGATAGAGGTCGAGGAGGAAGAGGAGACCGCGGAGGCCGTGGAGGACGTGGAGGACGAGGAGGAGGTGAAGGAGCAGGAGGAAGAGGCAATGGACGAGGAGGTGGTAATGGACGAGGAGGCAGCAGTGGCCGTGGAGGTAGCAGTGGCCGTGGAGGTAGTAGTGGAAGTGGAAGTGGCAATAGACGAGGAGGAGATGGAGGAGAAGGAGAAGGAGGAGTAGGTAATAGTGACAACGAAAGGAACACCTTGACCCGTCAGGTTCACGAATGGGGTCAACAAAAGACCCAGGACAAGAACCAAAGTGAGGCACCTTTGCCCAAGGTTCAAGAAGATCAACCAACACCACCTAACGTGTAACTAGAACGGATTCTCAAGGGAGCTTTCTCCATCGAAGAAAAAGTTGGAGAGGAAAAAAGTAGTAATTGTAAATTGAGCAAAGAGACATAATAATAACAACGACAACAACAAAGACATTTTTTTTTTTTTTTTTGCATGTCAAGGCTTCCGAGAAGGAAGACCTATAGAGAATTACTATTACAAATTATGCTATCAAGAAAAAAAAAAAAAAAAAAAAAAAAAGAGAGAGAGAGAGAAAATGCAGTGTTCTTGAGAAGGAACGAGAGGTCATTGTCTAAAAGCTAATGTCTTGCACACAAAAAAAGTGAGGTGAGGGGACTTTTTTTTTTTTTTTTTTTTTTTGTCCTTCAAGATAAAGTGGATCGTGAAGAACCTCGACTACTCGGGATTCGAGAATGACTTAACCGAGGTGGCTCAGGAGGTCGAGAATAACAGACAACCTCAAATCCTCTCTTGGTCTTACTCCATGCATACCGGACCATGATCACCATAATAGTCACTCCCTCGACCAGATAGAACAGTCCTCGAATCAACCAAGAGAGCATAATAAGAAGCATATCCATCCATGGGTTCTCAATACGCTTCTGGTTCATGACCTGGATCTGATCCTCCACTTCCTTGAGCTTTACAAAATATGACTCGTTCCATTCCATCGTAAACTTGTCCACCGTTCGCTTAAAGTCGGGTTCCTTCACTTCCAGGTACACCCCTCGAGCCTCCTCCAGAGCCTCAAGACGTTCTCGACATTCATCCAAATGAACCTTCATTTCCTTGACACCTTCCTTTGTGGCCTCGATACTCGTCTTGAATGTGTAGAGCATCAAAGAACCCTGTTGAGATATGGAGGAGGCCCTACTAGAGCTTCGCATATGGTCTCTTGACATTATCAGCGAAAGATCACGCTCACGTTGTTGTTGTTTTCGTGTTCGAATCGTTTCCAGAGGGGTAATGTGAGGTTTCTTCCGCTTCATGACCTTGGGTGTGGTCGAGTGAGTGGTCGTTGCGGTTGACCGTAATCGGTCTTTCGTAAAAGGGTCATAAGTGTTTTCATCAACTTGCTCCGTCTCTTCTTCATCCTCCTCCTCCTCCTCCTCCTCTCCTTCTTCTCCTTCTTCTCCTTCTTCTTCTCCTTCTTCTTCTTCCTCAGTTCCTCCAGAGCCTGTGGTCATTTCTTCGCCTTTGCTCTTTTCACCTTCTTCTCCTTCGGCCATTTCTTCCTCCTCTGGTTCCTCAACAATCACATTCTCGTTCTCAAAGCCCCAGCCGTTGGAACCCAAGATGGATTCACCTTCGCTACTGTTGCTTTCAGAACGTTGGTGTCGTTCAATGGCATCGGTCCATTGTTGTTTCCAGGCCGAGATTTCCTTGATCCAGAGTTCACTTTGTTCCAACTGACTCTCGGCCTTCAACTCGAGGGTTTCCCATTTGACGGCTCGTTCCCGTTCAAAATCCGTTGAAGATCAAGGACATCATGGTATGTCAGTCATCATCTATTCCATTGAATGGACTGTTTTATCTCATCTGTTAACCCGATGTATTCGTCATAGGTCGGAAGTGGTTCCGAAGAGGTCCAGATACTCTTCCAGATCCACTTCGTTTCCAAGAGAGAGAGAGAGAGAGAGAGAGAGAGAGAGAGAGAGAGAGAGAGAGAGAGAGAGAGAGAGAGAGAGAGAGAATGGCGAAGCCAACGCAGTAGGCGTTGAAAACAGAGGAGGAGGGAGGGAAGGAGGGAGGGAGGGTTGTTGTTCTCTGGTTAGTTTCCTTTAGAAGAACAGTAAGAGAAGATAGATTCTACAAATACACGCACTCGCACAAATACAAGTAAGATAGAAACTTGCCTGTGTCTAGGCTCCAGTCGACCGAGGCCAGCTCAGGTCGGTTCTTGAGTCGGGAAAGCAATCTCTTGGGAAGTCGTTCTACATCTACCATCAACCTTTCCGGTGCAGCCGATGTAGCCACCGTAGTCGAGGTCATGGTCGTAATCGCAGAAGATGAAGGTTGTTGTTGCAAACCCTGTCGAACATGATCTGGTTGTGGAGACAAGGAAAGACCAGGTCCTAGACCACCATTCATATGGGTCAAAGCACCAGACTCATCTTGGTTCAGGGGTCCAATAGGTGTCAACAAAGGTGATCGATCCCCAATGGATTGAACCCAAGGTGTGTTGGTGTTGTGACCATTGTTGTTGCCTTCGACACCTAGACCTCCCATTCCAAGCATGGTTCCGTCGGGACTTTTGGAGGATTCGACTATAGGTGAAGAGTGGCCACTCAGAGGATTGAAAATGGGCTATGGCATTGGAAAGAGGAAAATAAAAAAGGACCGTTAATACCCTGTCTTCCTAGTCTGTTTTACCTTCCACTAACTAAACATAAATTTCTTTTCTTTTCCTCCGCCTGGATAAATGAATACCAAAGAGGGGGGAGGGAGGGACTTTTCTTCTTCTTCTTCTTTACCTTGGGTCTAATAAGCCCATCCAAAGAATTCCTGCCCGAAGAAGGTTGACTAACCGAGAGTCGAGTGGGTCCTTGACCTTGCAACATGGCCATTGTCGGATCCAGTTTCTTGCCCAAGGAAGGAGGAAATTTCCCAGGAATGACTGTACTCGTACCAGTTGGACTAATGTTGTAGAGACTGGAGAGTGTCTTGTGGCCACTCCCGACTCCACGTCTTGAAAACTTTTCTGTGAACCGACGAAAAGAAGAGCGCTTTTTTTTATAAAAGGAGCTATCGGTTAGTAGAATGACAACAAATCTGAAGTGGGTTTCAAAAAAAAAAAAAAAAAAAAAAAAAATAAAGACTTGCCTTGTTTGAATTTGCTGCTGCCGCAAGGATGGCAGCAGTGTCACTCTCGTCCTGACTATCATCTGGACGTTCACCCTGCGAAAACATCATAGCCGGCCCAAGATAGTTTCCTTCATCATCCGTCAATGCGTGGCTAGTGCCTTCCAGGAACGGATGGCGCAATTGCTGAGCCTGTTGCTGCTGTTGCTGAGGTGGATAAGAATCTTCCCTGGGTCGCCTATTCTCCTCAAGAGACGTCCTGCGCCTTCCTTGAGAATCCTGTGCTGCTCCAAGAAGAGTCTTGACGGAGGGAGATCCATGGGCCGACGGTGGAACTACCTCGACCGAAGGCGTGAATGGCGCTGAGGGTGGTGCCGGTGGTCGTGGACTGTCTAGTGAGAACCGATCGTTGACAGCCAATGAACCCGCAGCTCCGCTAAGCAGAGGACTGCTAATGGCAGAAACTCGGGGCGAGGACATCTCGGTCGCGTATTGCTGATATTGCTGCTGCTGCTGTTGTTGTTGTTGTTGTTGTAACTGTTGCAGATACACATCGTTCTCCTGAGATGCCCCCTTCTTGCCCTTGACCCCAAAAATGCCAAGGAAGGATTGTCGTTTCGAGGGTGAACTCTCGATCGGTGTAGACTCGGGTCCCGTGCCAGTACTGCTCGCATTGGAGTAGGTGGCCGACACATTCGAGGGCTCCTTTTGAAGAGACTGAGTCATGGGCAAGACTCCAACTCGATCCAAAGACGTCTGTGAGTTGGACCGAAGCGAATGGGGTTGACCATGGGCAGCATTGGTTGCGACAGATGAGAGTGTACTCGAAGGTGACATCCCCATAGGGATGTTCTGTGCGTCCAGGGCAGCGCCTAGCGGTGAGTCCGGGTATGAAGGCTGGATGGCAGTCGAACCAGACCTCTCTTGAGAAGGAGGAGGAGTCTGCGACTTGAGGCTGTCAGTTGATTGGGCAGGCTGTAGTGGCTGCAACTGTGGAGATGGGTTCCGGGACAGGTAGATTGCTGATGTCTCGTGCAGGCGTCGATCAGAGCCATTGGGACTCGTCGTCTGGGATACCGCTGTGACCGATGATGCGATCGAGAGAGCCATCGCCTCTGCCGCCCGTTGCTGTTCTCGTAACAATGCTGCTGCCTCAGTCGCCTCTTCCGCTGCCGCCTTGGCCTCCATGTGGTCCAGGTCCCAGATACAACTCGACTCTTCGACCTTGTCTACAAACTGGTGCTTGGATCCCTTGTTCCGACGAGGTCGTGGTAAACTAATGTCGAGCGATGTCTTTCCACTCTCTTTCGCATGTTCTGGTGGGGGCATGGTGGACTTGGGGGCAGAGTGAGATTTGATCTTTGGAAGGACTTCCTTCAACCGCGCGAGGCGGTTGACAGGTCGACCCTCACGGATCGAAAGGAAGAGTGTCGCATATTTGGCCTCGAGACTGGCCTTGATCGAATTAGAAAACTGGAGAGTCTTTTCCGAATGGTGGAAGCTTGGGGCTAGAGAGAGGCCGAAGGATTGGAAGAAGTCATGTTGGTGAACAAAGCTCGTCTGTGGGTGATGTTCCTCCGCATGATATGAGGAAATGTGCAAGGAGAGAGAAGGAGAAGGAGGAGGTTGACCCTATTTTTTTTTTTTTTTTTTGTGCACCAGGGATCCACACCACACGCACTTGCTCTCACACACTCCTTCGCGGCATGAGCAAATGTCAACAACAAAACACGACAAGTAGCAGTAGCAAAACAACAACGTCAGGCAGGGGGGCAAGCACTTACATAAGGCATCCCGCTCAGATGTTGGAAAGGAGACCACGCGTTGCCGCTTCTGTGTTGGGTTAGTCTGCTCGACCATTCTTTTGGTTAACTCGGTTAGCTTAAGGACATGATCGTCGTCAATCGATTCGACGAGGCTTTGCAGGCTACTCGATGGCTCCAGGAGTGGTCCTGGAAACATCGATGCTGTTGGGTCGCCTGCTGGCCCTGTGGCAGGCAAAACTGGACCTTCTCCAGGGCCCGCACCAGGTCCACCTGGGATACTGCTACCGCTGCCGCTGGCAGTGCCGGCGCTGTGGATGATGTTGGCGCCTCCTGCATCGACGTAGTAAGTATGATTGACGGTGTGCTTTGGCTCATATTCTCTCCTTTTAGAGGAATCAGGCCTGTCGTCGATATTCCCGTCATGGGCAGCACCAGCAGAAGCAGAAGCAGAAGCAGAAGCAGACGCAGAGGCAGGTCCTGTTCCGATGCTTCCGGGGGTGGAGCTGTTGCTGCTCCTGATGTTATTTATATCCAACTGCCAGGACGACGAAGACGAAGACGACGATGGTGATAAGGACAGTGCGCCTGAGCTCCGATGTGGCTCCTGAAGGCTGCTCTGTATCCGGTCAGCTGCACCGGTGGAGGCATGGGGTGAATGTTGGGGATGGTGGAGACCAATGGGGCGGTGTGCTCCACGGGGGGATCGACTGCCAGAGAGTGGGGCTGCTACCTGGTCATTATAAGGACCAAGCCAAGTGGAGGAGATTTGTGGATTGCGAAGGGCTGTTGGTTCTGTTCGGATACGCTGACGATTGGCAGAGTCGTCGGCAGGTGCATGTGGAGATGAGAGTGGGCCATGCCTAGGATAGTTTTGCGAGAGGTTGTGCTGATGATGCGGGCGCTGTGGAGCGGGGGCGGATGAAGAACCAGCTTCATACGATGGGCTCATTGGCAACGGCAAAGGGCGGCGCCAGGAGGAGCCAAAGGATGAGTGCGGCTGGATTTAGCAGAGAGGATGTCTGGCGGGGTGCATTGAGGAGCCGCGCGACATGTCCTGCGGGAGAGGCACGCAGAGAGTAAAAGAGAGAGAGAGAGAGAGGGCGAGAGTGGGTGAGTGAGAGAGAGGATGGATGAATGGATGAATGAATGAGAGAAAGGGGAGAATGAGAAAAAGGGAAAAAAAAAAAAAAAAAAAAAAAAAAAAAGGGACAAGGACACGAGCAAAGGATGAAGTGGAGAAGCAAAGGTGAGGAGGATGCGGATGCGGAATGCGGAATGCAGAAGGGCGATGATGCGATGAAATATTGCCAAGGCGATTTTTTAAAAAAAGACCAGTTAAAAATGGCGGGCAGAAGACACTCAGGCAGAGCAGACAGGCAGAAGATCACCCACAGTCACATGGGCACTCCATCGTAGTGCCAGGCTGATCTCCACTTCAAAGAAAAAAAAAAAAAAAAAAAAAAGAGATTGCAAAGCAGTAGGTAACAAAGAGGGTGACACAACGCCCAAGAGTTGGCAACCAAACGGCATTTTTAGAACTCTTAGGGCACATGGGCTCTCCTCTGGCTGGTTGGGTGGGCCACAGCCAGTCTGGACACGCTGACCAAACCTCAGGCAGATCGGAAGTGCAGCACTTGCGACTGCACTTCCGACAAATTATATCTACCCAGCCCAGTGGAGAGGTTCTCTCATTTTTTTCTCTCTCGCTCTATTTCTCTCCGCTCGCTCCCTCTTTCTTTCTGCCATCCACCAGCAACAGAAGAAGAAGCAGAGACAGGACATCAGCATCGGATCAGTCTAATAGAGGCAAGCAGTAATCAAGGCTATATAACATATTCATTGGACAGTTTTGACATTGTTTCCCAGCATCCTCAGCCATGGATTCGCAAGACCTCAAACGATGGGTCTCAGACATGTCCATGAAGGTATTCCCATGCATCCTTAAGACCTTTTTTTTTTTTCCTTTCTTTCTCTCTCTTGACTTTTGAATGCTGCGTGAGGCTAACAGCAGATACTCTTGTTCCTTTTCGTCCAATAGGTCCTTGGCATGTCTGATAACAGCACAAGAGACTTTTTGATCGCATGTGGTACGTTTTATCTCGTTGTCCACTAGATGTCATCAGGGTTGGGTGGCACGGCTCTTTGATTTCAACTGACAACTGACCCCTTATGCTTCTGCTGGCACTCCTTGTTCTCGAATAGCCCAATCAGCAAAATCTCCCGATGGCCTGATGCGATCTCTCGGCGCTATGGATATCCCTTCTAATGCGAGCACGCAGGCATTTGTTCAGGAACTCTACCGACGCACGCCTCGTTCTTCATCTAAATCAGGAGGCACCCTGTCTACTCGACAATCTCAAACAGATCCTTCACGGAAGAGGCAGCAGGATGATGCAGCATCCCTCAAACTCTTGGCAATGAATGACTCTTTTGGTCTCCTTCTCGATGATGACGGCGACGATGGCTCGAAAAAGAAAAAGAGTAGCAAAAAGAGCTCTTCATCCAAGGAAAAGAGTAAAAGCAAGGACAAGGACAGGGATGCTGAAAAGGATTCTTCAGAAAAGAAGCGTGAAAAGACGATCCGAAGAAAGGGTGATGACGAGGCAGATCGTGCCTGGGAAAGTGACGAAGAAGGCAAGGAATACAAACGGCGTAAACTTGAAGAGCAGGAACTGGCCTCGCGTCCCCCTAAAACTGAAGGTATGAAATAAGTCAATGAATGCCACGGTGTTTGTTTTGATAGAACGAACAAAAGAAGTGTTTTTTTTTTTTTTTATTTTTAACTTTTTAACTCCTTTTTTTTTTTTTTGTCTATTGAATTCAATACAGAGGAACTGGAAGAAGAGAGACGCGATCTAGAACGCGAGCAGGATCTTCGGGAGCGTGACGAACTTGACAACAGGATGCGTGACAAGGACCGCAACAAGACTAAGAAACTTGTCTATGATCGATCTTCCAAATCAGAATCACGGAGGAATCTTGCAGACAATCCAGAGGCTCGGAGGGAGGCTGTTTCTTCACTCCGTGAGCGAGCTCGACAGGATTACCTCGGCAAACGTGAGCTTCTCCAGATCGAAAAGCTGAAAATGCAGATCCGTGATGAGGAGCAACTCTTTGACTACAATGAGCTGACGGAAAAGGAGCGTGAGGATCTCGACTACAAAAAAGAACTCTTGCGACTTGCAGAGGAGCGGATGAATATCGACGACACATATGATGGATACCAAATGCCTGAAGACTACATCACCGAAAAGGGCAAGCTCGACAACAAAAAGAAACACGATGCATTGTATCGGAGGTATGAGGAGGAGCCAGCTGACAAGTATGTGTCTGAACAGGATCAGTGGGAACAACAACAAGCACGCGCGACAAGACAGCATTCAACCCGTGTATCGGACCTCAAGGAAGGAGAAGAGATGGACTATGAGTATGTTTTTGACGATCAAAACATTGACTTTATCTTGGAACAAAAGGGGGCCGAGGAGCCAAAGAATGAAGAATTACTGGAGCGCATCACGGAACTGGAACGCAAAGAAATGTCGATCAAGCAAGTTCGGGAATCATTACCCATGTTTGCTTTTCGTGATGAGCTTTTGGAAGCCATTGAAAGTCACCAAGTGATTATTGTTGTCGGAGAGACTGGATCCGGAAAAACAACGCAACTACCCCAGTATCTCTATGAAGCAGGATATACCAAAAATGGAATGAAGATTGGATGCACTCAGCCTCGTCGAGTCGCCGCCATGAGTGTTGCAGCCCGTGTAGCGGAGGAAATGGGTGTCAAGCTTGGATATGAGGTCGGTTACTCGATTCGATTTGAAGATTGTACAAGTGAAAAGACAGTGATCAAGTACATGACGGACGGTATGTTGTTGCGTGAGTTCCTGAGTGAACCAGACCTTGCAGGATACAGCTGTTTGATCATTGACGAGGCGCACGAACGGACACTGCACACAGACATTTTGTTTGGATTGGTGAAGGATATTGCAAGGTTACGATCGGACCTCAAAATCCTTATTTCGAGTGCCACTTTAAACGCGGACCGGTTCGCGGAATATTTCGACAATGCACCAATCTTTAACGTCCCAGGCAGGCCTTTCCCAGTCGAGGTTCACTACACCGCATCGCCCGAGGCAAACTATCTTGCAGCAGCGGTCACAACAGTAATGCAGATTCACATTTCTCAAGGACCGGGAGATATTCTAGTGTTCTTGACAGGTCAAGATGAAATTGATAATGCAGTGGAAAATCTACAACAAACCTGTCGAGTCCTTGGCGACCGAATTCAAGAGTTGATGATTTGTCCCATCTACTCTTCGCTACCCTCGGACATGCAAGGCAAAATCTTTGAGCCGACACCAGAAGGATCAAGAAAGGTTGTCCTCGCTACAAACATTGCAGAAACCTCGATTACGATTGACGGCGTAAAGTTTGTGATTGATCCAGGGTTTGCCAAGATGTTGAGTTATAATCCAAAGACGGGTATGGAGTCCCTGGTTGTCACGCCGTGTTCAAGAGCCTCTGCGAATCAACGGAAAGGACGTGCAGGACGTGTTGGACCTGGAAAATGTTTCCGATTATACACACAATGGGCCTTTTACAACGAATTGGAGGCAGACACTGTGCCAGAAATTCAACGCATCAATCTCAACTCTGTAGTTTTGACACTCAAATCACTCGGCATTAATGATATCATTGGATTCGACTTTATGGATCCACCACCTGCGGAGACATTGATGAGGGCTCTGGAGCAACTTTATGCATTGGGAGCCCTGAATGACAAAGGCCAGTTGACGAAACTGGGTCGTCGAATGGCCGAGTTCCCTGGAGATCCAATGATGGCCAAGACGTTGATCATGGCCGAAAAATACCAATGTACAGAAGAGATTGTATCGATTGTATCGATGCTCTCTGTTCAGAACGCCATCTTTTACCGACCCAAGGATAAGAAGCTGCATGCCGACAAGGCACGACAAAACTTGACTAAGCCTGGAGGGGATCATTTGACATTGCTCAACATCTGGAATGAGTGGGTCGAGTCAAACTATTCGATTCAGTGGTGCTATGAGAACTTTTTACAGCATCGATCCATGACCAAAGCAAGAGATGTTCGGGATCAACTTGTGGGTCTTATGGAGCGAACAGAGGTTCCGATGATGTCACGTCCGAACCCGAATGACACCGTGCCTATCAGGAAGGCGATTGCGTCTGGATTCTTTTACAATGCTGCAAGATTAGCTAGGTCTGGAGATTCGTATCGAACGATCAAGAGTAATCAAACGGTCATGATCCATCCTAGCAGTTCACTCTACGAAGTCAACCCTCGTTGGGTAATCTACTATGAATTGGTCTTGACCTCGAAGGAGTTTATGCGAGTCGTGATGGAAATTGAAGGAGAATGGCTCAAAGAAGGTAACCTTTAAAAAAAAATGCGATATTGCTGTGTAATTTATATGGCATTTTGGCTGGTTTTTTTTTTTTTTTTTTTTTTTTTTTTTTTTTTTTTTTCCTGCATTCTAACCTGATCTCTCTCTCTCTTTCTCTCTCTCTCTCTCTCTTTTACGAACCTCAAATAGTTGCACCGCATTACTACAAAGACAAGGACGTAAACGATGACACCAAGAAAAAACTACCCAAAGGAAAAGGAATAGCTCAGATTGCACCCCATCCTGAACTAGAAGTCCCCCCCCACCCCTACCCTAACAGCAAAATCCATGTATTAAAAAAACGACCTACAAACAGCAGCACGATTTTTTTTTCTTTCAACCAAATTGCTCCCTGATGGCTGGGATATATTTTCTAGATGGCGGATAAAATGTTTTTATTATCCGTACCATTTGCCCTTTTCCGTCCTCTCTTTGACTTTACGTGTAGGAATCATTGGTTCTCGGATATCGTAAACCTCGATCAGTTCTAAAAAAACCGATTTCGTGTTAGAAAAAAAAAAAAAGGGGAGGGGGGATACAAGAAAGAAAGAAAGAAAGAAAGAAAGAAAGAAAGAAAGGTAGAGATTCAAAGAGAATAACCTACCCTCCACATGGCCATGTCAATCTCCATGACCATTTGTTTCTTCAGCAGACCTCCTTGATAATCTTCAGCTGTTGGAACCTCGGTCAGCTCAACCATCGGTTGAATATTGGCTCCTTCCCTTGGTACCCTTTCTTCTTCATCGTCATCGTCGTCGTTGCCTCGATTGGGATCATCCATGTCTTCCTCAGAGATACTAGCCTTTCCGTCGCGTACCAAGAAGGAAAGATAAAAGATATTTTCTACTGTCTGTCCAAATGATTCGGGATTCACCACCAACTTGAACAGGTTGACTTTATCCATTTGTCTTTCGAGGATATCCGAGATCTGCATTACGTTTTTGGTGGTCTCGTTCTCTTGTCGTGCAATATCTTCTTCCCGTAGTTCCTGTGGTTTTCGCATCAAATTTGGGTCTCGAACGACTTTTGATCGATTGCCTATCGTCCGTGATTTGTGCTCAACTGACATAGGTCCTAGCCTGAAAAGAAGAGTATGAGGGAAGGGGAATAGTTCAATAACGCGGAGAGGGTTAAACAGCGATCTTGGATAAAACTTCTCTCTCTCTCTCTCTCTTTGTTTTCTTTTTCCCTTCTGTAGCTGTTGTTGTATACTCAGAGGGACGCTCAATGCAACTGAAGGGTGATAAAGAGAGTGGAGGCGTACATAAAGTCCATTGTTGGTACTTTTCGAGTCCATTTTGCAGCGATCCGTCCAACCTTTGACCAGTCCATATTTCCTCGGCCGGTATCGATGTCGTTGCCTCCCATCTTACTCACTAGTCGTGCTACGTAATTTGCTTCATCGAATCCTCCCTGACCCATCCGTAAGTGTTTGGCCTTTTGCATTCCCAGATCTGCCGATAAGACAAGAAACTTGGCATCCAATGTTGCCTCATGTGTTCCAAACACTATAAAGATGGTGGTGGTGGTGGTGGTGGTGGCGAGAAGAAGAAAAGAAAGAAAGAAAGAAAGAAAATAGGATCAGAACACGTCTCTGATTACTACTACAAGACAGCGTATCCTCCTATGAAAGCAGTCGTACCTTTTTTGAAGAGTTTGTTGGCTTCGTCCACACTGGCCAAAAGGCCATTGTTTGTCGGGTCCATGAGCTCTTTTTTCTTTTCTGTAATGAAACAAAAGGAAATAGATTCCACACAATGTCAGTCCTGAAGTTCGGCCCACAAAAATGTCAAAAGAGAGAAACGATGAAGAAGAAGAGGCTCGGGCTTTTAGGCTTCACCTTCTGTGTTGGATATGAGTTCTCTGTATTGTTGGCGGATCACTCTCTTTTCTATCTTGAAACGGTCCCTTTCTGACTGTGCTCTCTCCTCCATCTCCTCGGCTGTTGCGTCCTGCCCAATGTCATCCTCGATTTCGTCATGTTGTGACATGGTATCTATCGCCATTGAGATCGTTCGAAAAAGGGGAGAGTCGAATGGTGGAGAGGATGGCAGGAATGTAAAAAAGAAAGAAAAAACGTTTTGGGCGCCACCACTCAAGAACGCCCTTAAGAGGGCATTAAAAAGGGTCTTCCACAATCCACTGTCCACAGCTGGAACAAAATTTACAATGTACCTCCGTTGCCCCCAAAACACCAAAGGCAAAAAGTCATAGCTAGGACGCCCGCCTACAGCTTCTTACCTTGGCACTTTTTTTTTTTGCATTGCAGCACTTGTTCACGCCAAGGCCAATGGAGCTGAGAGCGCGCTGCTAGATATAAAGGACGCGCTCAATGAACATGATAACCTTTTTTTTATTATTATTATTATTATTTTTTGACCAGGCATATTTGATTTACTCGCTGGGACAAGTACGAAAGGGCGACAGCTCGGATTAAATGGAGACTTACCCTGGGCCTGACACCAACGACAATGTGGTCGTTGGGGGGTCTTTCTTTCTTTCTTTTTGTCTTGACCGCAGCAATGAGAATAGATCACGTGCGGCTCTCTCTCTCTCTCTGAAAAAGAAAAGAAAAAGAAAAAAAGAAGAGGCGGATCCAATGGGATCCCATGAATAGATTTCTCTTTGATTCACCATGGACACTCTACCAACAGAGCTGCTCTTAAACATTTTTGACCTGGTGGCACATCATCAGCCTTGGCTTGCTGCATGCAACAGGGTCAGCAAACGATGGCATTTACTCACCAAGGAGACCCTTTACCATGAACCAGAGCTGCGGCGCATCAAGGCTCTCGAATGCTTTGTCCAGACCGTATCAGACTCACAGGAGGGCACCGGGTTTTTTTCTTCGACAACAATAACAACAACAAGAGCCAATACACTGGATCACCATACCCCTCAGCAACAGTCTTCTTCTCTACTGGACCAAAAGCCCCCTTTGACAGGACCAGCCCCAATCCCAAACGGTGCGCTCGTAGACTCGGTCGATCTGTCAATGTTACCACACCGTTGGGAGTCTGTTCATGTGGGACTGATTCAGGGACTCGTTCAGGGCTGTCCCTTTATTACTACGCTAAACCTTACTGATTGTGCACTTCTTCGGGACAATGCTATCCAAATGGTCGCCGAGACCCTTGGCCCACGACAACTCCGCTCTTTGGTTCTCTCTGGTTGCATACGGATCACGGACGTGGCGATCTTGTCAATTTGTGCTCATGCTGTCCAACTCGAGAACCTGGAGCTCTCGGGATGTCTTCGGATCAGCGATATTTCTATAAGAGAACTCGGTGTTGCCACCGTACCCAATGTGTCCAAAAGCAGTGATTCAAACCAATCGAGCACAGATCGAGACGATGCCATGGCGACTATGGATCATGTCCGAGGAATATCACGTTCATTACGGAGTTTAGACCTTTCGCATTGTATCCGGATTACAGATCCCAGTGTCCGTGCACTACGAGCAGGTGCCACTCAGTTGACATCATTGAATCTTGAGGGTTGCTATGGCATTCTGTTGAACAATGATGATCTGGATACAAATGAGTGGGAGGATGTAGAAGAGGAAGAGGAAAAGGAAGAGGAAGAAGATGAGTTCATTGAAGCCTCGTTTGGATTTGCACGATCAAGATGACGATAGGGTCTTTTCTTTTCTTTTTTCTTTTTTCTCTTTTTTGTTTTGCAAGGTGGGGAGGTTCTACATTAAAACGAGGTAGAGAACAAGAGAACAAGAGAAAAAAAGCTATTGCGTAGTAGTAATACATCTATAGAAACGAGCTTCTCTGCCTCTTTGCTCAGGAAAAGAAAAAGAAAAAAAAGCTCTACCCAGTGTGCTGCACGACCAAATAGAAATTAGACGACGATGGCCGTTTGATGATGGATAAGGCACAATACAAGAGGGAGGGAAGAAGATGCGTATCGCTCTCGGCCAATCAAGCTCCAAGAAGGCCTGAATTTTCTCACGCTCTCAGCGCCCTGCAACGCGTTCCAGCACCAGGCTAGAGTCTTTAGCCCAAAAAAAAAATCAACACAAATCTATTCCTCTCTCTCACACATACATACTTCCGGCTTGAATTGTCGCAAGGAACTTTTGAACGTCTCCCCCACCTGTAAGAGTCATGCCTGTCATGAAGTAGAACTGGGACGCAAGAATAAAAAAAAATATATAAAAAAAAGGATGATCTGAAGGACCCTATCTGATGCGATTACCACTCGGATGTTGTCACTTTAGCTGGCTCGGAGAGAGAAGGAAAGTAGCAGGTCCCGTTCGGCAGATGAGGTCAAGGAGAAACAACAGATCTGGAGACCCTGGTGCCTGATCCTAGGCAAAATGATATCTCTCTAGAGAGCAAGCAGCCCGGTAGTCGATCACTGGAGTTCAGTTTCATCAACGACAGAGGCTGTGTCCTAGTAAGCCCCTGGCAATGGAGGGGGGGAGGGGGGCAGGCGGTCCGACCAGGGCCTGCAGGATGGCAAAAGGCCAAATGGCCCATATCGGTCTATTGCCCAGTTTGGGTCGGCGGTCAGCCCTTTTGCTCTTTCCAATCGCTTGCTCTTTCCACTCCTTGTGCTTCTCTTTCTTTCTTTCTCTCTCTTTCTCTTCTCTCTCTTCTCTCTTCTCTCCTCTCTCTCTCCTTTTCTCGTCCCGATTTGTCTCTCTTTGCTTGCATCCCATCCTCTCTCTCTCTGTCCTCATCCACTCGTCTCCATTCCTGCCTCTCCTGCCCTTGTCCATAAGTGAGAGAGGACACATGACATCCCCACATTACCCTGCGAGCGTCATTGCAAACTCCGCATCCCACGACAAGCATCGAGCGCATTCTCATTTCCATCCAACTCCACAAGGCTCATTCTCCGCCCGATGCCCAGACCCAGTCCCTTGCGCTAGCTCAAACCGTGAAGAAGCTTCCCGTCGGTCAATCTCTCAAAGGTCACCACTGTTATTACCAGAGATCCTACAAGAGGTCTGTCGGTACCTGGATACCCATGCTTTACTCCAAGGCTGTCTCGTTTCAAAGTCATTTCTTCAGTGTTGTAGACCACCGTTATGGATCCAAGTTCCGGCAAGTGCCTGGGAGAACCAGTACTTCCTAACCAATTGGCCTGACCATGCATCCAGAATCAGGGTTTTAGCCTGCGGTCCAACCGTCACTCTCGCCCGCATCAGTACTCTCTGCAGAAACCTCATCTCATTGGATGTCACCCCAATCCATGGACACACCAGAGTCGGCCACGATACCCGGAAGCGAATCTCAACGACAGCGACCACCACCATGACCAACACCACCACTTCGTCCTCTGGAGTCATGCAGGGATCTGGTAGCCTGTCTATGGATCCCCAGAAACGATGGACTGTACAAGGGTTTGGAGGGAAATACGGTAATATTGTTCCAAGGGCTTTGGCAGATCCGTACAGTACCTTTCAAGAGTTGGCAATGGACCTGACTAGACTAATCCAATGCAACGGAAAACTACAATGCTTGCGGTTCAGACCTTATGGATCTCTGCCGACAGGACTAGTGGAGGCACTTTCGAAGGCACCTTGTCTACGGAGCTTATCCCTGGACGCATGGGACGACTTTCAGGAAGACTATCTCCAGGCAGTACTCGAGACGTGTCCAAGACTCTGTCACTTGTCTTTGAATGATAACGACTTTACAGAGTTTACTCTGGAGAGGTTTTCTTCTCGATCAGTGTCCTCAGCGTCTTTGCTTTCTCAGGGTGTTTCAGGTCACTGGTCACCGTTTGAGGAGACGACAGCGCCGATTGTCAGGCTTGAGCGTTACGATGATCCGATCAAAGGAAGAAGCGGACCGATGCGGATATCCAATCATAACAACGAGAACAATGACGATGATAGTGACGATGAAGAGGATCTACACTCCATCCTCAGCAAGCAGGCAGTTCTCTCTGCTCCAGGATTACCTCCAATGACTAGCAGTACACTGTTACAGCAACTAGGAACTAGTCCTTCACGGACTCTTTCCCCTGCATGGTGCACCCAGATCCGATCTCTTTCTCTTCATCATTCGGGTCTTCGTCAAGATTTTCTTGTGAATCTCACACGACAATGTCCCTTTCTAGAGCATCTTTCTTTATTGGATGGTTGGGGATTCTATCCGACCTCCAAATTTGCCACGGTTCTTTCACAGACATGTCCAAAACTTGAACGGATCGAGTTTCGAGAACAGGCCTTTGATCTTCAGGATGAATTCTTTATCTCTCTCTGTCGACATTTTCCTCGGATCCAATGGATTCATGCTGCCAAGACAGGATTCAGTCAAGGATCTATGGAAGCTGTCCAAAGGTATTGCACTCGTCTCGTCAGTTTAAATGTCGATGGTGCTCGAGGGATTCAAAGTTCGGCCTTGGATCTAGTCCTTCGGACTTGTGGATCGTTAAAGGCATTGAGTGCCTGTGGTGTGGTTCTCAATGGTCGAGATTTATCAAGTCAATCCAGATGGCTTTGCCTTGGATTAGAATCACTTGCTTTGGACATTGAGATCTACAAGGCTACCTTGTCCATGACGGCCATGAACACTCGTCAGAATGGATCTACATCAATTACTCCCTCTCAACCAGAGAGTGTAGCGACGATTCGAGAACGAGTGTATGCCCATCTGGCGGATCTGACACGGCTTCGGAAACTGACTTTGGGAGGAGGACATCGGGTAGGAGGGATGGAGGCAGGAGTGGATTTGACGATCGAGAGTGGGGTGACATCCTTGTCTAGTTTGTGTTGTTTAGAACATGTGGATATTCGAAGACTGAGTAGAGCCATTGGAGAAGATGATTTAAGATGGATGATCGAAAAGTGGCCCATGTTTTATAGATTGGAGGTAGGCAAGAGTCGAGCGTATAATAGAGCAGCTGATCGTACGCATAAAGGTATCGAATGGCTATCCCAAGCACGACCAGGGATGGACATTAGACTCTTGTAAACTTGAAGGTGTTTTGTTGTTGTTGTTGTTATTTTGTCCGCCAATTGGAGTTTAAGGAACAAAGTGAATCGGAAAAAAAAAAAAAAAAAGAAAAACGGAGAATTTTTTTGTTTATTGATCCCAAGTTGGTCTAGGCTGTCTTGCGATGCTTGCTGCTAGTGTTGACGAATGGATCCGTGTCATCATCAAAGTACTTTCGACGGAACATCAAGTAAGCCTTTTCCTTGTCACTGATCTCCTCATGTAATGCTGCCACTCGTCCCGCCATTGCCAAGAATCCTGCGTGCTGGTTCCTCATTACCTCTGTGAGAGCTGTTAAAGAAAAAAAAATGAAAACGTAGGAAAATAGTTGAGTAAAGAAAAAAAAAAAAAAAAAAAAAAAAAAACTTTCCCAGTTGAAGCATAGGATTTCGACAATCCAACTTCCTGCCCCTGAGATACTTGAAACGAAGCAACTTACCATGTGAGACCTGAGGATTCCTGGAGCCAAATGATGCCAAATGACGTTCAATCTCCTACAGACGTACAAAAAAAACGAATGGTTAACAAAAAAAAATGAAAGGGGTTTGTTTTTTCACCTTAATTATCCCGATACTACATCAAACTCCTCTCAAGGACAAGTGTTACTTACTTCAATGGTGCTACGGAACTGTCGCAATTGCTCTTCAAATAGTTGACACTGTTCTTGGAAATACCTAGTAGGGGAGAAGGAAGGGGAGGAAGGGGAGGAAAGTATAGGAATTCGAGTACTCAGTAAATGGAATCAGGAAATATTAAGGAGTTGATCTCCGGGATTGATCTGCAATGAAAAGAAGAAAAAAAAAGCTTACTGTCCAGCCGAATTGTTGCCAGCATAGAGAAAGCTAGCATTCGAATTGCTCGCATATGCTTCGATGGTGCGTCCAGCAGAGTCGGCCTGTTTCAGTTCCTGGCTGACTTTGTCCTGCAAAGCCTGGACCATTTTAGAGTCCCGGTCAAGAGTGTCATTCAACGCCTCCAGTCTCTATAAAATATAGAAGGTATAAAAAAAAAGAGAGAGAGAAAGAGATTTTTCCAGCGATATGAGATGAATGCTCCCTTTGTTGTTGTTGTCGTTGTTGTTTTGTCCGCTTGGAGAAGAAGAAATATATGAATCCCGGAATTTCAATAGATGTTTGTTTGAACAAACCTTTGATAGCTCTGTAGTATCCTTGGAAATTTTGTCAAGAGAATCCGATGAACGTGCTGTGAGCGTTGTAGAGAGATGGATCTGTGCCTGGAGGAATAAACTGAGATAAGAAACCCACATGGGTGGAGAAATTAGCCTTTTGTCGCGTTCCAATGGCCAGCCCTTTTTTTTTCAAAGACAGTCAAGGTAGTGGTGTTGAAAAAAAAGTCAGATCGCCCATGGAAAGAAAGAAAAAAAGAAAAAAGAAAAAGAAACGTACTGAAACTGGTCCAGAGTAGATTTTGCGTCGGCAGGAAGTTCTGTATACTTTGTCGAGCCTGCAATAGTGTCGGGTGTCAAGGCCCTAAAAAAAAAAAAAACGCGCTGATATTAGCTTTCATGTCCAAGTCAAACAAGTAAACAAAAGAAAAAACAACTCTTGTCGGTCCAAGGATGATTACACTGGGGCGGCGGCGGCGGTGGCAGTTGAAGCTCCAAAGACACCCTTTCCTGCTGCATTGGTAAGAGCATTCGCTGCAGTTGTAGAGTTTTGGGATCCAAACAACGATCCAGCAGAGAGAGTTGCAGGTGTGGTAGAGAGAAGACCTGCTGTCGATGCACCTAGAGTTGAGGCCGGTGTCTGTGTTGAGGAGAGGCCGCCAAAAGGGCTAGCAGTGGTAGTAGTCGCCGAAAGTCCTGCAAATGGACTGGTGGCGGTAGAAGCTGGAGCTGCCGAGAGTCCTCCGAATAGACTTGGAGTTGAAGCTGCAGGAGCAGCAGAGAGTCCTCCAAACGGACTTGCGGCCAAAGGAGCTGATGCTGCAGGTGCTGTTGTCGCTGAAAGACTTCCAAATGGGCTAGCAGCCGCCGGGGCTGGGGTCGATGAGAGTCCTGGAAAAGGGGAGGCGGTTGTCGATGAGAGGCTTCCGAATGGACTGGCTGCTGGTGCTACACTGGAAGCAGGGGCCCCTCCGAGGCTACCAAAGGGACTTTGGGTTGTAGGAGCGGTGGATGAGAGCCTAAAAAGGGATAACATTAGGCGTGGTTAGAGTTGGATTCTAATGGAGACCATCCATGGTCAGTAGGCGCGTCAAGATCTAGCATCAGTTGAAGATCGTTTTTTCAAAAAAAAAAGATAAAGACTGGACTGGTCTCAATGTGGTCCGAAAGAGAAAGTCGGATGTGGTGAAGAGGTGAGGTTGATGGGGATGCTGGTCCTTGTGATGATGATGATGATGATGATGATAATGATGATTTACCCTTGGAACAATGACATTGTCGGCTGGCTGGCTGGCTAGAAGGCGGATCGGACAACAGCAAGGAAGAGGCTGAGATGGGAGGAGAAAGGGATTGATGGGATGCGCGTTTCTGTTCTTGTTCTTACAGTTCTCTCTCACTCTCTCACTCTCACTCTCTCGTCCCTAGCTGTCACTTTCTGCTTGTGGCGCAGCCATTTTTTTTTTTTTTTCGGGCTTATCCTTCTTTTGTCTATAGTCTTATATGTCTTGCCCTTTTTTTGATCAGCTCCCCAATGCTTAATTTAGTCCCACTCTGCTCCTTTTCTTCCTTTTCTTCCTCTTCCTCCTCTTCCTCCTCTTCCTCCTCTTCTTGTCTTTGTCGAGAGGTTGTCGCTTGTCCCTCCTCCTCTTCCTCCTCTTCCTCCTCCTATGCGCTGGACCGCCCTCTCCTGTAACGATTTGGATAGGACGGAAAAGGAGGCCGTTCGTCATGTCTGGACCTGAACCAACCCCAGCTTTATACTAGGACAATGCCTAACAACAAGTGCTATCGAACCATTGAGGGTCAACAGGGCGTGAGGCACGAGATATAAAAAAAAATTGAGAGAGATCCTCAGAGCCAGCACATGTTGCTTGTCCTCTGTTCGCACCAGGAATCGGGTCTTTTTCATCCCTCTTTCGGCGTATGTGCCGCCTCTGACTAAGAGCATGAAGTGTATTGCGTGAGCAAGGGCAGGAACATCAACAAAAAAATAAGGAGGAAGAAGGATGTCAAGAACGAACGATAGAAGGAATGCGGGGAGGAAGTGCTCTCTAACAGGCGTTTTTTTTATATATATGTTTTCTTGTTCTCCTTTATTTTCACTGTCGACATTTTTTTTTTTAAAATAAAAGCAGCAGCAGCAACAGGAACAGGAACAACACTGCCACCACAGGAAACTCATTGGAGAAAAAGAGAGAAAAACAGCAACAATAAAAAGAGACTGGCACGCGATGACTTGTCCTTTTTTCTTGGTTGCTACGACCCAACAACGTCCACAAAAACCTCTTGGCTGGATAGTACAACACGCGTGTCCCTCTGACGTTCTCTGGACTCCTACTCTATTCCGACTCGGTGCGCGACCAGGCTCTCGGAAATCGTGCTGGTTGGGGTGCGCGGACCTGATGACTGGCTTCAGGGAGGACGGGGCTGTGGTCGGCTCCCCGTCTTGCGTGTTTCTGGGCAGTCGGAAATACGAGAGCATGGAGTGGGAGCAGAGAGAAAAGAAAAAAAATAAAAAAGACACCAAGGACATCGAGAGAGAAAGAGAGAGAGTGTGTGTGTGTGTTGAGTGTACTATCCAGCCCAATAACTCGAATGAACGTTGCTTGGCCGTAGTAAAAAGCAGGCCAAAAAGGGTCGCCTGCCAGTCTCCCCTTAGCGCGACCTTCCTCAATGGGGCGCATCGCTCTAGTCATCTCTGCTCTGAATCTGGCAAGGCACATCTTTGTAATGTGCCAGGAGACTTTTTCCTTTCTTTTCTCTCTCTCTTTCCTAATACCTCAGCTTTTACTCTTTCACTCTCTCCCAACCATCTACTACTCCCTCCCGCTACCTCCTTTCCTTTCTCTCGCTCACTCTAACTCTCACTCTCACTCTCACTCTCTCACTCTCACTCTCTCTCATCTCTATCACATTCTCTCTCTCTCTCTCTCTCTCTCATTCACGCACACGCACTTTCTCTCTTTCTCTTTCTCACGCACGCTTTCGTTCCCTATTCCCCATCTCTCCTTTGTCCACACTCGCACTTCATACACGCGCCGTCGCTTTACCCGACCTTTCACCTTCATTCTCCCTCTCTCTTCTCCTTCTCCACCCCCCTCTTTCTTCCTTTGCTCGTCGGCTACCTCTTTACTCTCTCAAAACCTTGGACATTGGTAGCGGCAGGCTTGGTCTCGTACTCTGCCCTTGCCGAGACTTTGTCCTCTGGCAACTACAGTTAAACTAGGGGCTTCATGGATCAGCCCTAAACACACTTGAACTGTACTTGGCATCCGATCCAGCTCATTTCCCTGTAGCTGCAGGACAGCATCCTCCCTACCAGCCACTCTACGACGACTCTACGCTGACTCCACACTCTCATGTTCCAACCTGAGCAACCAGTTCTTTGTCCA
Source organism: Mortierella sp. BCC40632 (assembly GCA_011634665.1). Lineage (NCBI taxonomy): Eukaryota > Fungi > Mortierellomycota > Mortierellomycetes > Mortierellales > Mortierellaceae > Mortierella > Mortierella sp. BCC40632. The sequence continues at coordinate 2,300,537 of WAEK01000003.1, forward strand.
TCTCGCCTTTATCGTATCTCTCTTCTTTACCAGCCTGGCTGTCCAAGCAAACAAACAAACAACAACGCATCGCCTGTCTACTCTTTTTGCTCCTGCTTTCCAACAACGCACTTAATCATCTCGTACGCATTTGCTTGTCTCTCGCTCTATTCTACTGCGACCAGCGTTTGAGCCATCTCGTCTAACGTTCAATATGCGCATCAGCCCACATGGAGTCCTCAAGGCTTCACTCTGGCTCCAGGCTGTAAGTGCCTTTTCTTTTATATATATTTTATATTACAATTATTACTTTTTCCTTTTTTTTTTTTTTCTTTTTTTTTTTTTTCTTGCTGACGGGCCCAGTCTGCATAATATCCTCAAAATCCGGGGGGTTCTCCTTTCTAATTTCGGTTTTTTTTCCCCCTTTCCGACGGAACTTCTAGGCGTCGTTGCTTGTATTGACCTCTTTATTGGCGGATGGAAACGCGTGGATTGGAGCTATAGTCACTGCAACTGGATTTTGTTTTGTCATTATTGGTATCGGTGCGGCTCATAAGCAAAGTCTGGGATATCTTTACAGTGTAAGTCATGAGGGTGTCCAACACCATGAAGATCTTCTTTCTCCCTTGCCTTTTTTTTTTTTTTTTTTTTTTTTTTTCTTTTCCTGTCCCGCCCTTTCCTTTCCTCTCCTTTTCCCTTAACATTTCTATTCGTGGTCCACCCTCTTTTCTCTCTCTCTCTCTCTCTCTCTCTCTCTCTCCCTCTCTCTCTCTCTCTAGTACGCAACCTTGGTCGGGGTATGGAGTTTTCTTGCCATTTTACACATTCTCCTCCTCTCGGGTCTGGTTGCAGTCCCTGAAGAACTCCTTGACCCCGTCCTGGTCATTGGTTTCAAGATTTTCAACAACGAACTGGACCCAACAAAGATCGTCATTCCCGCCCTGTACGCTGTCCAGGGCATTGCCTGGTGTGTTGCTCTCGTTTGCATTGCCTACCTCCGCGCCGCCATCGCTGTTGCCACCGATCCCACTTCCTCCTATGCTACAACCAGCTCGGTTCTACGGATGGTGCCAGCAGGATATCGGTACTCTTCTGGGCTCAGTCATCCCTCAGAGAGCAGGCGGTGTTCCATGGAAGAGTCGCTAAAGCGGATGAGTGGCACCTCACAATACCACCAACTGGCCGAAGGGCATCAGCGAGGACATCAGCATCCGGGACTCGAAAAGGGGCGCATGGAGGGTCTATCCAAAGAAACAAGCGATGGGACAAAAGCCATTTCGATCCCATTGAACCGGGGTATCAGTCAAGTTGTTGTCACATTCCGCGACGGAGAGACCTATCGGATGGATGGCGCAAGGGGCCACGGTAGTCAGGTCAACATGGCAATGGAAGGATTCGAACCACTGGGGGCTGTTCATTCAGGAGAGTCATTGTCCGACATGATCTTTAGTGCTGTTCTACCCGACCCTCCAGCTGTACTTCAGGAAGGACGCCCCTTGTCCACCCGTACGAACCGAAGAAGCATTGGACAGGAGCCAACCCAGGAAGAGATTGTCAAAGATCTCGCTCTACTGTTGGCCAGACGCTCAAGTCAGCCTGTTCAGGCCATCAAAACGTCTGAAATCGCACTCTCTTCCGACCAAGTCCGACAGTTGGAGCTACTCCAGCGACAACGACAGCAGCAGCAAAAGTCTATGAATCGGGGTATTTTAATGAAGAGAGATCAGGAGAGTGAGGAAGAACAGGGACAACAAGACCTCCATGAACAGAACCGGGGGTCATCTCCAATGACAGGTCTTGCAGAGCAAGTCTCTGCGGATCTTTGTACGCGTCCTGCACCCGTCGTCCCAGCACGTCGGTCATCCATTCCTCATTTCCAACTCATCAACCACCTGCCCCGAATGACTCCGTCTCTTGAAAAGATCAAGGAAGGTGACGAGCAAGAGCTGGTGGCAGATCAAGAGAATCTTGACCAAAGCTCAGACAATAGTCTCTACCGTGGTGACAATGTACCGTTTACTAGTCGACAGGAATATGTGCCAATCCTTCAACCCAACTCGTCCGATTCTCAGCATCCTTTTACTCAGGAGTACATCAAGTCGACCGCCACTGGGCCTCTTATGATTCGTCCTTCTCCTTCCTCTCCTCCTCCAGTCTGTGAGATTGACACATCGCCATCCGTTATCAGTGTTTTACGACAGTCCACCCCGTCTCCTCCTGCGGTTCCACCACCACCACCTTCTCAGGCTCGATCCAAGCCAAGTATCACCTCGTTACAGTATTGGCGTCCACGTGCAAAGGAGGATACTTTGGAAGATCTCTCGGGTTCAGGGTCACAATGTACGACACCTGCATCCTATCTTTCCAAAGCGTTTTCTAAAAAGAAGCGACCACCCTCGGGATCTACGTCGCCTGCAGGAGGACTTGTCATTCCAACGATTGTCCTACATCCAGACGAAGACGATGGCGAGCCAGCGCGTGTTTTGACCGATAAAGAGATTGAATATCTATCCATGCTACCACCGACACCCTTACGAGCGCTTCTTCAACCATGGGAAGAGCAGGATGAAGAGTTTGAGTATGGACAAGAGAATGCATATGAGGAGAATGCACAACAGCAGACTGATTATGAGTACGAAGAGTTTTATCATGGTCGACAGCACTATCGATACCAAGATGATGAAGAGGATCCAGAAGCAGAGTATGAGGAAGATTGTGGAGGGGAAGGGGATAGTGGCCATGGACCAGAAGAGCTACAAGAAGGAAATGAAGGAGAGGATCTCTATGATGAACATTGTGCAGGAGAAGAAGAAGAAGAAGAAGAAGGAGAGTATGAAGGGATGGAGTTGAAGGATACGAATGTTTGTCTGGAGAGGATGGGAAGGAGGGGTAGGAGTAGGAGTAGGAGGAGAGAAGCTGCTGAGGACGAGAGCTTTGACCCGTATGCATTGGATGTTCCGATCAACCTGGAGATTGATCTCCAGGCGTTGACTCAAGTGGACGCTGGGGCGTCGTATGGATATATTTGAACCAGTGCACTGATCTGAACGTTGGATTGGTGCCCCCTGTAGATCTCTTTCCACTCTTACTTTTTACCTTCAAGCACACTTTGTACATTTTTTTTTATTATTATTATTTGTTGTTGTTGCAATAACATTGAGCTAGCGAAAGAAAGGGTGTACCTTTATCATTACCATTATCATCACCATTATCACTATGTTCTTCAGCCAGAGTTGCTCAAGGATGCGAGAGTAGAGAGAGTTAGAGTAGAGAGGGAGTTAGAGTGAGAGAAAGAGAGTTAGAGTAGAGAGGGAGTTAGAGTGAGAGAAAGAGAGTTAGAGAGAGAACGAAGTGAAGACGAGAGAGAGAGAACCTCGTGACGTTCATTTTGTGACCCCAGTTGCAGCTTCGATTCTCTCTCTCTCTCTCTTTAACTCCTCCGTCTTCCCCTTTGCGGCAAAAGGCGTTCTCTTTTCCCTTTTCCATTGCTAAAACTATCCGCCCATCTCTGTGTGTCTTTTCTTTTCTTTTCTTTCTTTTTTCCATCCCCTTCTCCTCGATCCGACTCTCTCTCTTCCTCTCTGTCTTTTCCATCTTTTCTGTACTCCTTGCCATTGCTGACTCTGTAGTCGACTTGTTTAATTCACCATGGCCGACTTTCTTAACGTAAGGAGCTCTCTTCTAACTTTCTCTCTCTTGGCAAAAAGGCAGAGTGGTGGTTGAGAGGATGCCAAGCCCAGGTTTGGCTCTCGTCTCTCCCACTACTACTGCGAGCAAACTCTCCCACACACACACGCACACACACACACTCTCTCTCTTTCTTTTTCTACTCCCCTTGGTTTACTCGATCAGGAGTCATTGGTCAGGACCAGGAGTGAATACATTCTAAGCAGACCACCTTTTTCTTCTTCTTCTGGAATCGAACCATCTCATTTTCTTCTTCTAGCGCGCAGTAGAGACGGTCAAACGGGCCACAGAGGAGGACACAAAGGGCAACCAGGCAGAAGCCTTGCCACTGTACCAGACAGCACTCGAGTATTTTTTGACCGCACTGAAATGTAATTTGCTAGGACTTCTTCTTTTTCTTTCATTCTTCCATTCTTTCATGGCGCACACCTGTGCACATGCACTTTTCCCTTTCTCTTTTACATCCTCGGTGGCGGATTAGCTCTTTCAAAAGAAAGAAGGACCAAAAAAAAGGACCTGGAAGGACATCGTTTGGAATGGGCGCAGTGTTAAGACAAGGAGAAAAAAAAATATGATATCTAAGAAAATATATTCTCTGGACAGGATTTCTTGGCATGGCAACAAAGTGATCTGTAATTCGACTCGGAAGGAAGAATGAAGAAAAGAAAAAAAAAAAAATAATCGAAAACGTGTCCTTTCTAGAACACCTGAACGGAGTAGAATAGGACTGGACAGGACAGAGCTGGACCTGGACAATTGGGCAGGCAGGAAGAGAAGGGAGTGAGAGAGAGAGAGAGAGAGGAGAAGGAGAGAAGGAAGAAGGTCAAGAGAACAGGAGTGATAGAGACGTCCCACATGACTTGTGGAACGCAAAACACCTTGGAAAGAGAGAGCGACAAAGCCTACACCGCTCTTATTATGATTGGTATTATTGCTAACTGCTATCCCATTGAACACACATACTCTCTCTCTCTCTTTTTCCCTCTCTCTCTTCCCTTTGGTCCCCTATGCTTCGGATTCTTCTCTTTTAGATGAAAAGAATGAGCGGGTCAGGGACACAGTGCGTCGAAAGGTAGTCGAGTATATGGATCGTGCAGAAAAGATCAAGGAGCATCTTGCTAAACAGGAAGAGAAGCCCAAGAAGAAGGCCATGGCCAATTCATCCAATGGCGGTGGAAGGGGCAACAAGTAATGATTCCGAGTCTTTTTTTTCTTTCTTTTCTTTCTCTCTTCTTTTTCCAGTGCATAAAAAAAAAATCTAACCTTTTTTTTCTTCTTTTTACCATTTCATCTTTTAGGAAAAAGGACGACGATGACGACGACGACGATGACGATGCGGACACTAAAAAATTGAAGAGTGCCTTGACCTCGGCCATTTTGACAGAAAAACCCAATATCAAGTGGTCAGATGTTGCAGGATTGGATGCTGCCAAGGAGTCCCTTAAGGAGGCCGTCATTTTACCCATCAAGTTTCCTCATCTCTTTACAGGTGTGTGTGTGTGTGTGTGTGTGTGTTTTTTCTTTTCTTTCTCACTTTTGCTCTTACTCTAATGTATGGGCGTGTGCATACCATGAGGAAGGGAGAAAGAGATTCAGTATGGCAAGGACGATTCCAGGGGACAGGCGATGATACAGCAGGATTGATGCAACAATGTATATAATCCAAAGAGCTATGGACTAACAGAGAGAATAATATCTCTATTCTCTCCTCCCTCTCTTCTTCTTCTTCTTTTCCTTTTCTGTTCTAGGCAACCGTGTGCCATGGAAGGGTATTCTACTCTATGGACCTCCAGGAACAGGAAAGTCGTATCTTGCCAAGGCAGTTGCTACAGAGGCCAATTCTACTTTCTTTTCTGTTTCTTCGTCGGATTTGGTGTCCAAGTGGATGGGAGAGTCTGAGAGGCAAGTTTTCTTTTTTCCTTTACCAGTCAATTGCATCGGGAAGAGCGTTTGGGATACTATGAACAAGAAAAAAAAAATAGTGGGCCATGATTTTAACACTTGATTGTTGTTGTTATTTTTTCTAATCTTTTAGATTGGTAAAGAACCTGTTCCGGATGGCAAGAGAGAACAAACCAGCAATTATCTTTATTGATGAAGTCGATTCTTTGTGTGGATCGCGTGGAGAGGGTGACAGTGAAGCATCTCGTCGTGTCAAGACCGAGTTTTTGGTTCAGATGAACGGTGTCGGTAATGATATGGATGGAGTCCTTGTCCTCGGAGCAACTAATATTCCATGGCAATTGGATGCTGCTATTCGACGAAGGTATATTTCAGTCAAGAGAAATAGAGAGAGAGAGAGAGAGAGAGAGAGAGAGAGAAGCAAATGGTGGAACGTTGAGAGGATGGGCACTTTCAATCAGTGGCAAATGACTAACAAACAATTCTTTGTTCACTTTATTGATGATAGATTCGAAAAGAGAATTTACATCCCATTGCCAGACCGACATGCACGTGCACGGATGTTTGAGTTGAATGTTGGAAAGACGCCATGCTTATTGACAGCACAGGATTATCAGCACCTTGGCCAGCTCACAGAGGGGTAAGGATCTCTTTACACCATGAAGCCCTTTTATGACTTTTTTTTTCCCCTCCAAATGCCCTTTTTTTTTTTTTTTTTTTTTTTTTTTTTTTTTTTTTTTTGGCTCATCGGACAAAATTATTTTCAGCTCTCTGACTTTGATACATGGATTTTGGTACTCTCTTTCTCTCTCTCTCTCTCTCTCTCTCTTTCTACAGTTACTCTGGTTCAGATATTGCAATTGCAGTGCGCGATGCGTTGATGATGCCAATCCGAAAGGTGCAAATGAGTACTCACTTCAAGTGGGTGGACGCACCTTCAAGAGTTGATCCCAACATGTTGACCAAGCACTTGACACCATGCTCACCTGGTGACCCAATGGCTCTGGAGATGTCATGGGAGGATGTCGAAGGAGATCAGTTGTTGGAGCCAACGCTTGGTATTGCCGACTTTTTGAAGGCAGTCAAGTCTGTCCGGCCGGCGGTCAGTGCGGATGATGTGGTGGAGCACACAAAGTTTACGCTCGAGTTTGGAAGCGAAGGCTAGAGAAACGCGTGGTTTATAAAGCCAAAAAGAGACAGGGGATATATATATCTGGGCGGGAAGAAAAAAAAAAGAGAAGAAGAGAGAGAAAAACAGAGGATGCGGTGTAAAGAAAACGACCCAATAAATGGAGCCATTGCGAGGCAATATACACAGGACAAACACTTTCGCAATTTCCCAATGGCGAGGCTCGGCTCACAGGGAGAGAGAGAGAGAGAGAGAGAGAGAGAGAGGGCTAGCACAGGGCTCTAGTGTCTGTGCCATGTCCCTTTGGGACAAGTATGATCGCATCTCTTTGCTCAACTCAGCCTCACCATCATCCCATTGCTCATCTCTCTCCCTCTTTCTCTCTCATTCTCTCATTCTCCCACTCTCTTCACCTCGTCCTTTCTTTTCTTTTTTTCCATCCAGACCTGTACTTTTTTCTTTTCTCCATTTCAACCCTTCTCCTCCTCTTCCCAACGCGACACCACACCACATCACTCTACACACACACACACACACACACACACACACACACACATACACGGAAAGAGATAAAAAGAAAGAGAGTGAAATACCCTGACAATGTCTGGTACCTTACCCCTTGGTAAGTCTCTTCCAACGGCTTCTTTTTTCTTCTTCATTATTACTATTGTTATTATTATTGACATTGCCAATTGTTGGCACCTTTGTGGTGCCATCTTTCAATCACTCGAGCTGACCTCCTTCCTCATCCTTTTTGTTCGCATTGGACCCATTTATGCAAATGACAGAAATTGCACCTTCGCTCCGCCTTGTCCTGGTGGGAGACACGGGCATTGGCAAGTCCGTGTCCCGGTCACTGTTCCTTCATTCCGTCCCTGGACAACTCCCCGCAACAGACGACCCCTCGATCGACATTTCGAGTCTCTACCTCAAGGATGCCAACCCAGACGAGGACAATGCCAACACCTATGAAAACAATGACACGACCACCACAGGACAAAACGGAGGTGGACCTGCTACTTCGGGTCCATCCAAAAAGGGTATCGTGCACTCTGAGTTCTGGACCAAGGATTCAGTCAGCACCCTCGAGATTCCTGCTTGGCTTTCGACAGAGACCAGCAAAAGTCCTTCTGCTGCTGTCGCTGGAGAAGGAGAGAATGAGGAGGAAGAAAAAGTAGAAGACTTGAACACGATGGCACCTGCCAACAATGTGGTGGTGATGGACTTTGTTGGATACGGTCAATCGTTGGATGCTCGACAGACCATTGACCGGGTCGAAGCCTATCTGACTGAACAATACATGTCCACCAAGAGTCTTTTTGGACCTTCTGTCAGTCCAGTGACGATGGCCATTCGTCCTTCAAGTGTTTCCATGGGTCGTTCTGAATCCTTGTTGGAACAATTGTTGGTGGACTCGACTTTGGCTCATACGTTGCCGGATGCTTGTCTTTACTTTGTTCTGTATGACCTCAAGCCAGTGGATATTCTGTTTATGAAGCGAATCATGCAGGATGTCAACATTATCCCCATTGTTGCCAAGGCCGATACCATGTCCCGAAACGATGTCTGGAAGGCCAAGGACAGGATTCTGAAGCAACTGCAAGAGAATGAGATTGAGTTCTTTCAGTTTGGATTCACTTTGGAGGAATTGAGAGAGATGACGGCTGAAAGGATGGCAGGGGGTCCACCTTTTGCTTTGTCGATCGATCCTTGGTCGAATGCACAATTGGCATCTCAATCATCCTCGACCGGACAGAATGGAGTGGATTCGACAACAGGTCCTCATGTGGTTGCAGCGGCCAGTTTAATGGATTTGGCGGATGCTTATAATCGAGGGGATTACAATGATACACATTCGGACCTGAGTTTGATGCAAGCCTTGATGCTTGGTTCCAAAAACAGGATGTTGCATCAAGCAGCTGTGGCCAAGTTTTTGAGACGATGGAGAATAGAGTTGGGCTTGCCACTGGAGGAAGAAGAAGAAGAAGAAGAAGAAGAAGGAGAGGGTGGTGATGGTGGTGGAGGGGATCATTCTGGACCTGGTTCTTCAGGAGGTCCTTCTTCGTCTCAGTCACCTCCCAACTCGAGAAATTCGAGGCCACCTGCACCAGGATCGTCTATGGAGCAAGGAGGAGACCTGAATGGGTCGACACAGCAACAACCTCCTTCATCATCATCACAACAACATCAGCAATACTCGACCCAATCAGCACAGCCATTGCCTCCTCCATCACTCCAAACATCGGGATATCAATCCACAATGTCTTATCCCCAGTTGATGAACAACAACCCTGGTTCAGTCCAGACCACGAGTTCTGCTCCTTCGACACCAGTTCATGAGGAGGATGTTCAGATCATCAAATTGAGTCGTGCTCAGAGTGTGCTTCGATCTGCATCGCCTGCTGCTCGGTTCTATACACAGGGTAGCATTATCCCTGCTGTGCCGCCAATGACTGCCACTGCCATCCCATCTATCTAAGGGAGAGAGAGAGAGAGAGAGAGAGAGAGAGAGAGAGAGAAAAAGAGAGAGAATAGGAGAGAGTGATGGATAGTAGGGTAGATAAAAAGACAAGAAAAAGGATATAGTTCAAGTCAACCAAAAAAGAAAGAAAAAAAAAAGTTTTGTGCGGCACAGATTCCTAATATACGCAAAAAAAAAACCGGCCTTGGTTTTTTTTTTTTTTTTGTGTGTGTTTGTGCATGGTGTGCATGGTGTGTGTTTTCTCCCCATTCTTTCAATAAAAAAAGGAGGAAGGAGGATCTATAGACCCTTTGATCATCCTAATAGTCCCAAATTAAAGCTCTCTTGGGGTTGGTTCAGCAAAAGGAGAGAGAATCAACATAAAGACGACCGGATGGATGGGTGAACGCGCTTGGGTTTCTTTTCTTTTTTTCTTTCTTCTTTTTTCTCTTTTTCTTTCTTTTTTCTTTTTTCTTTTTTTTTTTAATATATGAAAGCAAATATTTTCTCTTTCTGGCTTTTTCTTTCACTTTCTCTCTCTCTCTCTCTCTCTTTTGCTTCCTCTCTCTCTCTCTCTCTCTGCTCTGCTCTGGTCATTCTCGCTGTGTGCTCTGTGTGCATGTATGTTTGTGCATGTGTACTTTATCATTCAAGAGATCCAAAATGATAACTAATTTCGTCGACTCCGGTGCATATGTTTCTCTGCCGCCGAATATTGTCTGATAGAGTGGCCTGTAGCATGGACACGAGACGACGTCAACGAGGCCGATGGGTGATGTTTGCTTTGAAATGCCGCCGCCGTCGACCGAGGTGAATTGGGTGCTGACCTAGCCGCTGCCGCTGCCGATGCCGCCGCCGCCGTCCGAGGATGGGAAGAGTGCATTGATAAAGGAGCCTGCTGCCTTGCTGGAGAAGGATAGCCTCGGTTATGGAATCGGTCTTGACTTGGTTGCGGGACACCCGTCGTTACTCCATATCCGTTTGACAAAGGCTTGGCTGCGCCTGGACCCCTGTTCATGGCCATGGCCGATGCTGGAGATTTGCCACGAAGTGGGTCATTGCTGGCTCTTAGACCACCTCGGTTCAGAGCCGAAGATGCCTGTGGGTGTGGTGAGGATGAGGGTGATGAGGTTGTTGTGATGACTGCTGCTCCTGTTGAATCCCGTGTCAAGTCGATTATATCTTGGCTGTTATTAGAAGAATACCAGGTTGGAGCCTGGGCAGACCGTAGTTGAAGTCCCCGATCTCTCTCGTACTCTTGTCCATATTCCCGATCACGTCTCAGGTCTTCTACCATGCCCGTATCTACCCTTTCTTCATCCAGATCCATTCGTCGATCCTCGCTGCCTTGAATGGATGACTTTCCGTTTAGAGAATGTTGCGCTTCATCATTCGTTCTTGGTTCGGTCCGGACTGCTCTCTTGGATATCATTAGTGGTTCTCTTGCAAGGACCTGTGTGGCAAGCATCGCCAGATTATCAAGCGAGGCAAAATCAGTGGCAACTGTTTTTGTCCGAGTGGTGAGCAGGTGGCGGTGGTGGTGACGGTGGTAGTGAACGTGGCGACGTCCATGGGGGTGAGAGACCGAACTGGAATCTGCATACTCTGACGGGGCTCCTTCAGCCATTGATCCATCGTTGGCGGACAATGGCAGAGCAGACGGGCGAGATGGTGATCCTGACCGCGTCATAGAAGAGGACTCCTGAATATCGATTTTCTACCCATCACCCAGAGTTTAAATAATAGTGATAAAATGAAAAAAGGTGGAGCGAGTCACATGGTCAGAAGGAAAATGAGAGAAGAGTAGAGAGAGCCAAGAAACGACACAAGTTGAAAAAAATCTCTCTTACCTTTCGTCTTTCATCGCTCCGCTCTTTGAGGAATTTCCTTCCAGACTCTAGACGCTCGTGCACATCCTGGATCTAACAAAAAATCAACCATAGTTCAAAGATTAAAGGATAATCGTTAGTCTCTAGGCACGACACAGGTTTGCCTGTCAATTTCAAGCGTCTTTCCAAATCGGCAAGCCATATCGCCTATCCAGTCATAAAAATACTTGCCTCACGGTCCTTTTCAAGCAATGACAATGCTGTCTCCTTGTATTTTTTGGACAGAGTCATATTATTCCGTTCCATGAGCTGTCTCTCTGCATCCAGTCGCGCTTCTGCCTCTCGTTCCTGTAAAAACGGGGAGATAGATGAGCAATATGGTCGATAGGTCTCATCAGTAACATGACGATTTCTTTTTTTTTCTCCTCTCATTAATCCAAAGATTTCATAGGCCAATCTTGATGTCAGGCTCCTGATTTCAGTGATAAAAAAAAAAAAAAAAAAAAAAAGGAAAAAAGGAAAAAAGTAGTTGCTTACCCTTTTTGCACAAAGGCGTTGTACCGATAACATATCCTGTCGTTGATCCCGAAGTTGACGAACCGCCACTGACAACTATCAATGCAAATAATTACTCAGCACGAAAATAAGAGGAGGTACTTTTTGCGCCCCTTGGATACATCAAGCTAATTGCCACCACAGCCTCCCCCCCCCTTTTTTTTTCTTCTTTTTTCCTTTAAATGTCCATGTGTCCAATGGTTCCCTTACCATCCGCCTGAGTTCCATCTCGTTCATGCCCATTATGTCGTGCTCCTGCAAGGATGCTGGAATAGTTTCGCCTATACGTTGCTGAGTTGGTAAATCATGAGGAGCTGGCTGAAGGGCAAATCGTGGGGATTCATCCGCTATTTTTTTTTTTTTTTTTTTTTTTTTTTGGGTTTTGGGTTTTGGGTTTTGTCCAAGAGAGGAGAGAAAAAATTATAAAAATAAAAAAATAAAAAATATAAAAATAAATACATAAAAGGTCCATCTTAGTTCAGGTACATCCAATGTGCGGATCAAATTCCCATAGGTCAGACTCAGTCTGTCTAGATGATAGCCTACCATGCTTTGAATCCACATCCCGGAGATCGGAGTATGGTCTTTTGAGGCTGTCGGATTGCGCCGACTGCAGTGGAGGAGGAGGTGCTAGTTGAGGCGCGCCAGAGGCTCTTCCTGGTCCTAGACGCTGATTCGCGTGCGAGTGCGAAGATGGATATGGTTGAGCATGAGATGAAGGCGGTGGTGGAGCAGTTGCAGTCTCCCTAGATCCTGACTGTGACTGAGTCTGGGTTGGTGTAGGATTGGTTTCTTCACTCGGGAGAAGAAAAACGTCGATCTTCCAGTTGGCGTCCTGACCCCACTCAATGACCTGCTTCCGGATCTTTTCAAATATGGCACTCAGATGCGACAGAGGATCCGCTGTGTCTTCCTGCTCATGGTTGGTCTCTACCGCTGCCACATTGGACTGTGACACTGGCTCGGGTACAGGTGTTGGCTCGGGCACTGGTACCGGCGTGGGTGCGGGTGTAGATGGTGCCAGGGCTGCTGCTGCTGTCGCTGCTGCCGGAGTAGTATTAGTTGCTGCTGTTGTTGTTGTTGAAGGGGGAGCAGGTTGTGTTAGGGGTGGTGGTGGAGGGAGTGGGGACAATGGAGTAGATGGAGGCATTTCTGAAGGAGCGGTCGACCCCGATGATGGTGACGATGTCGAGTGAAGTATTCCAGTCGAATGTAGCTCTGCCGCTGCTGCTGTTCTCGCCTGTGAATGTTGGTCCTGCTCGGATGTGATCTCTATAGTATACCATATTTTTTTTTTTTTTTTTTTTTTTGGTCCAAATTTCAACAAGAATAAATATAAGATGAGCAAATGCAGGAAGTTGATCATGATGCAGATCTACTATACAGGCCTGATGACCTGCCTTGACTGAACGAGCCAACGTCGGCAGGAACAGACATTGTCGAGATGGAGGCCTGATGCGTCCTGCAGATGTGGTGGAAGGAGGGAATGCACGGCTTTTGCCGATGCTACACTGGTCCTTTGCCGCGCAGAAAGTGATCAAAAAGTGATCGAAACGATGAAAGAGAAAGATGACGGATACGTGCTGCCTCCTTTTGTTCGTCGTAGAGTCTTCCTTTTCTTTTTCCTTTTCTTTTCTTTTTTCTTTTTTTTTGTTCCGCCTTTGTCTCGGCCTTTGTGTTCTTTTTTGCGCTCTGCTTTCTTTCCTGAAGTGTCCTGTGCGTTGCCTGTACTTGTGTCGTCCAAAAAGAAACAAAGAAAAAAAAAAAGGAAAAAAAACCGTTGATAATGTGTGTATTGGCTCCTACAATAGCAGAATAGGCCTAGATGATGAGGATGGTGGCAAAAGTGGGTATGAAAACGCGATGGTGATAAAAAGTCGTTTCTAGCAATGGCAAAAGAGCAAGCTAGAGCAGCCGTAGGATGGATGAAAGAACAAACGGACAAAAAGAAAGAAAAAAAGAAAAAAAGGCACGCAGCCCATTGTTCTGGCAGGTCCAGTACACCGACTATGTCTTGTACGTGATGAAAATCACGTTATTTTGACGATCCCTCCCAACAGATCGCGTTTTGGTCAAAACAAGTACTACTTGACAACGAGAGGGTGGCTCTGCCATGCGCAGCTTTTGTCGTGTATCCTCCACGTCTAGACTAGCCCATTAGAACTTGGGCACCAGCAGCCTTTTGCTGAAGAATGTGGAGAAACAAGCACGGCGAGTCGTACTTGCTCTGTTACTTTCTCATTGACAGGTCTCGTGTGTTTTGACCTGACCAAACTCTTTTTGTCAATCGTGTAGTCAGCAACCCAACCAACACTTGCTTGCTCCTGTCCGCAGCACACATGGCCAACTCCACCCTTTTTTTTTCACACTGAGATGCTCACGAGAGGCCTACCAACTGAGACGCTCCCCTCAGTGGGCTACAAGGGCTCTTCACAGTGCCGTTGAATTAGAAAACGTCCTGATACACACGCACATTCGCACACACGCACACAAGTCCTGGGCTCCACCTCTCCACACGCTCTCAACTAGGCAAGGGCAACATCGTCCAACGTTTCGGCACTGAAGAAAATCGACAGGCATTCTTAGCATCCTTCTCCCTTTTCTTTTCCTATGTACTCATCTCACGATACACTCAGCCTCTCTCTCTCTCTCCTAGTGACCAGTCCAACGACAACAAAAAAAAACATATCGATGACCTCGGGAACCTTGGATCATGGCTGTCCTTTAGAAAAGAAAGGGAAAAAAGCAGGTGCCCTTCCCCTCCTTCTCCCCTGCCCCCCCGCCCAAACTCACATGTCCTATGCAAACACGTCCTATGGGTCCTGTGCTTTGACTGTACTGCCAACAACTAAGCAGCTCTTTTTCATGCTACAGCTGCGGTAGAGCTGCTCCATTGACGGCGGACATTGACCAGTTCACGAAATCTCGCCCCCCCACACACACACACACACACACACACACACACACACACAAGGGCACACACAGACACACACATGCGCAAAATGTTTGTCCGAAAAAGAAGGAGCGATCCTCTTTCTCTCGTTCTCTCTATGCGTCTCGGCGAATCCAACAGTAGACTTTGGTTAGAGCGAGAAGAAGGACAGGAGGCTGCGCCTGAGCCAGAGTGAGGGCCGAGCGTGACAGTGGGCCAGACAAGGGAACTGTGGCGACGCTGGGCCCATAAAAAGTCAAACTTTTTCTGTCTTTCTCTCTCTCTCTTTCTCTCTCACACGCACTCTCACTCTCCACTGCTCCTCGCCACTCATTCCTTTCCTATCCCTACCTTTTTCTTGAAAGGCACTCTTTTTCCATTTTCACTTTTTTTTCTTGTTTTTACCACGCCCACCGTCTTTGAATTCTTCGCTTTTCTCTCTCTCTCTCTCTCTCTCTCACTCTCCTCTCCTCTCTGCCCAAATTGCCACAAAACTCCTTTTGACCTTCCGCACTTTACTCCAAAGAAAAAAAAAAGAAAGAAATCCGCCTTCCCTGTTGAGGAGGATTGATCCATGATTACCTCGTCGTCTTACCACTCTCAGCTCAACGCTACTCAGGACAGTTTGTCTCCTCCAGGATATTGGGGCCATCCTACTGCTGCAGGTGCGTAACGGTCCCGATACTATACAGGGTTACGACTTGGAGGTTTTTCTCCGTCTCCCTTTTTTTTTTTTTTACTTGTGCAACCCGACTCTTTTTAATCCAGAGTTCGCTCGGTTGCAGTAAAAAGCTCTTGTTTTATATTATTATTATTTTTTTTTTTAGCATTCTGTGGCGATGACATTGCCAAGGCTTGAAGAGTGAATGCAGGCTGTCTCCATGGAATGGAGACAATGCCGTTGTCCCGTGAACTCGTTTCTTGACTTCAACCTACTAACGCCGCATTATTCTATTGGACTGCTCTTTTTTTTTTTTTTTTTTTTTCTTTTCTTCCTTTTCTGCGTTTCACTAGTTGGTAAGTTGAAGCTTCAATCTCTGTTCACACTAGAGATGATCGACAGACACCCCTACCTCCCTTTCCCCCGGTTCAGTCAACATCACCCAGTCCCCAGCACAATGAAAATGTCCTCTACGGAATAGATCGCCTTGAAAGTTGGTATTGGGCAGTGGTGTTGGTGGTGACGGAGAGAGAGGAGTATCTTTGATAGAGGTCCTTTGGTTAGAGCTACCAGTCGGTGCGAGATAGAGGACTACAATCTTTTTTTTTTTTTCTTTCTTTGATCCCGGATTTACCTTGATTCGAAGATGCAGGGCGTCGGTAGTCCTTGACTATGGGTTGAGCCAATGAAAGTCCCTTGGAGACTACTCCATTCACTAACAGAGGCGTCAAGCCGAAGGAGGGGTCATACCAAAGCCTTTTGCGCATGTTTCAGCTGGTCTCTCTCTTTTTATTTTTTTTTTATTTAGCTCAGTTGGTTGTTTCCTCGAATACTAATGGCCTTTTTTTTTTATTTTATTTTATTTTTTTTATGCACTCCTATCAAACGAAACAGATTGGTGCGAGAAAAACTATGATGTTAGCTACTATGTCGCCGAGTTTTTCAACTCACTCTCCTCCTTCTCAATGATTGTGGCAGGACTCCTGGGCTTGTACCTGCATTCATCGTTCGAGAAACGATTCTTGATTTCCTTTGGTTCTGTTGCTGTTGTTGGGATTGGTTCGATTGCTTTCCATGGAACATTGCTTTTCCCACTCCAAATGTTGGACGAAGTACCAATGGTCTATTGTATTCTAGCACTGGTATACTGTTGTGTTGAGGACAAGCCGTATCGGCGCTATGGTACATGGTTCCCTGTTGGTATAGCACTTTATGGTCTTATTACGACCTTGGTCATGCTCTACGCTGGACCCGACAACCACTTGCTCGAGTTTGTCTTTTTCCAATCCGCGTTTGGATTTGCAGTCCTTGTTGTCATGTCACATGCGATCAAGATCTTTAAGAATACTGTGAACCAAACGATTCGTAGGATCTGGGTCATGACAGGAGTGCTTTGGGCTGCTTCGTATCTTTGCTGGAATATCGACTTTAGGATGTGTGACCACATGCAGAACCTTCCTCTGGGGCTCTGGAACCCACAGTTGCATGCTGTTTGGCATGTTGGCGCCTCTATTGGGTCCTATCTATTCACGCTGATGATCTGTTTCCATCGTGCAGAGAATATGGGTCGGAAACCTATTCTGAAATGGAAGGCTGGGATCATGCCTTATGTTGTGGAAACGAACAAGGCCCGCAAGACCAAGTAGATTCAGCGTGAATCCAATCTACAAAGAATGAAAAGAAAAAGAAAAAAACAGCAACAAAATACAACAACAATAACAATAATAATAAAAAAAAAAGAGGTCCATTTGATGTAGGGAGGTGGGTGCAATTTGATAGTCAACGCGCCGGTCGGACGAACTCGTCTGTGGCTTTGCATCACTTGGCAGGTCCTTTTTTGGTGCTGCCCATCTCCATTCCAACGATGCTCAACGCCCTTTTAAGCTCCTCCTTCCTCGTTGGACATTTGCCCATCCAACCCACATCTCTGTCCCATTGACTGTGCTCCACACTCTTCACTTTTGCTCATTCTCTCTGCCAACCCCATCTGCAACCACATCAGCAACCAGTACGAATTCGGAGACCTTTGCTCATGTCGGTATGTCTCTCTTTCTCTTTTCTCTCTCTCTCTTTTTCGGCCATGTGTTGTCTTGACGTCCTTTCCCCGGTAAAACACTCCCCCCAACCCCTCACCTACCAGTGCAAAGAACACTCGGGATTAATTGGTCATTTTCTGCCTTTTCATCTTCATGGACCAGTACTCAGACTATGGTGACAATGAGCCAATGTAAGCAATGAACCCGCCATGCTTTTCCTTGGGAAAAAAGAAAAAAGAAAAAGGCCTCATGCACAGCAATGGAGCCAGTTTATCAAAACTCACAACACTGCCATGTGTTTCTTTTTTTTCTTTCTTTCTTTCTTTCTTTCTTTCTTTGCTTCTATACCCATTTCTTGACATCATGAAATGAACTACTAGCTATGGCGATGATTTGGCGGATGAGGATCGTGAAGCGCGCCCACGATTGATGCTCATGGGTCTGAGGAGGTACGGGATATCTTTTTTTTTCTCACAAGTTGTAGAGTCTCTATCAGGAGCCTGGAGAACAAAAAACTTTTTGTCACTCCCCCTCCCCCCCTCCCACCCCTGTTTCCAGATTTGCTTTTTCTTTTTATCTTTTCCCTTTCAACCTACTGACACGAGACCCTGGATGTCAAAAAAAAAAAAAAAAAAAAAATCAATTTTCGCTAGGAGTGGCAAGTCGAGTATCCAACGCGTCGTTTTCCACAAGATGTCACCCACAGAGACGCTGTTCCTTGAAAGCACATCCAAGATCAATAAGGATAACATTCAGTAAGTGTTACCGGGCACGTGTGTATGATAGAAGTTGTTTTTTTTTTTTTTTCTCATGACGTACCTCGCCTGGGCGCCACGCGCCATCTCGATTTTTTTTTTTCTTTCTTGCCAGGTGACACTATCAGGAAAAGGAAAAGGAAAATAAAAAAAAAAAAAGAAAAAAGTTATAACAACTCATGTGCATGACGATGGTGGTCTCGTCTTTTTTGTTCTCATACACAAAATAGCTCTTTTATTGACTTTCAGGTGTGGGACTTTCCGGGCCAGATGGACTTTTTTGATCCGACCTTTGACACTGCAGCAATATTTGGCGAAGTGGGAGCACTCGTGTTTGTCATTGACTCGCAGGTATCTCTCCTCCTCCTCCTCCTCCTCCTCTCGCTCCCCCTTTCCCCTTCTCATGTCCCATTGTCCCATTGAAAGGCACTAAGGCTACTTTTGGTAGTGGAATAACCAAAGTAGGGCCAACGCTAATGATTTTTTTTTTTTTGTTTCTCTCTCTTTTTTCTCTTTCTCTCTCTTCCCTTCTCTCTTTCCTCCCATCTGCATTTGTCTCTTCCGGGATGAAATGGTCTCGAACTAGGATGACTACATGGAGGCCCTAGCGAGGTTGCACCAGACAGTGCGTGCTGCCTACCAACAGAACCCCAACATTATATTCGAAGTGTTCATTCACAAGGTGGATGGCCTTTCCGAAGACTACAAAATTGGTACGTTTGATAATGATAGTCGCCCTTGATAGCTCTGGACGGATAGAGCGACTGGTCGTAGTCGGAATCATGCTCACTCATGCAATTCGTACGCCCTCCTTTATCTTCCCTCCTCTCTCCCCCCCTTTTATTAATCTATATTTTTAAATTCCATAGATACCCAGCGCGACATTCAGCAAACGACAACAGATGAGCTAGCGGATGCAGGACTTGAGAACGTGCAAATCTCCTTCTACTTGACCTCGATCTATGACCATTCGATCTTTGAGGCCTTTTCAAAAGTCATCCAGAAGCTCATCCCGCAACTCCCAACTCTGGAGAATTTGCTCAATATTCTCTGCGCGGTATGTGTCTTGTACCAATCATGTTTATCCGGCTCATATGATGACGCACATGGCCTTTACTGGTGAAGGGTATAAAATGATCAGCGGAACCTGCTACTAATATCGTCCTTCAACCCCCCCTCCCCTCCGTTTATACACCCTTCCTTTTAATGTCACTTTAGAATTCTGGTATTGAGAAGGCGTTTTTGTTTGATGTGATTTCCAAGATCTACATTGCCACGGATGCTTCGCCTGTTGACTCTCAATCATATGAGATTTGCAGCGACATGATTGACGTTATTATTGATATCTCGTCGATCTATGGTCGTGCAGCGATTGGAGACAAGAGCCATGGATACCTCGAGGATCAACAGGATCTACAGGAGGATTGGTCGCAGCACCAACAGGATGCTCCTGAAGGCCACCCCGATTACGATGACTCGAATGGCCACCATCATTTGCAGGGCTCACAGGCATTGGTCAACAGCAGCTCGTCCACACACCAGCCCACTGCCCAGACGATCAGTAACCATGAAGCATTTTCGGTGATCAAGATGGGCAACGGCACTGTGCTCTACCTTCGCGAGGTCAACAAGTATCTGGCGTTGATTTGTCTATTGAGAGCCGAGACATTTGAGAAGCAGGGACTGATTGATTACAATGTGCAGTGTTTTAAGGAAGCGATGGATCAAGTGTTTGAACTTCGGAGAGCTGAGAAGACCCGGCGGGAGATGGAAGCAAACCAGTTGATGGAGCAACAACAGCGACACAACGGAATGTATGGGCATGGTTAGAAGAAGGGTGCACACTTGTTTATTGAGCACGTTTTATGCTGTTTTCCCTTTTCCTTTTTTATTCTTTTCTCTTCCCCCCTCCTTTGTCTATCTCGCATTGTAATAAAGGGACGATGAAAGAGGAGGGCCAGTAATAGAGCCCTTTCTCTCTTTTCTCTTCTCTCTTCTCTCTCTTTCTCTCTCGTTGTCAGTCTTGTTTTTTTTTTTTGTTTTGTTTTTTTTTTGTCCGTTGTGGTGGAATTTGGAACGAAAAAAAGAAAAATCATAAGCCAAGCCTACTCGATAAGGCTCGAATGATGATGAATGAACAAAAGACGAGCGACTGCGGGAAAGAAGGGTCCGTCGTCCCGGATCTGGTATCTTCCCACTCTGCACGGAAGGATGAACAGAGACCAGTCAAGTGTATAACACCTCTGTCACTGAGGTTCCATGGCGTGCTGACAACGAGGATGCTCTTTTTTTTTTTTCAGGTGACGCGACTTTTTTTGATTCTAGATTGCCCCTGGCTTATACAAGACTGTGAAAGAAGCTGGTGGTGCAGAGAGAGAGAGAGAGAGAGAGAGAGAGAGAGAGAGAGAGAGAGAGAGAGAGAGAGAAAAGTGAGGTGCACAGAGGCCTGGGGCAACCCCCAATCAGCCGTCACTCAAGAAGTTGTGAAATAATGCCCAGGGGACAAAGGTCAATGAGGCCGTGCGCATGAACTCATGAAGCGGCTTTGTTTTTTTGCTTTGCTTTTCTTATTTTTGCATGATCCGCATTGTTTGTACTTCTTCCCCTCAACATTTTCGTCCTCGTCGTTCCCTTTTTTTTTAAACATATTTCTTTCGACCTCTTTTTTTTTTGCCTTCTTTTTTCTCTTCTGCCTTATTTATTTTCCGTTCCTTTTCTCTTTCTCGCCCACCTCTGCTTTTCCTTGGCCCAACCTATTACGTTCATTGAGGTCGACTACCAGAACCATTCGACTCTTCCCCAGCAAGCGACCGCACGACCACGACAGCGTCTTTCACCTCTGCTGCCGTTGATCCTCCTACTCTCACCTTTCTCTCGCCCAGTCTCTTCTCTAGTCTTTTTCTTTTCTTTTCTTTTCTTTTTTGCGCTATCGTTTTCCCTTTCTCTCTCCTTATCCCACCTTTTCTCTCTCTCTCTTTCACTCTCTCTCCTTCTCTCCTCACTTTTGTTTCCTCACTCTCGTCTCCTCGTTCGCTCTAACCGATCACCTCCCAGCCAGCAACTCCAACTGTGACAGACTCTTCCGTGAGCCCTAAGAAGGTATGAACCGTAGTAGTACGTAGAAATCTCCGACGACCCCTGCTCCAAGGATTTCTAGTTGACGAGCACTGGTGACCAAAGACACTAGCCGCAGAGAGCTGCGAGAGAAAGCCCTCTCCTTCGATCGATCTGCCCCGAGAGCAAGAGAGAGAGAGAGAGAGAGAGAGAAGCCCAAAAGTCCCACCACTGGCGTATTTATTCCACCCCTTTGCTCTCCTTCACCGCTACGCCACAGCCTCTTTCATTCACCCTCACTCTCTCTTCCCCCCCATCCTCGAGATCTCATCTCGCCACCTGTTCCTGTGAACCCATACTCCCCACATGGCACTGGCTTGGCTGTGTCAGGCACAGCCCCACGTTTCGACTGCGAGCACAAGCTAGTGTACACCTGTGTAGCCTTCAGGTGTGTGTGTGTGTGAGAGAGAGATAATAACAATATGAACGAGCGAGAACAAGAGGTGTGGTGGTCGATCTCTCTCTCTCTCTCTCTCTCTCTCTCTCCCACACTCTTTCCTTTTGCCTTGTACGACCGTGTACCTCCTCTTCTCTATCCGACCGAGTCCCACACAGAATTTCACATTCGGTCTCGCGTACCCTGTCCGCCACAGGTCGTGCACCCCCTCGAATTTTATGCTCCGGCAGCAGCAGAGTCATTCAAAAAAAAAAAAAAAAAAAAAAGTGCTCTGTTCGGTACATATCTACTCTCTTCTTTTTAGATGCCTTGCATCATGTCCGTCTGTCTGTCTGTCTGTCTGACTGGCTGGCTGGCTACTTGTCGCTCTGCTCTGCACTCCACTCCTCTCTTTCTTCATCATCATCCTCCTCTTCTCATCCTGCAGATGTTGCCTCTTTCACCGCTGTCCCCCCTTCTCTCCTCCTCCCCCTGGCCTAATCTATCTCTCTCTTTTTTTTTCCGTCCCCTTCCATCCGCTGTGGTTTAATGGTCCGTGAGCCTGGCTTGCCTGGCACGTCCCGGACTGGTCTTGTCTACGGACTTGACTCATTCCAGCCATTGGTCGACCTACATTCCACTCTGTCTCTCATTTTATTTCTCTCTCTCTCTCTCTTTCTTTCTATCTCTGTCTCTTTCTATTTCTCTCTTTCGTCTTTTCTCTTTTTTTATATCTTGTTCTCCTCTTTTTTGTCTCGCACTTTCTGCAAGTCCTGCATGCTAAATGGGTCTTGAAAGTATTGTCCGATGATATGAGGAACTATCTTTTTTTTTGGTCGTTTTTCCTTTTTTCATATATTTTATTTTGGCATCTGCTCTTTTCTATATTTTTCTACACACTCATTCACTCACACACGCACACACGCAGGTCCTTGCTTCATTGACTATTTTTTTTTCTCTCTCTCTTTCTCTTTCAAGTTCCTTTTTTTTTTTTTTTTGTCATTGCCGCCCTTTTCGCTAGTTGGCTCAATGGCTCATCATTTTTTTTTTTTATCATTTGCTGACACTCTGTGGGAGAAAGGGTGACCAGCTGAGCTCTCGCGATCTGGCTCTCGAAGGATGGGGTCACTGAGGATACGGGTTATTTTTTTTTCTTTGACTGCTTATGCAAGGAGCGGGTCCGCTTAGAGCGACCTGGGTGGCCCATGGCGAATTTGCTCTTTTGCACTTGCATGCTCTCTCTCTCTCTCTCTCTCTTTTTTTTTTCTCTTTCTTTGCCAATGGAGCAACAACGCAGGGGAGATGGAGAGTTTGTGGGCCCATATGTTTAGGCGCATGGGCAGGGCAACTCCATGCGGGAGGAGTATGTGAGCAAGAGTTGTGTGTGTGTGTATGTGTGGATGTGGATGTGTTGAACGGACACCGATTTCTTTAGTTTCTCGAGCTCGAGCTCGAGAGACGTTCTTCTTTGGACGGTCAACCATGACAGTTTGTTTCCTCTCCTTGGGGGGGGGGAACCTTCTGTCCCTTTGTTCCTTTGTCGCCCCCCAAACCCCAACCCCTTCACTCTTTCTTTTTTTTTTTTTTTTTTTTTTCTCCCTTTTGACAGGGACAGAGTCTGTGCGAGCACGGTCACTGGTGGGGCGGTGGTTAAAGATAGACCAGGCACCATTGCACAGAAAAGAAGAATATAGCGCGAGGAGAGGAGAAAGAGAGAGAGAGGAGAGAGAAGTGAAAAGTGAGAAAGAGAGAGGAGACAGGGCTTGCAGTCAGGAGAGAGGCAACACGGACCGGGATGCACGGGTTGCTGTTTTTTTTTGCAGGGGTATATATATCGCTTTAGGTATTTCGACAGCGCGTACGTCCGATTGTATTCTCGTCTGTCTGTCTCTCTGTTTGTCTCTCTCTATCTATCTATCTCTCTCTCTTTCTCTTTGGACCGCCATGCTTATGCTCCCTGTTCATGCTCCCTGCAAGGCAGTCGAGCCGTGGCGCCAGTTAGCAGTTCGACTATTTCCTGGTGCATGACACAACCATTGAGGAGGAGGAAGAGGAGATTAGGAGAAGGAGTCAACAGAGAAAGTCGGCAGATGGGGTGGTTGTGATGGTGGTGGTGGTGGATAGGGTTCTCCGGGGCGAGACGAGGCAAAGCGAATGACGAATTGGCGCGCTGAACCTTCAACCGGGACAAGAGGTGCTCTCGGGTTTGTTTTGGGTTAGGAAAGGGCGACAGCAGCATGCCCTTCACTCTCTCTCTCTCTCTCTCTCTCTCTCTCTCTCTCTCTCTCTCTCTCTCTCTCTCTCTCTCTCTCTCTCTCTCTCTCTCTCTCTCTCTCAGTCTCTGTTCCTGGGCCTTTTTGACTCGCTGTCTCTTTGGCTCTCTCACTCTCTGAACTCTTTCACTCCAACAACAGTGATAAGTTTTTTGCTCTCGCTCTCTCTCTTCTCCCGATCTATATATATCTCTCTCTCTCTCTTTCTCTCTCTCTCTCCAGCGGCTCTTGTTTTCCTCATCCTCCTCCTCTTCTTCTTCCATATTTATTTTGCTCCTCATCATCATAGTAAATCAAAAATCTCTTTCTCTCTCTGATTGTCATCCCCTTCTTCTTTTTCTTGCGTTAATATTTCAAATCATATTTTGTTAAAATCCTCATCAGCAGCATCTCCTCTAGCGCCAGGGATCTAACTAACTCATTCTGCATCCGATCTCTCCCCTTCCTTCCCTTACCCGCCCTTTTATCGTTTTCCACATAACTGACTCAACCGACGGCACCCCATTTTCCTCCGTCCTCCCCAAGGGCTTTTTTCCAACCCAAAAAGAATCCTCCTATCCAAGCCCCAGCAGCCCCCAGCAGCCACATCTTTATCCACCTTCCTTTCAGTTCCTCTAACGTTCACACCTCTTTTCACAACAACAAAAAGAATCCTCCTATCAATCTGTTTTTTTTTTTTATCCACCACACCACCATTATCGCATACATTTTTCACGCACATACACACACACACACACACATTCACACACGCCCAACGGACACGTTGGACAATTGCAATCTCGTGCGGAGGAACACAAACACCCTTCGTGCAACGCAAAA
Organism: Mortierella sp. BCC40632; assembly: GCA_011634665.1. Taxonomy (NCBI): domain Eukaryota; kingdom Fungi; phylum Mortierellomycota; class Mortierellomycetes; order Mortierellales; family Mortierellaceae; genus Mortierella; species Mortierella sp. BCC40632. The sequence continues at coordinate 2,325,045 of WAEK01000003.1, forward strand.
AAAAAAAAAGAACGCTGTCTCCTTTTATAACATTTGCCCAAGTCCCCGGACCAAGGGCCTTTCTATGCAACCGTGCGGGCGGGATTACTGCGTTTGCACACAGGTGTCCACCCACATCATGAGATTGACATTCTCTCCTCCTCCCCTTTCATCCTCTCACTCTCTCACTCTTTCACTCTCACTCTCCTCCTCCTCTTCTTCTTCCTCCTCTCCCCCTCTACTCCATCTCTCCCCTTGTCATTCACTTTTTGTGTCATCGGCATTGGATCTACGAGAGATGGAATGAGACCCTCGAAATCTTGAGAACAGTCAGAGCATACAGAACAATATGGTGTTGCTGGTCTGGACTTTAGTCAGAGAGAGAGAGAGAGAGAGAGAGAGAGAGAAAGAGAAGGAACGAGAAAGAAAGAAAAAAAAAAGAGAATTATCGAGACTTGGTGCATTGCTACACCAGAGGATAGGGGCGCGGTTTGATTCTTTCACTCTTACTTTGGCTCACTTTCCGGCCCTGTTACCTTCTCGTCTCTCGTTTCCGATGACCCCAAGAAGAAGAGCACCTCTTTTTTTTTTTTTTGTACTTGTGTGTGTGTAAAAAAAAAAAAAAGGGCTGAGTTCAGGGATGGGTCTAGGCGGGCCATGAGTTGATTTGGCCGTGGGATTCTCATTAGTAGATGAAGAGAATGAGGGGACCAAAAGAGGAAGACAGAGAGTGAGTGAGAGCGAGTGAGGGATTCCTATCCGCTTCTGTCTCCCTTCTCTCTCTCTCTTTCACTCTCTCTCCCCTGGCCTTGCTCCTTTCTCCTCCCTTGACCCACCCATGGTTGCTCTCGTTGTTACTATACACACACACACACATACACAAACACATACTCACGGACGGAAGCAGACAGGCACGCTGGACACAAGCGGGACTAGACAAACACGCGTCGCGTCTCTCTCTTTCTCTCGTGCGATTTGCTCTGATCCACACCTGCCCCTTCCTTTTCCCTCCCTTTCCCTTTCGAATGTCTCTCTCTCTCTCTCTCTCTCTCTCTCTCTCTCTCTCTCTCTCTCTGATGCTCTCTTACTCGCCCCCCCTACGTCAGAGGCATGGCAGTCATTCGGCGCACCCACCCCATCTTCTAGCACGCGTCGTTTTTCCTCTTTATCATTTCTCTTTCCTCCCCTTGTTCTCCTACTCCCCGACTCTGCGGCTCTACTCAGCCCCTGCCTGTTTGCTTGTTTGCTTGCTCGTCTGCCTTTTTTTTTTCTTCCTCCCCTGCCCCTGTTCTCTATAAAGCTGAGTCCTTTACTCACTTGGCCAAGAGCAAAAGTAGGGAAAGAAAGAGAAAGAAAAAAAAATCGCAAGGAGAGGAGCGCCGTTGTACCGCACAACAACAAAGACGTCTCAATGTTCCAGTGGGGATGGGATGTCTAGGCCTTGCAGCTTACCCACTGTAGCACACACCAATCGACTGTGTGTCTGGGAGGTTACGGGAACAATTTTCCTTTTTCTTTTTTTCTTTCTTTCTTCCATGGTGGGTGACAATTGCCCACGCGGATCGAACCGGCATGCTAACTGAGCTCTTTGTTTCTCTTTTCCCCCATGGTCCTAAAAAAACAACAACAATAATAATAATAACAATAATGGCATGCTAGTCACTATACCCTCACTAAAGCCTTTGGAACCAAAGCCAGCCACAAGAGCCACCCCAGTGATCGCCGAGGAGGAAGATCATATTGCAGCGTTTAAAAGAATGTTGGACGATATCCTTGACAACGCCTCGACAGACACGCTCACGCACGGTCTCGAGCCAAGTGCTCACTCCGGTTCAAAGGCCACTCTCACCAGTTCTGCCTCTGCATCACATTTGGCCATCTCCTCCACGACAGAGCGTGCTCGGTTGACCCGGTCCACCACATTGGGCTTCTTGTTGCCCCAGCCCAAGACGCATTTGGAGAAGCTCAAGGAAATTCATAACGGCAATCGATCGGAGATGACTTCTTCGAATGCCGTCGACCAAGACCTTTTGCACAAGCTTGAAGAGCAGAATAATCAATTGCCGCCCCAGGTACAATCTTCTTTCGTGCTAATTGCGTCTAATTGCATTCTCTTATTATCTTCATTATTTCTTTTCCACCACAAGCGATATCTAACCGATAAGAGGGAAAAAAAAATCAATTGCTCTCATTTCCCACATAGGAGTCGGCTTCATTCCTCTTGGCTAGACTGGAAAGACAAACTGGATTGTTGGAAACGGACCCCAAGTCTGTCTGCATCGAGTCCAAGTCACTCCAAGGAAATCTCAGCACACTCCATCGTTTGATGGCTGAATCCACTTCGGAGTTTAATGGTTCTCACATCAACAATATCCACAGCATCGCCACCCATCAGAGCACCGAGCCTACAGCTGCATTGATCGATCAAGAGGCTTCTCAGGAGGCTGAATCCCGAGCGGAGGAAATTGATTGGGAATTCTGGGGAATGCTTCTTCAGGACTATAATGCCGTGGCGAGCAAGTTGCCTCATTTGTTGGCAGCTCGAGTTCGTCGTGGTCTTCCTCCCAAGTTGAGAGGATTGATTTGGCAATCCATGTCTCAGGCCTCGTCGACTTATTTGGAGACAATGTATTCACAACTGGTCAGTGAATCCTCGCCCTATGAGCGAGTGATTCAACGAGATTTGGCCAGGACCTTTCCTCAGGTGGCCATGTTCAAGGATGAAAATGGAGAGGGACAAAAGATGTTGAGTAATATCCTCAAGGCCTATTCGCTCTATGATCCTCACGTCGGATACTGCCAGGGACTTGGATTTTTGGTTGGACCTTTGCTGATGAATGTAAGTCTTTTTTTTTTTTTTTTTTTCATTCTCTTTCCTCTGCTCTTTTCGTTTCTTTTCTTTTCTGCTTTTATCGGGTCAACTGTTTTTACTTACTCTTCTACTTGTCTTCTATCTCTAGATGGGAGAGAGAGAGGCTTTTTGTGTGTTTGTCCGATTGATGGAAACCTACGATATGCGCACCATGTTCACATTGAACATGGAAGGTCTCCAGCTTCGTCTCTACCAGTTCTCGGCCCTGTTGTCTGAGCACTTGCCAATGCTTCACACCCATCTGGCCTTCCATTCCATCAACGCGACCATGTATGCGTCCCAGTGGTTCCTCTCTCTCTTTGCTTACACTTATCCCTTGCCCTTGGTCATGAGGATCTATGATGTTGTCTTTTCCGAGGGAGCACCTGAAACGATCATGCGTGTTGCCGTGGCTTTCTTGAAAAAGAATGAAGAGAGGTTGATGCAACTCCAGGAGTTTGAAGATCTGTTGGACGTTTTGTCTTCCAAGCTCTACGACGTGTACGAGGACGACGCAGGTGAGGTCATCCGGGATGCCATGGCACTCTCGACCAGGATCACCAAGGAAAAGCTTGATACACTTGCGATCGCCTATGTGGCCGAGTTGGAGGATCAACAAAAGAGGGCCGGAGAGGTGACGAGCCAACGGTTCAAGGACCATTTCGCCAAGGAGACAGTGGCTCCTCTTCCCTCCAACTCTGGATCGTCCAAGCCCTTGAACAAGTCTAGGCTGTCTCGAGGCGCGAACCGATTGTCGATCGCTGCTTCGTTTGGCTCCAGTTCTGCTCTTCTTTACTCGGGTAACGGTACGAGTGGCAGTGAAAGCAACAGCGAGGATGAGAGCACCACTGCTGCCACCACACCTCAGGGACCTTCTACTTCAGAGAACCGTCCTCGATTCAGTATGTCTTCAGATGCCATGCTTCTGGAACAAATCCAGGATCTTGCCAAGGCCTTGTCAGCACTGCAGCGTGACCATGTCGAGACCACGGAGGCCCTTGTCCAGACTAGAATGGAAAAGTCGCAGTGTCTGGACGAGGTGGACAGCCTTCGTAAAAAAGTGGCCGAGATGGAACGTCAACAGAATCGATTTTCGATGATGAGCGTCGTTGCTCCATCGGTGATGAGTCAAAGCGACGCTGCCTCGTCCGTGGCCATGTCTCCTCGAACAGCCACTCATGATGAGGCCAAGATTCGTCCTGGCTCGAGCTGGTCGAACCACTCTCAGGAGGACGATGATTACTATGACATCCACAAGACCTCGTCCGTCTCCTCGCTTAGCGTTACTCAGGACGACATCTCGAACCGTCTTTTAGTGACTGAGCGAGAGTTGGCACATGTCACCTCTGAACTTGTGACGGCCAAGGTGACCATCATGGAGGCCATGAACGAAGCCGAGTCGCAGCGTACCAAGGCCCAAGCTCTTGAAAAGGTCCTGATGGATTCCCGAGAGGCATTGAGGATGCTTCAGGAGCAGCAGATGACCCTTCAAAACTCCAAGTTGAATATGATGATGGAGCGAGACAATTTCCGTCATGAGCGTGCTGAGTATGAGAAGCGACTGTCCATTGTTCAGAAGCAACTTGAGGACAACATGACCTTGTTGAGCAAGGAAAGACTGGAGCGACAGTCGTTGCAGGAGAAGGTCAAGGAACTGGAGATGAATGCTGCCTACGCGGCTGCTAATGCGGGAGCCAATTTGAGACGAGGTCGTAGCGTCCGTCAGTCCCTGAATGAGGTGGCCATGTACAACATGCTCAACCGAGGAGGATCGCCCTCGCCCTTGACCCCGACTCAGATGACGTTTATGCCAGAGGATGGAGCTCTTCAGTCGCCATTGTCTGAGCAGGGCTTTAACATTAGTCGACGAGGATCGGATGATTCACTTGAGGGTTCTGTGGGCAACCTCCGACGAGGTAGTTCGGATACGCAAACGTCTTCGACCTCTGCGAGTGGAGGACGAGATTCGATTTGCTCCGCACGACCCACGGCGATGGTGAGGAAAGGATGGCCAAGTGAGAAGGCAGCGAGTGCAGGTGTGGTACCAAGTGCGCCTACGACGAATCTGTATGGAACACGCAAGTTTATGGTTGCGGCCGAGAATGAGCCAGCCAAGCTCAAGCGGACGGCCTCGACCCGGAACAGTGTCTTTGGATCGTTGGGTTTCCGTCGCGCCGAGACTTCATGAAGAAGAGAAGCAATGACGACGACGACAATAATAATAACAAAAAAGGCCGCATATATGTAATTCACTGTTTACATTTTCTTTTTCTCTCCTCCACACCAACAACTCCATTACTCTCCTGTAAACTATCACTCCTTTTTTTTTTCCCTTTCCCAATCTTTTTGCCACAACGTGGATTCAGGTGTTCTCTTGTTTCCATGACCCCTTTTCTCTCCACCCAACCTAGTTAACTACCATATATACTCCCAGTAATAATAAAAAAAAAAAAAAAAAAAGAAAAAGAAAAAAAGCCATGCTATCAGGCAAAGAGAGATAGATAGAGACAGAGAGAGAGAGAGAGAGAGAGAGAGAGAGAGAGAGAGAGAGAGAGAGAGATGGTCGAATTGCGGGGCTCTAAACCCCTGAGAAGTCGAGTCGAACCACTTTTTTGAACAAATCAAGGCGAGAAAGGAAAGCTCACTTTCCCCTCCCCATGATCTTTGTCTAGCAACTCTCTCTTTCTTTCTTTCTTACTTTCTCTCTTTCTTTCTTTTTCTTTTTTCCTTTCTCTTCTTCTCTTTTTTTTTTTTTTTCTTTTTTTCAGTCTCCCTCCATTCCCATCATCATCATCTGCTTGCTTATTTTACATCAGCTCCAGGAAAAGTCATTCTCTTTGGTGAACATGCCGTTGTCTATGGCAAGGTAAAAATAGACTCTTCTCTATCTCTACCATGCTGTAACCTTCGTTCAGGAACAAAAAAAAAAAAACCTTTGAGATTTCCGTTTTTCTTTCCCCACCATTTAGGTCGCGACAGCAGGGTCATTGGGACTTCGTTCATATACATTGATTCAGAGTCGGTCCGACAGAAGAGTTCAGGTGCATTTGCCCGATGTTCAGTTGGAATGTTCTTGGGGTGTGGATGATGTCCCCCGACAGGCTAAATGGGAAGGTAGATATTCTCTCGAGCTCCAAGTATACTGCAATTCTCTGCAAGTATACCTCCAAACTCACCTTCCAACACGCGTCTACTCTTTTTCTTTCTTTCTTTCTTTCTCTTTTATTTCTAATAAGGCTACCCTTACCCACCACCAACCATGGACACGGACTTGCTCGCCCTCCTTCACAAATTTGTCAATCTCAGTGAACAAACCAACCGATCCCAAGCAGCTGTCGCCCTTCTCTATCTTCATTCTTTCCTCACCTCGGACAGGACTATGACCCAGGGATATGATTTCAGTGTCCGATCTACACTTCCTGTCGGTGCTGGCTTGGGATCTTCGGCTTCGTACAGTGTTTGTGTTGCCACGGCTCTGTTAAAGTTGAATGGAGTTTTGGATGAGGAGGCGTTCAGGACGGACAAGATGAAGCAACGGGATTTGGTCAACCAATGGGCCTTCCAGGCCGAGAAGGTGATTCATGGCAACCCTAGTGGAATTGATAATACGGTCAGTACCTTTGGAGGTGCTGTCATGTTCAAGAAGGGTCAGATCGAGCCCATGCCTGGGTAAGGAGCCTTTTTTTTTTTTTTTTTTTTTGCGACGAAAAAAAAAAAAAAAAAAAAGCTTGGTGAAGGATTGTGAGGAGAGAGACATATGAGTTAATCCCTTTTCTTTCATATTTCTTTTTTGAACAATGAATAACGCGATTAGATTCCGGTCATTGAGGTTCTTGTTGACCAACACTCGAGTCCCAAGAGAAACTCAGGTCCAGGTGGCCAATGTGAGAAAGTTGCGCGAGAAGGTTTTTTTTTTTTTTTTTTTTTTTTCGGTCATTTTTTATTCTTTCATTCAATTTCTCATACGTTTTCTCTCTCTCTCTCTCTCTCTTTTTCTCATGGCTTGACTTTCTTCCTAGTTCCCCAATATGGTGGACCCAATGCTGGATTCAATTCACGAGATTAGCACTTCTTGCAAGGAACTCTTTAGCAGAGAAGGACTTGATCGTGCCGAGCTCCTTGCTCAATTTGGAGTAGGTCACTTTAACTCTTGGACTCTATCCTTTCCACTTTGTGTATTTCTAGAGAAAAGAAGGAACTGACAAAGTGTTGTTCTTATTATCACTCTACTCTCTCTCTCTCTCTCTCTCTTTTCTCTTCTCCCCAAAACTTCAGGTCTTGGTTGATGTTAACCATGGATTGTTGGCTGCTTTGGGAGTTTCGCATCCGGCTTTGGAAAAGGTTCGAGAGATCTCTTCTAAATTGGGTCTCAAGTCCAAGCTCACAGGTGCTGGTGGAGGTGGATGTGCCCTTACCCTAATTCGCGATGGTAAGAAAAAGAGAAACAAAGAAAAAGAAAAAGAAAAAGAAGAAAAAAAAGAGAGAGCGATCCTATTAGGAAATTTCTTTCTTCTGCTTGAACGGGTTCCATGCAAAACACCACTCTAAACAATTTTTTTTTTTTTTTTTTTAAAAAAAAAAAAAAAAAAAAAAAACTAATAGATGTGACGCCAGAGACCGTGGCTGTGTTGAAGGTGTTGCTAGAGTCGGAGGGATTCCAATGCATGGAGACCAATGTGGGTGGACCAGGAGCAGGAATTGTCACCTTGGGTGAATCGATCACTATCAACGAGTTTTTGACTCTTGACAAGGCTCTGTTTGATAACCGACAGGACTGGGAGTACTTTTCATAAACCGTTGAACAAAAGAGACATTTTAACACGCACACATTTTATACACACATTTACACGCACCATCTCGGAAAGAAGAATGAGAGTCTATACTATACAAAGATAGAAAGAAAGAAGAAGAAGAAGAAAAAAAAAAGGGACCAGTGTCCTGGAGAAGAACATTCATTCTCTAGCGCATATTGGCGATACCATAAAGATAAGCAAGAGTTTTATCCGCAAGTAAAATGAAGCAAGAAAAACAAAGTGGGGTGTTGATATATAAATCTACGCTGCTAAAAGTCCAATGATCGAAAAAAAAAAAAAAAAAAAAGGAATAGGTGATAGCAAAAAAAAAAAAAAATAGAAGGTACAAATGTATAGATCGTTTTCTTTTATCCCCTCTCCTCCCTCCCCTTTTTTTTTTTTTTTTTCTTTTCTTTCATTTCTTTTCTTTTCTTTTCTTTTTTTTTTAAGCAACTCGGTCCAACTGCTCCATCATGACTTCTTCATCCGAGTCCTGGAAGAGCTCTTCGTTCTCCTCCTCATCTTCGTCCTCCTCGGAATCCAGACTGCTGAACCGGATCATTCTCTCGCCTTCATAGATCAAGGCAATATAACTGATCAACGGCGTGACGATCCCTGTGAGAAATCCATAGACACCCTTAAAGACTTCAGGAAATGGCCAAACATTGAAATCCCCTCCAAGCGTTCCTTTATCCTTGCCCACTCCAGAAGCCTTGAGGATCGTCAACAACACCACGGTGATGGGCCAAAAGATAATGAACAAGGCAACAATCAGAACCCCGATCCGTTTTCCATGAAATCGAAGAATCTCAAGACATCGTTGTTGGAATCGTTGAAGGTCCGACTTGCCGATCCCCAAAAGACTACCTCGACGAGATCGACCTCCTCCTAGACGAGATGAACCAGACGTGTTGTGATGTGATCTTGAATAGGCCGCTCGTTCACCCACTCGACCATACCCACCTCCTGCACGACTGTTTCCTGAATAATCGTCCGAGGAATCATCATCCAAACCCACAAACCATCGAAGCCAAGGATGGGCATTGACAGGCATACTCAGGGGTTCTACCAAACCCTTTTTCAAATCATTCCTGACAGCAAGTCGATCCAAGAACCAAGTGAACGTGGTTTGAAGAATCAGTGTGAAAGCAGCATCGGCGGCCAAAGAGTTGGGTAGAGGACCCCAAAGCATGATGGGAGAGGTGGTACGCGAGTACATGAGGGAACCGAGTGCAAAGTTGATGATACCATCGAGGACCATGGCGCCTAGCATGTGCATCAAGCCGAGGTAGGCGATATGTCGTGGGGTCAAGTACTCGACCACCACAGGTGATGGAGACGACATTTTGTTTTTTTGTTTGTTGATGTCTTGTTGTCACAACAGGTTGCTTGGCAGAGTGCTGTGTGTGTATGTGCCTTTTTCTCCAAGATGAGCCTTTCTTTGGTTATCTCGTCCTGGATGGTGATAGGCCTAGACTCTTGTCTCTCTTGGAGCTGGTTCTGCGATGAATAGAAAAGAGTCGAAGCGGTGCCAAGTACGATGCGTCTCTGACTTTTTTTTTTTTTTCTTTCCTGGTGGGGTGTGGGTGTCAAAAAAAAAGAGTAGGTTCCCAAAGTCCCGAGTCTTTCTGAGGCCAGGTAGAGAGATATTGTTAGTGATGGAGAAAAGAGAGAGCGTGTGTGAAAAAGTGTGTGTGAAAAAGTGCGAGAAAGCGAAAGAGAATGAATGGGGGGAACAAAGGGTTGAAAAAGAAAAGAAAAGAAAAATGAGCCGAGTGTCAAGGAGGTAAATGAGAAAGGAATGGTCGAGCTATACAGGGCTGTATTATTATTTTCTTTTTCTTCTTTTTCTTCTTCTCTCTTTTCTGAGGTGGAGATGACAAGTCGTCCTATAGATTGGCTTCTGCCAAGACATTGAAAAAAAAAGTAGCAGCAGCAAAAGAACTTTTTTTTTTTTAAAAAAAAAAGCTGGCAACAACGTGTCGCGTCGTGTTGGCAGGGGAGACTGTTTACCTCACTTGTCTCAAAAAGAGCGAGAGTGAGAGTGAGAGTGGGAGGGAGGGAGGGCTCAGAGAGACCGTGTTGACGAGTAAAGAAGAAGAAGGGAAAAAAAAGGCTTGATAAAGGTTTGCTGTGATGTCAAAGGAGGATTGATTGTCCCTGAAATTAGAAAGAAACGAACGTGATGAGAGAGTGAGAGAGAGTGAGAGAGAGTGAGAGATGGAAACACATGGGCTTCTCCTTCTCCTGCGGAATATATGACCAGAACCCGAGAGAGAGAGAGAAAGGGGAAAGGAAAAAAAAAAAGAGTGTCCTTATGTTCCAACCCCACAAGGTCGGCATTTTTTAAATTCTGTTACGTCACTTCAAGGACAAAAGTCCATCGCCCACCCATACTCACAATCACTCCTTCCATCACTTCCCTCGCGTCCCATAAGAATGGTCAAGTCTCGCATCCAAAGCGAGCTGCCAGCCGAGACAATGCCCCACACCATTGAAGACACTGTTCGAATAAACAACGAAAAGGAAGCTGCTGAGATCGAGATGCTTGTCGTTAGTAGTCTGCGGAAGCTGGTAAGCCTCCCTTGCCTTTGCCTTGGATTGAATGAAGAAGAGGATGATACACCTTCATCGGTCTGGTAATCCATATTTTCTCCCTTTAGGCCGCCCTTTTCGAGAGCGAATCAAGTCTAGACTTTCATGATGATTCTAATAGCACCGAAAGCCCTGACCCTGCCGATGAATGTAGCATTAGTCCGGAAGAAAAAAAAAGACATGGGCAGTTCTGAGGAACGCGAGGCCGATCCCGCTGAAGATGAAATATGTGAGGTCGAGGCTGATACAGGCTCGATTGATTCCATCTTCGACATTGCGCCCAAGATAGCTATGGCAGAAGGGACGCCGATTGAGGTGAGTAAGCGTAATACTCGACTACCTTGGCCCCTCGTTTCAATACGACCGTACACTGAAAAGACCTAATAAAAACAACTGCTTCCGCTAATTCTTCAGCGAATGCAAAACAAATATCTGAAGACTTGCACGAGTTTGCGCTAAAGAAGATTCAGGAAAAATTGTTAAAGGATGATTTCATTCAACAAGAAGGACTTCATGTTACAGACAAGGTAGCTCACTTCACGATAGCCGCCGACAAGTACGGGGAATGGCTACAACAACATCAGGCCGAGATATCTACCAACTTTGTCCAGGTGAAGAGTGCTTACAAGTATGTCAGTGAGGAGAAGAAAGGAGACACGCGGTCGTACCTGCAATGCCAGTGTGCCGGCCAAAAGCGAGTCATCAAAGGCAGGAAGCTCGGAGGAAAGTCTGGGAAGCCTAGAGTCCGCAAACAGAGCATTAGGAAAGGATGTCAAATCAAAAATTCGGGTCATTACTCAAAAGGTACCTGGAACAGATGGGACAAGTCAAACTGTATGCCAGATTGCCTATCGTTTCGGCCATAATCACGACGTGGGAAGCTTTACTGGCCTGGGAACTCGCCAAAAGTCTGCTGCTATCAAGGAGACTATTAGGAAGCTTATTCTGGGGGGCTCAACAATCTCTATGGTGATGAATCAACTCACAATGGAGCATGACAAGTTTATGCAGGTCATGCGAGCAAAAGACCGCTTCTCTCGCGACGACTTTATTACATACGACGATGTCTACAACATCTGGCATTCCGTAATGGCCAAAAAGATGAGGAAAGACAAAGACCCCGTGCTATCATCAATGAAGTGGATGGAGGAGCTTGAGCATGACGGCGGGTTCACCTACTACGACAAGGAGGACCGAACCAGTGGCCTCTACTTTGGGTTCGCCACAATGTGGCAAATGACACAGTTGAAGGCGCATGGAAGAACCATCTGCTTTGATGGGACTCATGACATTTTCGGGTACTGTGCATACGTGCGATTCTTTTTGACTGTCAGCTAGCTCTCCTCCTTCTTGAGCCAGAGCACTTATATGCGGTACTTCTGTGTGCATAGGCAAAAGACCAATCTTTTTCACCCTCGTCGTCAAGAATACGAGTACAGGATTCGGGGTTCCAGTGGCATTCCTCTTGACAAAGACAACAGAGAACTCTACCCTCGTTGGATGGCTAAGGGCCCTTCGAAGCAAGATGACTGAAATCTTTTCCTCGCCTGGCAGCTTGTACACATACAAGCCGAACGCTGTGATAACGGATCAAGGCAACGTTGAGATTCTGGCAATCAAGACGGCTTTTCGCAGAAAATCACGTCCCCATTTTTTCTTCTGCGCTTGGCATGTGTATCGTATTTGGGAACGCGAGGCTAGAACTCGTTTGAGTGGCATTTCCCCACCTTCCTGTGGAGCAGAGAAAAGCTCTGAGGGATGAGGTAGGCGTCGCTAAGATGCCTTTTGGTACTTTCCTAGTGCTATTGGCCACTAACATACCTTGCTCTGTGATAGGTGGTTGCCGAGCTTCGCATGATCCAGAGAGAGCCTACTCACTCAAAAAGCCATGTTGCGTATTCAAGAGTACCGAGAAAAATGGAAAAAGAACAGACCGATCTAATACACTACCTGAACAAGCGATATTTTGGATCAGAGCAAGATGAGGATGTCGCCCGGATTCAGAGCCCTTGGATGCTATGCTATCGACAGGAAGTTTCGTACTCGTCCATAGACACAAACAACTTTATTGAGTCCTGGCACAACATCCTCAAGCGACATTTCTTCCGAGATCGGCATCAGCGGCGCCCAGACACCGTCATTTACATCCTGGCTTTCATGGCTGTCCCCCACTTTCAGCAAAAGTGTATCCGTGGTATCATGAAATCAGGTCGCATGAACCCTGCGCAGAAGATTGAGGCGCGCTTCAGAATTGTGGCCGAAAAACACATTCAAACAAGAGAGTCTTATGGATTTGTTGGTGAACCAATGACGCAGATCAATGATACATTGCTTCGAGTGGAGTCTTTTACGGCAGAAGGGACGACTTATGACATTCAGATCGATTTTAGTAGACTGGCGTTTGGCGAGATCATCAGCTGTACATGTCCATATTTCCGTATGAATGCCAGTTCCTGCAAGCATATAGCCCTCGTCATGATTCAAATACCAGAGCTACAGTTACGATGCGATGACATTTATTCTCAAGATCAAGTTGACAGGCCGGACAACAAACGCTCATTGTTGGATGCAGCTCATAACGATTACCTGGAGTATATGGACCATATCAACGATCCAGAGCCGGAGCCTAGGTCAAATTCTCGATCCATCAATTTCCAGCGTCTTGGCACCCTTTTGCCCCTCCTAGATAAAGATGTTCCCCAGGCAGGTGAAGAAGCGATAGATGAGACTCTAGCAAGACTGGTCCGCTTAGTCGAAGAGCATACTCAGCTGAAGTTCAAGAGGCAGCGACAGAAATACTAGATTACTGTAATCAATAAACGTCTGCGTAGGAGCGACTGCATCTCAAACCCTCTGTTCCCTCGTCTCTTAACGCTAACTCAGCCTAAGAAGTCCCAATACCTTTCTTAGGCGACTTTAAAGAATGATGATTGACATCATTTTTTCTTTTTATTCAGTCCCCAGATCTTGGCCAATTCTATCTAAAGGCACGAGTTATTAACTGGAAGGATAGAAAATGCGTCTAGCTAATGTCCGGGGCGAGTAAGTAGGCAATTTTGGGCGAAACAGCAGCTACTCTATGGTAGTATCTTGACTTGTAAGGATTTTTGACGTCCATCACCGGCTTCAAATCGCATTTTCTCCTCAACCAGCTAAGCAATCTCAGAGATAATGGTATTTATGAGTTCTCTAGACTCTACTCTAATACTTTTGTTAATGAAGTATGAAGAAAAAGAGAAGTTCTGAATATCAATAATTGATTGAACAAAAAAGTGCACTTTTGATTTCTAGTCAATAGACTATTTTGCTAGACGTGTCCCTCAACCCCAGTTTTTTGTCCAGGGGAGATCCATACTTTTCTCTCCACCTGAAAAATTTACATAGACGGGTGTAAAAAAATCATCTCTACAATATCTCTTTAGGACTCAACATCTAAAATCCACTCCCAAGGGTACTTCACTTAGAGACAACTGCTGGAATAGTACCTTCACCTTTGACTATGCGTTAGGTGAACGCTGATTGGCTATCTGATACCCATTGATTTTACTTAGAAAAAGTCAAATTTTGGAGGGAGGGTGGCGGATGGCTTGGGGATGGGTTGGAACATAAGGACTCTCAAAAAAAAATGTGACTGCGCTGGGGCCTTGTCGGGTGCTTCTTCATTTGGAACTCGATTTCAGTCAACCATGCATGTGTTGTATGGACCAAATGCAAGATGGTCGAGCCACCATCGAATCAAAAGCGAATCAAAAATCGTTCCTTTTTTTTTTTTTTTTTTTTTTTTTTTGGTCCCTTGCAGAAAGGATACTGGGCTCCGTCTGGTCTTAATTGGCTGTCTCCCGATCCGAGCCCTTTCTTTTCTATTTATCCCGAGCCCTTCTCGGCAGCTGGGACCTGTAGCCATTTTGGTACAACAGAATCTTTTGAGAGTCCTGCCAGAAAGAAAGAGAGAGATAGACCAATCCCATGTCAGAGTGAGATGATTGAGAGCAAACAAGGGTCAAAGGATTGAAAAAAGTAAAGGACGGTTCATTGAACGGCGATGGCTGCCAAAGGACACTTGAAAGTGAAGAGCGGAGAAAGAGTAGGCGAGAGTGTGAAGGAGACAGAAAAAGAGCGGCGATGGGGAAGAGATGGACCGAGGTTGTTCCGTGCGCGTTCACGAGGCATTGGGCAACCAATGTGCTACCCAAAAAAAACCCACACTCTCCTTCTCTCACTCACTCACTCACTCTCTCTCTCTCTCTCTCTCTCTCTCTCTCTTTCTCTCTTTCTCTCTCGTTTCATTTCATTTCTATAGTAGTCAAGAGAATGGGAACTGGGATTCTCTGGTCTGGCTCCAAGGACCACACTGGAGTGATCCGTGTTCTATCTTTGGATGCAGGGATTTGGAGAGTGTGAGTGAGTGAGTGAATGTGCAAGAGAGCGAGAGAGTGAGGGTGAGGCGGAGCCATGTGGGCGCACGTCATACACAGCCCCGCCTCCATCCAACCATGCTCCCCCGCGGCAATAACTGTGAGTAAACAGAGAGAGAAAGGAGAATGGCCACCTCCTGCTGGGTGTAGAGAAAGAGAGCGAGCACTTTATTGGGCAGGGACAGGCACGACCCTCAGCCATCAGGAGAGAGACAACTCTATTTGGCGTAGAAGTGCTCACATATTTTTTTTTTTTTTCTTGACTCCATCTCGCCTACCTTGGGGTGTGTATGTGTTGTGTTGTGGCCGAGGAGAAATAGAAAAAAAGAAAAACAGCCGCGTGGGTTGGTCGCGATAAAAAAAGGAGTGGGCGGAAAAGAGGCCCCATCGTTTCTCTCTGTCTCTCTTTTTCTTCTTCTCTTTCTTCTTCTTCCTCCTCTGCTTGTTTTCCATCCATCCCACCTTTTCTTTCTTCATTCCTCTTCATTTTTCCTCTTCCATCTTCATCTCTCTCTCTCTCTCTCTCTCTCTCTCTCTCTCTCTCTCTCTCTCTCTCTCTCTCTCTCTCTCTCTCTCTCTCTCTCTCTCTCTCTCTCTCTCTCTCTCTCTCTCTCTCTCTCTCTCTCTTTCGCTCTCTGCTGCCAAAAAGGTAACTAGCCCGCCACCAATCAATTGCTCCTTCTCTTGCTCTCCTTCTTGGTCAAGTCTGTAAAAAGAAAAAAAAGTGATCCTCATTTCTCTCTTACTCTCCCCACCCCATTTAGCTTCATTCTCTAAAAGGCATTTCTTCCTCTAATATTAATAAGCCCAACCACTGCGGCGGGACCAATACCTCATCAACCTCTTTGCATAGTAGGTAAGTGTGCATTCAGCACCAACCCACAGTTCCTCCTCCTCTTCGTCCCTACACCCACACCAGACAGACATACAGACAGACGGACGGACAGACAGACAGACGGGCACACTACTCTCTTCTCTTACAGTAAAATCTGTCCCAAGGTGATGCTGGAACACTGGAAATAGACCAGCGTCCCGAGAAAGGGAGTATCACCATCACTCGGTGCCGTTCGTCTCAGACGGAAGAGTCAATTCCCGACACCAGACAACCTATCAGTCGCAGGAGACTTGCCCAATGGAACGCTAGCCAAGGGGCAAAAAAAAAAAAAAAAAAGAGAAAAAATAGGAAGCTAATATGACAGAGCAAATGACAGTAAACTGACCGTTGGATAATATGGGAATCTATATTTTTTTTTTCCTTTTCCTCTTCTCTTCTTTGCTTTCCATGAACCGATAGCACGACGACGACAACAACAACGACATCAAACCAAATTCACAAACTATTCTCCAAGATGATGAAAATTTTTGACAAGATCAGGAAACATGGTGACGATGAGGAGCATGAAAAGGCTATTCAGGAGGCGAATGCCACTGCTGCTGCTGCCGCGGCCGCTGTTGCCGCAGCTGAGAAGAAACGGGAACGGGAGAAAGGTCCAAGGATGCATCCTGACTTGCTCGAGCTGTATGAGGTCACGGATCGTGTGCTCGGTGTTGGAACGTTTGCCACAGTCAAAGAGATTAAGCTCAAGTCGACAGGTACGAGATGAGAGAAATTTTTTTTTGGCTCCGAACAAGCGCCGTGAAAGAAAGTTGGGCAATTGGCTCGTGTTAAAGGGGAATATGATGTGTGTGCGTGTGTGTGGATGTAAGTGTGGCGTGAGAACGGGAATGGCCTTTGTTTTTTTACTCATCTCTGCTGTTGTTGCTTTTGTTGGTTGCCCTGTCTCCTCCTCCTCCTCCTCCTCTCCCCCCTCCCCTTCCCCCCTGATTTCTTTTAGGCAAATCATATGCGCTCAAGATTATCCTCAAGAAGACCCTTCAAGGTAAGCCTTTTTTTTTTTTTTTTTTTTTTTTGTTATTAGACTTTAATAGAACATACCAATAGTGAACGACTCTCCATTTCAATTTCAATTCCAATCAAAAAAAAAAGAAAAAGAGAAAGGAAAAAAATTACATTCCTCCAAAAGAGTATCACCGCCACATACTAATTCCTAGTACCTGCTCTCCATTAAAAAAAAAAAAAAAAAAAAAAAATCTTTACAGGAAAAGGCGCTATGCTCGACACGGAAATCAGAGTCCTGTCCAAGGTCCGTCATCCAAACTGCGTTTCACTCTTGGAACTTTTCGAGACGGAGGATGCCGTCTACTTGGTCACGGATCTGGCCCAAGGAGGAGAATTGTTTGAGCAATTACTGGAAAAGGGATTCTACACAGAAAGCGATGCTGCCCGTTTGGTGTACGAGATTCTCTTGGGAGTCGAATACCTCCACGAAATGGACATTGTCCATCGTGATCTCAAACCCGAGAACTTGCTCTTCAAGGACAAGACCGAAAATGCGACCTTGATGATTACAGACTTTGGATTGAGCAAGATCTTGACCAGCAACAATGATGTCTTGATGACTGCCTGTGGTACTCCCGGATATGTTGCTCCCGAGGTCTTGGAGCAGATTGGTCATGGAAAGCCTGTCGATATCTGGAGTGTCGGTGTCATTGCTTACACTCTTCTCTGCGGGTACACACCCTTCTGGGGCGAGGGTAAGTTATTGTTACTTTTATGACTACTTTGCCTCAGCAGATGCATCATTTTTTTTTGTTTCGATACTGAAATACCTAACCTCGCCTCCCCTGATAAACATTATAGACCAACCTGCTCTGTTTGAATGCATCATTTCTGGACAATACGATTACGAGGATGAGTACTGGAGAGATATCTCAGCACTTGCCAAGTCGTTTATTGACTCGCTTCTTGTCCGACCTGCCGAGAGGAGACCTACAGCGACCCAGGCCTTGTCTCACCCTTGGTTCCGTGCCATGTTGGAGCAGGACATGGTCACACCTTTGTCGCCTGCAGATAGCATCAACTTGATGCCCTCTGTCCGCAAGAACTTTAGTGCCCGGAATGCATTCAAGAAGGCTGTTCGGGCTGTGGGAGTTCTCAGGAAGCTTCAAGCCAACTCTTCAGGATCCTCCTTTGGATCGACAGGAGAGGAGCCATTGCATAGTGCAGAGGGAGTGGCGGCCCGTTTGGCAGCAGGAAGGAGTCGTCCTAATAGTTTGAGTTTCCATGATGTGGTCAGTGCGGCCGTGATGACCAAGAAGGGTCTTGGCATTGCACCCGAGGTGGCAGAGGAGGATGAGGAAGGAGATAGAGTTGACAAGGTGAATGAGCTTTTGGAAGATCTGAGTGTCAAGAATGCCTAGTTCTTCTTTATTTTCTCTGTTTTCTTCTTTCTTTCCTCCTTTTTTTTTTTTTTTTTTTTTTATCATCTGGGTTGAGTTTACACAGACTATTAAAAGCAAAAAAAAAAAAAAAAAAACGATATACAACAGCAAAGACCTAGAAATGGGAGAGAGGAAACCAAACGATTCTACATCTTTCAGTGTTGTGAAATCAGTATATTTATCTAAAATCAATGCTTTCTTTTTTTTTTTTTTTTTTTTTCCTTTTTCTTTCTACAAACTCCTCACCTTAATCCTCCTAGTCTATGAATCAACACTCCATATGGAATCAATAAAAACAGTAAAAAAAAAAAACAAAAAGACGTCCTCCGAGGATATCAATCCCACAAGAGCTAAACACCCTTTATCTTATTCTTCTTTCCCATCTCTCTCTCGCTCTCTCTCGCTCTCTCTTATTCTCCCTTTTTTTTCTTTTTTAGGCAGAAGCTCCAGACTCCTTCAGACGATCTACACGCTCCTCAATCCTTTGCTTGGAAAAGCGTTCAGAAGACTCGGCGGCCTTGACATTACCCTCCTTGATAGCCTCGGACAAGACCTTGGCCACCAACTCGACACCACGAACAGAATCATCGTTCGCAGGGATAGGGTAAGAGACAACACGTGGGTCCACATCCGTATCCGTGATGGCAATCGTAGGAATGTTGAACTGTGTTGCCTCCTTGATCGCAATCTGGTTCTCAATCGGGTTCAAGACAATCAAAAGATCTGGACGGTGAGGTCGAGGCAAGTCTCCAGGACGAGCATGAGGGAGACGAGGCGTGTGTGGACCAATGATCTCTTGAGCATTCGTGATCGTGCCTGGACACCACTTGGACGAAACATAATAGGCATTGCAAGATTTAGCAGCATCGACCGTCACATGCTGCATGTTCTCTCGTGTTCCAATGAACACAATCACTCCTCCACGGCTTGCAACACCCTTGGCAACCGTGCAAGCACGACGAAGATACGTCAACGTATGCTCAAGGTTGATGATGCTGATGCCCTCACGAACACCATAGATAAAGGGCATCGAAGCCACATTCCAGAGTGAGGTGCTATGTCCCAAATGCAATCCTGCGGCCAAGAGCTGTGCCATGGTCAAGTTGTTGGATCGTGGAGCAACAGCGCGTGCCCTTGTCTTGGATCCCAGCTGACCACCCATCGACAAGTATTCTGGCACTACAAGGTAGGGAAAGGGGGAGGGAGGGAGAGAGGAATAGAAAGAATTGCTCCGTCAATGATCCTGAAGACTCGTGTAGCCCTGAAAGCAAGAACACTTCCGTTCTTTTATCTCTCTTTTTTTTTCTTCTTTTTTTTTAAAAAAAAAAAAAAAAAAAGACAATCAAAAGACTTACAGAGAGCCTCGATTCTCTTCTTGATATCCACAGGATGACCAACAAAAGTCGATTGAGGGTCACTTTCCGATCCAGTAGCCTGTCCTGCTGCGACACCCTCGACTTCGGAAGAGGCCACAAGCAAATCTTCAATGTCCTCAGGGATCACTCCCTTGTTGGAACGAGAGGTGGTGGTGGTGGTGGCGGTGGTGGTGGGTGGGACAGGGGCCGAGACCTTGAAATCCGACTCCATACCGGCCAACATAGCATCCAGCATGTCATCATCATCCACGCCCGATCCGGATCCGGATCCTGATCCTGATGTTGAATACCATCCTGCCTGTGAAGTCCGGATCCAGGCGGGGGCAGTGTGTTGTTGTGAGGTTGCGCGAAGAGCAACTAGATAAAGTGATTTTATACACGTTATGTATAGATGAAAATGAAAAACGAGAGAGTGAGTCAGTTTCTTTCTAGTGTCAATGCCTTTTTTTTTTCTCTCTCTCTCTCTCTCTCTCTTTTTTTGTTCAGAGATCAACATGACCGATCTGAGGAGGAAAGTGGGAGAAACCCATCATCAGCGTTCCTGTATTTGACACCCGGAGATCACAACACTGCTCTTTAGTATTCCTTTTTTTTTTTTTTTTTTTTTTCCTTCTTTCTCTCTTTCTCCGTGTCCCATACACGCTCCATAGTTCCGCGTGAAGGTAGGGGAGGTGCAAGCAGAAGGATAAAGAAGAAAAAAAGATAGGTCTAGAGCAAAATAGAAAACTAGGTCGGAGCAAGTCGGCTGACAAGTAATCATGCACACATGCAATGGATGCCATCTTGGCCATGTGAAGGGAAGAAGGGAGGAGGAAGAAGAGGAGGAGGAACGGAGACATTCTGGCGTGTGGGCTGTTCTGATCTGCTTTCATGGTTCCATCCCGGTCATTGAGAACGTGTAGGCGGAAAGAGAGAAAGAAGAAGAAAAAAAAAAAAAAGAAAGATAGAAAGGAGTAGTCCTGGAACTCGATGCAACTCGGAAGGTTCCTGTTTGGTGTCCATGTCCCGTAATATAGAAAAAAGAGAGTCCGTGGATCAAGTCTCTCTCCTTCGGAAGGAGGATGCAAGTGTTGCCCTTTTTTTTTTTTTTTTTTTTTTTTTTTTACCTCGGGCATGAGCAGCAACTCGGAATGAGCTGCGAAGAAGAGAAGATGCCATGGCTGGTATTTCTTTGGTTGGAGAGACTCGTCCAAGTGAAAGAAAAAAAAAGGAAGGTAGGAAAGAAAAGGCCACCCCCCGGAATTAAAAAATAATAAGAGAGTGAGAGGAGGAATAGAGTGAGTGAAAGAGTGAGCGAAAGAGAGACTACAACTGGGAAGAGGTGGCTCAGTCCTGTCCTGTGTCCGGTTGTTCAAAAAGTCAAAAAAAGATGCTGTTCGTTCGGACGGAAGAAACGAGAGGAATGGGTTTAAAAAAAAGTCGTGAAAGAAACAAAGGAGAGATGAAGAAGGAGTCTACAAAACGAACAGACTAGATGGATGGACACACCCTTGCAATGTTTCCTCTTTGACACTAGGCCTTGTTTGTCCAGGGCCATTCTCCTTCCTTCGCCTTGGAACCTTTGACCTCCCCCCCCCCCGAACGCATAAACAAATCGGTGGCTTGTGATTTATTGAGCCATCTCACTTTCCTATTGTTCCTACGAGGCTACGACTATTCTTCGCGTCCTGCGGCTGTCGTGACCTTGACTGAGGCCGAGCCTTGGACGCGAATGGGTTGACCCTTGAGCGACCAGTCGACGACATAGCGTGGAACAGCCCATCCCACAAACGAATAAGCAAGACTTCCACTACCAAGACGCACACTATAAGCTGGTCGCTTGGACGTGATCGCGTCATAAGTCGCCTCACACAAGGTGGAGGTAGTCGATGTTCGCTTGAAGGTTGCCCTCAGGATATTGGTTGGGTTCATATAACTCAAAAGTCCTAGACTTCCTGCATTCGCTTCTCCATGCTAGATATAAAAAGAGAGAAGGCGTGTATTTTTGAAAGGCGTTTAGTCCAAGATCAGACTGCGACTCTTTACCATCTCGACTCTTTTGCATATACTAAGGAGGAGGAGAAGAAAAAGAAAGAAAAGGGGGAGGGGAGGACTCACCTTGGATTTGTCGCTCCATTCCTTTCGATAATACGTGTCAGAGACACCGGGGCGTAAACAGACCACATCGATCCCTTGGGCCTTGACTTCACGTCGAAGAGAATCCGCAATGGACTCGATGGCATGGTGACTAGCACAGATCGAGGACTGGTATGGGAAACCAATGCTTCCTGTGATAGCCGAAGACATGAGAATCAGTCTTGGGGATCGTCTAGGCTTGGCGAGTGCAAGTGTGCGTCGCATCTAAAGAGCAAAAATGAAATAGGGTGCAATGAGCATCTCTCTCTCTCTCTCTCTCTCTCTCTCTCTCTCTCTCTGACTCTTGCTCCAGTCCTTTTTTTTTCCTCACAAACGGTCAAGACAGACTTACAAGAGGCATAAACTTTTGGACAGCAACCACGGTTCCAGTGATGTTGGCATCGATTGCCCTACGCCATTCTTCCAGATCAACCTTCTCGACTGGTCCCACCACCATCGAATGAGGATTCACGATCACGGCCGCCAACCGGAAAAGTGGACTTCCAGTCTTGGTATGATGCTGTCGTTTCGCCTCGGCCTCTTGAATACTCTTTTGAGCATTCTCGGGGGAATCCAATCGGATGTTGGCAATGGAGGATGAAAGTTCCTCTTGAAGAATAAGAGAGGCCTCCAAGTTGGGGAGAACACCTCCGAGAAGAAGGTTGTTCTTTTGGTCCAAAAAATTGGACACTGCTGTCACAAGCTCATCAATGCCATTGCTCTGTCATATCATTAAAAGAAGTGGTAGAGATAGAGAGAAAGAGAATGACAAATGTATGTTCAGATGTTTGGTTGCACAGACCGCATAAACAGTTTTTTTTTTTTTTTTTTTTTTTTTTTTTTTTTTTACAAAGAATGAAAGTAGCCCGTTAGTTTTGGTGAGAGAACGCATACGTCAGTCACCTCCTTCTAATCCTGCATATTTTAACAAAAAAAAAAAAAAAAAAAAAAAAAAAAAAAGGCTTACCCTGCTCATGTCGACAATGACAGGTCGAATATCAGGTCGTCCCCATCCTTCCACTTCCTCCGCCTTGGCTTGACTGGGAACACCAGCAAATACCACAAACCCTTGTTGTTCCAATGACAAGGCCAAGGCCACACCTTCAAGTGTTGCCAGGTTGGTAATGACAACCACCTCTCGCTTGGTTCCATCCGTGTTCCTCAACACTCGAAGTGTTCGTCGTTTCTCCAAATGAGCTTTGGTCGCCTTGACAGTCACCACTCCCACGACAAGGGCAAGACTCAATGCAGCCACTCCCAAGGCCACGGTCGGACCATTGTCCTTGACCCAATCCTTGGAGAGTTGAAAATGGAGTTTGATCATCTCTGTCACGGATGTTTCACCATCGGTCGTTCGACGACTCAGGAATGACCGAGGAACCAACGCTTGTTCCTTTGGCAAAGGTGGACTAGACAAGGCAGGTGAATAACTGTCTGGAGCAAAATCTAGACTGTCCCGTAATAAAACTGCCGCTCGAGAGGCATCCACGCCCGTTTCTAATCCAGAGGCTCCATCAAAGGTTGAGGACGAGGCTGGAGAAGCAGCAGCAGCAGCGGTATCAGAAGAAGAAATAGACGGTATTTCGACCGAAGGGATGTTCTCACGCAGCCCCTTGAGCTTCTCGCTGGTCGAAGCCAAAATTCGACTGGTCATATTACGCATGTCCTCAATCGATGGAAGTACTGCAGTTGCCGAGTCTCCAGAAGGAGGTGGTGGAGGTGGTGGAAGAGCAGACTCGGAAAAGTGGGGACCTGGAGAGGCCTCTGTCGAGTTGACCTGACCCATCGTTACTTTGTTGTTGCCACTGGGGTGAGAAGAATGTCTCAAGAGATTGCAAAGCGGTCAGAAGAGAGTCAGTCCAGGCTGTCAAAAACAAAAAAAAGATAAAGAAAGCCGGTAACAAAGGAGAAGAAGCGAGAACGCGTTCTAGGCGCGAGGGCGAGCGAAGCAAAAAGAGTGGAGAGTGGAGAGTGGAGAGAGTGGAGAGAGTGGAGAGAGAGAGAGAGAAAGAGAAAGAGAGAGTGTGTGTATGTTTGTGCGTACGATGAAGGAGCATCGTTCCCCTCCTTTATTTCGCGTCTGTTCAAAGTCAACGGGAGGCTCAGTCCAGTCACGCTCTCCTTTTGTGCTCCTCTCTTTCCCCACTTTCTCTCTCCCTGCACCGGGGCTGATGGGCTTGTGCGTCTGTTAATGCAACCACATCAGGGGAGTGCCAACACAAAGGTGAAAAGGAAAGCAACAGGGGACGGGCAACACAACGCACCCACCACTTCTCGACGCGGGGAAAAAAGTGACGCTGTACTCCCATTAAACAGACGCGCAAAAAAGAGACACTCTTCTTCCAGGGAGGGGGAGTCTGCAGCGATTCATTCACACACCCGATTTTTTCTAGGCATGCGAAATGATTGTTTATTTTATACGGCCTCGGCCCTTTCTATCTTCTTACGATGGGCACGGCCAATACACCAAGCAAAGAGAGAAGAGTAGGGGATGGAAAGGTTTACTTTTTCTCCCTTTCCTTTGGTAGTGTCTGTGGGTGCTTCATCCGATTACTTGCTCGATCTTTGCTCCAGATCCTGTGCCTGAGGATGGTATCAGTTTGGAAATAGAAGCAGTATCTATCCTAGTCCGAGTTAGGCCTTGGACCTTCTAAGAAGCATTTTTTTAAAAAAAAAAAAAAGGACACTTTATCCTTGACTCTTTGCCTTTGGCCCTTTGTCCTTGACTCTTATAAAGGAACCAAAGAGGCATCTAATTAGTAGCACCTCTCTAATGAAATGGAGCCATAACGATAGGCCCTTAGAGAGCTTTGAATCGAATAGAGGCAAAAGATTATACCTGAGCTGACTCTTTAATCGTTACCAAAGATACCAATGTCATACGTATACATGAGCTGAGCAAACTACCACTTTTTTCTCTCTTTCTCTCTCTTTCTCTCTCCCCTCTCAAGTCCATATCACAGAGAATAAAGGATAAAGAAGGCAATAATTGCACAACTAGCGATAGATTGATAAAAGAAAAAAAAAGGAATCTAGCGCTATAGTCCAAAGTACATATCCAAGACCTTGGCACTGACATTGTATCCAAGGATCAGGGCAATGACATAGAGAACCACGAAAATGGTGATGGGGTATAAGAACATCTCCGGATGCCTTACAAAAGGCAAGGCTAAGGTCATCCATCACATTTGGAAAAAATAGGTTAATACTGGGTTTTGAAGAGTTTATCTTATTGACAAGGAGTGGAAAAAAAAATAACATCCAAGAACATGTGGGCTTACCGTTGTATCCCAAGAAGGTGATGTAGCAGTAATAGACAATGGCGGTCATGTAAAGCGTGTTGCCTAACAGGGCACAGACCCAAAAGTCCTTGAGCAGAATCTTCATAAAGACCATCTGAATGATATACAACAATGCAATCACGGGCATGAACGCATTGCAATGAATATCAAACGCGTATTGCCACTCGACTGACTGATCTGTCGAATAAACACTTGCTCTTGCCAAGAATCGATTAGCAACCGCCCTTTTTTTTTTTTTTTTTTTTTTTTTTTTGGAAGAAAAAAAAGTATAGTTATGCAGGTATGCGGTTAGTGGTCAAGGCATTCATTTTAAAGTCGTTCTATCCTCTTCTTCCTCGCAATTATCGAGTGATGACAAGACTTACCAGCAAAGAGTAGCCACAACGACTCCAATGACCAAAAAGTCTACAAACACCATAAAAAGCACCATTCGAAGGATACCCATCATCCCATGTCCATAAACAAGACCCCAAGCGACTGCCGATACTGCGGAGGAAAAGAATTAGGAGAAAATAAAGACAAAAAGAGAAATAAAAAAAAAAAAAGAAAGAGTTAGAGAACCTGACCATGGGATAGTCTCTGTAAAAACGATCCTCTTTCGAAACATACGCACACACGCACACACACAAAATAGCAGTAATAAAAAAAGATAGCAGGCATACCACACAGGATTCCTGAAAGAATGACCATGAATGCTGGGTCATCACGCGCCCATTGGTTCTTGGTTTCTATAAAGATAAATGAATCCATGAGGCGACAAAAGGGGGAGGACATTTTCAAGAGAGAGAGAGAGAGAGAGAGAGAGAAATAGGTCGGCGATAATGATTAGTTTATCCTCCTAGACTGATTGTTTTCCATGCATTTGTTCTCAAAAAAAAAAAAAAAAAAAAAAAAAAAAGGATGATATCCCCATTGCTTCTTTTCTTTTCTTTTGGGGAGTTGTTTCCCTTCCATCTTACGTTTGTGGTAGTGGATATTACGGTAGCTATTGAAAGGGAAGAGAAAAATGTGAAAAAAGAAATTGTGGTCAGAGATTCAGGGTCCCTTTTTTTCTTTCATTCTTTCTTTCTTTCTTTCTTTCTTTCCCATCAGCACAAAGAAAGAGAAAAAAAAAACGTGGACAAACGAGAAGAAAGAAAGAGAGCGAGAGAGCGAAAAAGAGCATTGACTTACACTATCCTTGGTGATATGCACAAATATGCCATCTGCCAGAGCGCGAATTTTTTTTTAATATCCAAAAGAGAGGAGAGAGAGATAGAAGAAGAAGAAGAAAAACAATCAGATAAGGTCAATAGGTTTGCAAAAAGAAGAAGAGCTGATGATCGGTTGAGTGGTTTCTTTCCCTCCTCCTCCTCCTCCTCCTCCTCCTCCTCCTCCTCCTCCTCCCTTTTTCAAACAAACCAAAAAAAAAAAAAAAAACCTACCTGAAAGTCCATATGTGGGAAACGAAATAATCTCCTCAGGAACAAAGGCACGGCACTTGTAATCTTTTCCCAAACCATGCCTGGGTGGTGTTCCTCCATGCATTCTCCCTGAACGACCACCTGCCATGGAATGGTCAAAGCCATCCGACTTTCGACGTCGTCCTCCATCCAAGTCATTATAGTGATGTTGTTGGCTCTGTTGACCAGGGATGCCGATGGTAGGTCCTCCAGTCCGAGTCGGGAAGTAGGAGGAAGCATCCTGGTGACCTGAATTGGGCGTGCTCCTTCCAGGTGTCGAAAGTGGAAGGATAGTCATTGTTGGCGGAGGAAGAAAGGGGAGGGGAAGAGAGGGGGGGAGGAGGAGGAGGAAGGAAAGGGGAGAGGGTTTCTTTGTTTCTTTCTTTCTTTCTTTCTTTCTTTTTTCCCTTTTCTTTTTTTTTTTTTTCAGGTGAAGAAGGTGGTCGGTTGGTCGGTCGGTCGTGATGAAAAAAAAAATGCTAGTCAAGGAGAGTGAAAAAAAAAAAAAAAAAAAAAAAAAAGGAAAAGGGCGAAGGGGGAGTACAAGAATGTCCAAATCGCTTCCTGTCAATAGTCCAGTAGAAGGGAGAAAAAAGAGAGAGAGAAAAAAAAATGTCGGCGTTCTCTTCTTGTTGTTTCCTCTTCTTGGCTGCTGTGGTTGTTGGTTCCCGATTCCGTAGAGGCCTTCTTTTTCTTTTTCTAGCTTGAGGGACAGAACGCCAAAATGACCAAGTGGATGATGTGACAGATGGTTAAAAAATAGTCAGAATGAACATTCGAATCGCGAGGCCTGCACGTGATATTCGTTGCTCGTTCGTTTATTACTTTTTTTTCTTTTTTAAACAAGTCGTTTCAGGGGGAGAAAGAGTGATGGTGAGAGAGAAACAGAGAGAGCGAGTGAGAAAAGATACTCTAAAGGTCTTAGTACCGACCACCATAGCCACCGTGTCCAGCGCCGTGGCCATTGTGTCCGTTACCGCCATAACCGACCTCAGAGGGCTCTGCCCCGTAGTGATCTCCTTGATAATCGCCTGCTCCTCCTCCTCCATACCCACGACGGTTCGACAGGCCTCGCGCAACAGGTGCAGGATATTGTTGATGTTGATAGTCGTCATAACCTTGCTGTTGTTGGTCGTAGTATCCTCCACCATTGCCGCCATAGCCACCTTGCTGGTTCTCATAGTAGTTGCCATTGCCGCCATAGCCCTGGTTATTGTATCCTGCATCACCATAATAATCGTTGTTGTGGTTGTTGTTATAGGCAGCGGGTTCACTGCCATGAGCATTGTGTGGACTCGAAAACGAGTACCCTTGATCCTGAGCCTGTTTCGGTGAACGATCCGTCATACCATAATCAATCTCAGAAAACATTTCCGCGGAACGCTTGGTTCTCTGTCGTCGACGTTGCCATCGTACCAATGCAAAGGCCATACCCAACGCTGCAACGGCTCCAACACCAATGCCTGCATACTTGATAGTTGTTGACAGACCACTGTTGTCCGCGGGTTTCTTGCATTCCGTGGCTGTTCCTGGAGTACCAACGCCTGTGCAGATACGCTTTGCTCCATCCAAAGCACAGTACGAGTACTCAAGGTTGGTACAATCAGCATTGGTTGTGCAAGGAACACTAGGTTCTGCCGCACAGAGAAACGAAGGAATAGTCTGGCAAGTAGCAGGAGCGTTGGCAGCGGGAAAGGCGCATAGTTGGCCTTGTGGGCATTGGAGCGAATTGGTGCAGGAGGTGCCGTTGTTGACAGGGGGAGTCAACGGAGTATTTGTGGGCAAGATACTGCCCTGCACGGTTGTCGAGGCCAAAATATTGGAGGTGGGCTTATTTGAAGCGACGGAAGACGACACTGGTTTGTTGGTTTGCGGCGGGGGCTGATTGGAAGTTGGCTGTGGAGGCCGACTAGTTGTTGTAGGGGGCGAGGAGGAAGGGACGACGGGAGTCTTGGAGGTTTCTCTGGTCTGGGTGGTTGGACCTCTGCTGCTGCTGATGGTGGTGACTTCCCCTTCCTTCTCCTTGTCCTGAGCAAAGGCCGACTGGGGGCCAGCAACAAGCAAGACGAGGAGACACAGGGCAAGGAACGAGGTCTTATGTGAGAACTTCATGACGGAGATGAGAGATGAGCGAGTAGGTGTAGACAGGGCAGGTGGGATGAGGCGAGAAAGAGAGAGGGAATGCGGATGGAAAGAGATGTGGTACGTAGATGAGATGTGCTGAGGGGATTGAGTTGGTCGCGGAAGCCTGGACAAGAGGCGGGAAGGACAACGGCCAGCAGTGAGCCGGGGTAGGAGACAGAAGGGAGGAAGAGAGAGAGAAGAGAAAGGGAATAGGTTATGGGAAGAGGCACGATGGGGGCAAGAGAGAAAAAAGAAGAAAAGACGGTATGCCGCCGAGTTTGACGGTTAAAGGGACACTCCCTGTCCTCGAACATGCATTCAGCCGCAGACACAGGTACACCTCAACACACAGGCACACACACAGGCACACACACAGGCACCACTCAGCACAATCGACTTTCTTTTGCGAGAGAAACACACACAGACTGAGCAACGCCATGACAGACAAGCCGACAGACAGGCAGACACAGAGACATACTGCGAGCGGGTACTGAGCATTTGGGCGGGCCTTCAGCCTCGACGTTGACCCTGCTCTTTTTTTTTTTTTTTTTTTTTTTTTTTTCCTACTTCTTCTACATGAGAGCACCTTTTTTGTCCAGGTGCCAGTCTTTTGCTCTCCTCACTCACTCACCCCTCTTCCCAATGATAGTCAACTTCCCTCCTGGCTCCTCTCCTTCTCTATCTGCCACCATGTCTTAATACCTCTCTCTCTCTTTTTCCAGGTACATGTCTTTTTATCCATTTTTTCCTTCTCCTCCTCCTCCTCCTTCCTCCCCCCCTCCCCTATCTTTCTTGGGACCAGAACAATTACCAAGAGCCGCCCACTTTCTTCTTCCCGTTCTTTCTTTCTTTTCTATCCAAAAAGGCTGACCGCACAGGAGAAGCGATAGAAGAAATTAAAATGCGTGTAAACAAGCGCTTGACTAGTCGATTGGTGCATTTTTTTTTTTTGCCCTCTCTCTCTCTCCTTCGGGACCCTACCCTTCTCTCCTCTCCAAAGGCATTTTGCTTTTCCAAACTCACAGTGCTCTCAAAAAAAAAAAAAAAAAAAACCTATTCCTCGCTGATGATGCACACGGCATTGATCGCTCCACACACACAAACACACAAGGGAGCTAGAATTTGCTTACTTACTGGAGCCCTATTCCGCCAATACAAAAAAAGTATATTTGTAAAGTGCACGAGTCTCCTCTCTCCTTGAGTAAGCTGCTGTTCTTTCTCAAGGCACAGACTCGCTCATGACTAAGAAAAATAAAATATCAAGAGTATTGGAATAGTGTTTATTTGGTGGTGTATATACAAAATGCCCCTTTGGTCCCTTTCCAAACTTCTCGATGATTTTTTTTAAGCTAATTGATGACTTTTCTTAAACGTTATACTGTTGGCGAAAAAAAAAAAAAAGGTCCGAGGAAGGTTAGTTCATGAGCCAATTGTCTCCAACCGCTTGTTATTCACCCGCTTATTATCATTCATTGCCGCCCTTTGTTTGTTCACTAGGTCTCAGCAAAGGCCACCCCTTTTTTTTTTTTTCTCACACATTTATATTCACTCACCTTTTTGGCAATCATTCCCTCAGGAGGACGGGTCTCTACTGGAGCTTTTCCAACCTCATCCCAGTTAGTGGACAAACAAGTGCCATTGCTCTCCGTAAAGCTCTTCATCATCGCACGCTTAGTGTTATCGTCTGCATCTCTGTAGATCTGTGAAAAGAGTTGATTCAGAGCCTTATCACCATCAGCCTTATCCTCATCTTGGGCCGCCTCTCGCTCCAAAGCATCCCAATTCTTGGTCTTTCTTGCCGAAGAAGGGTACGCAGGGGCTGAGCTAGAAGACAGACTTGCCATCGACCCAGCATTCGTGTCATCGCCCTCGAGGGCTCCCCACTTGATGCCAAATCTTTCCTTCTTGAGTTGAATTTCAATCTTGGTCGACAACACCTCATATCGGCTTTCTGATGCAATCACCTTGTGGCTCAAGGGGTCCAGCTCAAGCGAAAAGTCTGATCCAGAGGGCATCTTGACTGAAACAGAGAGCTATTTTGGAAGAATAAAGATATTGTCCCCTTTTTCCGTTAGAATTACCACTACCTCCTTTCTCCTCCCTTTTCTACTATCCCTAAAAATTGATAGCATCATCAAAAAAAAAAAAAAAAAAACTTACAGCATTCTCAGTAAAGATGATTTCGACGGAATCCTTCTTGACATTCTTGATAAAGACAGAGATCGTCACATACTCATCGTTCTGGTACCACTCGTGCCTATTTTTTTTTTTTATCCCCACCATAGTTTTGAAACAACATGGCTTAGTCACCTACTATATATCCATCATTATGATTCCAAAGACTCTCTGTAAGCTTGAATCGTTTTTTTTTCTTCTCTTTCTCTTACCTAACACGATGAACAACTGGTGTCACAGGGGTAGGGGCAGGGGCAGGGGGGGGGGCAGGGGCTGCAGCAACGGGAGCGGGAGCTGCAGGTGCCGAAGGTTGAGCGACAGGCTCAGCAGGGAGTCTGGCGTACTCTACATCGTTCTTCTTGATCCAGGTTGACAAGGTAGCCAAAGTGGGGTTGAGAGCATGGCACGAATCCAGAGCCACCTTAGCAGTTCTATAGTCCTTCAGATGATACGCAGCCGTTCTATAATTGACAAGAGATTTTGGAAGGGGGTTCATGGGTAGAGTTAGCACGCGTGCACTGCTAGTCATCGAACGACTCATGACTCTTTGTCCTTTGTCCCCTTCACTCCTGTGTGACGGAACCCGATAGAAGCTTGTCGAATCATAAAGTAGAGGACAGAGGAGGGGACGAATTATCGCATGATTCGCATGATTGCTATTGGTTCATGTTCCGTGCTCTGCCCTGTGGATCCATGGATAGTCTTTCTTCTGCACACTACAGATACGCCAAATGGAATAGGAAAGGACGAGAGAGAGAGAGAGAGAGAGAGAGAGAGAGAGAGAGAGAGAGAGAGAGAGAGAGGGAGGAAGGAAGGGATGAGAAGGAAAGAGAAAGAGTTCTCCTTACCCTTTGCGAAGTTGGGCCTTTGCCTCCAGAGATGAGTTGGTGCCCTGGTCCTTTTGAGTGAGTGTAAGCGCTTGAACGGCATCATTGTATGCCTCCTGATCCTTGCCCAGCTTCTGGTAAGTTGTCGATCTAAAGCAAGAAAGGTAAAAAAAGAGACGCGAAACGGTGTGCGTGTTTATTATTATTAGTATTATTTTTGGGGGGGAACAGGTTAATTTTTTTTTCTCTTCTCGAGTCGTGGCAAAGCGAGTGATGACTCCTTGGTCCTTGAAAAGAAATTCATGAAAGAACCAAATGGAAAGAGTCCTTAAAAGGAGAAAGACCCATGTCCAATGAAAGTATCCATCTCGGAAGAAAAATAAATAAATAAATAAAGAAAAAGAAAAAACAAAAAAAAAACGAGGTCTCATGCTTGACACATTACCGCTTCAAAAGGTACTCGGCATTGGTGGCGTCCGCCTCGATGGCAAGGGTGTAGAGTCGGAGTGCCTCCTCATAGTCCTCGTCCGCGAACGCGTGGCTGCCGTTGTTGAAGTGATCTTGAGCTGTAGTCATTGTTCTCCGAGATGAAAGGATGAATTAAGAGGTGGATGAAGTGACCAAAAAAAAAAAAAAAAAAAAAGAGGCCTGACGCGGATGGGGAGAGAGGAGAGTGAGTGAGTGAGTGAGCGAGAAAGAGAGGTAAACTGGATTCCTTTCATCTACTCGAGGCTTCTCTTTTTGTGTCCACGGTTCGAGTCGGAGTGGAGTGGGCAAGCCACTGCCGCAGGAGTATGAGGAAGGAGGAGCCAGACTTCGCCTTCCAACAAGGCGAGGTTGAACTTTGTGCACGGCTGTGCCTTCGCCCTCGTTACTATTTTTTCCTTGGATTTCTCTGGCCTTCCTTTTTCGTGCTCTTTGTCAAAAAAAAAAAAAAAAAAAAAAAAAAAATAGTTACCGCAGCCAACCCCGAGCTGGTCACTCCATTTTCTTTTTACGCCCCCAGAAACCTTGTCGTGTTCCGAGGCGGGACGAATTTGATGAGACATGGTGGCAACGAATCAAGGCCAACAGCTGAGAGAAGCAAAAGGACAGAATGGGCTTTATTGATGGTTGTCCTCCCTACCCTTTTTTTTTTTTTTCAAGCATTTTTTTTTTTTTTTTTTGAACTTTTTTCTTCTTTAAATACTTGCTATACAGCAATGTTAATGACAGCACCCTCTGGGGTCGAGTCCCAGAAATCTAGCAGAGCCTCCTTAGGAAGAGATCGGAAGCCAATGGTCTTACTGACAGGCCCATAGTTCCTAAACATAAACTTGAGTGCTCGCTGTCGTAGACCCATCTGACCACAAAACCCGGCTCGATGATAGATAATTGACACAGTCTCAATGTCAATCTGGTGATGGAGGACCGATGTACAAAGGTGGACCAACCGCTTCATCATATACATACTCCCCATGACCATTAGGTCAGCAATGACCTCTGTCGAAAGGCCCTCGATCGAGTCTGTATAGAGAAAATCAACAAATCCTCGAACGGACTCATATGGCTCGGGAAGAGTCAAGGTGCTCGTCTGCGCCTCCAGCATACCTGAATGCACCATTCCAGCAAAGTGGGGCCATCTTGCCATTAGGACTAGTTTGTGGCACAAGATCGGTTCATGCTGTGGACTGTGGGCTCGACTGGACGAAGGTGTTTGTCGTTGAGATCTCAGTGGATGGCGGTTGTGGATCACCGGTGGATGACTGTCAATCACCATATCGTTCTCGCCTCCACTGTCCATGGTTGAAGAAGAGCCGATCCCTGGACCGTGGACGCCTGCATGACTGCCATCTGTGCCTGCGCAAAGAATTCGAAAGTCGGCCAGCGACATTTGATCTTGCAGTAGCCTTCCAAGTTCGTACCCAATCGTGGATGGCGTATCCAGAAATGTCCCATACTCTCGCAGGTCCACCGTGAGCACTTGTCGAAAGTATTCGTCCGAGTCGTTGACATCGCCAATGAGATAAAACCGTTCGCTATCACGTTCCATCGCAAAATAATGCCAGCATTGCCAAGTATGACTCTCACCAAGGATCTTCCAGTCATCATGCTTTGTCCACTGGAAGCAGTCCAGGTCCAGTGTCCAGATACCGCCTGTAAACTTTTGAAGCTCGAATCGCAGACCTTGAGAGATGACCACGACCAAATGGTGACCACACACCTGTGAATACTGATGTGCGGCCACATAAGGCGCTATCTCGTTGGATACGTTGACCTTGGTTACTTGAAAGGTCTCCAAGTCCATATAGGCAATGACTCCCGTGCGATCCATCTCCTCATTATAACCTCCATAGGCAAACAGCTTGTTACGGTAGTCAAACAGGGTATGAGTGTATCTTGGGACAAAGTCGATCGGTTCATCCCAATCCCAAGTCAGAAGATCGAGACAAAGTAGTTCCTGAGAGACACCATCGTTGTCAAGGCAGCCCCCTGAGACGTAGAGCTTGTCGTTGACAATAGTGGCCGCATGCTTTGCACGGCCCTCTGGAATGACCCCTCCGATCACAGGAGTCTCCCAGGTCAGTGTACGAACGTGGAGAATACGAACATCGCTGAGGTACTGGTTTCGCTCGTCACTGCCTCCAAAGATCACGATCCGATCTTCACCCCAGAGACAGGCTGAATGATCGTTCCGCTTGGACGGGGGTTCACCTTTTGTATAAATGAGTTGCTCCCATGTCATTGTCTCTACGTCCAGGCGGAAGAGGTCATTGTTGACGGCATCTGAGTACTGATGGAACCCTCCAAAGACATAGAGCTGCATTCGGCTTTGGTCAGTCTGAGTCGTAGTCTCCTGCTGGAATTGACCACCTCTATGGTTAGAACTAACCGATCTCTGTCGTCTGGATGATGAAGCCGCATGCGTCGCTGGTCCCGACGACTGAAATGTCAACGAGTCCTGTGAAGTGTTGCGACTATTGCCACCAATTCCACTGTGTCCGATGACACTGGCTCTTCCACGTTTTGTGACGAGGTCTGAGCCTGAACTGGTCTGGGTCATGGGAGTACTGATGCAGGTAATGGACGCATTGACAATACAGGTCATGCGCTCGCCTTCTGTCAGTCGAGGCATGGTTGCATGGTCGAGCCTTCCTCCGCCGGTCGCACCTCCACCACTGCTTCCTACTCCATTGCTGCTAGCGCCGCCACTGCTGTGGTGCGACGATTGAAAACTGTGGTCAGAGTTGATACTGGATGAGCTACTCTGCTGGGCCGGGCCACTGCCAAAGACCTGTGAACCATTGTTCGAGGGCATGGATTAGGTTAGGTGGAGGAGAGAGAGAGAGAAGGAGAGAAAGAAAGGAATTCGCCCTTTGATTATTTTTTTTTTGTTTTTCCTCTGTTTCTTGCTATTAAACGCTCTGGAAGGTCACTGTCTGGTTAATCTTCCCGCCAAGGCTGGCTACCGGCGGTTAAGGATGCTGTTTGGAATGTGTGGGACAGGGGAAAGGAATGTAGCCAAAAAAAAAAAAAAAATTAAAAAAAAAAAAATGAAAAGACGATAACGCTCGAGTCTTTTTTTTTTTTTACTTTTTTCTTTCTTCAATGGTAGAGACACAGCTGCTTAGACATGCACAAGTAGGGAGGAGAGGCAAAGTGAGGAGGCACAGAAAGACAATGGAGGACCACAGTGTACACGAATGTAGTCATTTTGGAAACAAAAGGGAAACCGCACTGCAGCTGGCCAGCTGCTCAGTCAACACGTGATGTAGCCTTGCTTTTGCAAAGACCCTGCCCAATCCAATTCGTGATGCCTTGATTAAAAGACCCCCCTCCTCCCCTCTCTGGGTACCTCCGCCAATGTAATTCTTGGTCCATGCATTGCCGTGATACACGATCTCACTACTCGTGGTCATATACATTACTTATACAATAATAGGGCCAGGCTGGGTAGAGGTGAAATAGAAAGAGAGGTGAGCATATTAGAGCGGGTTGGTTTCCTAGACTTCTGGGCGAAGCCCTTGCGCAAAAGATATCATTTGAGAATCTCTTTTCCTCAACCACAGAATTTGGACATTACTGTCAGTGTATTTGCTCCCTATCCCTCTCCTCTGAGTCCTTGAGTCACTTTTGGATCATTCAAAAAGTCATCCTTTTCCCCCTTACAAGATTTTTTAAGCTTTTGTTCAATTCGTTATTGCCTCTCCAGTCAGAGTGAGATGGGGGGGATCATGAAAGTACAATAACAAAATTCCTGGGTAACCTGTTTGTTTCAAGATGTCTCTACACTAGTTCAAGAGACGGAATGGTAGCATACCCGCCCATTCTTCACTATCTATATCTCTACCCTACATAGACTACAGCATTTTTTTCTTTTAAAATATATATATATAAATATGTCTTTTTTTTTTTTTTTTTTTTTTTTTTTTCCTTTAATGCTTCTTGAGGTTCTTTCTCTCCTCGACGTCCACTTGAGCAAGACTCTTGCTTGCGTTCGCAAACTGGATGCAATTAATGATCTGCTTTCCAGCGCAGATCGGTCCAGTCAACACAGCCAAAGCCCACAACACCAGTCGGACAGATCCTGAGAATCCAAACGAGAACAGGTAGACCACAACAAAGAAGAGCTCATTGGCGAAGCAGAAGGCGAAGAGGACAAGCTAGATTCCAGGAAGGAGTAGAAGAAGAAAGAATCCAAAGGGTTAGTATAACCAAATAGGGTGGTGACCAAATCTCCTTTTGACCCCATTTCTTTCTTTCTTTCTTTTTTTCTTTTTTTTTTTTTTTTTTTTTTTTTTGGAACTGGATTCACAAATGGGGATCCATACGTTGTTGCTATAGTATGCAATGAAGGATAAAGTTGTTTTGACTCTGAGATGCTCTTGTGGCTGGTTGCTCCCGATGTCAACGAGCTAAGAGAAGCGCGTAGTAGAGAGAGAGAGAGAGAGAGAGAGAGAGAGAGAGAGAGAGAGAGAGAGAGAGAGAGAGAGAGAGAGAGAGAGAGAGAGAGAAAAGAAGGAATAAAGGAGAATGAGTGATCGAGGTCGTGGCGATTACGTGGCAAGCAGATAGTACAGAAACAACGGGGTTCAGATTTTTTTTTTTTTCACTCTCATTTGATCCATTATTTGCCTCAGTCCGCAAGAGCTTAATTGGGCCTAAAAAAGAAGCGCAGTGCCCTTACCTGTACATGTGCATGTAGTGGCTGCTCACGTCCAGGGCAATCAAAAACTGGAAGAGAATAGCGTAGTCGGAGTAGGCTGATGCGAGGTAGCAGAGAAGACAGGCCGTCGTACACCTGTTGATTGAAGAAGAAAAGAGCAGCAGCAGCAAGCAGCAAAAAAAAAAGAACAAGAGTCGATCTCGGGTTAGTTTGATCGGGCGCGCGTTTTATGAAATAACAGAAGTGAGAGTGAGAGTGAAAGAGTGAGAGAGTGAGAGAAACACCGACTGAAATGAAGTGAACGTGACAATTAGGTCTTGTGAAGGCACAGAACGGGCAAGATACACACGACAGGGTTGAGAGCCAAACACAATCCCATGAGATCCGGTAAAGTGAGCAAGAAAGGGAGATGAAAAAAGAGAGAGAGAGAGGGAAACAGAGAATATACTCTCCAAAGAAAACCTGTTGTGGCCACGTCGCAGGGAAAAAGCAGAAGTTTGCTGCAAGGGATTTTTTTTTTTTCGCCCACAATGCACTTTATACACTCGAGTGTCGTCTCAATGGTCTTTGATACACCACGAATCTCCAGACGATCAAGCTCTTACCTATCGGTGACCATGTCAAGGACCGCTCCAAACTTGCTGCCTGTAGTGATCAGGACGAATAAAAAAAAAGAAGAATGACAAAGAGTATGATCAGCCGAATGATCCAGCACGACAATTTGTGATAGAGAGCCTCTCTTTCTTCCTTTCTTGAGATTCTTTGTCAGCTCAGCTTACATTGATTGAAGTATCTTGCTGCCTGTCCATCCACTGCATCCAGTAAGCAAGAGATCGAGTAGAAGACCATGCATGTCTTTGGATGCGAGGGCATAAAGTATAATGAGAAGGCCGCAAGGACAATGCGGGTATAACCTAGAGCCAGGAACGATGGACAATCTCAGTGAGAGGGAGGCCACATTTCATCTGATTGTCTCCATTTGAAGGCAGTGGGCGGATGAACTCGAAGCAAAGCTAGGTCGCCTCCTCACCGATCAGGTTTGGAATGAAAAGGAACACATTCTCATCCGCTGCAGAAGTTTTGGGTTTCTGGATGACAGTTTCCTTGGTATTTGTGGCCGACATTCTCGCAGAGGGATCCTTTTTGGTCGTTTGAGCTTTAGGATGGAGAAAAAAAAAGTGAGGAGGTAGGGGAGGGGATGAATAAAGTCTCTTCTTCAAAGCCAAAGTAGTAACTTCGAAGCTAAGAGATATGCACGTGATTTGGGACGAGGGGAGGGGAAAGCGCCATCTTTCTTCTCATCGACAGCCCCTCCCCTCCACCCATTCGGGAGAAAAAAGAGAAGTCCGCGACCATCTGTCGTGGCTATTCCCATTTTACTAGCAGGACAGGAAACAGACTACAGCGTGAGCACGTTATGGATTCCTACCCGACCGAGTTTGTCATTCATCTCCAGCCCACGCTGATCATCACAGGACTGACCACTGCTGAGGACGCGTCTACTCCAACCAATGCCAACAGCAATGTTCCTCCATCACCTCCTCCAAGACCAGGCACAAAGCAGGCTGCAGCACAAGCAGAGTTTGCTGCACAAAAGGCTGCCTTCTTACAAGCAATGCTGAGCCGAAACAACGTCAATACTTGGGACAATACCAAGGGACTTGCAGGATCACTTTACTATGTAGTGCCCGAACAACGGTCCTTTATTCTTCCACCAACGCGAAAGTATCTTCAGCAAGTCAATCAACAACACCTAGTACCGTCTCTTTCACCCTCGTCTCCTTCGTCACCGTTATACCCTGATGGCCTGATCTCGCCGCAATGGGTGAGACGGCATCGCCAACAAATACCCTCAGTATTCATTGCGGTAGTAGACCTTTGGGATCAGGATTCTGCCTTAGGCCATCAGGCAGATAATAACGGCCAGAAATCATTCTCGGATAAGGGTCCTCTAGGAGTAGTTGACCCAATAGAGCGTGAGCATGACACGTTTCTGGCGCAAGAACTTCTTGAACGAAGGTATTTTCTTTTTCTTTTCTTTTTTCTTTTTCTTTTCCCAGGTCTTTTTTTTTTAAAAAAAAAAAATGGATGCTGGATGGTTACTGATAAAGACCCGGTCACTCTCTTTAGGAAGGCTGCCCAAGACCGGAGCGTCAAGTTTGC
Organism: Mortierella sp. BCC40632; assembly: GCA_011634665.1. Lineage (NCBI taxonomy): Eukaryota > Fungi > Mortierellomycota > Mortierellomycetes > Mortierellales > Mortierellaceae > Mortierella > Mortierella sp. BCC40632. The sequence continues at coordinate 2,363,630 of WAEK01000003.1, forward strand.
AGCCGTGATAATGCTGCAGCGAGCGCACATGGGTACGTTAGGAAGCCAAAAGAAAGAAAGAAATGATTCTCCAGAGTTGTCTTTCGTCGAGAGATTATGGGAGACAATCCAGTCTAACCAAACATTGAAAATTATTATTATTATTATTATTTTTTTGGGTGGGGGGACTACTATAGAGGATCCATCGATTGAAGATCGTCTCAATTTTGTACGCAAGTCAGCTGGACTGGATACCAAAAACTCGTTTTTCGTCCTACCTCCAAGTAATACGCAAGAGATTTCCGACTTTGCAGTGAAGTAAGGAAATCAACCAATACTTATAACGAATCCTAATGGAAAGAAATAATATCAATGCATCTATTTTTGATTTTTAGTCTCCAGCGATCTCAGTATGAAGGATCGATGAACTACTACAAGGAGCAGGCTAAACGACACAAAAAGAAAAAATCCAACCTCCCATCAACCGCGTCTGCGGCCAAAAATTTACAGCAGAACATGGGAGTGGCAGGTCAACAGGGACAATTGTCTCAGCAACAACAGGGCCTTTCTGTTCAAGGATGGATGTTACGATACGATTACAAGATGGGCATGTTTATGGAATGTAAACAGGACATTGACAATGCTGTGAAGCATTACGAGTCAGCCTATGGTCTGTTGATCGACATGTTTGCAGCCAACTCGAGTATTACCCCCGGCGGAACTGGGCTGCAGGCTCGTACCAAGCGCTGGGCCGAAGCCAAGGTCCTTGCCGACACTCTTTGTCTAAAGGTAAGTTCTCTTATTCCATCTACTTTTTATTTATTTATTTTTTCTCCTTGCATGAGATCACTAACTTGATAGCACTACTATGTGCTCTATCAATTCTAGATTTGCAAATTTCATCTCTACCTGGATGCACCTTCCACAGCACTCTTTCACTTTCGACGACATTTGCTTGTTTTTAAGGCGTTCTCAGATAACTGGAGAATGGGCGAAGATTCATTCGAGTATTGGGCCTGGCTCTCTAAACAATACCGAATGTTTGGCGATCTAGTGGACATTGGCACCCGATCTGGATTTAAACTCCCAGTTCCTTCTCCAGGAAGTGTCGTCTATGGTTCCTTTGCTAGCTTAACTGATGGAGCCAAGGATCTCAACCGGTTCTCTGGGATTGGACTAGGCAGCAACTCAACTGGGTTTGGAATTGGCCCTCGAGGAGATTCGTTCCCGTATGGAGGCAATGTAGGAGGTGGACGTGGAGGTGGAACACATGGCCCGGGTGCAGGCATTAATCCTATGCTTGTGCTGCAGCATGCAGGATACTTTTACCATCAAGCAGCGAACAGTGGTGTTCAAAGACGACTTCGTTTCGAGATGGCCGACGAGGTAAGAAAGTAGAAAAAAAAAAAAAAAAAGAAGAAGTCCATGACCGTCCTTGTCACCTATGATATGTGTGGACTTAATTCAGGAATCCCTTTCTGTGGTTTGAATCTAGGCTTTCCCGGATACGGCTACAGCACCAGTAGCAACCACCGATTTCCCTTTTCCACCATCATTGCAGTCATTGAATGCGGAGCGAGGCGTGGACCATCTCACTCTTACTATTGAGCTTCTGACAAAAAGCTATGAACAATTTAAGCGATACAAGGCCGGTCGAATGACGCTTTACCTGGCTTCTGAGATTGCAGGAGCCTATTACTCTGCCGGGAAATTTGACATGGCACTCAAGTATGTACATTTGGTCTATCCTTTTCTTATCAACTGACCTTTCTTGTGAAAGGGCGGACGATGCTAATCTATAAATTATGATCTGACGAACTGTGAATAGGTTCTTTGAGAGAATTGCCAAGACGTATCGAAAGGAGAAGTGGAATTTGATTCTCACCTCCATTTTGAAGTGGTCGATCCGATGTGCGGAAGAGCTTGGCTACTGGGAACTCGTTGTTGAGTATCTTATCGAAATGCTGAGTGCCGGTATGTCGTTGGTCCACCAATGGCCCAATCTTCTGACAAGAGAGAGAATGAGAGACGACTGTAGGCTCTGAGCTAAAGCCTATGCTTTTCGATTGAATAGAGATGCCGGCGACCGAAGCCAAGAGACAAAGCATTTATGACGAACTGGTCAACATTCTTCACACAAAGACTCACCAAGCCAATGCAAATGTTCACTCGCCAGTGTCTCTCTTGATGCCGCACATTAATTCATTCGGTAAGAGGACCCTACTGTCATCAATTTATTATAGAAATAATCCATAGAACAGTGGTATCATTCACACGATCTATTTCATTCTACTCAGTTTCATGTGCAGTACAGTTCCAGACCAAGCAATCGTTTGTTTCGGCGGAAACCAAGTTCCAGGTCCAACTCTCGACCATGGGCAAAGAGGGTTCCCTTCCTGGCCCCATCCGGATTTCATACATTCGAGTTGAATTTTCGGATCCAAAGTTGAATCATTCCTTTGAAGATAATCGGCCCTTTGTCCAAACGACTGACGCTGACTCGGAAGATGGGGTCCATCGAGTTAAATATGTGGATCGCACGAAACGTAGTCTCGAGTGGAACGATTGCTCTGGATGTACACTGAGTGAGACTGTTGTAGGTACCGGCAATGACGAGTCCGGAGTGACTCAACAGTGTGTCTGGAAAAAGAATATTCACCTGGACATTCGACCCTTTGAGACCAAGGTTTTTGAAGGAATTGTTGTCCCCGAGTCTGCACAGATCCTGAAGGTAATGTTGACAATCGAGTATATTGCCGGGCTCTATCCTAATTCCCAAAAGAAGGAGAAAGAAAAAATTCATAGAAAAAATATATTTTCTTATAATTGTAGGCTACCAAGGTGACATTGGGCATCGTCACCGAGCATTGGAACGTTGTCTTGGATTTCCCTCTTCAAGACCAGTCCCAGGAACTTGGTCCATTCAACCCTCAATCCCAGACTGCACCCCTCCAAATTGAACCACCGAAACGTCAATGGATGGAAGTGATTTCATCGCCTTCTGGAGATACCAAGTCGACACCAGTTCTGAAGATGAAAACTTTGGACAGGGGAATCCAGCAAAACTCAGTTCTAAGGTAAAAGCAAAACGTCGTCATCGTAAATGATTATCGGTTTTCAACTACCTACTTTATTTTTATGGAGGTTTATTAATAGATTGAAACCAACGTACCTTGATTTACTTCTTTTACCCCGGTAGAGTTGTTCCACGCGAGTCCAACGTTGAAATGAAGGCAGTGTTTTGGACTCCTGCATACTTGGACGAGTGCTTCCCAATCAAGATCAAGGTTCGGAATGGGGAACAGTGTGCTGTCAGAATGGAGTTGGATGTGGACTTTCAGAGGTCGGACCCAATTATTTTATCCAAGGACAGGGTTGCGCTGGACCCTAATGACCTTACGAATGCCGAGGACCTGGACTCTTCCTCAAAGCCTTTGAGTGGAATCAAACTAAAAAAGCGAGGCACTGCAAATCAGTCTGAGGATGCAGTAGAAGACGAAGCGCACTTGATTGCTATCGGAGAATGGGCCGAGGAGACGATTTATATTCGAGCAAGAGGAATCCCAACTCCGAGAACGATCACTTGCCGTGTTCAGTATGAGATTACGGTCGACAAGGACCAAAAGAAAAAGGTCAAGACCGAAAAGCTGCACACGTTCCGAGTCCCGTTTATCCCTCCCTTTGATGCCGAGGTTGACTATGTGCCTCAAAAGGATCATGTTCGCGGATCTTCGACCGCATTAGCAGGGATGGATAGCCTGGCGCCAATTCTGCGGCCAAACCTGGTTGATGAGGCACATGATACGATTCTAATCCCTGCCTTGACTTACAAGGAGCGGTATCTCGTCTCAACACGTGTAAATAATGAAGGTCCCTGGCCAGTAGAGGTTCAAGAAGTTGACCTTGTCCTCGGCACACCTGAAGAGGGCACCTCAAAATCACATCAAGAAGGAGGACCGACCGCTGGAATGGATACCGGTGGGTCATTGGTTCGAAGCCAAAGCATCAGTCGCTCCAAAGCCAAGGGTCGAGGAGGGCTCCCCGAAAGTGCAGTTTGGGTTGAGTTGGTTGAGGAGAAGGAAGAGTGGGAAACTCGAAGTATTCCCATGTGGCGGCCTGGGAACCTGGTCGCCTTTAATCATACCATTATTGTCTTGGCAGAGGACAAGGAGACTTCACCTGAACAGGTCGATGTGGGCTTTTTGCGCATCAAGTGGCGGAGGTAAGCAATTGAAGATAACAAGAGATATCGATGACACCCTTTGTGTTTTAGAGGAAAACGTGTGTCTAATCTCTCCTGCATGCAAATCTCTTAATATTGGCAAAGGCGTCATGAGGACGGGAACGGGAAGAACGATCTACCCTTTTCATTTACCAATGTTCCGCTCAAGCCACTTGTCCTGCCCAAATCTGAGTTATTTATGACCGTTGGTACGTCTTGATGGTTTGTCGACTATGATCTCTATTACCCCCCTATTACCCCCCTATTACCCCCCTATTACCCTTCTATTATCTTTCCCTCTGCCTCCATGCACCGCCACTCACCCCAGGATGAACCCCTGATCTTCTCTAATCATCAAAATAGATTTGCCAAAGCAAGCACAAGTGAACAGACCATTCACTGCAAGATACACGATTGAGAATCCCACCAAGAAGTTGCAAGAATTGTCCATGTCCGTAGAGCCGTCCGAGGCCATGGTTTATTCGGGCACGATGCAAACAACGATCAAGGTCCTTCCCTTTTCGAGTCATCGTGTTCAGATGACATGCTATCCTCTTTTGGCAGGACTGAACCGGTTGCCGCGCTTAAAACTAGTTGTGGAGTCGCGCAAGTCATCAGCTCGGAGAGGGGAGAGCTTAGCTCCGCCTGCACCGCAGCAGCCTCAGCCGCAGCAAGAAGAGGTCCTCGTCAGAATGAGGGGTTTGTCAAAGTCGAGTAACGGTGTGCCGTCAAGTAGTGGGCTTGCAGAAGCAGTCGCCATCTTTGTGAGACCGGAAGCGGGTGTGCTTGATAACCGAGGCTAAACACTTACGAAAAAAAAGCATAAAAAAAAGCCCTCCAGCTAATGACAACCTTTGATCCTGTGTGGCTGGAAGAACTGGGAAACAGTAGATGGGTGAAGCCTGCGCCACACTTCTTGGCTGGCACAAAGGCGTAGAAAGAGGGAGGGAAAAAGGATGAGCCATCGGATTGAAACGCTTAAACGTGGTGGAAGGGTGTATTATACCGGCACAAGGAAGGAAAACATGTCCAAACGATGGGAAATGGCAACAGCAGCATCTTATTCACGCCTACACACAAACGCACATAACCAGCGGTGGTGGTGGTGGCAGGGTAGAGCCAAGAATAGAAGTGGGCAACGTGGGCCTCAGACGCCACAATCACCAGGCAGGGCCTGGGTCTGTAACGTGATCAGGACTGAATGGGAGTGGAGGAAGCCGTGCCCCGCGCCTGATCCAAGCCATTGAGCCAGGCTTTGTGCTTTGTTGGACACAGACCTTTGGCCAAGACCAAAAGAGAACGGCGAAAAGTCAAAAAAGCCTGGGCCACTCTTCCTCTCGCCCTATCGCTGATGTCATCCTGCGGGAAGGAAGACCGCGGAGCGCATGGCCCTCCCCTGTGCCTCGAAGCTGACTGACCAGCCGTTCATAAATACTCGATGAGTTCAGCCCACTGCCCCGCTCATCTATCGAACTTACCTTCCCTCCTTCGATTCATCTGCTCATTGCACTCTTTATCTCCTTCAAGACTTTCTTTCACCTCCACTCTCCACTCCTCTCTCTCTCTCCCTCTTCACCCCGCCTACTCTGAACAACTTTCTTCAAATGGCTTTCGGTCCTGACTTTAAGCGGATGGCACCTGTTCCTGCCGAGTCAGTTCAATCACCAGCACTCTCAAATACTCTCCCGCGACCTACCAAGGCAATTAAGCTACAATCGGCCGGAAGACGACCCTTCTCGATCGCTCTTCCTCCACCTTGCATAAAGACACAGGCCAGCGACTTTTTTGCAGCTGACGAGACACCACGTTCTCGTAGTGTTCAGTTCCTTCCTGGTAAGCAGACTTTTTGTTGCTGTTGTTTTTATTTCCAAATATATTATCAGAGTAGGGAACCCCTTCGCCCATGAAAAGAGGACAGAAGACTGACTATTTTTTTTTTCTTTTCTTTTCTTTTCTTTTTTGGACAGAAGACGAAAAGCTAGAAGGAAAGGCACCGTGTCTTCCCCGAACACCGTACCCAGAGTTGTTTTGCGAGACTCGTCGACTTCATGACTACTTTGCAACACGGGACTCGTCCATGACTATTGTGGAGTAGGCTTGAACTCTTTCATCCACTTACATCATAAGAAAGAAGAAGAAGAAGAAAAAGGGCCTATCTTTTTTTTACCAATCTTGTCCCCCCTCCCCGAGTCTCTTTTTAAAGACTGTAAAAAAGAAACCCCATTGTATATAAGACACACACGCATACGCACTGTAGCATTCAAAACTCTCAACCCAACGCAAACCAGATCTTTGTACCATTAAAAAAAAAAATCCAACCAACCCAACCAACCAGAGAAAAACAACAGTGATAGCAGATGCTGACAAAATAATCATGAAGAGACACTTCGCTCCTGGCGTGCAGGTTCAACAATGTGGAGTGGGTAGTACACACTCGGCGCTGTGGTTCCACCTGTGAGAAAGTACGGGATGAGAAAAAAGGTGGGGGGAGAGGAAGGGGAAGAGGAAGGGGGAGAGGTGGAGTAGAAACAGGTACCAGTTTGCTCAAGAGCAGCTGCTGGTCATGATGAGTGCAGAGTGAATCCGCTGCTTGTCAGGTGAGAGAGTATGATGAGAGTATGATAGAAGAATGAGTGAGCAGACAGAGAGAGAGAGGGAGAGAGTGAGCGAGAGAGAGTGAGCGAAGGAAAAAAAAAATAAGAGAGAGAGAGAGATAGAGGACGGTTGGTGGCGGCTGGGGCTCTGGAGGGGGGGGGAGAACTTCTTGCACAAATGGACGACTGCTTATGACTCAGGCGGTGCTCTGAGGACCCGTATATGACGATCAAACGTGCCCTCTCTTTTCTCTCTCTTTTTTTTTTTTTTTTTTTTTTTTCTCCCACAGCCTCTATCCTTCTCTTTCCTTCCATCTCTCTCCCCACTCATCATGTCTGCACATCTGCGTCAAGTCTTCAGCGACTGCAAGGAGCAAAGTAAATCCACGAGTCTGACAATGACCTTTTGCACTCCACTCCATCCCATTTCGGAGCCATTCCAATTTTTGATCTATTTTTTTTTTCTCACTCTTCTCATTCGTTTTGCTGACTTTAGAGCGCCCTGCATTCGTTGCCTTTATCACTGCCGGATACCCCAAGCCTGCAGACACTGTCGATGTCATGCTTGCTCTTGAGAAGGGTGGCGCCGACGTTATCGAACTTGGTGTCCCCTTCACGGACCCCCTTGCCGATGGTCCTACGATTCAGGAGTCCAGCCAGGTAGCCTATCTTATTCTTTATTATTTTTTTGGGTCCACTTTACCCGAGCTGGCCTTTAAAAAATATAAAAGAGGGAGAGACAGAGAGAGAGAGAGAGAAAGATCAAGAACTGATCGAGTTATCGCGATCTAGCTTTTTTTTTTGGTGCGTGTGCGTGTGTGCGATCACTAAAGAATTTGCCCCCGACTTGACTTTATCCAATAGGTTGCCTTGGCCCATAATGTCGACATTCCCATGTGCTTGAACATGGTCAAGGAGGCTAGGGCAAAGGGTCTCAAGGCCCCCGTCATCTTTATGGGATACTACAACCCTATTCGTTGCTATGGTGAAGAGAAGATTGTCCAGGACTGCAAGGATGCTGGCGTCAATGGATTCATCGTCGTCGAATTGCCTCCCGAGGAGAGCGCAGAGTTCCGTGGATACTGCACTAAATACGGGTAAGCTCCATCGTGCGAGTACAGTCATTCAAAAAAGAAAAAGAAAACCGATCCATTGGGAAGAATTAGTTCTTGTCTGACCTTTTATTGTTTTTTTTTTTTTTTTTTTTTTTTTTTCAGTCTCTCCTATGTACCCCTTATCGCCCCCTCTACCTCGGATGCGCGTATTGGTCATCTCGCACAGGTTGCAGACAGCTTCATCTATGTTGTATCAAAGTTGGGCGTTACTGGAGCCTCCAGCACCGTCAACTCGGAGCTTCCTCACTTGGTCTCACGGATCCGTCGCCACACCGACTTGCCTCTTGCTGTTGGATTCGGTGTCTCTACTCGGGAGCAGTTCCAGGCCGTTGGAGTGCACTCGGATGGTGTCGTCATTGGAAGCAGAATCATTACCATCCTCCGTGATGCTGGTGAGACTTTTGTTGTTGCTGTTGTTGTCAGATTAAATGAGTTGAAATGTATTGCAGCGGCCTCTGAGTGGTGACCTAGTTCCTAACACACTTTTTTTTCGTTTTTTTCTATATGTTTTCTCCCTCCCCAGCACCCGGAACCCATGCTGAGGCAGCATACAACTATGCCAAGGATGTTAGCGATCGCTCTGGCGCTCCTGGTAAGCTTTCTTTTATATCAAATATGTAAAAAGAACTCTTATTGGAAAGGACTGTATGTTTGTCAGACTGCTAACTAGACACTCATCCATGGCTCCTATTTTTTTTCTTTTTTTTTATTTCGTCCGAATTGTGTAGAATACAACATCACCCACCCTACAGAGCGTATTCCTGCTACACCAGGAGTAAGTCCAGAGAAGAAAAGGAAAAGGAAAAGGAAAAGGAATGAGAAAGAGGTCTGAAGCAGCAACTAACGGAACTCTTTTTATTTTTTATTTTTCTGGGAATCATAGAAAGTACATTTGTTGGACCCCCGCTTTGGAGAGTTTGGTGGTCAGTATGTGCCAGAAGCTCTTGTGGATTGCCTGAGCGAGTTGGAGGCTGCCTATGTGGAGGCCAAGAATGATCCCGCATTCTGGGAGGAGTTCAAGTCTTTCTACCAGTACATTGGTCGTCCCTCTAACTTGACATATGCCGATCGTTTGACCGAGAGAATTGGTGAGTTTTTTTTTTTTTTTTGTCTATCTCTTTTTGGAAAGACATTTCATTGGATTCTAATCCTCTTTTGCTTGGCCAATCATTAAACTCGTTTAATATTAGGTGGTGCAAGAATCTGGTTGAAGCGCGAGGATTTGAATCACACTGGATCGCACAAGATCAACAATGCTGTTGGTCAGATCTTGTTGGCCAAGCGACTTGGCAAGAAGCGTATCATTGCAGAGACAGGAGCTGGTCAGCACGGAGTCGCTACTGCCACTGTCTGTGCCAAGTTTGGTTTGGAGTGCATTGTGTACATGGGACAGGATGATGTCCAGCGTCAGGCCTTGAACGTCTTTAGGATGCGTATCCTTGGTGCCAAGGTTGTCACTGTCAGCTCTGGATCCAAGACTCTCAAGGATGCTATCAACGAAGCCATGAGAGACTGGGTTACTAATGTCACCACCACCCATTACCTTGTCGGATCTGCGATCGGACCTCACCCTTTCCCTACCATTGTCCGTGACTTCCAGTCCGTCATTGGTACTGAGGCTAGGGGACAAATGTTGGAGCAGGCTGGTCGTCTTCCCGATGCAGTGGTTGCCTGTGTTGGAGGAGGCAGTAACGCCATCGGTTTGTTCTATCCCTTTGTTGATGACAAGTCTGTTCAGATGATTGGTGCTGAGGCTGGTGGTTCAGGCACCCATACTGAGCAACACTCAGCAACACTCGCAGCAGGAAGTGTTGGTGTTTTCCACGGTACGAGAACCTATCTCTTGCAGGACAACCAGACTGGACAGATCAAGGAGACGCACTCGATCTCGGCCGGTTTGGATTACCCTGGTGTTGGACCAGAGCATGCTTGGTTGAAGGATACTGGAAGGGCCAAGTATGTCCCTGTGGATGATGCACAGTGTTTGATTGGATTCCGTTCGCTGTGCGAGACGGAGGGTATTATTCCTGCTCTTGAGTCATCGCATGCTTTGTATGCGGCGATTGAGGCGGCCAAGGAGTTGGGACCTGGCAAGGATGTTCTTGTGACTGTCTCGGGTCGTGGTGACAAGGATGTCGAGTCGGTTGCCAAGGCTCTCCCTAAGCTTGGACCCATTATTGGTTGGGAACTTGAGTTGCCCAAGATCTCGGACAACTTTTAAAAAAAAATTAAATCAAGGGAGACTAAGATACCCCCTTCTATGACTTGAAATAAATAAAAAAAAAAAAAAAAAAAAAAGTGATGCCTTGACTGTTTTCAATGGAATGGAGGCATCTCTAGATTATTTTCCGAGCGAGATTGGGCCTAGGTCGGGCGATGGTTACTGGGGAAACCCCTCAATTGCTGAAAAGTAGGGGTGAATGGTCCAAGCGCTAAAAGAAGGGCGGGAGGAGAAGGAGAAGGAGAAGGAGAAAGAGAAAGAGAAGTGTAGTCATATCCATTTATTTGGCTCCTTTTGGAAAAAAAAAAAAGTGTTACGGTCAATTGGCTCCACAATAGTCAGCCTCATTTACTACTGGTCTTTTCTAACCTCCACCCCTTTCTCTCCTCAACGGCCATGACAATAAGGGCATGAGGCACGGAGGTTTGGCAGAGAAGGAGAAGGGAGGAGAGATGATAGTGCGGGACAAACACACCATATCTTTTGGGGCAAGTTAAGGACAATACGGCTTCTCAAAACATGAGAGTAGAAGAGAGCATGGCAATTTGCGTGGACTGAAAAAGTGAGAAACTCCTCCACTGTTGCCTGCATGTGGTGCACGGGCCTCACAGCCGCTGCATCTGAAGAATTTTTTTTTTTTTTTTTTTTTTTTTTTTTGCGACACGTTTACTACAGCGACTGTCTGCACGTCTGCATGTCAATCTGCGACTTATGTGTGTTGGTTCACTCACCTTTCTCTGCTTCCTCTTTTTCCTGACCACACCACTTGACATTAGATGGGCTCGTCTAGGATGGCACACTGCACGTTGTCATTCGGGGCTGGTCCAGGTCATCCCCTGCTCTGGCGACGGCGTAGCAAAGACCATGGCTTCAAGTCCTCGAGGCATGCACGTCTCTCTCTCATCGTCCTTATGGCTCTCGGGCCTAGACCAGGAGCGAGTTACTGCGCTTCCGATCTCATTCTTAGTCTCAAGTCCATCATTTCTAAACATGCCTACTTCTCACATTCACACCTCTTCTTCCTCTTTTTCTAAATCGCCCATTGTTTCTTCCACTTTCAAAACCATATCTGTATAGACTTGATCTCAACTCTCCAAGTAAGTATTCCTCACTCACTGCATGCAGTCCACCTTTCCCAATGCAGTCTAGAAAAGGACGATCAATCTACTCCTACCAAAACATAGACGCAAGCGTGCAGAGAGATCCATGTGGCCATGTGCCCTCTGTGGAGAAGAAACGTGTGGAAAATCGAACAGGCCATGGGAGGGAGGGGGGAAGGACATTTCCTTTGGGCCCGGGAGACCAGGCGCTCTATTTTGGCGGTTGTAAAGTGAACTATCGTTTGTTCCGTCGCTTTCTTCTTTTCTTCCTTTCTTTCAACCATTCCGAACTCTTGATGTACAATGACAACAGTGTCCATTCTTTATGTGGATGTGTATTTGCGTGCTGCTGCTTGCATCTCGATACCAAAGCGTATGTCACTTTTTTGTGCCTGCAAAAAAAAAAAAAAAAACATTGGGGTCCGATGGATGTGGAAACGGGCAAGCTCATTCTTCTTGATGATGATGCTGCTGTTGTTGCTGTTCTCGACTCGATCGACTGCGCTTCCTGGCCTTTTGGGGAAAATCTAGTGCTTGCATCTTGCCTTCCGCTGAACGACACATTGTCCATGATCTGTGTGTCCTTCTCGAGACTTTCCGCACTCTCTGTTACTCCAACTCTGCTTCCTTCTCTCTCTCTCTCTCTCTCTCTCTCTCTTTATCTCTTTATCTTTCTTCTTTCTTCTTTCACCCCCTCCTCTGCGAGGTACAAACGGAGAAGGGGGAAGGGGGTCTTCTGACGCTTTTTTAGAAACAAAAAGGCGGAAAGTCCTCTGGGCGAGCCCACTTGACACCATGTCCATGTGTCTGTGTCGCAGGTAAAAGGTGTGTATTCGCAAGAGAAAGTAAACGACGTGCCCAATTCCACCAAATGTATTTTACTTCTTTCCCACCGCAGTCCTCTGTTTTCTACATTTTTTCTTTCTACTCCCTTTGTGGATGTGTTGCGCGCGCGTGTATGTGTGTGTATGCGTGCGTGCGTGCTTGCGTGCGTGAATGTGTGTTGTTGTTGTTGTTGTTGTTGTTGTTGTTGTTGTTATTGCGAATGTACTTAAAAAATCGTCTTATCCAGCAATCACCCCACTTCTCATCCCACCCTTCTTTCCTTTTCTTCGACTCTGTCTCTCTTATGGATTGACCGCTGTGCAGGAGATACTGTTTGTCTGCAACAATACAGTACATTGCCATGATCCATAGCCAAAGTCTAATGGCTTTTCATTGTCTTGTCTCCCTCCTTCTTCGTCCCCCCCCCCCCAAACCTCCCTTCTCCCTGTCGTACTCCCTACTCCTCGTCCTCCTTTCCTCCCTCCCTCCCTCTCTCCCCTCTTTCTCTCTCTCTCTCTCTCTCTCTCTCTCTCTCTCTCTCTCTCTCTCACTCTCTCTCTCTCTCTCTCTTTCTCTTTCTCTTTCTCTCTCTCTTTCTCTCTCTCTCTCTCTCTCTCCTTGGGCGCCTCTTCAAAGCCTCGGACCAACGCCTGACGCCCGCCAGGTACAAATAGGCTTGCTCGGGACGCGGTTAGGGAGTCATGGCATGGCTTGCGAGTCCGGACTTTTTTGTCCCGCACCCGCATCGGACCTGTGCCACAGATGACAGTGCATCGAGTAGCCTGCAACAGAGCTGCTCCTCTTTCTCTTTCTCGCTTCTTTTCCATTTGCATTGTGTGGAGAAAGCCTATGACCTTCACATTCTGTAGAAGGGGGCTGAGAACAAGGAGTGCGGGAAGGCTGCCAGAACAACCAGTTAGCACGGCTTCGTTGGCGCACAGTCGCCTGTGACAAACCTGTGCAGGGATGTCTGTACTCTGCACAAATACATACATCACACACACACACAGACATCCGCCAAGGGAGAGAGGCATCGAAACGAGTAAAGATATTGACATGCAACTTGCCTTTGCAGCCACGCCTCGGCTAGTCTCTTCTCACTCGAGGAAGACAAGGACGCGCGATCTACCCGTTGTCAACAATGTTCTTTCTTCTGCCTTTTACTCTTTTCTTTAAACTCAAATCCTTATCCCTTTCCTCTTCCTTCCCTAGCGCCTTGCTTCTTTGTTCGTCACCATCCTTGCCCAGCGCCCTCTCATTTCCTCCTTCTCTCTCCCTCCTTTCTCTATCCAACTTCCAACTTCCAACTCCCTCCCCCCTCGACTAGTATCTGTTGAAAAAAGATATAGAGAGAACCGATTTATTTCTTATCCATTCAGAAAGTGATTCATCCGTCAAGACTAAAAGATCAAGAGACAGCGGACCAGGGTCACGACAGTCAGGGACGAAGACTGTGCACTTCCCCTTCTCTCTCCCCTGCCCGCCCATCTGCGACACCAGGTGTGAGCGTGTGCGTGAACTAGTATCTGTAAAGAGTAAGATGAGTATCGGAGATGCTCGGCCCTGTATAATAATCCATCCCTGTTCCTGAACAGCCGAGGGGTGGAGGGGTGGGGGAAAGAAGAGAGGTCGGCCATTGGTCCACAGACGCGCAAAAGGAACAGCCCAACAGCATTCCTAAATGGAGTTGCAACCGAATTGCCCCTATTCCTTCATGTATGTATTCCCCTGGCTTACCACTTATTTTCCTTCAAAAGGGTACAAATGAGTGCAGGAGTGAACCGACAAGCATGACTAGAAAGTAGAACAAAGGGTCAAAGGGCATTGACACCAATGTTTTGCTCCGCGGGTCATAGATCGGTCGGTTCCTTGGATGAGCTAAAATGTTCCTTTTCGGAAGGCTCTCTCTCTCTCTCTCTCTCTGACCATAACCACGTCCCTGGTCATTCCAGGAACACGACATGACCAAGGAACGACAGAGAGATGGACAGACAGACAGACAGACGGACAAACAGGACAAACCAGGGCTCTCCCTCTCGTCTTTCCTTTCTCTTTCCTCCGACTCTCCCGCGTGTCTCTTGCCCTCTCCTTTTGGCGGCCGTGGTTGCTTCGGGGCGCGGTTCCTTTTCCTGGGCCCCTCATTATGAGAGACCGAGCAGATGGGCGGGTTCAGCGCACAGGTGCATCCTAGGCAACAAAGGTCCCTCTCTCTTTTGGTTTCACACTATGCAACGTGATGACCGAATCCAAGTTATTTTTTTATTTTATTTTTTATTGTCCCTAGTCTGTTCAATTGTATTCCGCCTCTATGGCTCAAATCTTTTTTATTCTTTCTACAACTGAAGACCGCTGAAGAATACACACAGTTCATGGGCTGTGTTCCTCTCCTCTCCTCCCTTCTCCCGCTCTTGACTCTCCACACAGCTTTTTTTTTTTATCACAGTATCCCTATTACCTATTTTTTTTCCTTCTCTTTTTTTTTTTTGCAGATCCCTAACCCCTCCCCCCCTCCCCTCTCCCCCCCCCCCTCCCACCCTCCTCCAACTCCCATCCCTTTTCTCAGTCACCGTCCTAGATAGGAAGCGAGAGAACAATGATGAGTAAGGGAAGAGTACTATTCCCGAGCCTCGTTCGGTTAGGAGAGGAGAACGAGGGAAGGAGGAGGGAGGAAGGAGGAAGAAAAATGTGCACGACCTATTCTTTCCCTCTATCTTTTTTTTTTTCTTTGCCCACGCACGCACATTCACACAGAGACGCATACACATGCACAATTTCGACAAGTTCTGGTGCATGGACCTGACTTTGTTTGTGCGTGCACGCACTGGAGGAAAAAAAAAAAAAAAAAAAAGACTCGTGGAGGGAGTGTTTGGGTTTGAATATATAATTGAATGTTTAGGATGGCATCTGAATTGGGCGGATGTTTGCAAAAAGGGATCACAAAGAACGAAAGAGAAAAGGGACAAGATGGAGACAAAAGGAGGACTAAAAATGTAAGGTCGGCGCGCCTCGTTTTTTCGAAGTTCCGACCATGGAAAGAGAGAGGGAGAGAGGGAGAGCGAGAGGGAGATGGGCCTTTCAAAACAAAAAAAAAAAAGAGAGAGAGAGAGAATGAGAACGAGAGAGAGTAAATGAGAAAGGCATGTACAATGCATTCGACAAACAAAAAAAAACAAAGAACAAAAAAAAAAAATACCCTTCAATCGATGGCAACACGGACCTTGCACACAATGCTCTCTCTCTTTCTCTCTCTCTCTCTCTTTCTTTCTTTCTTTCTTCCTTTATCCTCCCTTCCCCCCTCTCTATCCCTCCCCCTTCTCGTAAGCGTGGCATGGTCTACACAGAAAAAAAAAACAACGGTTTGTATGGTAATAGCTGCCTGGGAGGAGATAGGAAGGAGAGGGAGGGAAGTGGAAGGCGTGAGCACACAAAGCGTTTTCGAACCCTGTTAGGACTGCATGGTCGACATAGCAAACAGTCTAACATTAGCAAAAAAAAGGACGCGCTGAGGAAGGAGGTGGGAGGCTGGGGTAGGTCGGAGGAGTAGGGGTGGGTTACTGGAGTAGGGGTGGGGGAAGGAAGCTAAGAGGGAGAGAAACAGAAGTAGGAGTAGAAAGGAAGAAAGAGAGGGAGAAAGAGAAAGAGAGAAAAGAAAGAAAGAAAGAAGGAAGGAAGGAAGGAAGGAAGGAAGGAAGGAAGAAGAATTAGGCACACCCACCACGCCGAGTGCAGATATGAGTCTAGAGCACCACTGAAGACAGGCTGAGGATGTGCTATAGGCTGGCGGATGGTCGAAAGAGAGTAATGGGATAAATGTATAAAAACCCTGACCCTTTTTTTTTTCTCTCTCTCTCTCTTTGCCATTCTCTCACTCTCTGCTCCTCCAGCGACAGCATTCTCTCTCAGCCTCTCGTTCTTCTCACTTCTCTCTTCTCATATTCTCAATCTCATTTACAATCAATCACTCATTTAGACACTGTGAGACCGAATATCCTTTGGCTGATCTTTCTCTCTCTCTCTCTCTCTTCTCTCTCTCTCTTCTCTCTCTCTCTTCTCTCTCTTCTCTCTCTCTTCTCTCTTCTCTCTCTACTCCCCAGCATATTCTCGCATCGACACTGCTATAACCACTTCTCTTTCCCCTGCCCCTCTCTCTATCTATTTTATATATATATATATATATATATATATATATATATATATATATATATATATATATAATATTCTTTTTCTTTATCACTTTTTCTTTCCCTGTCACCCACTGGGGGCCAGATCTCCCCTGCCCCTTCCCCTTTTGACCCGGACTGGACTCTTTGCCTCTGACCCTTCGCGTTCTCAAGTTTTCTCCAGGTTTCTCTCCTCTCTCTCTCTTTCTCTTTCTCTCTCTCTCTCGCTCACACACACACACACACACAGACCTGTTACTCCGAGTCTCCATCGTCTCCATTCTACCCACACATTCTGCACATTGCTTGGAGCTCCATTGCCATAGTCTCCATTCCCATTCACTCACCCTCACCCTCACACCCTCACACCCACACATAACCACTCACACGCACATATAAATCATACTCACCTTGCGCGAGTGTCCCTTCCGCTCCTTGCATTCCTTCCCCACCGTCTCCATGCTCGGTGCATCTGCTCCAGTAGCAACAGCCATTCCACATTGTCGGCCTGACTTTATCTACCCTTCGCTCGAGCATAGTCACGTCATGTCGCCTTCCTCACATACTTCCACTGCCTCAGCGACAACAGTGACGACAAAGGCCTTATACCCATCACAAGTTCTCGGCAACGGGGCCTATGTCCTACAGGAAATGCTCGGTGTCGGTGCCTACGGATCCGTCTACCGGGCGTGCGATGTACGCTCAGGCCAGATCGTGGCCATCAAGAGCCTGAATAGCGCCGGGCTAGATCCACAGCAACGCGCGTTCCAAACCCGGGAGACCGAGCTCCACGCGCTCGTATCAAGTCATCCTAACATTGTCACGCTTCATGCAGTACTCGAGGAAGGTGCAAGTCTACATATGGTCCTTGACTGTGGCAGTGAAGGAGACCTGTTCTCGACGATTACGGAACGTGGCGGATTTGTTGGAAATGACCAGGCGATCAAGACGATTTTTGGCCAGATCGTGAATGCTGTCGAGCATTGCCACTTGTCTGGTGTTTACCACCGCGACCTCAAGGTAAGCCGAACAAGAAAGGAAAAACGAAGAAGCATCGTCCCACATGCCTGGGAAAGAGATGCAATAGACATGGCAACAAGGCATGATCCTGGCAGTGCCTCGTCGTTTTTTTTTTGGGTGAGATGGAAAGGGAGAGGAGGAGGAGGAAGAGGAGGTAGAGAGCGGAGAAATGAACAATGACCGAGTGATGGGTCGTGCAAATGTCCTTGCACACAAGCACATATGCACACGATATGTGCGTCCAACACACCCCTGGACAGCCTGTGTGCTCATTGCTTCCACCCCTGACCCGTCCATGGTCTTGTTCTCTCTTTTGTGCGCATCTTTTCTGTCGTCGTCTTCTCTCTTTCTCTTTGTCTTTTCTACCCACCCCTGTGCCATCGTTTCCCAGACTTGTTTTCTGCTGGTCTGCATAGTCTTATTTTTTTTTTTCCTGTGTCCCTGCTTCTCGTTCTACGCACGACCGCACAAACGCACACACGCATCCGGGAAGTGTGGTTTACGGCAGTCCCATTACACACACGCACGCACGCACACAACACGCACGCACAATACACAGACAAATACACACATTTGCCTCGACGACGTGCCATTCCTTTTCTTTTCTTTTTTCTTTTCTTTTTTCTTGACAGCCTAAGTAGCAAAGAACAGAACGCGTCCAGAAATGGCCACTGTTGCTTCTCTCATTCTGCCTTTTTGCTCTTTTTTTTTCTTCTTCTCTTCTTTTCTCTCTTTTTCTCTCTTATCATCCTATTCCTATGCAATGAAATGGTTGAATCTCCAAAAAAGATTCATGCGAGCCAGATGCTTTGCAACCCGTTTTGTGGGTCTTTCGCCTTCTCTTAATCTAGTCTGTTTGAATGGCTAGAGGCAATTGGCCAATAGGCGTCTTCACAGAACACCAACGAGAGAAGAGCCAAAGGGGGATGCGAAAAGCCCTTTCCTTGATGAACGCCTTTTCTTTTTCCACCTCCTCCTCCCCCTCCTCCCCCTCCTTCACTTTCTCCTCCCCTCTCTGTCAATGTTTTCGTTCTTTTGGACAAGGGTGGGTGAGCGAGTGTGTTTGTCTGTGTTTGTCTGTGTTTGCCTGTGTATGTATGTGTGTGTGTTTGTATGTGTGCACCCTCCACCTACCCCCTCGCTCCAACCATCCCATCACATCATCTCTCTCTCTCCCCTCTTCCCCTCCCACTCCCCCCACCACCCAAGGTCCCCCAATCCAAACAGCCCAAAACACATATACTCGCAGATGGGTACTAGTCAGTCATCTCTCTACATGAGTACCCAGAGAGAGGGGGAAGGGGGTGGGGGGTGGATAGGGGGGCCGAGTTAAGATAACCCTGCCCCATAATGTTCATGCCAAAGAGCTTTTTATTCATTCATTTCTCTTTCTCTTTCTCTCTTTGCTTTCCTAACGCGTGACATTTATATATTTTTTTTTATTATTATTACACATTACACTATGAAATGCATCCGGCAAATGAACCGTACCACAACACAATACATATACACACGAACACCATCAACGCAATCCTTCATTCTTTTTCTATCTCTCTTTCTCTATCTATCTTTCTTTCCTTGTTGTATGAAAAAAAAAAAAAGCCTGAGAATATCATCATGTTCGGACAGTCAGTCAAGCTCATCGATTTCGGCCTTGCGACCATGAACCGGTTCTCGAATGATTTTGGCTGTGGATCGACCTTCTACCTGTCTCCAGGTAAGGCTGAAGTGGAACGACTGATTTAACAACGCCCTCTTTGGAAGAGAGAGAATCGCTTGTGTGTATGCGTGTGCGATGTGTGTAAAAGAAAAGAAAAGGAAAAAAAAAGGGAGGGAATGGGAAGAGGGGGAGGAGGAAATCTGCGACAATCACGGGCATCCGCAACGCGTGAGTGTGTATATGTGTGTGTGTGTGTGTGTGTGTGTGTGTGTGTGTGTGTGTGTGTGTGCTTGTGTACAGAGTGTGGTGTCTTGTGAACGATGGCATTGGCCATTGGACAAATGTGCTTTATGTTGTGTGTGTATCCCAACTTAGCGTCTATGCATCCAACGTTGAATGGAAATGAATGAATTGATCTTTCGACAGGTCAGTCGGTCGGTCGTTTTTTTTGTTTTCTTTTTGTGGGTCGAGTAAGTGAATGTGTGTCTCTGTAGAGTGCACTTTTCAAGTATGTAAGCAGACGAAGTGATTTTGTCCGCGCCTAAGAGTGAAGAGTAAGGAGGGATAGAGCGAAGGTCACCCTTGGATTTTATTTTTTTCGGGCGGGAAACTGGGCTCGTCCTAGGCCGCACTCTCTGGTTCGTCCAATCTGCGGATGGGCCTCGATCCTGTTCCTCTTTCCTCCCTTTCTCCTCACCTGCACCCGACCCGAGCGACTCCTCCTCCCTTCCCCTTTACCCTTTTACACCCTCTCGCACCCTGTAGCCCCATGGGCTCACGAATCAAAGAACCGCAAAGGTGGCGGTGGACGAATGAGCAGAGAGAAAGAGGAGAAACACAAGTATGGGGTAGACTGCGAGGCGCGACTCGGACCATAGGACGCGCTGTCACAAGAGAAAGAGCGAGAGAGAAAGAGAGAAGACATGTCGGAATGTGTGGGCCGCCAAAATGTGTGTTTCTCCCCTATCCTATCATGGCAACTGCGAGGTGGATGCCAAATCGCCAGCCACTGGCAACCACCCCCTTCTCACCCGTAACCGTTCATATCTCTCATCGTGTGACTGTGAGGACTCAACAGGGGGCTGCGCGTCGTTTACTGCGCGTGCCATGCTTGTGCTCACTCTTGGTCGAGGGGCAAATACACAAGAATGAACAAAGGGGCTACAATAGGGGGGAAGGGGGTGAATCAAGTCAACGGCGACTATCAGAGAGCAATCTAGCACGGCAATTTAACTCTAACTTGGGCGTTTTTTTTTTTTTTTTTTCTATTTTTCCTCCTCTCATTTCTGCGGATCGACCATGCCATCACTTGTTGCGGCTGGTGCGCGCTCATGCAGAATGTCAAGGTGGCTATCGAGAGACTGTCTCTTTCTACGACAGTGCAGCGAATGATGTCTGGTCTCTTGGCGTGATCCTCATCAATTTGGTCTTTGGTCGCAACCCCTGGAAACAAGCCTGTCTCCGAGACGAGACCTTTGCGGCTTTTACACAAAACAATGACTTTCTTCAAACCATCTTGCCCATGTCCACGGAATTGAACGAAATCATCAAGGCTATCTTTTGTCTATGTCCCAAGAGTCGGATCTCCATTTCGGAGTTGAAACATCGTGTCCAGGCGTGTACTTCTTTTACTACGCCCGAATTTGCTAGTAAGCTGGCCTCGTATTCAGCTGCGACTGCAGCGGCTGCAGCGGCAGCGGCCCAAGCAGCGGCCCATGCAGCGGCAGCACAAGCAGCGGCAGCAGCGACGAGGAGGGGGATGATTCCCCCGACAGCCATGGCCTCAGCCGCAATGGGAGTCTCTGATGGAGACAGGATCTTGATCACGCCGGTCACGCAGACGACTCAGAATGCAGACTACTCGGAGAAGGATCAGGCGGGACAACAGGCTCAAAAGGACTCGGGCGTCGATGTACGATTGCGAGCATAAAACCACAGGGCCATTGGTACCAAGGAAGAGGAAGAAGGGGAGTGGAGTTAGATCAACAGTATCTCCCTTGCCCTTCTTCCTTTCCTCCTTCTCCTTCTCCTCTATCTCGCTTTCTCTTTCACTTTTTCTATCGCCTCGCGCTTTCACGAGAACCAACATGGGTCAACACCAAAAGGATGACAAAGAGGTCATTTTGCATTTCTCGTACTCGTGTGGTCAAGGGCCAAAGACCCACCAATGCCGATTTTTCTATTCAGCCCATCCATTCACGTACTCTCTGGCAGGACAAGGACTTGGGCTATGCGGTCTGTTTCTCTTTCACACTCATCCTCCCTGAAGAAAAGGGCCCAAGCTACCCTAGTCCAATGCTATGCTGTTCAGTCACTCAACGAGACAAAGGGGAAGGGGAAGGGGAGAAGGAGTCACCCTCTCTCTGTTCCTCACACACACCTTTCTCTCGACTTGTATCTCTCTTTTTTTTTTTCTCTTTCTCTCTTTCTCTCTTTCTCTCTCTCTCCTCACTTTTCCTCTCATGACAGGAGATGATCCGATGTCTAGTCAATCCTTTGCGCGCAGGGGTACCCAGACCAGGAAAATCCCTGTGCTATCGAGTCAACTCTAGGCTGCTCTTCTTTTTCTTTGATACCCCTCCCCTCCCCTTTCCATTATTATTATTATTATTATTCTTTTTTTTCTTCTTCTTCTTTTCACTCTCACGCGTCGTTCACTCACTCGTGTTTATCATTTGCATCCAACAATTGGTTTTTTTGTTCTCTCTTTCTTTTCTTTTCTTATATACTCTTTCCCCGTGTTTTCATCAATGTGTTCTTTTTTTTTTTTACCCTCTTTTCTATAGCGTCCATTATCCCCATTTTTCTTTTCCTCTCCACATTTTTTTTTTTTTTTTTTTGTCCGTCGTCCGTTACGTCGGCGTGTTTGTTTTCTTACTCTCTCTCTATTCTTTTCCTTCGCGGGCATCTAACAGAACGAACAAAAAAAAAAGAACTCACAATAACAACAATAACAACTGCATACGAAAGAAAGTGTATCCAAAAAGCATTAGTATCCATGGACCCTCTCTTTCTCTTTTTTTCTTTCTCTCTCTCTCTCTCTCTCTCTATCATTTTCTTCATATATTTTTTCTTCCTTTTCTCTTCCTTTGCAAGGATGGTATGGATAGGTAGTTGTAATAAACAAAGACAGAGAAGAAGAAAGAAAGAAAGAAAAAAAAAGGGAGTCTAGGGCACCAATATCTGAAGTAGGTGATCGTGTCACTGTGGTTCCGCCGCCAAAGACCGGCCTACACCTCTTCTATATTTATATATATATTCGATTAAAGAAAGAAAAAAAAAAAAAAGTTCTATGGAACAGCAAAAGGGAAAGGAAAGAGGAACCTTGCATGACCTCCTCCCCTTCCTCTTGACTGCTTCGGTTGTTTGCTTGTTTTGGTGTGTTTTCCCAAATGGCGAATGGCTTGGTCGTTAGATGGATGTCCAATTGACCAATCGACTTGAGGGATATGTTTGTCTATGTGCATGTGTGTATGTTTTTTTTTTTTTTTTTTGTCCGGCTCAATCAGGCGGGTTTTCCGTTCGGTATTTTTCTCTTGATTATCGTATTGTTGTTGTACTGTTGTATGTTGTGTTGGGCTGAAGATGATGCAGCCTTCCATCCTTCCTCCTCCACCTCCCCTCCCCTTCTCGCTCTCTTCTCATCTTCCATCACGCTTTTCTTCTTGACCAGTAGATCCACCTCTCATGTTCTCCCGTTATTAATTATGATTATGATTATTTCTTTCGTACTCCCCGGCCTCTTTAATCGGGTCGATTACTCGATCATAGATTCGATTACACAGGGAAAGAGTGAAAGCATTCTTGTGTTAAATATACCAAGGAGGCAAGATGTTTTGGAAAAAGAGAGTGGGAGACATAGGGACGGGGAAAGATGTGTGTGAGAGAGAGAGAGCAATGGAGGACAAAACTAAGGCACGATCGATTTGTCAGGAAATCTGCTTGTGTCCACCACCCATTGCTTCCTCCCTCCCCTCCCTCTCTCACCCCACACCTTTGACTTATTCCTACTCTCTATCGCACAAGCTCCCGCCTTGTTGATCTCTCTGGTCAAACTCAGCTCGCTCTCCTTTTTTTCTCTCTCTCTCTCTCTCTCTCTCTCTCTCTCTCTCTCTCTCTCTTTGGGTCTGTTGTGTCTGTTGGCCGTTGTTTTTTTTTTTTTTTTTTGGGTCATGCTAAGGATACGAAAAAGAGGACAAAGACCCCAGAGGAAGGCAATGGGGACACAAAAAAAGAAAAGAGGCAAGAGCGGATAAAACGAGAATTTTTATTTGATAATAGAAATCTCGGGAAATATGACCTCTCGGTCCTACCCCTACCCCCACCCCTCATCTTTTTCGTCTGTTCTAACAGACCAAAAAAGATATTCTATCAGGATAAACATCTTGCTCGAGTATGGGCTCGAAATATTAGGGAGAGTACCACAAACGACAACATACACACAAGATGCAACACATTTACATTTTCTCATATTAAACTTCTCTAGCAATCACCTTTTTGTCAATCCAGACCAGAGTCAGTGTAGCCCTTTCTTCTACTACCGATGAGGATGAACCATCAAGATTCAGGCACGGGTGGGCACAAAACACTGAAGAAAAGAGAGAGAGAACGTGTGTATGTAGAGCTCAATACCTTTCTTCCCCAATTATTAGCGAGATCTCACTTTTCATCAGATTCGGGAGGCTCACGTTTTGTCCTCTATTTTCTTTGGATAGCGCTGGTTACAACATCAGTGTTAAACTCGATTCTTAGCCAGTCGTTTTGCCCACCCGCCTCCCTTCGTATCCATCTGTTTAAAGGTAGGGCAGTAGAGAAGTGCTTTGATGCTCTTGTAAAGAAAGAGTGAGGGAGGGAAGGCTCGTGAGAGCAAACAAATTATGGATGCGACATTGGGGAACAGTAGAGAAAAAAAAAAAAAAAACAAAAAAAAAAAAAAAAAAAAGGGTTGACAATACAACATGTGGCAGACGATCGCACCTGCTGGTTAGTTTCGACCGCAAGGCTAGGCAAAGAGGGAAAGAGTGAGGCAAGAATCGGAATCGCCGTGAAACAGAGAGAGAGAGGGAGAGGGAGAGAGGGAGGATAGAAGGAGGAACAGAAGGGAAAAGAAGGGAAAGGGAGAGGCTGTTTGGTTGGTTTGTTGAAGGAGAAGTGTATGAGGTGAATTTGTTTGTGCATGTTGTGCGTGTGTGAGGTCGTATGCGAGCGTTGTTGTTATTGTTTTTGTTATTGTTGTTGATATCCTTCCATTGCACTAATATCAACACCCCTCCCTCTCTCTCTCTCTCTCTCTCTCTCTCTCTCTCTACGCTCGGATCGCGCGTGGTTACTTTTCTTTCTTTCAGAGGTGTAACGCAAAAACGGCCATGAACGAACGCCCTTTTTTTTCCTGCAGCAGACTCCCTCACTTTTTTTGATCTCTTTCTTCTTTGCCATTTCCAGCTTACGCTCGCTCCCAAGGGACACGGATAGAAGGGGACCGGGTACAACCACACTACTTTTTTTTTCTTTGTCCTCCTGTGAGGAAGATCCCAAAAAGAGAGTCCGAGGGCAAGCAGAGACAGAGCGGCAAAAGTGAGGGAGTGAGAGTGAGTGAAAGTGAGAGAAGGTGAGAGAGCACTAGAGAGCAGAAAGGGAGAGAATTCCTTTACACTCACTCTGGTTTAAGCACTCTGTTTATGCTGGACATTTTTCGTCCGTTCTTGCAAAAAAAAAAAAAAATGCGCATTGTCGCCCACGCACATTCACGCACACACCACACCAAAAGAGAACACATGTGGTGAGAAAAGAGAGCAGGAGAGAGAGAGAGAGAGAGAGAGAGAGGGAGATAGGGAAAAAGAGGTACAGACACCACATGGATACCATCCACACATAAAAACAGATCAAAGATGAAAGTTAGTTGACTCCCAGAGGGGTCCTTGTCGGATGGTCAGTCAAGAGAGAAACCCGGGCCAGGGGAGAGAACAATTGAGGACACACAAAAAAAAAAAGGTTGGGCGTTTCTGGGCACCTTTCTATCTCTCTCTCTCTCTCTCTCTCTCTCTCTCTCTTTTCCTCCTCCTCTTCCATTTTCCTTCCTGCTGATAAAAAAACGAGCTTTTTGTGCAACCATCGGCTTTGGTCACCCAGTTTTTTTTCTTGGTTCTCTCCCAGCTTACTTGTGCCACCTTTTCCCCTCTTTCTTTCTTCTTTCCTTCCTTCTCTCTCTCTCTCTCTAACCAAAAGAGAAAGGAAAGGAATGGCCTTTTCTACTTTGGTCTGTACCAAATGGTCATGTCTATTGACCGTCGCTCGTATGTATGTGTGTGTGTGTTTTTTAATGCTTCAGAAAAAAATTTGGGTGGATTTCCGCATGTTGTTGGGTTGCTGCTGCCTTTTTTTTTTTATAATATATTGATATATCATAAACGGAATAGGAGGAGGAATAGAGAAGAAAAAGAAAAAGAAGGAAAAGAAAGGAGAGAAATGGTGGTATATGAGAGAGTGACAATGTTTTCGTGAAAAAAAAAAAAAAAAAGTACAGCTTTGCAAAATAGTCCGGTCGACGGATACATCACTACCAAAGTCTGCTTTTTGGCAAAATAATAATAAAAAAAATAGTAGTAGTAAAAAGAAAAATAAACGTTTCCCCAGCTCTTGTTTTAGTACCGGTCTCGGTGCTGTCGCGTTTCGTCAGGGGAGGAGAGGCGGTAGGATCGACCATGGTGTTCACGTTGACCACCACTCATTGCATCTTCTTCTTCCTCTTCTTCTTCCTCTCCCTCAGCCCCAAATCGCGCTTCATCATGGTCATAGCTGTCATACATCGCTTCCATTGATTCTTGCCGCCGCAATCGCCTCTCGTTGCCTGCAACCGATGGTCTGTTGATCTGCGGCTCTGCTCCTGGATCCTTGTCGATCCATGATCTCTCTTGTCCTGGACTCGTATCGCGTTCATCATAGAGCCCTCTTGGAACCCGTCTGTTACCCACCCTTCGGCCCTCTCCATTATCCGCACCTTCGTGCTCCTCCTCATCTTCAGCAAGCTCGTTTCGATCGCCTCCAAATCTACTCGGCAAACCCTTGGATGGCACCATCTCTTCATATCGGTCCATCCCGTCCCGATCGGCCTCAGTGTGGGCATGGGCATGGGCATGGGACTCGGCTTCGACCTCCATCTCAGTATCCTCGACCATTGCCATTGACATGATCTCCTCATTCTCACCAGTGTCCTTGGTATCCTCCATCATTGTGCCTGAATCAATCTCAGATAGAGGAGAAGAGACAGCTGAGCTGGTTCGTGTTGTCACCGATCCTGTTCCTACTCCTGTTCCTGTGCTCGACCCTGGTGGACGTCCCTTGCGAGGCAAGCGATCAGGAATATTCAATGGCAGTGGGGGCAAAGGAGGCAGTGGTCGTGGGGGACCATCGTCATCCTCCAGTCGGAACGACTGATGTTGGCCTAGACTAGGGCTGCTCAATATTCTTCGCGCACGGGCCCTGGCCGTTGATCCAGAAGAGATCGAGCCCCGATGGGGATGATGTGATCCCGAGGAGATGGGTGGCGAAGGAATCTTTGTCTGGGGTGGTGGACTGCCGATTCGACTCATCAGACTGTCAGTGACCTGTCCTCGTGCATTTGCATATCCAAACAAGGGTGAATAAGGAGGAGAGGACTGAAGGGTGGATCCTCTTCGAGGAGGAGTCTGACTAGTTTCGTCCCCTCCTCCTGTACCATTATTATAACCCGAGTTTGAGCTCAAAGGTGAAAACGGGGTTGAGGTAGTTCGTTTCAGGGGTCCGCCGTTATTGACTGTTACTGCGACCTGACTCTGTGGCGAATCAAGGTGACCCTGTCGAAACTCGGGCAGATCTGGGATATCATCCATGGTCAATCTTCCACTTGCCTATTAATCCACAATTAATATACACAAAATAATAATATATATATAATAATGAGCAGGGACCCTGCAACGCCTTGAGCCAAATGAACCCTCAGATGTAGTAGTATATCGAAAATTTAAAAAGAGGACACTTACCACTAATCCGGCCCAGTCCATGTACATCTTGATCGTAAGCTCGAGATGCACATCCTCTGAGATCTCGACACATCCCCAAGGGTGGTCTCGGCATCGTTTACCATACTTTGTCTGGAGTTGTTGAGCACAATCAACTACCTCTGAGAACTGGACCGTGTTCTTGCTCGCAGGAGTCACCGTCATGGACGAGGAAGACAATGAAGGAGGCGAATTCATCAGACTTGAGGTGCTATTGCTGCCTGGAGAGACGATGCCATTACTGCCATGACCACGTCGCGAAGAGTGCTGTTGACGATGTCCAAGAATAGGGATCCCATTATGGCTACCACTTGACACCGCTGACTGATGTCGATTCACGGGCGAGCCAGAGCCAATGGATGAGATCGAGCCCGGGGGCGAAAGTCGACTCTGCAAGGACATGGATGCCGTTGTCTCGGAGGTTCCCCACCTATACTCGTTCCCTTCTGGATCTCGTCCGCTTGGGGAGGGTGTTGTTGAAAATTCTTTGCCTTGAGTAGCCGTTGTCGTCGTTGTCGTCTCCTGAGCCATGATCCCGACCGAAGATGAAGAAGAAGCCTTGGTTTGATTCCGGAGTGTTCCTGTCGACACGTGTCGTTTCAAGACATGAAGATTCCTCGACTCTTCGTCCAGATCTTCGTCCTCATCCATGTGCATCGCTGACCGGTGACGGTCGGGAAGGGCGTCTTCCGCTGCGCCAAGCTCATAATCGTCGACCAATGGACTCTTTGGTGAGGCTAGCTGATCTAAAAAGTGGTAATGGAAGGGAGGAGAATAATTAGTTGTCTGATGGGTAGAGCAACATAGACAATGGAAAGATAGAAGATGACTTACTCTTCCTGGGCCCGAGCTCCTCACGCTTGCGCTTGGCGTTCAGTCCACTATACATAAGTGGATCTGCTGTAGACATATCTGGCGATCTGGCCTGACCCGCGGTTGAGGAAAGTGGCGCAGGAGGAGTAGATCCGATGGACGACACTAGACCCTCCGCTCTAGAATAACTCCGGTTGCGATGCAAGTTCGCTGATGTAGGCTCAGCAGTGGCTCCTGTCTGAGCAAGATGCGATGGTAGCGAGACAGGTGCTGAATGGTAGGATGTTCCCCTAGCGGGGGGTGAGTTTTGAGACGATGCAGGAGCCTGGTGATAGGTACTTTGCGGAGGAGACATGGCTGCCATCCGAGACGGTGGCGAAAGTTCCTCTCGGTCCTGTGCACGCTCATACTTCTTGGGGCCAACACCAAAGGTGGTCGAAGGGTAGGCGTGCTCCGGGAACGAACCATGAGATGGAGGACGATGTGGATGTTGAGCATTGCCATGTACAGACGAGTGAGTCTTATTTGAAATGGACAGATCAGCAATCCTAGCTGTCTCAATGGATAGAGTTGTCGGTGCATTGGTCGAAGGGTAGCTGTGAGGTGGCAGATACGATCCTGATGATGTACTTGATTGCCGTGGCCGGTAACCATGCTGCTGCTGCTGCTGTTGTTGTTGTGACAGTGGCTGCTGCTGTGGTGGCTGTTGGTGATGATGGCGATGGTGATGCTGTGGATGGTGTTGGTGGTGCAAGGCGTGTTGCTGTGCATGATGCGACTGCTGTGGTTGTTGCTGTGCGTGGTGCTGATGATACTGATGGTCATGTGTCCGTGACCGCTGACCATGGCCACCATGTCCATCGTCACCCCTCCTCCTCCACTTCCCCCATTTCCCCCATTTCCTCCGCCATGTTGCTGCTGGGCTGGGTTGACGGGATGCAGAGTCAACTCTTTGAGCAGTGCAACAACGTCGTCGTCATACCGAACATCATCCCATGGAAAGCCGAGGTTCTCCTGGTGCTTCTTGAGCCCGTTGACATACCAGTGCAGATTGCTCGACTTGATCCGCTTCGACTGATGTCGCAAGTACTTTAGAATTGCAGGCTTAGAGATCGGGTACAACGTACCGTCTGGATTGAGCAGATCAAGCTCCTCGGCAATCTTGGAATATGTCCTCCATGCGGTCGCATAGGGGTCCTTTTTCTTTGGGACAGTGCCCGAGTTGGCGGTAGTGGTGCCTTGTTTCAGACTTGCGGTACCTGCACTCGCTCCTGTGGCAGAGGTTCGGTAGGAGGTTGAGGAGGCGGCCATGTTCCCTACAGAGGAGCTATGGTGGAGCCTGGACGGATGCTGGGCATGGAGCGACTCTGGATAAGGTGCGTGATGAGAGGAAGAGTAGGATCGTGAGTGATGTTGCGGGAAGGAGGACATATCGTTAGAAGATGTGGCCGAAGGGTAGGCCGCCGAGTGGTCATCTCGGGAAGTCGGTGGCGGCAGTGATCGTGGCTGCTGCAGTGATGGATAGGAGTGGTGCGAGTAGTCGGCACGGGGATGTGGTGGCGGAGGTGGGTGATGTGGTGGATGAGATGGATGAGGTGAGGCGATGGGATCTGGGGCAGCGTAGGCTGAAGCTCTGGAGGCGTACTGCATGGCCATGCCTGTGGGTGCGGGTGGTGGTGCGTAGGAACCTGGGTGGTGTGGATGCTGGGCAGAGAAGGCAGATGGCTCGATAGTCGTGTGGCTGGAGCGGTTCATTGTCGGCATCCGGACCGGCTGCGGGGAAAGCTGTCAGGACAGAGAAGATTGATTGTGAGAATGAGATGGAGATGGAGATGAAGATAGAAAGAGAGAAAGAGAACGAAAGAAAGATTGATTGAGCGAGAGAGAAAGAGAAGAAAAGTGGACGAGGTTGCGTCAGTGAGGGGAGAGGAGCAAATCAGCAGGGGACACACCGCTGTGGTTCAGCGCATTTGTCCGTCCTATGCGTTTCTCTCGTCCTCTTTCTGGAAGCGAAATGCGAAAGGGGTCAAGTGCGAGCAGGGGGTGTGTGAATGTAGATAGCGATCGTTCATGGAACGAGTGTTATGAAGAGAAGAAGAGAGAGAGAAGAAAGAGAGAAAGAAAGAGAGAAAAAGAGAAAGAGAGAGAGAAAGAGAGAGAAAGAGAGAGAAAGAGAGAAATTCATTTTCCCGGCAATGAGCAGAGCAGCGGCGCCCATTCCGTGCCCGTGGTCACACGCAATTAGGCTCGCCCGGATCAACCTGGGAGTGGAGTGTGTCCTCTGCTCTTCCTGCTCGTCTCCCGCGGCGTGCAAAGGAGTAAGCTAGTCTGGCGCATGTGTGTGTGTGCGTCTATCTGTCTGTCTGTATGTCTGTCTGTCTGTCTGTCTGTCGTGCGAGCAGTCTGCAGAGTTGGTGGATGTGTTGTGAAAGAGAAGAGAGATGGGAGTGTTCATAATAGATGCAATACCCCACACGCGCATATTTACACACACGCACACAACACACACACATTCACATATACACCCCACCCCCGGGCCATCTGGACGATGCTTATCTCAATCTTGCAAGGTACATTGGGACATTGGCTGAGCAACAAGACCCCCTTGCCCACAAGACAAAGTGTAGCAATATAATTGTATATATTAGATCATGTCCCTGTGCAGCAGCAGACGCGCGGTCCAATCGCAGCCGCTGAATTAAGCGCTCCTGGTCAAACTGCCTCTCTGGCAGTGGACCGCAGGGGCGGAGAAAAGAGCGAGAGGGAAAGTGAAGAAGGGGAGGGGGGAGGAAGAGGACCCCCTTCCTCCACATCTTGTCCACGTCGATCCTTGCTCATCCAAGCTCACTATTTCCTCTCTCTTATCTGCCCTGTGTCCTGTTGTTCGTGTGTACCCACAACGAGGTCGAACAGGTAAAAGTTGGGGTGAAAAAAGGGGGGGGGGATATCCTGTTGTTACCTGACAACGGGCGCTGGCTGCGACTGTAAAAAGACAAGGCTTGGGATGTAGAAGAGAGTTGAGAGAAAAACGAGATTCGGAGGAAGGACGTGGAACTGTTCGGATGGATGTACGGGGGGGGATAAAAAAGGTGTGGGAGTGGCCGTCTATTTCGGTGTGCAAGAGTGCGTGTGGATTGCGGATAGTTGATGAATGAAAAAAATCGAGAGGATGGGCGAAAAAAAAGACAAATCAAAATCAAGGATCAAAGCAAAACGGATAAGCTTGGATGAGTCGAAAAAGGAAAAAAAAAATCAAAGATAAAAAAAAGAAGGGGAGGGGAGGGGGGAAGAATAATAATAATAATAATAATAATAATAATAAAACACAATGCGTGCGAAAGAATGAAAAGGAGGAAAGGATGGAAAAGGGAGTGAAAGGGAGTAATGGTGGTAGTAGAGGTGGAGGAAGCGGTCGAGCCAACGACAAACGAGAGAAAGAGGGAAAAGAAAGAAAGAGAGAATGGAAAGAGTAGGAGTAGAGAAGGAACGAGAAAGTGGGTGTTTGGAGTGAGTGAGGGTAAGTGAAAGAGTAAGAGAAAGTGAAAGAGAGGAAAGAAAGAGAGAAATGGAGGGAAAGGATTCAAAGGAAACAAATGCGGGCGAGGCCGAGTAAAAAACGTAAAGAGTGGTTGTCTCTTTCCATCCCACTTCGCTCTCGCTTGTGCAACCGTCCTTCCCGCGGCCCCCCCTCCCCTCTCTTCTTATTCTTCTCTTTCACTTCTCTCTTTCTCCAAGACACCGATGCAAACAAACCTCGCCTTGTGCCCACCCTTTCTCTCTTCTCTATGTCCGATCACCCAGACAAACTCTCATCAGGAGAGTCACCACTCTACGCGTCCTTATTCGACTCCGCCCTGGATGCGCACTGTCCTTCTTAAAGATGTATCCCAGACTCGAGTATCCTTCCTTCGAAGAGCCGCAGAGCCAGGTTCAAAAAAAAAAAAAAAAAAAAAAAAACACGTCCGATGAATGCGAAATCTGTGGAGAAGGGGTAAGGAATCCCATGTGAGCGAAATCGGAACCAACGACGCGCCTTGCTCAAGCAGTGCACGCCCTGGAATGTATGTGCAGCAGTTAAATGAGTGAGAAAAAGAGTGAGAGCGAGAGAGATGGGAACGAGAGAAAATATAACTCAGACAAAAAAAAAAATCAACTCTCTCCACAGTACTCTTCTTTCTCTCTCTCTTCCGGGGTAAGATTTCGTCTACCGCTTAGAAATGTTCAAGTCACCTTTTGGATGGGGCGATGCAGGCATGTGTCCTTCATCTATGCCAAGCTGCAGCTCCCATTTACAGCTACCACAGGGGCAGTGCAGGAGCTGCGATGGAAAAAAAAAAAAAAGAGGAAAGAGGGGGGGAAGAGGGGGAAGAGGAAAGAGGAAGGGAGAGGGGAGGAGAAAATAGACGATGGTCGATGGATGATAAGAAGCATTACCATCAAAACAGCATAATCCTAACAGGATGCATGCAGCATGGCAACACAAAAAAACACATGCAATTTTTCTCGTTGGCCAGGTTTACATCATTGTAGACCGAGCAAATGCTTGGCCTTTTTCATATTACACATCTTCTTTCGTCGGACCAGGTTTTCGTTTGACAGGGCGTCCTTTATCGCCTCTATCCCTGTGCTGTTGTCGCATTCTCACTCGCGCGCGCGTTTCCAGTGACAAATAGTGATCATGAGAAAGAGACCAAAAATGCCAAAAAGTCAGCAAACCATGGGTGCAATTCACAGACTTACAGAAAGACAGAAAAAGAGAGAGCAGAGATGGAGAGAGAAAAAGACAAGAGAGACTACGGCGAGAAGAGCTTCTTGGGTAGCACAGCATGGGGCACAAACTTTTCCAGCGGACGAACTAATAATGGAGGAGGGGAGGGGCGAGAGAGAGAGAGAGAGAGAGAAGGAGCTCAATGAACTTTGCTATTTGTCCCTCACTAACCTTTCTCTAAACCTTTCTCTTTCACTTAACCGTCTCATATGGCCTGATGTTTTTGTTTGTGCGAGCGAGCTTTTAATCGGCTCTTTATTTCAAAGACCTTGTAGTCGGTTCTGCTCGAATAAGAAATGGATAGTACGAAAGGACATTGGACGACAACAAGGAGGAGTTTTTTAAGAGACTCAAGGTTGGTAAAAGAAGGAGATAAAGAGAGAGTTTTTTTTTTGCATTTTTGCATTTTTCGGGGATTTGGGTGTGGGGAGTAGGGATGGAGAAGAGAGAGAAGGGGCGAGGGGCACAATCTTCCTCTCCTCTTTGCCTTCTACCTAACACAGACAAATGCATTCTCGGAATGCAATCGGAGAAGAGAGGGCCTTGCGCCCGATTATTCCTCTCTCTCCCCCCCTTTTCTCTTCAACTTTTTGTCCGCTCTCCCGTTTCCCGCTGTGGATCTTTGCGACCAATGAACCATGGACGCGCGTCCTTGACCAACGGTCATGCTGCGATTGGATCGCATGCTGCAGGAGAAAGGAGTTGGGGGGGGGGAGTGAAGGGAGGACGGCGGTGGAAAAATAAGAAAAAGAAAGACATTCACTTCTTGTGACCCCGAGTGCTCAGCCAAGACTCTTTGCACACCGCACCGGATCCCCGGTAACCCGAACCTGGAGAACGGAAAAGAAAAGAAATAAAAATCATGCACTCGGGCCAGGGCTTGGCTCTACATTGAGAATAGAGGGGATAAACTATTGGTAAAAGAAAAAAGAAAGAAAGAAAGAAAACGAAAAAGAAAACGAAAAAAGGAAAAGAAAAAGAAAGGCGCGAGGGAGACAACATCAGCTGTGTGCTGCCTAGTGTGTGTGTGTGTGTAATGCGTTTTTTTTTTTTTTTTTTTTATTCAATGCGAGTCTTTGGATACGAAATACGAGCGGATAATACAGAATGAACTGAAAATTGGTACCTCTTAGAAAAAAAGGGAAAAAAAAAACATCCCAGCTGTGTGGAGCACAGAGCCGATGCAGACCAAGTTTGTAAATACCCGCTTACCTTGTGTGGAGACGGACACAAAAAAAAAAAAAAAAAAAAAAAAAAAAAAAAAAAAGGAAGCTATGAAGAGACTAGAGAGACGGGAGCTGGAGAAGGGGGACAGGGAAGAATGAGATGTCGAGAAAGGATAGAGGATGAGTAACTGGATGAGAAAAAGGACAGAGGTGCTCACACGCATGGTAATCCTTTCCGACAGGTTACCTGCACAAAAAAAAAAAAAAAAAAAACACTCACACACAACACACCCTCTTGTTCGAGGAAGGTTGAAGCGGAGAGGAGGGAGAGGGAGAGGGGGGACGATGAAAAGATGAGGAAAAACATTCCAACCAGTTGGCGCAAGAGCGCCTCCAGGATGTTTGGAGCCATTACCCAGGGTTTTTTCTTTGATGACAGCCGATATGCACTGTAACAACAGGCTAAAATACGAGAGCTCGGCGACGGTCGGGGACTGGCGCACGTCCATCGCTCCTCCTTCCTCTGTGTTCTCCACATGCATCTGCCTTTTTGTTTCCTCCACTCAAAGAGCAACGGAGCAAGACAGGCGTTGAGAGAGAGCGTGCGTGTATGTGTGTATGTATGTGTGTGTGTGTGTGTGTGTGTGTGTATGCGTGTGTTGTTTGTGTTGTGTGAGAGTTTTGTGTTGTGCGAGTCGTTCGATATCCCAGGCTTCCATTGCATGGCATGGCATGGCTCCACTTGTTAGTGGTCAGAGGAATGAAGCGAGTTATGCTCTGTGGAATGTGTATTGTCAGAGCCTCCTCCTTTATCCATATGAAGGTGCTCTGTGGGTTGACTTGACTTGGCTGTACATCTGTGTTCATTCACCCTCCCCCCAAGTCGACGCTCTCTCTCTCTTTGCCTCTCCATGTTGTCGAACCATTGTTGCTGCTAGTCTCACTGTTCATGAGCTACGGAGGACGAGTGGAGCAAAAGAAAACCGGGAAAATAAAATAAAAAGAGAAAGGCGGGGGTAGAAGCTCTGTTGTCGTCGTTCAATGTTGCTGAGTAAAGCCAATCGTCTACTGTTCACTCGTAAACCCTTGTGTGTTTTGTTCTCTTTACAGAGAGTCGCAGCGTCCAAGTCCGCCTCGGACGTCAGCTTCTCCCATGCTGCGCCTAGTATGCTCAATTGGGCGAGGCACCGCCACTGGCTTTGTTGTGGGTACCCCGTGCTATTCTTCCGACTTTTGTTTTTGTAACCTAGTCTCGTGTCAAGTATGCTCAAGGACTACAATGGCATGTGCAGAAATGAACAAGAGAAAAGGAAGGGAAGGAAGGAAGAGCATAGTGCAGGCTGAGAAGACGACAACAGCCAAGATGGCGCTGGATAAAATAGACCTAGAGGGATGGTAGTGGGATGGACCCATAATTATTGATCGAGTTCGGCGCGCCGAGTACAAGCGTGTGGAGAGAGAGCAAGAGAAAGGAGCAAGAGAAAGAGTCAACCTTCTCTCTCCAAAAGCGGACTATTCCTGCTTACTGATGGTGCAACATTTGCTTCAATACGCGCATGCTCTGCACCATGCGCCCGCCCGTACAAACAACTCGCGCCGTGCAGGAGAGATTAGTAGAGAGAGGGCGCTTGGCTACAGTAGGCTAGCCAGGGCTGCATGCGGGATAGAGGCTATCCATGTCTTTTAAGGCATCCTTTTTCCTGTGCCCCCTTCTTCTTTTGGGCCACCATCTTTCTGCCCCTGGGTCTCGATTTTCTTTCCCCTTTCACATCACATGCAGTAGACGCGTTCCCAGCTCCGTACATTTGCTCTCGATCGACTATTGACCTGAAGGGCAGATCGAGGATCTACTACGCCGTGATGCGCACAGTTCTCTCTTTCTCTTTCTCCTCTCCGTTTGTTCTCAGGACTGTCCCTGAAAATTTACCCAGATCTGCTTTGGCAAACC
Organism: Mortierella sp. BCC40632; assembly: GCA_011634665.1. Classification (NCBI taxonomy): domain Eukaryota; kingdom Fungi; phylum Mortierellomycota; class Mortierellomycetes; order Mortierellales; family Mortierellaceae; genus Mortierella; species Mortierella sp. BCC40632. Next base: position 2,399,257 of record WAEK01000003.1, read on the forward strand.
GCATGCACGACCCTTCTCTTTTTTTTTTTTTTTTTTTTTTCTTCCAGCATCCCGTCCACATTCTACAACCCTTTTCCGACAGACCAAAAAGAAGGAAAAAAAAAATTACTAACAAGCGTTTTCTTTATAATGGAGGAATGGCTACAAAAAAAAGGGTGCTTTTTTATATATCCTTTTTTTCCCCTTTCCCGCTAAGGTACTGGTTCACGCGTCCACTTGGGTTCCCTTTGGATGCTTCTCTGGATTTACTTGGAGCCGAGGCTGGGGAAGAGGTTGGTGTCATCAACGTTCACGGGAGTGCCACGGGCAGCACCACGACGGGGAGCAGGGGCGTTGTTACCACCGCGGGCACCACGGGGGCGGTCACCACCACGGCCACCACGGCGAGCGGGAGCGGGCTCACGGGCAGGCTCGGTATAGCGGACCTCGATGTCAGTGATCACGACCTTGGTCTCCTTCTTGCCCTTGCGGGTCTTGGCGATGGACTCCTTGCCAAGGTTGATGAACTCCTTGGCCTCAACAATCTCGAGGACATGGGTGTTCTTCCACTGCGAGTTGTCGGTACCAGCGTTGGCGGCACGAGCCTCGGGGAGGGAGAGCTTGAGGGACTTGTTAGCCTTCTCCTGGAGGTAGTCATCAAGAGTCTTCACAGCGGGCTCGGGCTCAGCGGGAGCGGCAGCCTCCTCAGCGGGAGCCTCGGCAGAGCTGTAGAATTATTGAAAAAAAAAAGAAGCAATGTCAGGATGAGTACCTCAAAGAACAATCCAACTGCCTAGACGCGGGCTCGAAAAGGAAGAGAACGACGAAAAAAGAAATGCTGAGAATACGTACACCTGGGCATCCTTGGCACCCTCGAGCTCAGCGGTGGTGGGCTCGCCCCATCCCTGCTTCTCCTTCTTCTCGCTGTCGGCGATGCCGGTGCCAGAGTGGCGGTCGAAACCACCGTGGCGGCCACCACGGGGAGCGCGGGGTCCACGGGGAGTGCGGGGAGCACCATCACGGGGAGCGCGGTCGAAGCGGGGTCCACGGGGAGCTAATATGAATTGTGAAGGATGTGGAAAAAGAAAAGAAACAGTGCTTGGTGAGCGTTTGATATCCTTTTTGCTTTTTTTTCTCTGGAGGTTGTCAGGTTTGATCGTCCTTGAAAAGAGAGCCATCCAAACAAGCCCATGGTCCCAATCGACTCCATTTATCATGATAATACAGTGGGGGGGCGGTTGTCGCGATGACATGATATGTTTATCAAGTACGTGCGTGTTGATGGAAATGGTCAAGGAAACGAAAGTATTGGGTGGTCCAAGTTTGCTGTCAAGACTCAGCTCGGAGCCCTGTCCCCAGGAACAATGAGCTGTATCCATGAGTCATCCTGTGGAGGGCCATTAGAGGTAAAATATCTTTTGGACTGCCTACAGAGACCACTCTGAGAAAGGATTCCCTTCCAAGACTCTATATCATGGTCTGATTGCGCAGATCGGTCCTGAATGATGAGATCCCTGAAGACTCATGGAAGACGCCGGTCTGGGAAAAACCATCACAACAATAAAGACTAGTAATGGATCTTTTTGCTAGGATCTGAGCGCTCATTGTCGATCCAGGATCGCTTGCCACTAATCGTTGACGTTCCTGTTTTTTTTTCTTCCAAGAGTTTTGAAGGAATGGTTCGAGTTGCAGTGAGCGAGCGAATCCTCTTTTGGTCGATCTCCTTTCTTTTTTCCTGACCCGCTCAAAGCCGTTTGCATCGTTGTCCTGAAATATTATGATGACTGTTATGTCCGCATAGTCCTTTGCCTAGCACCTCCTCCTTCCTCTTCCCCTAGCCCTCTGAGGCAAGTCCGGCCATCATAAAAGGGCATCGTCCTATCCTGCTAGAAAAGAATTTTTAAAAAAAAAAAAGATATGAAAGGAAAAAAAACTTACCACGGTCGTCACCATCCCTGGGCTTACCGCCACGGGGGCCATCCTTGCGGGGAGCCTTGTTATCGGCAGCCTTGGCAGGAGCAGCGGCGGCCTTGGCGGCGGGCTTGACTTCCTTCTTGGCAACAGGGATCTGGATCTCCTGGTCCTGAGCGTCGTCGTTGAGAAGGTCAAAGATATTTGTAGACGCCATTGCCTGTGGAAGATGCCATCGGATTGAGATGAGATGGAAGCAGAGACAATCAAAAGGGAGAATGGTGGCAATCGTTGGTTAAGTGCGCTCGATCCAATTCAGGCAATCCCTTTTCCCACTTTTTTTTCCTCTTTTGCGGATCCATGTCATGGGTTTGCATCCTGGAAGTCGTTGAATCGTCCTTAGGAAATCACAACAAATCAACCAGAAAAAACAAGGGGAGGGGGGTTATGATAGCCAGCTATGTCCTGAGGTCTGACGTAGCCCGCCTTGGAGGGTGAGCAACCGATCCAAAGAGTGTGGGTAGGTCGGATTCTGGTAGCAGCACAGATGGATGGCCCTAAAAGTCGATGGATGGGTGCCGATGGATGCCGGTGGGTCCCAATGGATGCCTTGGCCAAAGACTGGCCCGTTGGTCCTGGCGAAATACTCCGCCGTAATGTTATGCACGCGCACCTTTTGTATAAATTTTGAGAGGGAAGCAAAGCTGGCTCGCCCACCCACAGTATAAAAGTGATGTGAGGTTGCGGCAGCGAATATACCGCCAAAAAGCGCTAAGTACGTCACCACCCCTTAATCTAGCCGACACACCTCCTACATCCTCTTCGTTTTCGGGATCCCGGGTCCTGCGTTTGTCCCTGGGAACTGTTGCTTGCTCCAGCGCTTCTACTAGAGTTGCCCTCCATCCAGAGAAACCTTTCTTGATTGTCTCGAGACTGAAGTGTCTTTATTTTTTTTGCGTTTGCATTTGTGCTGTCCCTGAGCAACCCACCAAAATAGTCTGTAGTAGACCACATAGAAACTTTTCCTTTGGCTGCATCTAGACCAACTAGATAAAATGTCAACTGGTTGTTCCAGCTCAACACAAGACTCTACACTGTTGCTATTGTAGTCTTCCATATTTTTGAATGCCATGAGAGAATGCGCTTTATTGTGTCAAAGTGTATGAAAGTGCTGTATCTTCATTAAGATGAGAAGGTTAGAAATATCTTCTGTAGTTTACATGTGGCCGTCAATGCGGATCGTTGGAACATACTCGGGAACCCACATGGATTCCTCGATAACGCCCTTCAAGCTGACTCCTTGACGAAGTTGAGCACGAGCAAGACCTTCTTCGTAGGCTACCTCGCACACCTTAACAGCAACTTCCTTCGAGACCTCACGCAAATCACCGACACCAGGGAAGAGGATACCGTTCTTGAGCTGATCCTCCGAGGCCATATTGGCAATGGTAATTGCAGTCTCCATAAACATCTTTCCTGTGACACGCGAGGCGCGGGAGACGGTGATGCCGAGACCGAGACCAGGGAAGGACATGGCGTTGTTGATCTGGTTCACCTTGCAGATCTTGCCCTTGTACTCAACATCCTTGAAGGGACTGCCACTGGCAAAGATCGCACGACCATCTGTCCAATTAAAGGCCTGCTCAGCTGTGCACTCTGACTGGTGTGTAGGGTTAGAAAGAGGGAATACAACTGGCTTCTCAACACCGTCGGCCATGGCACGGATGGCACCCTCTGTAAAGACGCCAGGGGCACCACTCAGACCAAGAATAACAGTGGGCTTGATAGCCTTGACAACCTCCTCAAGGGACATGCGGTCCTTCATATCCTTCTTGAGATAACACAACTGGCGCTCATCGAGATTGGCACGGTCTCCAGCGCCAATGGGAGTATTACCAGAAGCATTTGTACCAATGTTGCTGTTGCCGAGAAGACCATGTTGGTCCAGCATCCAGATCCTGCTGTATGCTTCCTCACGCGACTTGACCTTGCCTTGCTCGACCATGCAATCGATAATGCCTTCGCAGACGCCAACACCAGCACTGCCAGCACCAACGCAAATGATACGCTCCTCATCCAAGCTCTCAATTGGCTTGCCGCGAGCCTTCAAAGCCGCCAGGACACCAGCCAGGGCGACAGCAGAAGTTGACTGGATATCATCGTTGAAACAGCAGATATTGTCTTGGTACTTGTGGAGGAGATTATAGGCATGTGGGTATTTTGAAATCCTCGAACTGGATAAGGGCGTCTATAAAAAAAAAAAAAAAAGTTAGGCAAGCACTACATTTATATCTGTGCGGCTGAGTCAGGGGGGAATGCACTTACTGGGGTATCTGCTCTGAATGGCATGGACCCACTCATCAACGAACGAATAATACTCTTGTCCTTCTAGACGGCGGTGACCCATGCCAAGGTAAAGAGGGTCGTGCAAGAGCTCCTCGTTGTTCGTGCCAACATCCAAGACGACTGGCAAAATCGAGGTGGGACGGATACCACCTCCAGCAACGTACTGGAAGAGACAAAAAGAAGACAACGGGTAAATGGCGTTAGTCAGGAACAAGACAAAGCGGCCAAAACAATCAATAAAGCAAAAACGGGTGGACGAACCAGAGAGAGCTTTCCGATAGGGATTTGCATTCCGTTGGCGCCAAGATCGCCCAAACCCAGAACGCGAGAGCCATCTGTGACGACAATGACATCGACCTATAATAAATGAAATGCAGGACACACACAGAGGAGATGGCTCGAGGGTTAGTCTCCCTGCATTAATACGAATTGGTTTTTACGACCAAATAATTATCAACACGTTGATAAGACATAAGACACACTGCTCAGAGGGTCTCGCTCTTTCTCTCTCTCTCTCTCTCTTGTCCCCTTTTGGGGGGCTTGTGCTTTTTTTTTTTTTTTTTTTTTTTTTTTTTTTTTGTTTCCCTCTTTTCCTGTGCTCTCTGAGAGAGCGACATCTCTCTCTCCACGACAAGAGAGCACAGGGCAGGTTCTCGAGGGAACGTTCTTTCCTAATCCATTGGTGCCAGAAGCGCAACCTCCAATCCATGGCAAATCGGCTGCTATCACTCTCAAAACTTGGCAGGAAATATTAAAACAAAACAAAAAAAAGATCGCTTACCTGGTCGTGAGGCCAGTTGTGGACCATCGCTGCCATTTGGCCGCGGTCAAGAGAACTAAAGTACATTCCTCGCGCACGGCGGTAGATTGAGTGGAATCGTTTGCAGGCATCACCGACTAAGGGTTGGTGGTGAATGGGCAAGACAAGCTCAAGTTAGTCAGAGAGGATGAGACGAGTGGACGCACTGAGGGGATTTTGCCGCCATGCTATTTTCTGTTTGGTTTCTAGTAGGGCTGCACCCCTGCTTCATTGATGGGTCCTTCCATAGAGAAGCTCTCTCGCTCTCTCTCGCTAGCTCAGTCAATCTCTTGCTCGCACCCACCAAAATGAGATAATGCCTCAAGGCGCACTCTGCGCCTCCCATGTATCCCCCAACAGCAGCCAGAACCAATCGTTCTCAGATCAATAATAGATGACGACGACAAGATGAACATAGGAAATGAGAAGAGGAGAGAGCTTACCGGTGGGCGTGTAAATGATCTGAGAGAGCTCCTGAAGGTTGTCGATCAGCAGACGGTAGAAGAGCGTCTCATTGCGGTCCTACAAAAAATAATGGGAGAAAGCGGCCAAATGACTCTTTTCAGTCAGAGATACGGAAAAGTGACAGAAGCCCACTGGGATTGGGATGGGTCGAACTCAGCGCTATCGGGGGGTGTGCGCTCTTTTCTCTCTCTCTCTCTCTCTCAAGAGATAATGAAAAAAGGAGGCCACGTCCGAGCGTGTGGGCAAACATCAAAACAGCCTCGATAGGGCTCTTTTCTCTTGTTCTTATTCTTGCTCTCGCTTTCCTCTTTCTCTCTATCTCTCTCTTACCTGAAGGGCGGTCATAAAGACAAACTTCTCAAGTGGAGTGCGACATTCGCGCAAGTTGCGCACAATACGCTGGAGCTGCTTGTCCATCTCTTGCGTTCGTGGAGGGACAAGGCCACGAATACCAAGGCGCTCGCGCTCAGAGAGTGAAAAGGCAGTGCCTTTGGAGAGAAGTGGGTCGTGGATGACATCCATGCCATGCTTGGTTGTCGTTTGGACCATGGTTTCCATGCGCAAATCTGGGAAGGCAGCGGCCGTGGTGGTCAGGGCTCGCCTGCTGTAGTTTCTGACGGCGACAGTGGCATAACGTTTCGTGGCGGCGTGAATAGTCGTGAGGATTGGATTCCGGAGCATGGTGGCGAGACTGTGAAATGAGGGTGATGCAAAAGAATGAAAGGATGGGAAAGTAAGGTGCGAATGTGTGTATGTGTGCGTGTGTGAGAGAGAGAAAGAAAGAGAGACGAGGAGGAGGAGGAAGAAGAAGAAGAGAAGGAGGTAACGAGTGTGTGAGTGAAAGAGAGAAAGAAAATATACAAAAGGCGGAGCGAGTGGAGACAAGGGAGAAAAGTGGGTCGTATTTATCTGCCTGGTGGAGGTGGAGGTGGAGTGATCAAGCGCCCTTTTCTCTCTCTCTCTCTCTCTCTCTCTCTCTCTCTCTCTCTCTCTCTCTCTCTCTCTGTTCTGCCCTACTCAACTCTGTCTCCGCTCTGGTTGCACTGTGTGGGAGATAAGGCACACCTACTGGGCCGTCCTACTCCGCCGCCATAGTCCATGGGTCTTTCCTCTTTATTTTTTTTTTCTCCCCTCTTTCTCTGCCCGCTCACCTCCTCTGGCCGTTTCTTGCCTCAAATGGCGTCCACATCCCCCGCCTGTCCCGCACTCGGCCGTGTCTACGTGCCATGCGCCGCACGCAATTTGACGTCCCCCAGACGTTGGTTGGAAGAGTGACTCTGGCCGTTTGGGTCCAACTGAAACTCGGTCGATGGCTGTTCATGTCCCTGACCTCGTCTGATCTACTATTCTCTATATCTATCTTTTGACCCATCCCTTCTCCTGCCCATCCTCTTCCTTTCCCCACAATTGCGCGTGAAGATCGCTACTTGCAATCCTTACCCCAGATTCACACGTACCAAGCCAAAACAAAAGCTAGCTTGCGGCCACGCGAGGGCTTGCGGTCTGGAATGAGCTTTCCCCGCAAGTCATAGTCCTCTAAAAGAGGCAGGTTGTTCAGGAACAACCATTGTCGCCCATCCGAATGTATTTGTGTAAATGCGTGCCAGGTAGCTCTTCCGTCGGCTCCGGGGCAGACAGGGAACATAATGAATGAACAAATTACAAAATGTGGGCAAGCGCCCTTTCTTTTTGTCGATTTTCGTGGGTTACTGTTTGCCCGAGCAAGAATAGAGGACCACTTTCTCCTTCCCCTTCCGATCTCCTTGGCTCAGCGCTGCTCTACTTTGCCTGCACTACAATGGTTCCGATCGATTAAATACTTCCATATCCCTCTTTCTGATCGACGCGTTGCAGGAGTTGGAAGAGATCTAATACCAGTCGGATGTGCAGAAATACGAGCGGGCAGAAGTGCTGCCATGCTCCTCCCCCTTCCGCATTTTCCTCGGTAAGGTTCGCCCACACTTCCACTAGTTGAAGCCTTCCAGGAGCTACCAGCAACTACGAAAGGAACTAGGAACAAGGACTCAATTTAGGACTCTCTCTATTGAGTTGCTAGGCCCAAGTCAGCTAATAGAGTTGTGGGAGAGCTCAGAATGATAATAGGAATGTGGAAAAAGACGGAAGCCAACAAGGTTTGTAGACTGAGGGCGGCATTCGAGGTCTCCACTGGAGCAGGGATTGCCCGTCTTCAGACGCAAAAAAAAAAAATAAAATAAAAAAAGCCCGCTCTTTATCTCGTTCAACTCTTTGACCCGCTCCACTTAATCCCGAAAACATCCTCTCCTCCCTCTCCTTTAGCATGGGCCACCCGTCGGCGAAGCGTGGAGCAGTGCCATGCGACCTGGTTATTCCTGAGACGACTGCTCACATGGCCCATATAAAATGGATCGATCGCCCTCTCACCTCTATTTTCTACTTTCACTTTCTCCTTCTCTCCCTCTCTCGCTCTCCATTATCATGCCTGTGCGCCTCTCGTGTGCCTCAGTGTGCTTCAATGTCCACATCGGAGCATATGATGTAGTCGTGTCCACTGGCAGTAGAAAATGAGGAGGCTTGTATACACTGGGAACCGCACTACTGTGAAAGAACTCTAGTCCGCTCATGTCTTATCATTTGTCACAGCAATTACTTCATTATATGTTTTCTCGCTAGTAGGCCGCATGTGGTCATTGTTGGGTCAGAAATGATAGTCCCAGAAGTGGAATGGGCAATTTGTGGTCGAGAGCTGGTGGGACAATAGTATACCAAACAATGAGAGAGGGGTCAAGGGAGGAGGAGCGAAAAGAGGGGAAAATGAGTGACTCCAGAATCCTCAGGTGCTGCAACCTCGATTGCTTCCAACTCACACTGTGGTCATCATCTTTAGATGCAGCCGGTGCGAATTATCCATGCCTTTGACTGTTGGTGTGAAGAGAGCTACAAGAACGGCGATGTGCATTGTGAATGGATGTGGAGGTGCTTCGCCCACGGCGACATTCTGTGGCTGAGTTTGTGATGGATCACTCCTTCCCCCCTTAGACTTCTCGCGACACCGTAGAAGGGCTGCAGAAGGCACATTTGGAGAGCCTCGGACAGACTGTTTCGTAGGAAGGGAGGCCTGGTCTATTAGTCACGGTGCAGACTCTCAAGTGGCTCCTACAGATGGGTCTAAAGCAAGGCATCTTTTAGGCGCCTCTCTTTGCTAAAACACAGACTAGGCACCTTCTTCTTACTTGACGCGCTGGTGCTCGTGCTTTTGCTCATTGAATATTGTAGACGAGCCATTCGAAGAGAGCTCGCAGGAGAAAGCCAGGCCCAGTCTTTGTAATGGATAGGATTTCGGGTGGGACTGATCCGGATAACTTGTGCGGTGAGACTTGAGGCAGACTGTGGCTCCATTTCTGTAGATTGACTGCCTTCTCCTTCTTCCATCTACCAACAAAAAGTTCTGGATGGAGCCTTGCTCGGACGACAAGTCATGATCCCATCCGAGCTTCTGACAGCAAGAGTGAGGTATGCACCGGTGTAGACTTGAGACATATGACTGAGGAGGGCCCCAGCTGAAATGTGACAACGGCAAGGGCAGACGCCTGGATAGGCCCTGGATACCTCGCACGACATGCTGGCTGGAAGTTAAAAAAAGTTGGCTCTCAGGCAATGAACTAATAGCGAGCACAATATGTGATCGCAGCAAATCCAAGAGCATCCAGACGATTGTGAGCAGGTGAGCCGCGCGACGGCTCATGGATAATATAGCAAGACCAGGGCGGATAAGGACAGTCCTCACAGGGACACACCTGGGAGAGAGAGAGAGGAGAGGCGGCCACTCCTAGAGAGAGAGAGAGAGAGAGTGTGTGTGTGTGTGTGTGTTTGTGTGAGTGAGAGAGAGAGAGAGAGAGAGAGAGAGAGAGAGAGAGTGTGTGTGTGTGTGTATAGAGAGAGAGATTTGAGAGAGTGAGAGAGTGAGAGAGTGAGAGAGTGAGAGAGTGAGAGAGTGTGAATGAGAGTGAGAGTGAGAGAGCAAGTGGAGAGTGAGGGGCCCCACAGTAATAAAATTAGGGCAAGTGGATGGCACGCCTGAGGAAGAGGCGTGGCACGCGGTTCTGGTAGTCGAGATAATAAGGGACGGATGAGAGGGACGGCCTTTGGGGAGGAGTGCGAGAGAAAGAAGGTAAAGACTAGAAGATGCAAATTGGACGCATCTCTCTCTCTCTGTGCCTTTCCTTCCCAACGGTTCCCCATCCCATCAACAAACACACATTGTCCTCAGGTCCCGTCATCTCGGCCTGTTCGCCATCCCCCTCCATCCCCCTCCCCTTTCCCCTCTCCTCATCCTATCTCCATCCTCCTCATCTCCTCCCTCCCCATCAGCATCATCCTCTTTCATCACCCCGCTGTCAATGCGCCCTTCCACCCAATACGAGGACCCCGCCCCTGCTCACCCAACCAACGCATTCTTCTAGTCCCATTGCACCTTTTCTCACTTTCTTTCGTTTTTTTTTTCCTTCTTCACACCTCCTCTTTCTCTCAACTGTATCTTCTGGGTAAGCTGAGTTCAACAAAACTCATTCCATCCCATGGTATCCCTGCATTGCCCTCATCCGACCTTCGACATGGACATCCGCCTGACTTTTTCTCTTTTCTCTTCTGCCTCTCGCTTTCTCTCTCGTCCTCGCTCTCCCCGGAAGCAGCCAGTCACCGTCCGACGGCTATATTTCTTAAATCACCAATAACATAATCAATCTTTGCATCAGCAAATAACGTTCCAGGCACCATGAAGATCTCTTGGGCTATCCAGACCGTTGCTGCTGTCTGCCTTGCCGCCGCCGGTAAGTTGTCTGCCCCTCCTTCCCTTACGCCTTCCTTCCCTGTTTCCTTTTCCTGAAATGAGGTGAGGTGCCCTGTCCGGTGTGTCTCTGCTTGGCCTGCACTGTGACCTCGTCCAAGGACATATTGAGGTACACTCCACTCTGAGCTCACTCTCGGGTTTCAGGGAGCGTTGTCACAACCAAAGGAATCAAATATGTGTGCACCCTTGTGTATTGTGTATTGAAGGACCGCGTCTTTTAAAGAAAGCTGAAAGGAGAACCGTTGCGAGGAAGGGGAAGAAGAAGAAGAGGAACAGGAAGAGGAAGAATAGGAGGCGGTTGGGTTGGTTAGATCCACGCTGCAGGAACAGGTCCTATTCTCTTTATCATCACAACCACCACCATGCATCGCTCAGCCAATATGACAGACAATCAGGATCGAGAAAAGGAGCTTCGCCTCTCTCCCTCACTCTTTGTGATGCGAGAGCAAGGTCCCTTCTCTCCTTGATCGCACACCCCCCTTCCCCTTCCCCTCTCCTCACCCTCGCTCATGCTTGTTCCCAGAAAAAGTTGGCTTGGTACTAACCCAGACCTCTTTCTATAACCGCCCGTCCTTTCCCATATACCTACTTCCTTTCCCGGCTACTAAATTAATAGCTATTGCGGAGAATGTTGACCATGTTTCGCGGAATGTGCAGGTCGCGGCACAGAAAAGGGCTATTGCCGACAGGCTCTCGACCAGAAACGTTGCGGTCGGATTTGAGACCGATGGTGACTTCTCGATGCAATACCGTCGTCGCATCTATGCTCGTGGAGACAACCACGACAAGGATAAGGACGAGGACAAGGACAAAGATGAGGATGATCACTCGAAAAAGTCCGTTAGTCCAAAGCCGTCCAAGACTACTTCTCCTAGTAAAAAACCCGACCCTAAAAAGCCTCACCCAACCAAGAAACCCGTGAAGAAGCCAAGCAAGAAGCCGACCAAGAAGCCAAGCAAGAAGCCGTCCAAGAAGCCAAGCAAGAAGCCAAGCAAGAAGCCGACCAAGAAGCCGACCAAGAAGCCGACCAAGAAGCCGACCAAGAAGCCAGGCAAGCCCAAGCCCAAGCCGACAACCACTCCTGGCAAAAAACCAAGCAAGCCCAAGCCTGAACCAAAGCCTGAGCAGCCTAAGCCTGATCCGCCTCGACCCATCCCATCCAATGGTGGCAGCAGAGACCCAACCTCCACGAACCCCAATGTCCCTGTTTCGCCCAGCACTGCGCCCGTGCCTCCCGTCCAACCCGTTGCCCCAGCACCATCCAATGGAAACAATGTCGTCGCTCCCAACACCCCTCCTGAAGGCAACAACGTCAACAACGGTAACAACGGTAACAACGGTAACCCGGGAGTTGGCGGACCAAACCCAGGACCCGGTCCTGCAGGAGCTTCCCCTGAAGACTCCAAGATGTCGGGCAGCGCAAACTCTCCCGTAGGAGCGATCATCGGAGCGTTGGTTGGCACCGTGGCCCTGGGTGGTCTTGTGGCCTTGACGGTACACCGCCGCCGTGAAAGACGACGTGAAGTCGATGAGCAGAATGCACCAAACCCAGAATTGGATGAGGCCCCTCGCACTGCTTTCCGTCACGAATCGTTTATGGTCTTGGTCAAGGATGCAGCTCAAGGATTCTATGCCCCTGGAACGGCTGCTCCTCCTGCAAGTGGCCCTCAATCTCGATCCCCTTCGCCCTTGGGCATGCCCATGGCAGGTGCTGCTGGCAGTGGAACCACGGTCATGGCCGGAAGTGCTCTGTTGCGTCAGAACAGTGGTCATTCTCACAACAGTGGCCATAGCTTTTCAGGAAGACTCTCTCCTGTGGCTGGCTCCCCTTCAACCCCTCCACCTCCCTTGGCCCATGTTGGAGGTCGCTACTAACAAAGAAGTTGACACACTTTACTAAAAAAAACAAAAAAAAATGAAAACTATCAAAACACTGTTGACTAAGATGGCCCTCTCATAAAAAAGAAAAAAGAAAAAAAGAAGACCTGAGTATTCTCCTTCTCTCTCTCTTTCTCTGTGTGTGTGTGTTCGTTTGACTGGCTCCTGTCGTCCTTGATTCGAGTTGACCACGGTCATTTACTACCTTCTACCTTGCCAAGACGGATGGAGGGTGAGAGAAAGAGAAAGAGAGAGGAAACCAATGAGGACAACATTCTTGACATGGCGCTAAGAATCTCACAACGGCTCCTAGATGACTGGATCTTAGTTTGTTTGTTTTTTTTTTCGCCCTTCATATTTTGTTCCGCTTTGGATCATATACACCCAGATATCCCTAGATCTATTACCTCTCTATACCTTTTGACAGATAATGACCCCTTCCCATTCTCCACCTGCTTTGTAGAAACTAATGACCCCTTCCTTTAGCCTGCAAAAAAAAAAAAAAAAAAAAAAAAAACGAGCCAATGCATAAAAAAGTGCAAGAGAAAAGCCAAATGGGTAGCTCTAATCTTTATTCTGGAAAGGAAAAAAGAGTCGTCTTCAGCACAACGAAAGGCAAAATAGCAATCGTTTAGAGGGCAGCAGGCTCGACAGGGGCAGCGGCAGGGGCGGGAGCAGCGGCCTCCTCGCGGGACTCGGAGACGGGGGCGAGGATGGGGGTCTCCTCCTTGGGCTCCATGATGGTGACCATGTCGGGAAGAGGGGTCTTGGGGCCCATCTTGCCAGTGGGGTCCCAGGGCAACATAATCTTGACCTTGACACCCAAGACACCCTGGCGCAACATGACGTGGCGGACGGCAGTGTCAACAAAGTCCTTGGTGGGCTGACCCGAGTGGATCATGAAGCCATCGATGAACTTCATGGACTTGGCACGGGCGGCACGGAGCTTGCCCGAGACAACGACCTCGCATCCCTTGGCACCGGCCTCCATGATGTAGCGGACGACACCGTAGCAGGCACGACGGACAGCAACACCGTTGAGAAGCTTGTACTTCAAAGACTCGCACTGAGCGATGGCGCAGAGACCACGGAAGTTGACGCGCTCAGCATAGAGCTCGACAGTGTTCTCGGGGAACTTGAAGCGCTTCTGGACCAAGGTGGTCAACTCGCGGATGCGGCGACCCTGGACACCAAGAATCTCCTTGGTCTGGGTGGCGCGGATGATGATCTCAGTGCGGGCGGGGGTGACACGGACCTCGACACCGGAGTAACCCTCAGCAGCGAGCTCGCGCTGGAAGAACTCGTTCAACTCGGCGTAGAAAACACCGTCGGCAACGAACTAGAGAAAGAAAATGGCGAAGAACGCGAGAAAAAATAAAAATAAAAAATAAGGTCAGGGACTCTGTCGTGTTGCAGGATAGAAAAAAGGGTCAAGGGAAACTAGAGTTGGAAGCCTAGTCGCCAAAAGAGCTGCCTATAGATCACGTGATAAGACATCCTGTGCACCATGGCGCCTGGAGGCATCTTGTCGAGAATTGGTATCCATCCATTTGCATAGGATGCCATCCGTGGGTCGATTAATACATCCATGATGGCACTATTGTTAAGGCCATATCTCTACGATGGATAGTTTACTCCTGCTTAACATAGTTTGAGGTTTAACTGTCTAAGGTGGTGATGGTGCAGATGGATGGAGTCGATTGAGCGCTGCACAATGGGATCGCCTGAACAAAAGAGATGGGTCAAAGCCAATGTTGGATAGTGTCCTATCAATGAGGGTAGAGAATGCCTCAGAGTAATCCAATTGCCGGTGGTAGAATGGATGCTGCCAAGAAAAAAGGGTGCGATGATGCTGAACCATCCATGGATGAAGAGTACAGCTTCAACGGTTGAATCCTGTCCATCACTTCTTGATCTCGCCTATTCCTTGACTCCTGAGGACCCATTGAGCAGACTTGCTGTTGCCATTCCTTCCTCCAAGATGTGGGGTGCTTCTCTTTTTGCTTTTTTTCCCTCCAAGGAAACTCACTTTTCTCTTTTTGCTGATTTGAGCGGCGGCCATGTTGTTGATTTGGAAGAGAAAGATCTCTGTTAGCGAGGGCCTCTCATTCTCATATACTCGGTCCAAAAAGATTGAATTTTTGAGTGCCGACCTTCAATTAAGGAGCGTTTGCCCTCTCCCCATCTCACTTTGCCCAACAGGGCAACCCAAGCCCAAGGCACCCTACACTTCTCTTTCAACGCTTTGAATTACACTTGGTTCGAGGCCCTTTATTGCCGGACCCTAACCCGTCCTTGCAAAAAGCCGAAATGAGGCCCTCCCTTCCCTCTGTGTATATGTCGACAAGAAAAATGGAAAATGGAAAATGGAAAAAAAGAAAAATAAGAAAAAGATCCCCCATGAGTCCTCTTCTACTATTGTACGGTCAAGAGCGCTTTGTGAGAGAAAAATCGGACGTCATTGTCGCTATCCTCATTCAGCTTGGCAAGTGCTGGTCGAAGCTGCTGGTCAACCAGGGGCCGCGTGTCCACATTGAGCATTAGGACGGGAATCAACGCTTCTATAGACTTGGCCACATTGAACCGGATATTAGGAATGGGATCAGTCACTAGGTTGGTCACTGTTGGAAGGATATAATCGCGGATGACCTCTGGAGTCACAGCTGACGCCATAGCCTAAGAGATTTCCGAAATGGATCAAGAAAAAAAATGGGCTATTAGCATGGGACGGAGCAAAAGAACATGGGCACATGCATCAGGACATGGATATCGAAAACTGAACTTACGGTGATGGCGAAGATGGTAGTCATTCTGTACAAGTAGTTGGGATGGGTACCCATGGCAAGGACTCTGGGGATAATAGTCTGTTTTGCCCATTCGACTCCAAAGACCTCTGTCAGCTTTCGAAGGTTGACTGTGGCGGCATCACGGATCGAGAAAACACTGTCGCTCAACCAAGACATGCAAAGCCCTCCCAGCTTTTCATCAAAAAATTCGACGCCCAGCTGCGTTGCGAGCAATGGAATATAGTCGATAATCGCCAACCGGACTCTCCATTGCTTATCCTCTGCGAGTTCTACGATGGCGGGTAGAAGCGATTGCGACAAGAGTTCGATGCCGATGACTTCGTTGACGGTTTCAAGTTTCGAAATGATGTTCAAACGAACATCTGGGAATTCGTCCTTGAGAAGTTGCAAAAACAATGGCAACAGATGTTCTATCGTTTCTTCTTTGCCGAGGATAGGCGCCAGTCCGCTGATCTGCATTGCCAGAGCTGCACGAACATGCTGAGAGGTATCTGTCACCAAATCTCTCACGCAAGGCAAGATTTGAGTCAAGATGGATTCCTTATCAATCAACTGAGCAAAGCCTGTGTATTTGATTCGAAAAAGAGCGTGTCGAGGACGAGGATGAGTAAAAGGAAGCGATGAAATCCTTGATTGTTTCCTCATAATCATAAAAAAAAAGAAAAGAAAAAAAAAAGAAAAGAAAAAAAAGACCTGCCTGGCACCTGTCCAGCTGCCGCAGTGCGGACCTCGGCTTCATTGTCCTTCAAAAGACGGACAAACGCAGTGACAAGACCCTCACGAGTAATGTCCTCTCCAACTGCCTTGGTCATCTATTTTGTTTCCCACAAGCTAGTTGAGTAATCCATTTGTAGCCAGACAAAAAAAAATAAAATAAAATAAAATAAAAAAGATCGACACTCCAAATGGACCATCTCCGTAAATCAGCAAAGAAGAGCAATTACCTTCACAAAGTTATCAGCAATCATGTAGCGCACTCTCCATGATTTGTCAGAAACCATTGCCTTCAAGGACTGAACCACATAAATCTTGATCTCCTCAGGGGTGAGTTCCTCGGCAATCGCGACAAGATCTGTTACTGTCAACAACCTCACTGAGTCCTGCTCGTCTTGGGAAAGCTTGTTGAAGAGCGGAATGATATCTGAAATGAGGTGATCCTTGTTAACCTTCTTTGCCAGGCCCTATTTTTTTTTTTTTTTTTTAAAAAAAAAAAAAAAAAAAAAAAAAAAAAAAATCGGTCAGATACAATCCAGAGCCATAGACCCAATGCGACTCTCCTTCATCGCCTACACCGACTACAATGAGAGGACCGTTATCTTTTCTTACACCAAGATGCGTAGCAGCCGCGCGGCGGACCATTGGAGTGTCATCAATACAGAGCTGTGCAAAGGACCTACACGCGTTTTGAAAGACAAAGAAAGAATAATAATAATAATTTAAAAAAAAAAAAACGGACAAGAGTCAGAGGCATGCTTTAGCGAAAAGGGCGTGGGTAATGTCCACAGAACTCTATAAAGAAACACATAAAAAAAAAAAAAAAAGCAATTCTGCTTACTTTCGCATGTCCTCCTGAATAGCGGGAGACACCAAGGAGTAGCCGCTGGCATAGAGGCCTGTAGCACTTGTGCGACTTGTGAACCAGTCGCCCATCGAGAGACGCTTTACGAGAGGGACAAAGTACTGTTCCAATTGCATAGCGCTCAGTTGCAAGCCGATCTTGTTCAAAGATTCGACAGCCTATCATCACAGGAATGACACAGAATTGAGGGGGGAGGGGGGTAGAGAGAGAGAGGCGGGCGTTACACTCTGGACCTACAGGAATGATCAAGGAGTTCCTTCACTCCCTTCACTTTTGCCTGGTCAGCACTAACAAGGGAAAAAAAATAGCCTCTCCGCAGAGAACAGACACTGAAGACATACCCTGTCTCTAACCACTGTCTCCTCTACTGCAGCGAGGTTCTCCAACGGCTGCAAAAGAATATGCGCATACTGAGGTCCACCAATGTACTCGACAAAGTCGCCCAATTCTCCTGCAAGGGCAAGCAACACCTCATCCTCGTCATCGATCGAATCTAGTGCGTTTCCATGGGGATGGACATTGGATAAAAGAAATGGCTTTAGCGGGGCATTTTTTAGAGGAGGGGGAGAAAGCGAAGCTTTACGGCTCAAAGGGAGGTGGGCTCGAAGCGTGACCCCAGTATTCTCCATGAACACTTTTTTTTTTTACCATCGAGGAAAGGAATCAGTTCGTCCCGTGCACGTTGAGGTCCCAATGCTAAAGCAATAGTATTGAGCCGTTTGATGGCATTGAGCCTCAGGCTAACATCATCGTGACGAAGTTCGTCAACAAGAATCGCAATGGGATAAAGCTCCTCGCTTTCGGGATTCATGCTGAGGAGAGTGGAGTGAGAAAGAGGAGGAGGAGGAGGAGGAGAAGGAGAAGGAGAAGGAGAAGGAGAAGGAGGGAGGTGGAGTCCAGAAGTTGGAGGGCCCTGGGTCCAGTCTTTGGATGTTGATGAAAAGAAGAAGAAAAGGCTGGATGCGGTTGTTTTCGTTTCTTTGGCAGGATAGGGCACAGACAAAAAGGTGTTAGAAACGGTGGGTTCGGACAAAAAGAAAAGAAAAGAAGCTGCTTGGAAAGAGTTTAGACCGAAGGAACAGGCACGCGGACATGAGTGTTGATGAAAGGATCATCCATGAACGTCACCCAGGCTTGGGGTCCTTAGGAGGGCATAAATCAGAATGGGGGCAAGAAGAGGACAATCGACGCGCTAATTACGTCACCGAACCTTCCGCGCAAGGAAGGTTAACGAATATCATACATCGTAGTCGCCAATACAATGGCGAAGCGAGAGAGGGACAGTTCGTGGAGGAAGAGGGACAGACGCGAGTTCGAGTAAAAGTTGTTATACTCAGCACGACTTTTAACTTCCTTCTCTCTCTCTTTCAATTGCTCTCCTCAAAACTCAACGAGCTGGATCTGCTCGATCCTCTGAATAGAAGGATGGCGACCCTCAACAAGTGATTTTTTCTTTTTAATCGAGTCAAGCACAGGAACCACGTCCTAGCGGTCTAAGCAATTGGACGCCCATTTGAGGCTTCTGCCTTGAGTGCTCGTCCACCGAGTGCTTATGGATGCTTGAGAGACCTTGATCCACAGCTGCTACTGCGCTGCCACAATGCACAGACCCTACGCAGTCAACTCCGACGCCTTAAACGTTTTTTTTTTTCTGAGTTGCAGCCCCACAATTATCGTTTTTTTTTTTTTTTTTTGTGCCCTAGACTCACCAGAGGACACCGACTCCCAGTTTACGCAGCTTGTCTCGATGTCCAAGCATTTGGGCAAAGATTCTGTAATCTAATGTAACACGACGCTTTTTGACTCTTCCTTGAACTTGAATGCAAACGCGTGGTATGTGGACATTTACCAGGGAAACAGACATTTTTATGTATCAGACCTGGAAGAGTCAAAGGAAGATGACTTGATTTCTTGGATACCTAAGGGCTACTCTTCCAAAAAAAAAAAAAAAAAAAAAAAAAGGAATGAATTATTCTCTCTCTCTCTCTCTCTCTCTCTCTCTCTTTCTCTCTCTGTCCACCTGTCTCACTCGCTTATTTTTGCTCTTGCTATTACTATTACTATTGCTCTTGACTCTGACCTTGCTCTTTTGCTCAGTGTCTGGTCGCCGTCGATTAACTCTAGCTGAGAACTCGGCTGGATGAAATTGGCAACTGTTGGCCTGTTGTATGCCCCTGCCCAATCCATCAGAGTATGATGTTGACAGAGACATTGAATTCACGGATGACTCGCCATTAGGTGGATCTAGGCCAGTCCTGCATAAAATGGTTCCATCTTGACAGAACAGAGGCGACCTGACTCGCTCATTGAATGAAATGGCAGATTGGTCACGGAGCACCCCTTCTATTGTTCCGAGTGATATGTTTTCCGTCTATTTTCCAATGATCTTTGAGGACTAGCAGAGCGTCTCGATAAGCACATGACTTCTATACTGTACGGCACTCATTTCCTTCCCTCACCCCTTTTTTCCTTTCGTACCTCCAACTTTGAAAGTTTTCGTTGCTGCATGGATCAACACTGGCTTCAATAGGATCTATCCAGGAACCAATCTGCTGTAGAAACCTGTAGCTGATTAAGTACACCCCAGTCTCTCTCTCTAGTTACTGCTATTGACGGTAAATAAAATAGGATGCTGTGCGCTCGATCGGACCTCTTTTGGTCAAAAAGTTGCCAGATCATGAAATCTCTTTGTCTACTACTCCTAGCCCTTTGAACGAAGATCAAATGGGGTGACAAAGAGTAAAGCAAACTCGTGTCCTGGACCTTTTAACCTTTTCGTCTATGATCTCGCTTTCTCTTACTGTTAGGTTCTTCCGTAGGGAGAACTTGATGATCTCTTTGGTCTGGCTCCTACCTTCTTTGGTCCAGGTTTGTAACGCAAAAAAGTGAGCCTGGACACTAATAGAGGCTCTGGCATTCGTTTCATTCGTTTTATGAGAGAACAGAAATAGTCGTCCTATCTAATCCTGTAGGTAGTAACTTCGGTTTCAATGGTGTGCTGCGATGAAGAGGGGGTAATCCTGCAAGGGATATTTAGAAAAAAAGAGAGAAAACCTCTATCCATCACGTGTACCAACTCTATTCAAGATGGCCTCGTCCCTGGTGCAAGTTCAGTCGCCCTGGGCCATGGTGCACAACCTCTGTCATCATCGTGCAGATGCTGCAAACACGAGGGCGGAGGAGGGGGAGAAGGGGAAGGGGGGAGGGAAGGCAGGTTGTTGTAGGTGCGCCCAACCTGCTTGGCTCCAGGAGGATGCTCTACGACCATCCCGATGGGATGGGCGGCTCCACTATAGTCGGGTCTATATCAAAGAATTTCCAAAGATGATGGCAAGGGCAGAGTACAGTACTGTAGTCAGCGGAGTAGATGGAGTAAGTAAACAGAGGCATTGGACAAGGTGTAGACGGTAGGCAAAGATGACAGACCTTGCATTGCATCTACCAGACCACAGACTGCACAAAAAAAAAAAAAAAAACGCCCGGGCGAGCGGCGACTATTTCCACGTGCACGCCGCCCGCATCTGTATTCCAGGCGGTGGGGCGGTGGATGTTCTGTGTGTTTTCCCTCTCACTTCTCTCGCTTCTCTTGCTCTCTTGCTCTCTCTTGCTCTCTCTCTCACTCTCTCTCTCTCACTCTCTCACTTACTTTCACTCACTCTCTTGCTCTCTCTTTTGCTCTCTCCACCGCCTGTTCCTGTGCAAGAGCCACAAAGAAACCCAGGCAATTGGCTGTATTTGGTTGGACGCATCATCCATCTCATTAAATCCTGCCATCATCGGCTTCCCTATCTGTTAGCCTTCTCCATCGCCTACCTGTCCATTCATCCATCCGCCCGTCCATCCATCCATCCATCCATCCATCCATCCATCCATCCATCCATCCATCCATCTACCCATCCATCCATCCATCTTTCCTTGGTCATCCTCGGCGTGCATTAATCACGCAACCGAAATCTTTACACTGAACACGACTTCTCCGCCCACTCCCAAGCATCAACATCAGTTTTCTCATTCTACATTTTTTTCGCCTCCATTCGAATCCAGTACCTCAACCATGGCTGATCTCATCGCACCCATGCGAGGTTACCAGAGCGGTTCCGAAGGATCAGACCAACACCATGACGA
This sequence comes from Mortierella sp. BCC40632, assembly GCA_011634665.1. Taxonomy (NCBI): domain Eukaryota; kingdom Fungi; phylum Mortierellomycota; class Mortierellomycetes; order Mortierellales; family Mortierellaceae; genus Mortierella; species Mortierella sp. BCC40632. The sequence goes on from WAEK01000003.1 coordinate 2,419,974, forward strand.
TGGCGAGCCAGAACGAAGTTATTCATCCTTCGGTATGTTCTTCCACCACCCATTGGCTCTTCTTCAAGTTTCTGCTGTCATAGGCTGGGCAGCACTATTCATGAAGATTCCAATTTTTCTGTCCCACTTGCTCATTCTGTCTTTGCTGCCTTTTCTTTTTCTTTTTGCATCCTCTCAGCGGAATACATTGATCATTCGAAGCATGATCCAGAAAAGGTTGTCGAAGTCAGTCCAAATGGTCGCTATGCTAAGGTAGGTCCTGGGGCTGTGTTCCCATCCCACACTCTGTGGCTGTGGAGCGGGCGTTGGGCGCTTTCGGGATTCTTCCAGTAGGCTGCATTGTGGCGATTGATGACAAGGTGGTAGGGCGATAAGGCGGTGGTCAGGCATGGTGGCGTTGCAAGGCCTGCAAGACACGAGTTGACGATCGGGGCCTGGCGAATAAGCAAGAAAAAATGGAGAAAGAAAGAAAGAAAGAAAGAGAGGAACGGGAGCTTGAAGTCATTTTAAGCAGAAAGGGAAAGGAAAAAAAAAAAGAAAAAAAAAAAAAAAAAAAAAAAGACTGAAGCTTATCCCCTTTGCGCAACCCTTCCAGACGGCGGCCGTCTCCATGGCGGTGGCCGTGCCCATAAAGTGTTGCCAGTCCACCCACTCTGCCTTGCGGCATTTTCCACAGTGGCTCAAAACGCGTCGATAATCCCTCATCATCCTGTGGCGGCTCTCTCAGCCCTTTGGTTGCCATTTGTCCTCCCCCCTCTTCTCACCCCTTTGGCTCCATCCGAGCAGGCACAGCTGACAAGGTGTTGTGTTTTGAGCTTTTCAGGTCAAGGCGTGAAACAGGGCGACGCCAAGGACCAGGATGTGCACGATGCTTAGACCAGCCGATCTCGCGCGGTCCTGTCCCCGTTTTTTCCTTGGGTGTGTGCATGATTGTGTAGCACCATCATCCACGCCTTGGGCTGGATGGCTTTTTCCTGCGTGGCTCGCTTGTCTTTGTCCTTTCCTCCCACCCCCCCAAACCCGCAGATTGATTTGTCAGGGTGGTAAGCACAAGCATGCTCGACGCTTGTACTCCCTAGGCTGAAAAGAGAGAAAAAAAAAATGCCTCATTTCTGGAGAACAAGGAACAAGGGAGCATGGCCAACAAGGCGACGGGGCTACCTCACTAACTGTCTCTTCCTTTTCCTTTTCCTTTTCCTTTTCCTTTTCCTTTTCCTTTTCCTCACTTTAATCAACGCATGTGCGGGATATCTCTCAGCTCAACTCCGTGCTGGGCAAGGGTGCGTACAAGATTGTATACAAGGGCATCGACCGAGAGGAGGGCTATGAAGTCGCCTGGAACTGCTTCCAGACCACGAAGCAGGAGTATACAGAGCTATCGCAGGAAGTTGAGATCCTGAAGCGAGTCCGCCATCCTAACATCATCAACTTCCACGACTGCTGGTACAGTAACACCGAGTTTATCTTTATTACCGAGCTCATGACATCGGGAACGTTACGGGAGTAAGTCAGTCCACATTTCGCCCAGCACTTTATGAGTCCAAGAGCAGTCATGTCGTGACAGTGATAGGGTACACATGGACCTGATAAGCCCTAACAGAGTCCTCCCTTTCTCCTTCTCGACCAACCGACCGACCGATCTATCGTGTCTAGATACATCCGAAAGCTTCAGTCGCCTAACCTCAAGGTAGTAAAGCGATGGTGCCGACAGATCCTAAAAGGTCTCATCTATCTGCACTCGTACGACCCACCCATCATCCACCGTGACATCAAGTGTGACAACATCTTTATTAACGGCGCCCATGGTGAGGTCAAGATCGGTGACATGGGCACAGCAAAGATGAAGTCTGGCAAGAAGTATACTGTCATTGGTACGCTCAAATGAAGATTTTACCCTCCAGGACTCGTCTATTTATGCCTTGCTGTTTCTGCTGCTGCCAATACCCACATCCCACGTATGCGTTTCCCAACCGAGCCTTAATATGGATCCCAGTCCATCTGACAGCCCATCTTTTTTTTTTTTTTTTTTTTTTTTCTGATTCTTTATAATTAGGCACGCCTGAGTTTATGGCACCCGAGATGTATGAAGAAAAGGGCTACAGCGAAAAGGTCGACATCTATGCCTTTGGAATGTGTCTGATAGAGATGGTCACCGGTGACTATCCTTACAACGAGTGTAAAAACGCTGCCCAGATTTACAAAAAAGTCACTCAGGTAAAACACTGCAAGCTTTGTGCCTTGGTCCTTCTATTTAGCCCAATCGCTCTTTCATGTTTGCTCACCCCTGGACCTGTAACTTTTTTTTTCTCCTCATTCACCGGAAACTGTAGGGACTTAAACCCGAGTGTCTCAACAGAATCATCGATATCGAGGTCTTGAGTCTAATCCAACGGTGTCTTGCTCCAGAACACGAAAGGTTTGTTAGATACCCCTTGTCCAAAAAAAAAAAAAAAAAAAAAAAAAGGGAGAAGGAGACTGATCCGTCCACTCTGGAACTCTTCCTAATTCTCCATGACCCTGTTACTTCAGATACTCTGCTCAGGAAGCTATTGATGACCCATTTTTGGGGGTTGAGCCTGAGGTGGTTGTCTTGTCAACAAACGAAGCCAAGAATCATCTCACGCTCCAAGTAGTCTTTAGAGGCATGGATATGCACTCGGTTAAATTCGAGTTTAATGCTGATACCGATACCGCCGAAGAGGTTGTGAACGAAATGGTAAAAAAACAAGATCATGCAGCACAAAAAAGAAAAAAAATGCGTCCCCTGGGCACAAAGAAGGAATGGCCCAAATGTCACACCAGGCACTTGGGCACAGATCGCTTCGACAGCATGAGGTTTCCCCGACCCCTCGGCCTGGGCTCACCATCTCGCATCTCTTTCTTTCTTCCCCACCCCCTGTTGTTCTTGTAGATTGAGGAGCAGGTCCTCCCACAAAAGTATCAACGGATCATTACCCACGACATCAATCGGATATTGCGCGACCTCGCTGGCGTGAACGACAAGAAAGACAATGCAGGGATCCTCACGCCATCCTCACCCATGATCTCCAACGGACTTCATCTCGCAGCAGGAGGCTCACACTCCCATTCGCCTTCGGAAAACGCCATTGCTATCCCTACGAATGGGTATCAAAATGGCAATGTCGGTGCAAATGGTAGCTATAATGGTGTCACGGCAAGCTCACCACCTGCTCTCATAAGGACTGCCAGTTATATGACCAGGCGGAACTCGAATACGAATTCGGACTGGGCATCGGAGGAGGAGGTCCCGTTTAAAGGTAAGAAAGAAGAATTGGTATATCCAGAGTGTCAGAGCGCACAAATGTATTGAAATGGTTTGACTGACTCCAGTCGTATTGTTCAAATAGAGTACAGCCGAGATGCGCCTATTGAGGAACTTGTCCAGGACACTGCAATGGCTTGTCATCGAGGCCCGGACAAAGCCAACGAGTGGTTGACAAAACTTAAGAATCAGGATATTATGACGATTGGCGATCTAATGGATTTGCAGGACTCGGACTGGGCGGGCTTTGAGTTGACTGTCTTTGCGTCGCGAGCGCTCCGGAATCGACTCTTTGGCAAGCCGACGAACAGTAGTCGTCGGACTGCCTCCATTTCCAGAAACTCTTTCGAGACGAGAACATGTAGAACAAGAAAAAAAGCTCAAATGTCCCAGAGTCTGGACTATCTCTCCCAAAAAAAAAATGTTATCCGCTTGCTGTTTGTACATGGAGATGCAGACCGGAACCTTTCAAGTGTGATCCGTGCGATATATTGCCAAGCATGAAAAGGATCGTGCTTGACTTATTACCAGATGCTTGCACTTTTTTTTTATTTTTTATATTCTTTTTACCACTCTTCCGTCCAAGAGTTAATATACTTTGCAACCCCACAAGTCATTATCGTTGCATTGATTGAACCCCTTTTTTTTTTTTTCTTTTCTTTTTTTTTTCGTGTTTTTTTTTCCTCAATCATAGAACTTTTTTCAAACTTCCTTTTCATCAACATAAAGTCTCCACTCATATCAGTTTTTTTTTTTTCTTCAATATAACTGTCCTCTTAGTTTGTTTTTTTTTTTTTTTTTTTCTTTTTTATTTTATTTTATAAATCTACGGTCATCAAACAAAAAATAGGGAGGGTGGAGCTTTTTCTATCTAGGGTAGCACGGTTCCTTCTATATTGCTTACTCTTTTTGGGAAAAAAAAACGGCACTACTTCAGCTCTCTTTCTCTTCCATTGAACAAGACTTCTTCCACTTTCCTTATCCCCCCCCCTCTCCTTGACCATTTCCCTTATGTCATGTCTCATTTGACAGTCCTCAGTCGCAGCTGGTACTCACCACACTTGTCAAGTACCTCTCTCCGTCCCTTCCTCCTCCTCAGTGATCACCCACTCTGGTCTTGGTCGGTCTCTCTCTCATACCTGTCATAGCGTGGTGTTTGGTCCGAGGATCGAAAATGAATCGCAGGCATCGAGGTTGAGTGACGATGAAGTCCTGGGGGAGGAAGTGGAAGTGAATGGCGTGCCGAGGGTTGTTGCGGAGTAGATTTTAGTGGTGGTAGTGGCGGCGGTGGAGAGGTCCGTTGCTGTCGGTAATGTGGTTCATGTAAGAAACCACCTCCTTGTGGCGAGTGTTCACGCGAAGGGACAGCAGTCATCAAGGTTGGAGAGTGAGCAAGATTACTGCTACTTGCACCTGTGGACAATCTCCGATCTCCACTCGTACCACCACTGTTACCACCAACAAGTGTTGAGGTGCTAGTGTTCGTACTCATCGTTTTCCCTTTAGCCATCACCGAGGACGAGTATGGTGTCCATGCTATTGGATTTTCCAGATGGGTGGTAGGAGTCGACGATAGCGCGGTTGATGACGAAGAAGATGACATTAATGGCAGAGAGCTAGTCGAGGCTGAAGATGAGAGACTAGCATGACTAGCGGATGAGACAAGATACGGAGCATGCATCGATTTATAGAGTGGCTGTCCAGGTGGAGGGTGATTCAAATAGAGCGATGACGAGTGTCTCGAGGCATGGATTGCATGCGAGGACGGAGAGAGCGACGACAACGAAGGGGAGGAGGACCATGGGGTCGTATCTGGATCATGACCCCCTGTGAGCGATGGTAGTGAAACAGGTTTCAGTAGAATAGGTTGGTGGTACAGTTGTCGACGTCGACCTGCCGTCGAGGTTGATACCAGTAATGTAGTTTGAGCCGTCGTTGAGGAGGGTGTGGCCTGACCAGAGGCAACGGACGATGATGACAACGATGAAGAGGATAGTGTATAAAATGAGGTTGGGTCCTGCCCAAAGTTTAAGGCAGAAGAGGCGCTCTCGGAACGCATCAGAACTCTAGGCTTCGGTGGACGTCCTGGCTGTGGTGGTTGATGAAGAATGGGAATCTGGGGTGGAAGATGAAGTGAGCTAGACGAGAGACTGGAGTGTCGTTGGTGTTGCTCTTGCCCTCTTTGTTGTGGCTGGAGAGAATGGTATCGCTGACCTACTTCAGGTTGGGGCACTGGATGCTCCCGGTCTTGCTGTAATGTCGACTGATGCTTCTCGTACTCCTCTTGCTCGCGTTGGAGTTGTTGGAGTTGTTGCTGTAGAATTTCATGCTTCTTTAAATACGGTCCTGGACCACGTCTTGATATCCTCTTGCTTGTTGTGTTCGACCCTGAAAGATGATTTCCCCTTGTTCCACTGGATAGTGTTTGACCTCTTGACTCGGCGAGTCTAGGAAAAGAAGCTGACATCATTTCTGATCCATGAGATGACATTGGTAACGACAGTCCTGACATTTCGTGTGCAAGTCGCTCAGCTTTGGTATGATAGGCTCCGACATCAGAGTGAGCTGACGGGTGGCCTGTCAAGGGCTTGACATGATCGCTTCCTAAATTCGAAGCCGGCAAAGGGAGACCAAGGCCGCGATCCGTCCGTGGATTAAGCGGCGAGAATTTGAAGTGAGATAGTCGATAATGATTCCGTGCGATTTGAAGAGAACAATGATCGGAGAGGAGAAATAAAAGGAAAAGACGAGAAAAAAAGAGAAGCAATACTCGTGAGAACTGTGAAAGTCAGAATAATGTTTTTGGGTCCTAGCAAGTGAGGATGAAGGGACAGAGAGAGGATAGGGTAAAGGGTACAGGGTACAGGGGGGCAAAGCTGACTGATTGGACAGGTAGGGAGTCAGTGTTGAAGAGACAAGTGTCAGATGTTCTCAGTTTGCCTACCAGGATGAGCAGGGGGGATAGATGCAACAGGTGGAGCAAGAGGGGGTCCGAAGGATGAATTCTGGGCGTGGCTGGTAGACGCAGTGATGGCGGCTCCTTGGCGAGCATGCCAATCGAGTTGTCTACTACGGTCATAATCTTGGCCATCCTCCATCTTAGGTCTTCCAGCGTACGACGAAGATCGACTCATCGCTTTAGGCAGAGCGTAGCCTAGATCGAGCGAGCGAGCATACCCATGGAACCTTCGTGCAGTTGCTCCAAAACTGTCCGCGTGCATATCCTGAACATGAAGAGACTCGACATCCTTTTCCATGCCCATTGACCTCGTCCCAAGAGGGCCCTTGAAGGCAATAGGGGCTCCTGGAGGATAAGAGTCTTGGTCTGGGTCTCCAATCGACTCACTCTGGCGGTGGAGTACTGTTAGTGAACGTGGACGTCTTTTTAAAGTCTCCACCTCACCCCAATCAGACTCAATTGCAGATTTAGAAGTATTCTCGTTTCCCGAGCTGGGGTCTATCGTAGGGATTGCCACTCGCTTCCTGGCACGATCTTCAAACACGTCCTCTGAACTTTGGGTAGTTCTCGAAAACAAGTTTCCCATGGACCCCTGACTCTGTGGTCTTGCATAGAAATTAATTTTGTCGTTCAGGTCACGAGTATAATCCATTGAAAGGTTCCGCTTTTCGGCACCAGAGCTGTTTCGTTTTCGATTGACAGAGGAGTGGATCCCTTGTGGAGACGGTGGAGAATATGCTTGTGATAGAGACTCCATTTCCAACAAGGGCCCCTCATTCCGATTTTGTCTCTGGTCTAATAATGAAGGTAAAATTTGTGGAGAATGAAGAGGGCTATGGCCGCGGGGACTTCGGTAGGCCAACGTGTGTTGAGACTGGGTATCAGCTAGCAGAGAGGGTGAAGAGTCGCGATAGACATGATCTGGTGGAAGAACCGTGTCCTTGGAGGATCGGAGCTCTCTTGGCCGACCTCGTCGACAAGGTGTGTCTGGCTCATGATAGGTTGACTTTGCTGTATATGTTCCAACATGTACATTTGGATGAGAGAGTGTATGACTATGGCGTGCTACGGTCGAGGCCAAAGGTGGCCTTCCTGGTCGCCGTCGAACAGGTGGTGGTTGAATGTACTGTTCTTGAACCATAGCCGAGTGGTGGTGTGGATTTGCGGGGTATAATCCTACAGGGATTTGTTGAGACTCTGGAGCCGAGGCCGCGCTTGGATAGACTCCCACGGGTGAGGTAGCCAAGGCCCCTATCGTAAAGGAATGGGTTGGCGCAAGACTCGCATAGGCGGGAAGAGTTGGCGTACTGGGGCCTGCTGAGGTTGAGTGTTTCGAAATAGGGCGCCCCTTTTTGGGGATCTGGGTTTTCAGCACAATACCGCGATCTGAGTGCAAGAGCGCTTCCTCACCACGGCTTTCTGGAAAAGATGGTTCCGGGGGAGGAGGGGGTCCTGAAGCAGGAAAGGGGCTTGGTGGGTAAGCGGGTGCTTTTTTGGTGTATCGACGCTTTGCTTTTCCTCCCTCAGTGGAATCAGATGAAGCAGACCGAGCCATTAGGGAGGGAAGGGGATGTGCTTCCCACGGATGAGACACGCCTTGTTGTAGGGCCATGTGGAGTGGTGGTTGGGTGTGTGAATGTGGGACACTCATGTCTGGTCTCGGAATCTGAGCCTTGGGAAAAAGTGGCCAATGAGACTGATAGGAAGTGGATTCATGGTCGTGTATCTGATTTGGGGAAGGTGCCCTCTGATGGATATGTGGATACGCTGCCGATGATGATACAACAGGAGATTGATCAAACTCCAAGCGTAGAGCCAAATCCCCTGGTTCCTGATGATCGTCGGGTTGCAACTCTACATCACCCTGAGTCGACTCTGCTGCAAGATGCGACAAAGATAACCTTACGTCGAGCATGTGCGACAACTAGGTGTGGATTTTCAGCTTTCTGTGTGAGTATGAAAACGCTAGAGAGAAAGGGGATATCTGTGGCACGAATTACTTACGGATCGAAGCTTTTGTCCTGGTCCTGGTCCAGCCCTGAGTCCTTCTTCATCCCCATCAGGGGCAATTGAAGAACTGGATGCTCTAGAAATGAGGGTAGGTGATGACCTCTGCTTACTCGACAAAGCTGTCCAGGATCCTAAAGACTCTCCTGACTCTTGCCTTCGTGCTCCTACCTCTCTTTTGAATAGCTCAGTCTCGATTTTGGATGCTGAAGAGGCCACTACTGATTTCTCAGATGGGCTGTCTGGGAGGAATGATGTCGAGCGTGCAAAATCTCCTTGGGGTGTCAATGCGTGACCAGTTTTGGAGGCAGACCCCAAGACAGATGATGACAACCCCTCCCCAAAGTCTCTGTGGCTTTCCCAACGATTGCTTTCAGAAACGCTGATTCCAGAATATAGGGCTGTGAGCGCCATGGCTGCCGTCCCATGGCGGTCCTCATCTCGCGAGGATGGGTCATAGCTCCCAACATGATTCAATCTGTGGTCCCTGTCCTTGGCACAGTGCTCTTCCTGATCCCTATCAGTGCCGATATCCACTTGACCTATTCGACGTGGCTGTTGCCGCTGTTGAGTGTCTGTCCAGGACGGTGAGCTCGATATACTATTCCAGTCTGTGACCTGGGAGTGGCTCTCGCTTCGAAAGCTTGCCAGGGGAATGCTGGTGTTTTCCTCATCACTACCCTCAGGATTCTCTCTGAACTCAGGATCGACCATTCAATGGGTGAGAGCGCAAGTCAGGTAGTATTTTGGGCAAGAGAGAAATAGAGAATGAAAAGAGCTCCTAGGTCTATGTTCCAAAGTGGAGTAATCGAGCACGTTGAGTAAAAAAAGAAAAAGAAAAAGATCACCACACAGATGGTGGCTGTGTTAATGCAAGACTGGTGGGAATAAAAGTGAGCGGCAGGATGCAGAGAAAAAGGGTATGGAGTGCGAGAGACGATGCGTTGTAAAGAGGAAGAGAAGATTATGCGAGGTGTGTTTGTGATGTAGAGATGGGGAGAGAGATCGCGTGCGAGATTAAGCTGCGTCTGAGCAAGAATGCAAACGAGACAGCTCAACGACTAGGCTGCCGAGGAGCGAATCAATCAGGGCGAAAAAAAAAAAAAAGGCAGCCAACGAACGCGTCTTGATCACCGTGGCTGTGGAGGTTGCACAGAACAGGGCCAATGAAAGTAGCGGAGTAAATTGAGCGAAACCTGTTGTCTCTTGGCCACAATGATCAGACGCACAATGCTGATTGAGATGAATGGGGATGAGTCCCAATGGTAAATGCAATGGAGCAACAGCAGTGGTGATTAGGGTCAGCGAGGGGCACGATGACGTGCAGAGAGGAGAAAGAGGAAGGGGAAAGTGAAAGGAGGAGGGGAAGAGAAACGAATGGAAAAGAGAGAGGAAAACGAGAAAGAATACGACGAAGGAGAGAGTGAGAAAGAGAGATGAGAAAGGGAAAGGCTGGGATAATAAGAGAAGTTGAAAGGATAAACAGAGAGTGTAGGAGACATGAAAAAAAGTACTGCACGTCATGAAAACTTGAGCATGACCATAATGATGGCAAAGAACATACTGGTAGAGTGCGACGGACCTTTGGGGTGAACGTCTAAGAGTGGGGATAGCGAATCAAGAAGCGCAGGGAGGATAGGAAAGGGGGGGAGGCGATAGACAGGATGAGAGGAAAAAATGAGAGTGAATGTGAGACGAAGGCAAGAACAAGATGGAGTGAAGGAGAGAGCACGTATGGCCAGGGATGGAAGCAAGGTCCAATCCAAGGAACATATCCT